>JAVJGI010000062.1:22115139-22129531 GCA_035590275.1 Ibycter americanus
GGGGGCTCCAGAGCTGAACGCAATGCTACAGGTGGGGTCTCGTGAGAGTAGAGTAGAGGTGGAGAATCACCTCCCTCGACCTCCTGGCCATGCTTCTTTTAATGCAGCCCAGGATTTAGTTGGCTTTCTGAGCTGCAAATGCGTATTGCCAGGCTATGTTGAGCTTCTCATCCACCATCACTCCCAAGTCCTTCTCAGGGCTGCTCTCAATCAATTCCCTCCCCAGCCTGTATTTGTGCTTTGGATTTCCCCAACCCACATGCAGGACCTTACACTTGACCTTGTTGAGCTCCATGAGGTTTGCATGGGCCCACCGCTCAAGCCTGTCAAGGTGCCTCTAGATGGTGCTCCTTCCCTCCAGCATGTTGACTACACCACACAGCACATGTAACCTAGCCATAGTTTCTCCCATCAGCGGAATGTCTCTTTCTTTCCCTGTGGATATTCTGACTTGCAGAAAGCCGGGGGTGTACGTCAGCATTTGAAGGTTCAGATGCCAGGTTTGTACATATATTTCCTGTTTACCTCAGAAGTAGTTTCCAAATAAAGGTCACTCAACATGATTTCCTGTTTTGATCCTTTTTGAAAACTACTTTATAACATTCATTAAGAAAATTAACTAGCTTTGCAGCACCCTATTATGCAATTAGCAGTTCCCTACTTCTACTGAGCTTTCAACACTGACAGCCTTTTATAAATCCTTCTATCTTTCAATCTGCAAAGAGAAAATGCTTTTGCAGGGAAATTTAATGTGTGTCAAATAGCTGGCTGAAATGAGAGAATAAAATGTACAGTATGCAAAACACAGTCAACCATTTCTGTGAAATGCTGAATTTTAATTACTCTAGCTAATTATCATACTGCTACATTACTCTCACATCACAGATATATACTGGGTTAATGTAGATTAGGATAAAGTGCTACGAGGAAACAGCAGCAAAAACAGGACACCAACTCATTTTTATAGAAAGGAATAGAGAATTTTTCCCTAAAGGTCTGAGCCTAAGCTTCTGACATCATATTAAATGCCATGGCTTTAGCTGAGTGGCTAGTTCCATATGTAGTGACATAATAACTCTGTAGTGTATGCAGTAGCCAGGTGAACTCTTGTTTTCTGATAAATAACCATTTACTTAATAATAATCTGTTTGAACTGCACTATGAAACATGGTTTATAGTACTATCACATTACTCTCTTCCCTCTCCTAAACCATTAACTGAAAATTACTCTTATTTTCTACATAATTTTCATTTCGTTAAGTGCCATTATTTGCTAAATATTAGTAAGCTCTACTACAATGAGTATCCTGTTACAGTAGATAATTTCTTCAGAAAGAGTAAAAAACCTGTTATACACAATGAGGTATTGCTTTCCCCTGATTTTTAGAAGTATTTTCTTTGCTGCTTTTTCTCATTTCCTGCAGCCTTCCTCTATTTGGAAAAAATAATAATAATAATAATAAGTTGGGTTTAGACATCTTTTTGTTTACATAGTTATAAATTTCACTCTTTAGATTGTATTCTTTCAGTACTCTTTAAAAGTTGGATACTTTATGTTAGATTCATTCTAGTAGGATTAATATCAGTTTCTTCGATGGATTTTTCTTTAGATACACAAATTTCATTAAAGAATAACACAGACTTTTATAGCTATGCATTACGTAGTGATAAAGCATGGAATTTAGCCTTCAGGACTTTGCTAATTCGAGGCATTATTGTATGCCTACATTTTAGAGGCGCATAATGTTTTAAATTAATGGACTAAGATGGATTCCTTAGATTCTATATCAGTTTAAATTTAGCTGGAAGGAGACATACAGCTGTTTAGGTAGTCAAGCAGAAGAAATTTCACCTTTGAGACATCAAAACAACAAAACCAAAAATCATTTGATACTTTTATTTTATTTCGTAAATTCCCTGCACTGTAAATGATAGTTATGAGGAATCTTAAATGCAGGGTGGTGTGATCAGTTCAATGTCTAGATTGTACCAGTGCTCTATGGTGGTTCAAAATTGGAAGACAGTAACTCAGCTTCTGTCTAATTTCTGTGGGGAAACTGGTCTGTTAAGAACAGTGAGTCTCAAATGGAATATATTCAGTAAAAACATCATGACCATGTTTCCTTTCATTAAGAATAAAAAAATTAATTAATGGAACTGTTACTGGGGAAGTTGGAACTGAGCTTTATAATTGCAGACAGCTATTTAGTAAATGCTTTGAAAACAGAAGAGTAAATTGAGTGACCAGGTCGGTGTGAGGTGCTGTATAAATTCTGCTCCTATTTACAAGTTCTCTTCTCTCAAGACTAAAAATATTTAAGGTATATGGCTGCTTTACACTCCTCTGTTTTACAAGAGGTGCAATTTAGGCAAGAATGAAAAGTTATGATACAACAAAAGAGGAAATAAAAGGTATCTCATTTTGCTAGCCAGTGGTAAAAGAAATCCTATAGGCAAAGAACTGCCCAGACGTTGCCCACTTAAGAAGTACCGGACAACACATAAGGCAGTATTGGGAGATGGGAAGACCTAGACCAAACATCTGACTCCCTAGGTAAGAACTCTGCAGCAAACTATTGTGTAACTCCACAACACAGGGAAAACAAATGCAACCCAAGGGAAGAGGTGAATTCTGACCTTCACAAAAGTGGGAGCAATGGGATTTTTAAACTCAAGTTCTCTAGCCTTTGTAAGAAAAAGGCTAGGGGGGCTGTCTACCACAAAAGGTCTATTTCTATTGGAGGAAAGCAAACTCTTTCCCAGTTCTTGTAGAAACTAGAAAGTTTATTTAAACAGATCAGGGAAGTACTGCAGGAAATCAAATAGCTTGGGAGGAGGACAGAATAATGGTAAAAGATGAAACATTAGGAGTATGGTTATACATTCGGAGTGTCTCTTGTACATATAAATGTCTCGCTACTGACAAAAAAAATCTTCTGTATAATTTCTTTGTCCATAGTGATCGAGAAATCATTTTCTTCAGCTGTCTGTGTCATTGTCTGATAGGTGAATCTGGACCATCTGCAAACTGTGACAGACTGCAGAATTAATCATTTTCCTCATTATGTATGATCCTTTGATAAAAAAATTGATCTGATCAGAAGATGTCTGTCACCATGTTGTGGTCTCAACAGCATAACAATTTTCATTTTATTGGAATTATTGGAGCACAGAAAGAAAAAGTCACTGCCTTGTCATGAACTGGTATCACCGCTAGCTACAGAACCTTTTCCTCCAAGCACTTGTGCAGTGCACCTACCATTAGAGCACAGTGGTTTAGACGTGTTTGATAGAATTAATGCAATATCATTTTTGTGATGATCTTCAATGTTATTTTTCGGTACTACAAATTCCTCAGGGTATGATGTGGATCAAACTTGTGCATTTAGAGCTCTCAGCAAAGTACTCCTAATAAAGGAAATGATAACATGAGGAAATGGTCACAATGGTGGTTCTGCACAATTCTAGAGGTTTTGCTCTAAAAGTTTGTTTTAAAACAGTTATAGGGGCTTTTTTAAGGGCAGAAAATCCACCAGCATTGATCTACATTTGTGCCGTGTAAAGCATCCCACCATGGTCCTTCAAAAACCCAGATCTGTTGAGCACAAAGTTCCTAGACCAATACTTTACCCATGTCATAGCTCTTTTCCTTCTCTGCATGACTTGGGGACTTTTTATACTACAGATAACTTCACTTGCAAGAAATCTGCCTGGAACAAGTCCACAATTCAACAATCTTGATTTCTTATCCTATACACCTCATTACCACTATCTGTTCCCCACTAATAGGTATGAGAACCTCTCCTTGAAGAACAAAAAGTACAATGTGGATGGCTCTGTTGCAGACTGCAAGGTACCAGTTGAATGAAGGAAGGTCATTCCCTCAGCCTGAGGTGAGTGAAACAGACATTCCCTGAGAGTGACTTCAAAGGTTAAGTGCTTTACTCAAAAAAGATGCTGGATGTCATTGGCTGGAATTACAATTTATTATGACACACACACGCACCCTAAAAAGTACACTACTTTTTTCCTAACTGTCATTTCAGCAAACATAGCCTCAGGTCAGGTTCTTTTCTTCTCATACCACCTGTCAGGCATGTAAGACCAGAATGTCTGCTTACTGAAGTTTTCTAACAGTGCAATATTATTTGATGATTTCTGATTTATGCTATTGGAGTGTTACACTAGGGTTTGAAATCCTTCAGGCGAAATGGTGACCTCATGTGCATTTATTCAGCCTAGCTATTGACATCAGCCTCTGTTGAGACTACCCGACTGTAATCCAGGCTACTCCTTGGACTGCAAAACTTCCACTGCTGGTGTTAATCTGTGACCAGGTAAAACCTTAAATTGTCTGTAGAAGCATAAGGGCAATTTAGTTTTTGAAAGAGGCATTCACAAGAGGCCGAGGAGGGGAGTGTGTGTGCTGTGGCGGGGTGGTGTGTGTGTATAGAAAAGAAAAAGGAAAGCTGAGAAAATGTGATGTTGAAAGACTGAAGTCACTGACAGAGAACCACAAAACGTTGGTTTTACAGTCACGTTCCAGACCAGAACACTGCCTTAAGGGAACAGTCAATAACCAAGCTGTCTTCTGGGAATAAGGAAAAATATTTTCCTTTCTGCCTTTGATTTTCTGTGACTAGCCTAGCGTTTCTCTTCTACTGTTCTCTTCCTATTGTAAATTCCATTTCTCAATCAAACTAGAAAAAAATCCCAAATCTGTAAGAAAGGAATAGAGAAACATTGAATCAAGAAGGTTTCCACAGAACGTAAATGATATTTAAATGCTGATATTCTATCTCTATTATGGTGCTTTCAAAGAACTGCCTTGTGATAGCCTTTATGTGGAAGTATGGTTAGGAAGAACGGAACCTGTATTATTCATGACGATGGGGAGGAAGTAGGTTTGTGCCCTCCTCTCTCCTGTGAAAGTGTTGGGATCTCAGAAGGTTCCTGAGCTGTATCAGATGAAGTTATGTCTCTGCAATCCTTTAATCAAGCTAGAGTTCAAATTACTGTGACTAGACCCTGTCTCTTCCTTGGCCTACCAAAACAACACAATGATGTTTGAAATTGTGCTAACCAAGCAGCACTTGCATCCATCAAAAATCATCATATACAGCTGATAGTGTCCACCAACAGTCAGATCAGATGTTTATTATTGCAAAATTCCTGCATCCTTCTACTGATCTGATCAGAGGTCTCAACAGGAACAAGACTGTAGTGTTTGTAAATGTCTGGTTAATACTTCTAATACAATAATGCAAAAAAAGTTATGATTTCTTAAAAAAGAAACGAAAACAGGAGGTGGAAAAAAGTGGTGAGTCCTCTGATGGTGGATTTGGCTGTGTGCAGTGCTGTTCAGAAAATGCTGTACCTGCTGTTTTTATAATAGGATGACCTTTTCCACTGCAAAGACACAGCCATCACAACCATTAGTAAAGCACTAATGAATAGCCTCCTATTCAAACAACTGCAGCAAAGTAGGAAACTCGTATCTCCTACATCCCTTTCACTTTGCCGAAGTGTGCACTCCAAAACCTCATAGAAAACAGAACATTTCAGTGAGAGAAATAGCTGGAATGTCACACAGAATAATTCCTAGTACAAAATTTTCAGTTTGCTGGGTTTTAATGGTTGTTTGGTGGGGGTTTTTTACTACGCAACTATGCATATGCTTAACACAACTGAGTACAAGTTGTGCTATTATCGTGGCTAGGAGCCACGATCCAGGTAAGAAACTCAATGAGTTATCTAATGTGCAGCTGTGAAGATATATGCCTCTGACTGATCTTGCGCTGCCATCTCTGACTAATGTCACAACTTTTTTCTGTCAGACCTTGCCACTCTTGATGTACATGAATCTTCAATAAGTGTGATTAAATATCTGCTCAAAAGTGGTAATCACTGGAGATGCTGTATTACTCAGACTCCTGCTTTTGTTTTCTAATAAAAGTGCAGGACAGAAGACTGCCTGTATCCCAGATTTTAGAGGTAGAGATCATATTCTACCTTCAGCTTAGTTTGTGTAAAGTCTTGTCAGACAGAAACTGCTTTGGATTTATCTGTGTATAGAAAAAGATTTTCTCTAATATCCAGATATTGTGTAAAACAAGCTACAGAATAAGAAGTTTTTCTTCCTTTTGAATTTTCACTGTTGGTGAAGAAGAGTCTGTAGTCTGTAGTAAGAAATCTATATGAGCTGACTGTTTAAAGGTCTTGAGGTTTTCTTGAAAACAATCTCTTAATGACATATTTCTTGAATTTAAAAATTAACCACAGTGTAGGTTTGTTTATGTAAGCATATCTTTTTACTTTATAAGGAAAATAAGACTTGAGAATGAAAAGTATATTTTCCAGGGCTTAGCAGTGATTGAAGAACCTAAAATATGCTCATATTATAGTAGATAACCTTTACTGATTTAGGAAACACACCACTTGTAGCAGCCTGTTGCACATTGCTGCCCAAAATGTTGGGCTGCTCCCAAAAGAGTACAGCTGATCATGCGGGAGCACCCGTGCTTGTGCTTCAAACCTGGAAATGTCATGTTAGCTTTGGAAAGCTCCCAGAGCATGATTTATCTGGTTTGATTTCCTGGATTTGAACAATAAATTCCTGCTAAAAACTCTCAGACATCAAGTTATGTACTATTGGTTGACCTATTGGAATGGATTCAGAAAAGATCTGTACCCTTAAAGATGCAAATAGACATGGGGTTAAAATCTCAGAAGCACTAAACCGGATGAGATCACAGGCTGTCATATCTGTCAGTGAAAATTCTGAACTTTTGTGTGTATTTTTAAGTGTTTACATGTATCTTCAGCCCAAATCTTCATAAGTATTTTAACACTAAACCCCTAATATTCTGAATGGCAATCAAGAGCCTAATTACTTCAGAAAGAATTAAATCTCTGATTTGCTTTTAAAACAGATCTTAAACTCTTACATGTTATTATAATATATATTATATATATATTGGCATGTACTGTTAACATTTTTACTTGAATAGGCAGGTATGCTATAATAGGTACATAAAGATTTGAGAAGATTTGTGAGGCTCAGAGGAAGTTATTCAGTTTTTACCAGCTCAGTTACATCAATTCCTTCATTTTATTGATGCTGTGCTTCTTGTTCACTCCATCAGCTTTTTATCTCATTCTTAGACACACAAAAAATTAAGTTATGAGCTAGCACAACTGATATCAAAAGTCACTACTCTAGCCTACTGTTTTTTAATCTGCCTATAAATTAAGCTGTGAAATGGATTTTTAAAATTTTGATTAAAAACACTAAAGAATGTTTCCAAAAGGGGACAACTGTGCTAAGCTTCCTTCCATAAAGAAGTTTTATAAGTAGGTCATAAACCCCTGAAATTAAGTCAGAAATGCTGACATACCCCAAACTTTTAGAAGCACTGTAAGCTCCAGTCTAATCATGTTCTCCCAGAGGGGGAGAATCTTTTTCTTGAGCCTAAATTGTAGACTGTAAAATTGTTGTTTTGTCACGTAGAGCTCTGAGTATACGGTGAAGAAATGTACAGCAAAGAAGAAATGCGCTGTTACTATAGCAACCAAAATTCAAAAATATATCTGAAAATTACTATTTTTTTCTAAATTTATGCTATGAAACATTTCCCAGTCTTGCCTGATTATGTTATATGATATAGCTTTCATTTATTAGCATGGGTCAGAAAAACTCTGAAACTACATAGAAATTACTGGAGGTTAACAAATATAAACCAATCAGCCATATGCCCCCAGTGGACCTTACATGTACTAGGGCATGGAAAAAACTACATAGAATTAATCATCCTATAAGCTTTATGTGTTTGCGTGCATATGTGAACAAAATTGCTTATTTTATATAATCCTGTTCTAAGAAAAAATCTGTTGGCTGTTGGTTTTTTGGGTTTTTTTAATTTTTCAAAACAGTATCGTGATTGTTATGACCTTTATATGAAAGGTTGTTTATGTTTAGCAGAAGGCTTTGACAGAAAACATCTGTGGCTTTTGCAAATTGTTTGTATATCAGGTATGGAATTTTACTTTTAAGTATTTTCATTTCATAAGGAAAAAAAGGATATAAAATATATTACTGTTAAACATTATTTTTGTGTATTGCATGATATGGAGTAAATATTGACAGGAAACCAAAGTCTTTACACTTCTGTTTATATTTGTTTTATGTAAAATAAAGCCAGAATAGATAATCCTGTTGTGGAAGAGAAAAGTAACAAGAAAGTAACAAAAAAGAGCCACAAAAGGTCACTAAGGCTATTATTCTATTTCCATTCTGCAGTAGAAGTGACAACTTCTCTCTGATATACTGATTACTGCTACGGTACGGCTGCAATACCATGGAAGTTTAGTTTATGCTACACTGGAAAAGAGCACACTTAGGAAAACGAATAAATAAATTCAAACCTATTATGGTCTTGTTGAAGGCCTATTAATAAGCTGTAACTTGGGGCTCTGTTCTATGTTCAAACCTTATGGAATTTCAAACTTGTTTTCACGTGTGTATGTATATTCATTTGTTTTCCTCATACTTTACTAATTTTCAATTCACTAACTTTTTAATACCATAACAAAAGTATTTCATACTATATGAAAACTGTTATTCTGTGTTTGCCCATTTATTGGGTGCATAGATCAGATGTGTGGTTGATGCCCACCTCTTTGAGGAGGTACCTATATAAAAAAATGGAGATTCCAAGGTCTCAGATTGTGTTAACAACAAAAGATGGACTAGCAGAGGCACCTTGTAGTCAGAGTGAGAATGCAGTCAGTTTTGCAACAATATAGTTAACAGCCTCAGATTCCTTCAGCCAAAGAATCAACATAATATATTAAAATTCTTCCCATATTTTCAATGCAAAAAAATGTCTGTCTTGTTTTTAAAAAACTTTTGTGAACCAGGTCCATTGCTTGTAAATAAGCTTGTTAGTCAGAATGCTTTGGTCTCCCTTTTAGGATCAGTTATTCCTAGCACCAAATCCACAAGGAGGGCTTCCATTGGTTTGCAGTACCTAATAAGAAAAACAGCAGAAACCCCACTTATCCCTTCATGGCCACTGAGATATTTAGCCCTTGACTTTCATACTGTTTTCCATTCTCCACCCCTGTACATAATACATACCTGAAAGAAGCCTTTATGACTTAGATTATACTATTACAATAAGTAACACTTTTTACTGTGTTTTCTTATCACCTTAAAGAATTGTGTTTAATTTTTTAATGTTAAATATATACTGAAATTTCTCCTTAAAAAAAAACCCTAACAAAACAAACACACACAGACACACATACACACATACACCAAAGAAAAGAAAACCTTCAAATCAAAAAACCCCACAGTTCAGTTTCCTCCTGCAGACCTATAACAAGTCCCAAGGTCAGGTTGTAGCAATGTGTGGCTCTGGTCCTAAAGCTGTGTCAATGAACTTCAGTGCCAATCTTGCGACAACCCCCTGCTAATATTAGAGAACAATTTCCATTACTTACAGTCAATACAGGTTCTTCACAGTCATTCTGGAACATTCAAGATAGCAAACAAGACTAACTACTGAAGAGCATGGGAAGAACTAACTTGATGTGCGGTTTGGCCCCAGACAATTAAAAATCGTGATTTCTCAGTCTGCCTATCATCTCCCTTAATCCTGTTTATTCATTTCTCTAAGAATTTAATTCTCCTTGCATTCTCTCATATTCATATTATCTACTTTATTTGCTTACTTTTCTCCCTTTAGCCACATTACATCTACCTAACAATCCCTGACTATAAAAATATAAGTATGCTACTAGATAAAATAGATGTCCAGAACATCAAGAAATAATTACAGATATATAATAAACCAAACATATTCCTATCGCTATTTTGTGGTTTACAGTCATAAGTATTAAATATAATCCTGATTATTAGCTGTGTGTTGTAATCCTCATAAAGAGCTATAGGCAAAGCTTCTGATGGGAAGACAAATGCTAAAATACAGAAAATATAGAAACACTAAGGAATACCTTAACATTAATAAAGTAGGTATTTTTGCAAATAAAAATAATAACCTTAAATATTTAAAGCATGTAGTCATTTAAAATAAAAACTCTCTGAAGGAATTCAGCACATATAATATTAATTATAATTTATTTCTTTAGACTTTTTAAAGATATATCATTTATATAATGCATCTTATACACAAATATTTTATTCAACAAATTAAATATTAGAATTTATAGATATCAGAAATAATAACACAACGTAACAGTTGTACTGTAAATGTTAGCAGAACCCTTTCAGAAAAAGTTGGGTGTAGCAAGCTTGCCATCTACTGATCAACAGAAATGATCTTTGTTTGCAAGGTATTTTTGTATACCACAATATTTAGTTTGAAACCCTCTTTATATGATGAATCAGTACTTGTGTATTTAAAAAAATGTTTCCAGTGTTCCTGCAGGTCAGTATAAAGCCTCAAAGGTATTATGCTAGTGGATTAAAGATGAGTTCCTGAGGTACTACTTATACTCACTGAGGAATATTTCACTAAGAGAGACATAATTGTATTCAGTATTTGGGGAACTCATCTGACTTCTCTTGTAACAGTATATTCCTAATTCACAGATGTTCTGATGAAGTTAAAACATTATTTTTTGAATAATATGGCAAAAGCAAATAAATATTCTCACTTTTTCTGACTCTTTCTATTTCACAAAGATCTTCACTTGTCCCTTGCCATCTGCCAGTTTTGCCCTCAGTCAAGGCTTGTCAGTGCATAGTGGGAAATTGCAGGAAACCCATATGTCAGGTACATTTGGTGTTGTGCACCCTCATGTTCCATTCAGATAGGTTTAGACAAAGAAGTTGAAATCCACAGTTACGTCATATGTACAACAAATAAAAGTCTTTACAGTCTTTTAAGACAGTCCTTATAAGTTAAAGCCCTATATCATCATTACTATTGCTATATAATTTTTCACTTTACCACCATTAATTAATTTAATTCAATGTAGAATTATAATGGTATGGATAACAAAACATGAAAGTGGATGACCTGTGACTAAGTTAAACAGTGATGTATTTATTTTAAAACTATCTCTTTACAATGATTTGTGTTTTTGTGAACCTATATGTAGTGTGTAATACCTCCAGAAAGAGTGAGGACATAAAACTTCTGAAATTGATAGATCAGAGCAAGATTGAGAGACATAATATACTCTTTCCAAGCACACAAGAACTAGATTCAGTGGCAGGTTATTTTTCCACACAGTTGCCACATAGTTCACATGGCTGAACTTTTTCTATTTTTAATATCTTCCTCACTTCTCTGCTGCACAATAGTCTCCTGTAATGCCATTATTTAAAGTTTGATTCTTATTTCATTTGTACTGGTATAAACCAGGAATAATTTCACTTCAGTTAAGGGATTTAAAATTACCTCTGTTATTTCTAAATTGAATGAACGTGTTTTGTTGCAGAACCTCTCTTAAACAGGACTAGGATTTTTAGATTGCATGGGACTATAACCCAAAGGCAGAAAGTCCCAGAGCCAATATGATTTGTGGAGACTAAGGTATTTCAAGAGATTTGTCTGCAGAAGTCAATAAGCTTTGTGAAATAAATTTCCTAGCTGGCATTCAAAATCTCTACCACAACTACTGTACATGGCTTTGTACATTAAGCAGGTTAAAAAAATCTGTCCTTGGGAAGGGGTAGCAGAAAATCTGCCAGATTTGGGATATTTTGCTTATTTGTTATTTAAGATAACATTTATGTATCTTTCAGAAGGTGATCTCAAAGTACTCTGCATTTCTGGGATCAGATAGCTCAATCTCTGTTCTGGGAAAACTTTGACTCTGTTGAGGCAAATGAGTCATATCCATCCTACATATCAGCAGGAATACATCATAGCATGAAAGCTATCCCAGAACGCTTCGCACTTCAGCTTTTTACAAACATCTTGGCTCATTTGCCTCATCCACACTTCAGCAAATGTGACAAGAGACACACATGGCATAGCTCTTCTACCTCTGCTTAGCTTTCCCCAGGATCCAGTTGGCAACATGGTGCTGCTGTCACCCCTGGTAAAGCCTGGATCCTAGAAAGCTGTGTTCGAAGCATCCACAATGATCCACAAGATGGGTAGGTTGCAAGTCAAGTTGATAGTATGTGATGGGAAAATAGCACTACTATGTACGCTATCCCCTATTCCATGTCTCATTTTCATTTTTTAAAAGAATTACTTAGTTCATTACAAAATAAAACAAAAGAGAGCTTGGAATGAAATAAAGTATATTAAGTATGGATAATTGCAGTTGATGACCTATATGTGAAACGAGAATAAACTAGTAGATTAGTAGTCCTTATAAAGCTCTAAGATTATAGCTATTTTTCTATGGTGTCAGAGTTAAAAGGATACTGATAAAGCAGCATAGTTTTATTTTTTCTTGTCTGCCTCTAAGCAAACTGAAGAGAAGGATTTATACAAGATAGAACATATCTAAACTGAATAGCACTATCAGTCTGAAAATATTGCACTACTGAAATAAGGCAGCTGCACATATTGGGTGAAACATAAATAAAGCCTTCTACATAGAATCATAGAATCATTTAGGTTGTAAAAGACCTTTCAGATCATCAAGTCTAACTGGTAATCCAGAATTGCCAAGTCCATCAATAAACCATGTCCCTAAGCATCACATCTACACATTTTTTAACACCTCCAGGGATAGTGTTTCTACCACCTCCCTGGGCAGCCTCTTCCAATGCTTGACCACCCTTTCAGTGAAGAAATTTTTCCTAATATCCAACCTAAACTTCCCCTGCCATAACTTGAGGCCACTTCCTTCTGTCCTGTAGCTTGTTATCTGGGAGAAGAGACCTACTCCCAACTGCCTGCAACCTCCTTTCAGGTAGTTGTGGAGAGTAATCATGTCACTCCTGAGTCTCCTCTTCTCCAGACTAAACAACCCTAGTTCCCTCAGCTGCTCCTCATCAGGCTTGTGCTCCAGACACTTCACTAGCTTTGTTGCCCTTCTCTGGACATGTTTCAGCACCTCTACATCCTTCTTGTAGTGTGGGGCCCAAAACTGAACACAGTATTCAATGTGCAGTCTCCCCAGTGCCAAGTACAAGGGGACAATCACTTCCTTTCTCTTCTGGCCACACTGTTTTGGATACAAGCCAAGATGCTGTTGGCCTTCTTGGCCACCTGCGCGCACTGCTGGCTCATGTTCAGCCAGCTGTCAACCAGCACCCCAAGGTCTTTTTCTGTCAGCCAGCTTTCCAGCTACTGTTTCCCAAACCAGTAGGGTTGTGTGGGGTTGTTGTGACCCAAGTGCAGGACCCGGTACTGAGCCTTGTTGAACCTCCTATAATTGGCCTTGGCCCATTGATTCAGCCTGTCCAGATCCCTCTGCAGAGCCTTCCTACCCTCAAGCAGATCAACACTTCCCCCCGCCCCCCGCAACTTGGCATCACCTGCAAACTTACTGGTGGTGTACTTGATCCCTTCATCCAGATCACCAATAAAGATATTAAACAGAACTGGCCTCAGTAATGAGCCCTCGGGAACACCACTTGTGACTGGCTACCAACTGGATATAACCTCATTTACTACCACTTGTTGGTCTCGGCTGTCCAGCCAGCTTTTAACCGAGCACAGAGTGTACCCATCCAAGCCATGAGCTGCCAGTTTATCCAGGAGAATGCTGTGAGAGATGGTGTCAAAGCATTACTAAGGTCCAGGTAGACAACACCCACAGCCTTTCCTTCATCTACTAGGCAGGTCATCTTGTCGTAGAAGGAGATCAGGTCCATCAAGCAGGATCTGCCTTTCATGAACCCATGCTGGCTAGGCCTGATCCCCCGATTGCCCTGCACGTCCTGAGTGATGGCACTCAGGCTGATCTGCTCCATAACCCTCCCTGGCACCAAGGTCAGGCTGACAGGCCTGTAGTTCCCTGGATGCTCCTTCATGCCCTTCTTGTAGATAGGTGTCACATTGGCTAACCTCCAGTCTTCTGGGACCGCTCCAGTTTGCCACGACTGTTGATAAGTGATGGAGAACAGTTTGGCAAGCTCCTTCGCCAGCTCCATCGGTACCATTGCGTGGATTCCACCTAGCCCCATAGACATGTGCACATCTAAGTGGAGCAGCTGATCAGTAACCATTTCCTCTTGGACTGTGGGGAACTCATTCTGCTCCTCCTTGTCCCTGTTTTCCAGCTCAGGGGGCTGAGTACCCAGAGGGGGGAGCTGGAGCTGGTCTTGCTGTTAAAGACTGAGGCAAAGAAAGCATCAAGTACTTCAGCCTTTTCCTCATCCTTTGTGGCAATGTTCCCAGCCACAACCAATAAAGGATGCAGATTACCCTTGGCCCTCCTTTTGTTTCTAATGTAT
>JAVJGI010000062.1:22146299-22160327 GCA_035590275.1 Ibycter americanus
GGAGGTTATCCTGCCCCTCTACTCTGCCCTGCTGAGGCCGCATCTGGGGTGCTGTGTCCAGTGCTGGGCTCCCCAGTACAAGAGAGACTGGGAACTACTGGAGAGGGCCCAGCGGAGGGCTACACAGATGATGAGGGGACTGGAGCATCTCCCTTATGAGGGAAGGCTGAGAGAGCTGGGCCTGTTTAGCCCGAGAGAAGATGGAGAGGGGATCTTATCAATGTCTACAAATACTTTAACAACGTGTGTCAAGAGGATAGGACCAGGCTCTTTTCAGTGGTGCCCAGTGACAGCACAAGTGGCAATGGGCACAAACTGCAACATAGGAAGTTTCACCTGAATGTGAGGAAAAACTTCCTTACTTTGAGTGTGCCAGAGCACTGGAACAGGCTGTCCTGATAGGTTGTGGAGTCTCCTTCTCTGGAGACATTCAAAAGCTGCCTGGACACAAACCTGTGCAACCTGCTCTGGGTGAAGCTGATTTAGCAGAGGCATTGGACTAGATGATCTCCAGAGGTCCCTTCCAATTCTAACCATTATGTGATTCTGTGATTCTGTGTAAAGTAGGCAATAAGAGATCTATGGTAGGGATATACTTGGTCAGAAAAAGAGAATAAAAAAAAATCTTCCAACTGGTTAGATGATAATTATGTGCATGTGTGGAAAGACAAAGGTTAGCTGGTCTGATTAAGTAAGGATGTGTAATGTAGACAGTTGGAGAAGGAGGAGGAGTAAGGGAGCAGTAAAGGGCCTAAGTGTAAAACAAAGAAAGGATGTGTGAATTTTAACACGGAATGGAAAGTGACAACAGATCTAATCATAAAATATTACATCCTACAGACAGCAGCTGGAATGCTTCCAGGTACACAAAAAGCATTCCTTTTTTAATGTTATTCTAGAATTCATTAGTCTTGTATTTATGAACTTCTGATTCTTAGCCCAAGTTTATTAATGGCTATAACTTCTTTCCGTGACAATACTGTTCATTTTCTTAAGTAGTTTTTCCCTCTTTTCCACTATGGTAATTACAGAAAGTAACCCTATCACTTCTTACCTTTCCTTTTATTAAGGAAAATAAACAAACTTATCTTTAGTCATCTCTTTTAAGAAAACCTCTCTACACCCTGATCGATTTCTATTTAAATGTTACAGATTAAACTCAGCCTCTTGACAGTGTATGCCCAGACTCCGTGCAGGATTCTTGGTAGGAGCTCATCAGCACCACGGACAGCACCACTGCACCTCTTGCTGGGGAAAGGACCATCCAAATATTTGATGAGCTTCGTGACTGTTTTGTAATACAGAACATTTATGTAGGTAAAACAGAAGTACTTCTAAAGCATGGCAGACAGCTAATAGCTGTTCCCAGAGGTGTCATGTTATTTTCAGTAGTCGTCAGGCCACATGAAGTATTGCATAGATGCATTTCTCTACAGATATAAATGGCAGTGCATTAAATTGAGAGGCACGAAAGTACCCATTTGCCATCCAGACAATTTCTCTAGAGAAGTTTTCTGCATACCAGGAGATCACATTTGTGACATGTCTGAGAGGCTTCTAAGCCTGGTGAACGCTACAGATTATTGTCCACTCCTACCATTTCATGTAGGGTCTAATGGTACTGCAACAAATCAACTTAGAACCATCAAAAAAACCTGTATTTCCCTCAGAGCAATGTTAAAGGGATCTGAAGCACAGCTGGTGGTCTTTTCTATCCTCCCAGTCAGAGGAAGGGGTTCAGGAAGGAGGAGATTAATTGAACAGGTGAATGCCTGGCTGCATGACTGATGCCATACTTAAGGTTTTGGCTTCTATGATCATGGTTCTGCCTTTGAGAAGCTGGGTTTTCTGGGAGTAGATAGGATTCACAGGACCAAGTAGAGCAAGAAGGTGGTCACCAACAAGCTGGACAGACTTATAAGGAGAGCTTTACCTTAGACTTACCAGGGGAAGGGGATGGAGTTTTGAGTAACAGAGAATAGCCAGGGGCTGTTGATGTAGTAGGAACCAAGAAGGAAACACCTCTGAAATGCCTCAAAGGAGTTAGTGAACTAAAAATGTGACACAGTCAATAGCCTAATGCAAGTGACTCTATACCAATGCACACAGAATGGGTAACCAACACAAATAGCTGGAAGCCACTGTGCGTCTAGAAAGCTATGATCTAATCACTATCACTGAAACCTGGAGTGCTGCAATCAATGGTTATAAAAACTGTCCAGAAGGGACAGGCAAGGAAGGAACGGAGGAGGTGTTGCCTTCTGCGTGGGTAAATGGATGGATTGATCGCACTGAGTTGTCTTTGAAAAATAGAGATGAACTTGTGGAGCGCTTATGGGTGAAAATTAGAGGCCAAGACAACAAAGGAAATCTTGTGGTTGGTGCTTACTTCAGGCTACCTGATCAAGAGGAGGATGCTGACGAGGTGTTCTTACTTCAGCTACAGGAAGCATCATGCTTACAGAATCTGATCCTGCTAGGGGACTTCAATCCCCCTGACATCTGCTGGAAAAGCAGCACAACAAGCTGTAAGCAGTCCAGGAGATTCCTGGAGTACGTCAAGGATAATTTCTTAATCCAGGTGATAGAAAGCCCAACCAGAGTTGTTTTACTGGACCTGTGGTTTACCAACACAGATGAACTAATTAGAGATGTCAAGACTGCTGGCAGCCTGGGTTGCAGGGATCATGCCCTGGTGGAGTTCATGATCTTGAGGGATATGGGCCAGGGGAAGAGTAGAGTCAAGACCCTGAATTTTAGAAGAACAAACTTTCAGTTCTTGAGGGAATTTGTGGGTGAGAGTCCCTGGGAAACTGCCCTCAGGGATAAAGGAGCTGAACAGAGCTGGCAGTTCTTTAAGGAAATCTTTCTTAAAGCACAAGAGCTCTTGATTATCATCTGTAAGAAATCAGGCAAGGCAGGCAGGAGACCAGCATGGCTGAGGAAGCACCTCCTGGTTGAACTGTAGGAAGAAAATGCATAGACAGTGGAACCAGGGCCATGTATCCCAGGAAGAATAAGTAGGTGCTGCCCATATGTGTAGGGATGACATCAGGAAAACTAAGGCACAGTTGGAGCTGAATTTGGTGAGAAAAGTCAAGAATAATAAAGGCATCTACATTGGTCAGAAAGAATGATTAAAGAAAATGTACCCCTCCTGAGAAATAAAACAAGACAACTAGTGACAACAGACATGGAGATGAGTAAGAACCAACATGGAGAAGGCTGAGGAACTTAACAATATGTTTTTTAACCTAAGTTTTCACTGGTAATCACTCTTCCCAGATCTCTCAAGATCCTGAACATCAGGCAGGCACTGGGGAAACCAAGTACCCCCCATCTTAACAGCAGGTCAGCCAAGGCTGAGCCCATCTGTGACAGAGGTAACACCTCTGTGATAACATATTTAAGAAGGGGGAAAAAAATGCAGAGCAAATGGCAGCTGAAGAGAGGAATGAGAATATGTGAGAGCAAAAACTCTGCAGACACCAAGGTTAGTGAAGAAGGAGGGGGATGAGGTACCTCAGGTGCCAGAGCGGAGGTTCCCCTGCAGCCTGTGGTGAAGACCATGGTGAGGCAGGCTGTCCCCCTGCAGCCATGGAGGTTAATGGTGGAGCAGATATCCACCTGCAGCCCGTGAAGCTCTGCAGAGAAGGACATGGAGACAGTAAAGGATGAAAAATTAGACATAGGCTGGCAATGTGTACTTGCAGCCCAGACAGTCAATCATATTCTGGGCTGCATAAAAATAAGGGCAGCCAGCAGGTCGGGGGAGGTGGTTCTCCCCCTCCACTCTCCTAAGACCTCACCTGGAATACTGCATCCAGCTATGGGTCTCCCAGCACAAGAAAGGCATGGACCTGTAAGAGTGCGTAGAGAGGAGGGGCACAAAAATCCTTCAACTACTGAAACACCTCTCCTATGAAGAAAGGCTGGGAGAATTGGGGTTGTTCAACCCAGAGAAGAGAAGGCTCTGGGGTGACCTTATTGTGGTTTCTCAATACTTAAAGGGGGTTTAAAAGAAAGATGGAGAAGGACTTTTTACCAAGGACTGTAGTGGCAGAACAAGGAGCAATGGTTTTAAACTGAAAAAGGGTAGGTTTAGGTTGAGCATAAGAAGGAAAATTTTTATGGTGAGGGTAGTGAGACACTGGAACAGGTTGCACAGAGAAGTTGTCAGTGTTCAAAGTCAGGCTGGATGGGACTTTGAACACCTGACTTAGTGAAAGATGTCCTTGTCCTTGGTAAGGGGATGGACTAGATGATCTTTGAAGATCCCATCCAACTCAAACTGTTCTATGATTCTTTGATTTTATGAAATCTGGCTTAGAGAATGACCACTTGTATGTATGCTTGTTGAAAACCAAGTTTTGTTCTTAAGACAATCACAAAAACAGCCCTTAAATAGCTGGATAACATTATTATTATTATTATTATTCTTATTATTATTATTATCATCATCATCATCATTGTTATTATTAATAAAGAAAGGATGCCTCACACTGAACACCAGAGATCCCTAAGATGTAGAATACCTGGCTTTTCATAACGGTCTGTATAGCTTTGTCTGTGTCTGTGAAGCTTGTTGATTCTTGCGGAGTTTAAAGCTAAAGTAGCACTAGCAGGTACAGTAGTAAGAGTTCCCTCTAACAATCCTTTAAACAGAATGTCCATAACTAAATGAAAAGTGTGTTGATAATTTTTATTGATGAATTTGAAATCATATTGTACATTATATTAACACATACAGTTACAGTTCCAATTAAATTTGTGACAGTGTTTAGGGTCAAATATAACTACACTTTTTTTCCAGAATGGAATTTTAATGCAAATGAAGGCATATTCAAGCTTTACTGAGTGAAAGTAAAAAGGCGTATAAAGCATGATTTGTTTTTTAATTTATTATTCTACATATTTCACATGTTTAAAAAAGTGATGCTTTTATCTATGGTTTGCTATCACCAATTAAGTGAAGTCATTATTCTGTCATTCACCAAGTACTGTGGTAATCAAAGGCTAATCATAATGGAATTATGAACTCTAATTGTAATTAATGGGGAATAAAAAAATATAGTTCATTATAGTACACCTTTAAAGAAAGAACTGATCACTGTGCAAAACATTTAGTTTAGTCTGGATTGTAATCACATTCAAAACTAAAAACAGGGGTTTTCACATTCATATAAATACAAATGATAAACAAAAATTCAACTCTTGTGAAAATATAGTTTATTTATAATTTTACATTCTCAGAGTATTTTTCTAAGTAGGAAGGAATGTATTTCATGAATTGGAACTTATGTTTGTTATATATATTAAATAAATAAATAAATATGTGTAAATATAAAAATATATGTATATTTTAAGAAACTTAGAAATAATGTTTAAAATACAAAATACTTTAATTGTTTAGAGAAGTGGAAGTCAGATTTATTTATTTTTTAATTTCCTAGAGCATCCAACCTTTTCAGTAACAAAATACTACTTTCTCTAAATCTGTGTGTCTTGTTATTTGTATTAAGTTCCTCATCCTTCACAGACAAGTTCAGTAAATTTATTTCCGCATTTCAGCCAGGCTGTGAATGAATGCACTTCATTGTTAAGTATAATTATATTCATTTTTAAGTAGGAGTTTGTATGTGTGGTTCAGGGTTAAAGCATGTTAGCATTCAAACTATGAATTGCTGGCTAATCGTCTAATACTAACGTTCCATGACTGAAAACATTCTCCTCACACATCAAAACATCTCAAAATATTCATATTCCAGGGATTCAGATTCCTTTGATGCTAATAATATAGCTTTATTGACTGACTTTGTTGACTTCTGGATTATTGACGATGTTGGTACTTTAGAATTGTTTTGTCTCCACATATGGAACTGGAAAAACAGAAAAACAAGATCATAAGTGATAGCATTGTGTAGCACTGTAATCAAATTAATTTTTTCTATGCCTATTTCCTGCTTTTAATTGATTTCTAGTTAGTAATTTTTTTTTTTTTCCATTTATATGTCTTTTATACTCTTACCCTGTCCAACAACAACAATACAAATCCCCCTACTTTGTTCCTCTAGAACCCACAATTCTCTTGCATGGAAATAATTACTGCTGAGATGAGGGACACATCAGTTAAAATGTTAAGTAAAAATATACCAGCACTTCAAGTGACTACTCTCATTTTCACTGCCAATAATATGTGACAGCAGCCCTGAGAAGAAAGACTTTGGGGTGTTGGTGTGCCATGGTTTAACCCCGGCCAGCAACTCAGTACCATGCAGCTGCTTGCTCATTCCCCACTGGCGGGAAAAAGGTAAAACCCACGGGCTGAGATAAGAACAGTTTAATAACTGAAACAAAGTTAAAAATAATAATAATAACAACATTAATAATTGTAATGAAGAGGAGAGGGAGAGAGATTAATAAAATCTAAGGCAAAAAAAAAATCCAAAACCCAAGTGATGGATAGTACAACTGTTCACCACCCACTGACCAGTGCCCATCCAGTCCCCAAGCAGCAACCCGCAGGCCCCAGCCAAGTCCCTCCAGTTTATATACTCAGCATGATGATCTTTGGCTAGTTCAGGTCAGCTGCCCTGGCTATGTTCCCTCCCAGCTTGAGTCCTAGAATTAGAGTAATCCCTACTTAATAATAACTAAAACATTAGTGTGTTATCAACATTATTCTCATACTAAATCCAAAACACAACACTTTACCAGCTACTAAGAAGGAAATTAACTATCTCAGCTGAAAGCAGGACGTGGTGGACGAGAAGCTCAATATGACATGACAATGTGTGCTTGCAGCCCAGAAAGTCAAGCAAATCCTGGGCTACATCAACAGAAGCATGACCAGCAGGTTGACGGAGGTGGTTCTCTCCCTCTACTTTTACCCTTGTGAGACCCCACCTGCAGTACTGTGTTCAGCTCTGGGGCCCCCAGCATGAGAATGACATGGACCTGTTGGGGTGAGTCCAGAGGAGGTCCATGAAGATGATCAGAGGGCTGGAGCACCTCTCCTATGAAGACAGTCTTCCAGGACCAAAAGGGGGCCTACAAGAAAGCCAGAGAAGGACTTTTAACAAGGGCATGGAGTGATAGGAGAAGGAAGAGTGGTTTTAAACTGACAAAGGGTAGATTTAGATTAGATATAAGGAAGAAATTCTTTACTGTGAGGGTGGTGAGGCATTGGAACAGGTTGCCCAGAGAAGTTGTGGCTGCCCCATCCCTGGAAGTGTTCAAGGCCAGGCTGAATGGGGTTTTGGGCAGCCTGGTCTAGTAGAAGGTGTCCCTGCCCATGGCAGGGGGGTGGGACCGAAATGATCTTTAAGGTCTCTTCCAACCCAAACTATTCTTTGATTCTGTGATGACTTCTTTTGTTCCATTTGTTCCATTTACGATTCTCCTTGATTTTAGAAGGTCACCATACAAGATTTAAGGATGTCCTGTTTATCATGCGTGACATTGATTATTTTCACTTTTGATAACCTTGAAAAGCTTAAATTAAATTATTTTGAATTCAATTTTTTTGATAGGGATATGTCAAATGTTTAATATAAAAATGATCTTAATATATCTTGCTTTTGATTTACACATCTTTTTGGTTTTATATAGAAATCTTCTGCCTTATACTGTTTACATATGAGGAACAACTAAGTAATTTACTAATTAGATCGCTTGAAAAAAAGGCAATTTTATGATATTTTTTTTCTGTATGATATATTGACACACCCAGAAACATTTTAAAATTACTTCTAGGGGAAAATGTACCTTTTCTTTTTTTCTTATTCTCCCACTCTTTACTTACTATTTTGAAAAGGTCACAATATCAGGAACAGCAGAGTTTGCATGTTCTGCATTATAAAAGAAGGCTAATTTACTACAATACTGATGGTTTGGTTTCCTAATAGAAAACCACATATTTTATTTTAGATAATTCTCCTATAATAAAGATCATTTTTTTTCTGAAATATTTTTATTAATTTATTTATCCATTGTTTATGGGTTGACCGTATACAGGAGTTGAGGACATGTAGGAGTTCAGAAGATGGTATCATTTGGTGAGAGCCCACTGTGAGGAGCAGAGATTTGAATTCATACTACTGAATCTAAAAGAGTGAACTAGTGATTTCCACAAGTGCTGGAACTCAGAATACCTACTGAGGGACTTAGACTTGTGGTGTGTGATATCTTTATCCCTCTTAATATTTAATTAATCTACATTATTACAATAAATACACTGATGTACCTTTGCCCATTCCTAAATCATTACCAAACCTGATGTTTAATTCAACGTAAATCTGTGATAATGAATTTCAATACTTAGGTGAACCTGAACCACAGAAAGTTCAACAGTGAGAAAATGTTTCTGGGAAGTATCATCAGGCAGTTTTCTATTTTTGGTATTTCTTAAACATCTGTTGCTGACCACACCAAGGAACGGACACGGGGTTAACTGAAACTCTGGACTCACTCATGTTGGATTAATAGCAATGTTTGGCCAATTCAAAAGAAGAAAACCCAAAAGGCTAGACTCTGAAAGTAATCCAGAGGACTGCAGCTCAAGTAGAACCTTCTTGCAGCTCCAGCTGAAACACTCTCTAGTCCCAAGAACGAGACGATTTGAGACACAAGCTTTTTCCCTTAACATTTCTATTAGTTACAAATCACTACCTCTCTTCTTAATTCTGTAACTGCAAAGGACCTAGAGATGCTGCCTGTGTCACTCCTTACATATAAACACAAAGACACAGAATAATTTGAATCGAAGTCTGCATTAGGACTCAGTCAAAACCAGTCCTCTGTCATCCATTCCTGTTTGGCCAAATGACCATCTCCCTCCTTTTTAAAATGTTTTTGATTTCACACCATCTGGCCAGTCTCTAGGCCAGGCATTTGATCAAAAAATGATTAAACCTACAAATGGATTGCTAATAATTATGCAGAATCCCTTCAAGATGCCAAATAGTTTTACTTACCTATAAATAGTCTTTAAAAAATTGTAATAAAAAAATGAAACATTTAGACAGATGGTGCAATGAGCCTAAAGTTTGGGGGTTTTTCCTGTGATTAAACCATCTGGCTGATGATTTTTTATGAATTAATTTAATATATCTGCACAAGTTTTAATCACCTTGCAATTTAAAAATAGAAATAGTTAAAACCTATGATGGAGTTGTCCTTGTCTGACCAAAAGAAATATGCTATTTCTCAGTTTCACAAGCTCTGTGATTGAGGTGACATTCACACCACCTCTGTTTTCTAAGCAGGCATAAACTTAATGCCTTTCAAGCATTTTGAAGATTCTCTTTTTGTCCCCAGTATTACCCCTCCTTCTACTGTTCCAAATACTAGCTCCTAAGTAAGTGTGCTTGTTTTCACTGCGATTGAGTTAATTTTCTCCACGGTAGCTAGTACAGGGCTATGTTTTGTCCCCTCTCAGGGACACAGCCAGGATGGAAGGTCCCAATGGACCAAAAGGATATTCCATACCATTTGACATCATGCTTAGCAATAAAACTAGGGGGGAGGTTGATGGGGAGGAGGTGACCCTACCTGGCGACTGGCTGAGCATGAGTTGTTTGGTGGTGAGAAATTGTTTTCATTTGCATCATTTGTCTGTCTTGGGATTTATTTGTCTGTCTTTGTTTTTTTCCTTCTCATTACAATTATTGTTGTTGATGTTATCATTGTTATTATTATTCAATTGTTAAACTGTTCTTATCTTGATCCATGAGATTTTTCACTTTCACCCTTCTGATTCTCTTCCCCCATCCCACTGTGGGGGAGTGATTGAATGGCTGCGTGGTGCTTAGCTGCTGGCTGGGGTTAAACCATCAGAGCAATCAGAAAATTGAACAGTGTAGCAGAAGTAATGATTAAGGTATGGCTCATCTGTGACTTTTCTTGAACTAAACCTCATTTTCAGAAGAAATTACTAGAACTGGAAAAAATGCAAAGTTAAAGGATAATAGAAAAATAAAATCAGTAAAATTACTAAGTTATATGAGAACCCATTTTTAATTTACTTATATTTAAATATTGAAGTCGATATTTTCCCAGTAATCTATCTTTCCTTCTTAAAATGTTAATAAGCAAAAATTGTTAAGTAAGTTTCTTTTTAAATGATTGTAGCTATTGATCTGGTCCTTACTAAGACTATTTTCTTTAAACTATTTTGAAGACTTTCAACCTTGCCTTATGCTGTTTGGACTGGGATAATAAATGGGGTGGTGGCCGTGGTATGTGTGGAGCCCTGTTATTTGTATAGTGTTGGAGTAATGATGAAAACAAAACCTCATTAGCTGAAAGATCATGCAAATTTTATTCAAAATGGGATCTTGACACTACTCTTGTTCACATGTTTGAGAAGTCTTTCATTGTTGAAAACAATTACTTAGTATTTTCAGTTAACTTTTGTAGTTCTCATGAAGAAATTTATAAACTAAAGAATGGATCAGGAAAAGGTGAACGCAAGTCATTGCCATCCAGCAGTTAAATATGAAGTAACTCTACAGATTTTAATTAAACCATTCAACAATTTATTTCTATCTACCAATGTTTCAGCTTTATATTTTCCCTCCATAGTTGTGGTGTTTTCCTGTGTTGAGGGTTGCATCAGGACTACTACATTAAAGTCTGCCTGTGTCTGCAGCACTGCTTGTTTCTGTAGCCAGCAACCTTGGAGCAAAGGGGGAACAAGACTGTATTCTTTATTTCCCAGATAGGAGATTAAGTATATCTGTAGAAATTCTGTCGTGACTTGGTCCCATTAATGACCATCCTACTATCATCACTGTTTTTGCTTTAGATGAAGCAGAAGATTTTCAGTCCTGCAGTTGTGGCAGACTTCGGGACAGGTGTCTTCTCTGGGATGTCCCACAGTCCTGTACGTTGAGTATGTGCCATCCCTTAACATTCCTTGACGTACTATGAATGCACAGCAGGAGTTAGGGAAGAATGGGACCAGAATGAGTATTAGTTAGTGCCTTGGTCTGAATGGGACCTTGATGTAAATGTTGCCTCTCTGCATGACAGGGTGGAATTCATGAGACTGATACATTTTTTTTGGATGTTTACAGTGGCACTAAGTGTCTTTCCACCATTGAAGTTAATGAAAATCTGATCAATAAGTAGAAGGATGCCTGCGGCATGATTCAGTTCACCAGGTATAAGAGTATCTACTTTAAGGTAAACTGAATCCCTCCCTGGGCTCCATTGACTGTAATGACTAGATCGGCATTAAACAGAATGAGACTTCAGCCTTTTAGCCTGGGTATTTGTAGACTGAATCTCAACCTACTGTAATTCAAGTAATGGTTGTTGTATTATGTCTTTAAAATGTACCAGATCTGAAGGGGTGTCCTCCTTCCTACCTATTAGTGCTTCTTCACTTAGTGCTTCAGTCAAAGTTACATTTGTTTTTGGTCTCCTTGCATTAACTTTTGTAATATTAGCTTCTTCCCTGAAATACTCTATATGTTGCTTTCCTTCCTAGTATTTTTGTCATGATTTGGTGAAGAACATTAAA
Organism: Ibycter americanus; assembly: GCA_035590275.1. Taxonomy (NCBI): domain Eukaryota; kingdom Metazoa; phylum Chordata; class Aves; order Falconiformes; family Falconidae; genus Ibycter; species Ibycter americanus. The sequence goes on from JAVJGI010000062.1 coordinate 22,157,827, forward strand.
AAATGATTTATATGTGGGGTACAGCATGCATGATAAATATTTCCTAAATAGTAATTGATGTCTGCTGTAACCTAGACCAAAATAACTTATAGGCAAGTTTATAGAATATAGATATATGTACTGTCCATGCCATAGAGCTCTTTCTTATACGTATTAAGCAATACTCTGTGTATGTGTGTATGTGTTGGTTTGCTGGTTTTGCGTTTGGGGTTTTTTTCCATGAGGAGGGATCTAGTACTTTCTAAAATCAAATCCTGCAATATATTCGTTTAGTGAAAGCCTATACTTAGGATCCCATCTCCCAGTTTACAAAGCAGTAAAGATTTTCTCTCTTGCAATTCATTGTCTGGAGCCATAGATGTGCAACACAGATACTGCAGTTTAAAAATTTATTGTGTGTCCATAGACCTTCAGTAACTTAACCGTGTCTATCTTCCTAACTGCAGAACACCCATAGAAAAACAAACTGGTTAAAACATTTTACTGAGACTGAAGCACTCCATTTTTCCCTATATTTCTGTCCTGGTTTCAGCTGGGATGGAGTTAATTTTCTTCTTAGTAGCTGGAGCAATGCTGTGTTTTGGGTTTGGTATAAGAACAATGTTGACAGCACACGGATGGTTTTGGTTGTTGCTGGGTGATGTTTATACTAAGCCAAGGGCTTGTCAGTTTCTCGGGCCCTGCCAGCGAGAGGGCTGCAGGGGCACAAGACATGGGGAGGGGGCACAGCCAGGACAGGTGACCCGAACCAGCCAAAGGGATATTCCGTACCATATGATGTCATGCTGAATATATGTACTGGGGGAAGAAGAAGGAAGGGGTGGACATCTGGCATTGTAGCATTTGTCTTCCCATGTAACCGTTACGCATGATGGAGCCCTGCTTTCCTGGGGATGGCTGAACACCTGCCTGTGGGTGGGAAGTGGTGAATGAATTCCTTGGTTTGCTTTGCTTGCGTGCGTGGCTTTTACTTTACCTATTTAATTGTTCTTATCTCAATCCTTGAGTTTACATTCCTTTCCGATTCTCCTCCTCATCCCTCTGGGTGAGGAGGAGTGAGCAAGTGGCTGTGTGGTGCTTGGTTGCCGGCCGGGGTTAAACCACGACAATTTGCCATGAGGTAAGTGTGTTCACACACTGTCACTATGGTTATGTTCCCACGGGGTAACACCTCAGGTATGAGTAACTCAATCATGTACCTGAACTGTAAGAAATATTCATTCCCCAGTATGCAGTTACAGTTAAACTGTACCAGAAAGTGGAATGCAGACATATTCTTCTGGCTGGTCATAGTCTACCCTCAGTCCTTGCTCCTGATCCCAGTTTCACAGTAGATCAACCGATGTGATTTTGGTTTTGTTCCATAGCTGATCAGGTCACATGGCAGAGAAGGATCTGGGGTATGCTCCAGTAAATTCCATTTTCCAGTTTTGTGGATGGACTGCAGAATGCCATAACTGATGATGTGGACCCCACATCATAAAATAATAGAATGGTTTGGAAGGGATCTTTAAGGGTCATCTACTCTAACCTTCACAATGTGTATCTAGGTGACTAAGATTACTTGGAAAATGGTCTTTCAATTAAAAATCATGAATACACTTTTAAAGATTTTTACCCTGAGTACCTCAAAGTACTGAATTTATTCACACACACACACACACACTTTCCCCTGCAGAGTAGATCAGCTGACTTGCCTGAAGTCCAAAACTAAATTTGCTGTTTGTGAATCTCAGCATGGTTCCCTGCACACTGGAATATTTTATGTGCTTCAGTGGACTGACTTTTCCCTTATTATCTACAGAATATACACACTTGTACTGACAATAAATCAAAACCTCTAAGTTACAAAATTCTCAGAAATAATTGTGAAGAAATATAAAATCTGGTTATGGGAAAATCAAACAAAGCAGATTCCATAGTACAAGTGTTTATGTAAATGAGACAAACCGAGAAAAGGTAATATCATTTGCTAGATCGACTGTTAAAACTGGGTGAAGCAGAAAACCCTGATGAAAGCACTCTGCTGAAAGGCATGGCTACTTTTAGTAGCTTTATCAACTGGACAAATAAATTGTCTTAAGTCTGCAAATATCTTGCTACAATGTTTTCTTGAAAATGGGTACGGTTGCAAGTCTTGAAAGCATGAGCCAAATACTTTTTCCAAAAAACAAATGAACTTTAAGGGAAGGTGTGGGGGAAGCACTTAACTCATTTCCCTGTCAGAGCAATGCCCTTTACTGTCCAAAGTACTCTGCTAATCATGTCTAGCAGCCTAGACTCCTTGAGCAAAATAATTTCACTTACCTTTAGATATCTACAACGGTCTAATTATCCTATAAAAACCTTTTGTATAGTCATTGGGGACAAATAGGCACTTCCACGCATGGCTGATATTGCCTGATTTTAGCCGTCACTGGAGGACAAAATGACTTGTGGTCTAAAAATTGCTTTTTTGTTGTTTGGGGTTTTTCCTCCCCTGACCCGCCCCCCCCCCCCGG
>JAVJGI010000062.1:22173837-22204645 GCA_035590275.1 Ibycter americanus
CCTATTAAATTGTTCTTATCTCAACCCTTGACTTTTACATTCTTTTCTGATCCTCCTCCCCATCCCTCTGGGTGAGGTGGAGTGAGCGGGTGGCTGCGTCGTGCTTGGTTGCCAGCCGGGGTTAAACCAGCACATCTTTCCGGGGTTAAACCAGCACAATTTGGTCTAACAAAGTGTCTATTAATGGTGTTATACTAGGTCTATAAACCCTTTCCAAGAGGAAAAGAATAAGACAGTAAGGCTTGTTTGCTTATAAAGGCTCTTGCTGTCTTTGTGTTTCTTAATATACATGTTCCTGTAAATTTACAACTGAGTCAAGAAAAACTAGGTTAGGAGTTTTTTGGAGCAATTTGTTTCCACAGATTTTTTTGTTTGTTTCCCTGAGATATGATCCAAATAAAAAGAAATGTCTGAACAAAGAATTTTTATTTTTTTTTTTTTTTACAAAGTAACACATTTAAATACTGTTTTTATTTCAGAAATGCAGATAGTCTAAGGTCTGACCAGCAAGGTCTCTGAAGTTAGTACTGAAATGCTGAACAACAAAATTAATCAAATACCTTCAGAAAGGGTTTTCAAAATATATTTACTTTGGTCATAAGTTTTCACTGGATATTTTTAACTGGACAGACACAAGATTTAAAACTTTTCAGCTGATGCATTAAGTTTATTGTTGACTGATAAGTGTCACGACCCAAGATACAATGTATCTAGTCATGCATGGAAAATTCATCTTAGTTTGGATAAGCATGACTGTTTTCATTGCTTCTCTTTCAGATGTTGTAGAAAAGAATGCACCGTTACCATCAAAAATGCAATTGCCACGTTATACCATTTTTAACTCTTTTGGGCCAAGAAGAATGGAACTTACCCCAGGCAGCTTCCAACAAAATGATAGGTGTAACTAGCCGACAAGTAACTGGAGTCAGTCTATGAAATCTGAAGTCATCATGCAAAGTTAAAAAAGTTGTAACTGTAAAGTCAAAGCAAATTTGAACATGTAATGGAATCTTGAGCACCCAGAACTTAATCGTGGCAATTCTATCTAATGCATACATATTTGGGGGGGGGCGGGGAAGACTCAAATGCATGAAGTTGTGCAGACTGTCAGCAAAGCCCTAGAAAGGATGAGTGAAGAACAGGAAGAACACTATCTGAATTGGGATACGGAGAAGTAGTAGGAAGGAAATTAAGACATTAGAACCACACATCTTGTAAATGTTCACTTTAAAATTAATTGTAGTAGGATCTGTTATAATTATTAGAAAATATTAGGCACTTCTAGTGGTGTGATACATCTCCTCCTAGCAGTGACATCACACACTAGGGATGATGCCTTAGAAGTGTTTGTTTCCCTCCTCTGCCTACTGAAGAAGTACAGGATAACTTGCTCAAATTGATGTATATACCATGTAGATACACAAAATTAGATTATGTTATACCTAGTTTTAGGGTCTTCAGTGCCTTCAACACATCCAGTGTCCTTTTATTGGAGAATGTATAACACTATTATACTACATTAAAACAATGAATAGATTTTGATTTCATTTTATATTAAGTATTTAATTTCTACTAATCTGACAATTTATTTAGATTCATTTAGTAGATATTTATCTAATAAATATGTAAAGTTAGAATGTTAAAATAGACATGCATTGCCTTCCTACGTAATACTAAGCATTACTAAGAAGTTAAACACCATTGTTAAGCTACCATTCCTATCCAATTTTTATCATGAGAAGTTATTTAAACATCACTGTATTTTTGTTACTTCATAAGATGATTATAGCTATAGTTTTTCACATCAATTAGTGTCTTTTGGGAGAATTTGTGTTCAGGTAGATACTCATCATTTTTACCAATAGCCATTCTTGATCCAATGCAAAGCATACAGATGTTTCAAAGAGCATACTGGGACTCTGTTTTTTTCAGTCACAGATAGGTCAGATTAAAGATGTTTCTGGTCCCATGATCTTTTCATTCTTTGCTGCAGAAGGGTCTCCAAAAAGCATAGTAAAATGTCCGCTGCTGCTGCACATCCCATGCTTTGGTATTTTGTGGCACTTTAAATTCCACAAGGCTGTGGCAAAACTTGGGTGAATGCTCAAAATACTAGATATTTATGGGGGGAAGAAAAAAAAAAACCCCAAAACCAAAGGAAGAAGGCTAGGTGCAATAGTGTAATAGTCCATGGGTCCCAATGATGTCGAAAAGTTCCTGAACAATTGGTATAGCATCCATAGACTGAAAATACCAGTTCAGTTAACCAGACTGGCTTCTCACCTGGAGGTTTTCTGTTGATCTTAGTAAAACTTAGGCATTTACTTTGGCAGAAATTAGTTTATTCCCAGTGCTGAAAACATAAAATTCAAGCCAAGCACCGTCTAAAATATGTGGAATGGATCTCACCTTGTAGATTTTTAATTTGTATCTTTTTCACTTGAGACAGGGATTTTACATTTTAAACTGTCTTGCTGAACAATAGTTCTGGAGTGAAAGCAGAAAGTGCTTATAAATTTATTCTGGAGTCCAGGAAGAAAAAACTATTTTCCTTTTCCAGGAAAGGAAATTCCAGTTTTATCACCGCAGGGTTTTAAAGCGTTGATCCTTCCTGATAGTCTAGATAACTCATGCACTCCTCTCTCACTAATAAGATGGTCCTTCTTTCTCCATAATAGAGGAACTAGCTAGGCAGACTTCTGATTCTTCTCTTAACTACTTTGGGCTAATAAAAGACATACACTAATCAAAAATTACAGCTAAACAGCTTAATTATATTACTGTGAAGTGCTAGTTAAGGAAAATAAAATCCATGTTCCCTCCACCAGCTTCTTTTTGGAAATAAAAACACAGATCAGATCTTAAAAAGTCACTCCAAAGTTCACCACAATCTTTGATCCAAGTGTAAGGTGATATATTTTACCTTTTTTTCAGTAATAACATGCAAACAGGAGAGCAGATATTTTTTGTTTTATTCTCATATCACTTTAATGTTTTGGGGAGACAGAAGATGAGAAGAGTCCGCATATTAAATACCCCTCTCATCAGCTAAAGTGTTTTCAGAGGTGTTCACAACCTGAAGGGAGGGAGCCTGGATAGAACAGGGCACCTACCACTCCCACAGTGAGGCAACGTGCAACACTGCAGCCATAGCACAAAGTGCAGCCTTTCTTCTGGAATATCAAACATCCTCAACTAGTTCTCTGATAAGACAACCACATCTTCAGATTTCATTTTATAAGTGTTTGAAGCTTTCAGAATTGCTTTTTAACCCAGTGTATAGGACAAATGTAATTGGGTATTAAAGTTTTCCCAAGTAAGCTTAGAAGGTTTGTTCTGTTGATCTGATATCTCTAGTTTATAACCTCTTGTGGCTTTTTTTTACAGATCACACTGTTTGACAGCTTACACTACTCTTAGGAGGAGTCTTTTCTGGTAAGCTTTCATTTCCCTTGAGTTCTGTGTTTCAGATCAGTGAAGATTTGTTTTTAAAGCTAAGGTGACAAAGCAGTAGTTGGCAATATCAGATGTTTTGAGAGAATGCAAATTAATAATTTGTTGTTGTGGAGTCAGTGTTTGTTTGTTTCCCTAATAATGGAATTCTAGCAGTTAGAAATGCCAAGAAAGTTAATGGTATCCTAGGGTGCATTAGGCAAATGTTGCCAGCAGGTTGAGGAAGGTGATCCTTCCACTTTATTCAGGATTGGTGAGGCAGCATCTGGAGTGTTGGATCCAGTTCATGGCTCTTGAGTAGAAGAGAGACATGGACATACTGGAAAGAGTCCAACAAAGGGCCACAAAGATGGTGAAGGCACTAGAGCATCTCTCCTTCAAGGAATTCTTACTACAAGGACTGCTCAGCCTAGAGAAAAGAAGGTTCAGGGGATCTCATCAAATAGTTCAAATATATGAAGGAGGTGTACGCAGAAAGGAGCCAGGCTCTTTTCAGTCGTGTCCAGTGAGAAGACCAGAGGCAATGGGTACAAAGTGAAATAATGGAAGTTCTGTCTGAACATCAGGAAACACTTTTTTCCTGTAAGGGTGACAAAGCACTGGCACAGCTTGCCCATCTGCCCGTTTTTAATGTCTAATTTCTTGAAGCTATTGAAAAGCTGACTGAAGATTGTCCTTGGCAACTGGCTTTAGGTGGCTCTGCTTGAGCAGGGGCATTGGACCACATGACCTCAGAGATCCTTTCCAACCTTAACTATTCCATGATTCTGTGATAATTCTTTTATTACAAGCGTAGATAATTTTCCAAAAAATTTCATATCATCTAAAGTATACAATCATTCTTAGATACTTTAGTTGGCCTCTGGCTGTGATAGTCAACATCATGTAGATGATGTAAAGGAAATAAAAAAATCTCCAGTTTCAGTAAAGAGATATGGCTATTTTAATTCCACCAAGTAAGCCTGTTGAGATAGTTTTCTAGAGACAATTAAGATTATATTTGAGATAAGGCAGAAAGAGGTCTTTTAAAAATATTTTTTTATTTTGATTTTACTACACTGTGATTCCTTATAAGGCAAGACTGGCATGTCTTTTCACTGCTCATACTGTATCTGAGTAAACTGAATGCAGTAGACATTTATTTCCACGTAGGGCATAATCCCAGTATACAAACCAGTCTCACAGTGCTCCTAGATTTCTTGTGAGTACCACAAGACTAACAGTGTGCATTCAGCAGCGTGGGTTCTGTTAAGGTACATAGTACGGCTTTAGTCAAGAAGTGTCTTCCACATTCTGCTACAGCAATATACTGTGGATGGTGACTGAACCACAAACTTCCTGAAATTCCAACTGTACTCACTTCAATTTGGGGGTTAGGGCCGCTGAAAAGATGGCAAATTTCAATGAATGTAAGACCAGAAAGAAATTTGTGATGTTCTAAATTAACTTTGTGCTTCATAGGGATAATGAGGTCTATATATACTCTATCAGGTCCAAATACTGGGCAAAACAAAGCTTTTCATTTACTGGCATGCATACATGAAGTCAGAAGCAAGGAAAAATAGATAACAAAAAATACTGGAGGAGAAAATCTCTTCAATCACAAAAAGTAGATGAGGTGAAGTATGTCAGCGGATCCCAAGCAGAGCAGATAAATCCTTTCACCTGCTGCAGAACAGGGTGGAAATCCACAAAAGCTCTAAGTATACCAGCTGGGACTTCTCTCAAGCTTGTCATTTATGGGTAAACGGAGCTCCCAGGTCCAATGTGGGAGGGATACAGATCACAAAGTAAAATACAAACATAGATGTCTGTGTTTATGCTGTGTTTAAATTCCAGTTGTAGTCAGGATAGGTCAAGGTGCTGGATCTTCTTGCCTATGCAGACACTTAACCCCACTCGTAACACTTTTAGGTAACTCAGTCAGCCTGTGCACAGCTGGTCTGTAGATCTGCCAGCCACGTGTTATCTTAGCTACTTTGGAACATCACAGACATCGCTGGGTTTAGACAGTTGAATCAAGTCTTTTATACCAAGCCTTGTTTTGCATATCTCACATTTCTCCAGATCTGGAAACATTTTTTGGCCTTCTCTGAAACAAAGTAGATGTGGCAATTCCCGCTCTTTTATGTCTTGAATTCAAAAATTTGAGAAGACCTTAAAGTAGTCTTATCAATATTGTGTCCAGAGTCTCAAATTGTCTCACACCATGGTCATTACTACCTCTAGCAGTAGTAGAGGATGAAGTTATAAGTTCAGTTCAAACAGCTGACTCAAGGAAATAATTGAAGATTTTGTTTTCTTGGTTGGTACAGATGTTGACATAAGAAAACACCCCTAATATTATATTTGAAATACTCTACCAAACTGCGGTATTACATTTAGGCAGCTGGTGTGAGAAAATATTTGCCATCTTTCTATATGCAGAGATTTATACTTATGCATTCCTTCAGTGTAATGTGGGTTTAGACGTCAACTAAGATATGAATTATAGATCACTAATTAATGATTTTAAAAGACTTCTTGCTAAGTCAGTGCATACTGATGACTTGATTAGATTTGCTAATGTACCTCTTCATGTTCTCTCTGGAAAGCTCCTGGATTTTGTCAGATTGTGAACTTTGGGTTTATTCTAAACCTTGGCTATTATGGCCTGTAGTAATGTTGTTATTGCAACTGAGGTAAGTGAACAGGATCATTTGCCTTTCTTTGTGTCAGTTTAGAACTAAGACACATTTTTTCTTTATTTACATGTGTCATACTGCAGTTTTATAGGCAAGGTGATTTGTGAAACTATGCGCACATTTTTTTACACAAAGCTGTTGCAAAATTACTAGAAAACTATTCTGGAGATCATATTCACTGTTAAGGGGAAGTTGTAAAATGGCAACACAGGAATGACATTTGGATTCATCACTATTGATTAAAAACTTAATGTTATAAGGACCTTCAAATAATTTCCAACCAGGAAGAACAGCAAGTAAGTTAAAGACAGAGTTATAATTCTAACTACAAGGTACAAAAACAATCATCCATACCAATTCAGGAAGAACAAGAAAGATTGAATGAAAAGCTTGTGGTGAGTGCTATGTATCAGAAGGCACTTGAATCAACAATGTTATGCTGCTGCAGAGAATGCAAATGCCATTGTGGAATGTGTAGGAGTGCAACCTAAAGATAATCTTCACCAGAGATAAAACTTCCACTGAGATATTGTGTCACATTTTGAGAAATTTGTTACAGTCTGTGCTTTTCTAAGATGTAAATCAATTTTTTAAAGTCCAGGAGAGAGCAATGAACATGATCACAGTTTTAGGAACTTCGATTTTTGAGGCAAGACTGACCAGAATCACTTTAAATACTCTAACAAACTAGAAACTAATAGGACTCTCTGCTAGTTTTCAAATACATGAAACTGTTTCAGGAAATAATAAAATTAACTATTTTCCTTTTCACTGTGTGCTTGAGAAGAAATATTGGGTTGCTATTGAAGTAAAGCAGATTAAGTTCTTTGTTAGTGCATACCACAATAGTCTTCAAGATTAAGAGCAAAACAGTATTTTGCTTCTTCAGAGAAGAAGAATGTAACATTTTCTCTGTAAAAACACTGAAAAAACCAATAGGCTGGGGTTGGGGCTGGGGGAGGCGGGGGGGGAGGGGGAAGGGATGGACACGCCTTAACAAAGAGAAAATGTTAGTGAAATAGACCAGTGGATAATCTAGAGACTTGTGACTTCTTTTCCCCCATATGTCTTCAACAATAGAATGACGGAGTACTAGGAATGACAGAACCAAATGCAAGTTTAAGAGCCAGTCACCTAGGGTAAGTTATCAGAAAAAAAAACCCCTGTGCACTTAATGTAGGGTGAAGAAGCACACCTTATGTGCAAAGCCAAGCATTTATGGCTAGTGTAATTAAAGTCTTAAAAATCGAATCAAAGAATTATTATTAGTCCTATTACAATGTTATAGTCCAAATTATCCAATTATTACAGCTCATTCCCAATAACGATACAGTTAAAATTGATGTACAGTTTTCTCTTTTCTCTAGTGTTATTTTTTTTTTCTGGGTTCAAAGATTGATGAAGAAAGATAGGGAATTAGACCAAGTCATTAGCATCCCAAGCTATTTGCCAAAGGAGTTTAATGTTGATGTTGATAGTTTCTTACTCCTTGCCCTAGAGTCTGCTTAGGGTCATTTTTTTATGTTTTGTAATGTACAGAACACATTAACCTCCTTCTTCATGGGCCCACCACTCCATTTTAAATCCAAACAGACTATGTATGGTGTGGTTTACTCACATTAAATGTTTTTCTTGTCCTCTTTGTTATCCTTAAAGCAAATTACACCCAACTCCCAAGGTTGTTTTTATTTAATGACCAATAACTGAGGTGGCCTGAGGCCTCTGGCTTCGTTCATTTCCTTGTATTTTCAAGGCCTTTGCCACCTTTTTGTGCTTGTATTTTTGGGCAACCCTAATTAATTCTTTTTTTTTTTTTGCTTAACAGCCTTGAAACTGTGGTTTCCTGATAATACAGCTAACATTTATTAGAAGAGTATTGTCAGAAATAAATATTTCATTAATAGTTAGCTGTATGAAAACAATGTGCTGGAAGACACATATACATACAGACACTTATATAGGCAGACAATGCTCTGGTTACTGCTCACCAGCAATAACAGGTCGTTACAGAAATTTTTACTGGTGCATTATCAGAATTATTCTAGAACTGTAATTATAGCTCATTGTAGTAGGAAAAGGATTAAATGCATTCTGAAAATGTCAATACAATAACTATAATTCTATTGTATACTCTGTACCCCAATGATGGACTTTTGCCTCAAAGTTAAGATTTCAAGGGAGAAAAGGAAATTATGCTTCCAATATAGTTGGTTAAACCAATATAGGTTAATAATAAAGTAGCGTTCACTCCATATCATGTGTTATGATCTAAAATTGGGGTTCGTATTTGTTGAAGCAGCTATGATAGCAGGGAAAAGGCTGCATGAGCACGTTATGCCATAGTAGGAAGCCAACACCACCAAAAAAAGGAATATGGTCTTATTCTATGCTTTTCAGTGACTAGCTGTGATGAAAAAATTCTTAAAATCAGTTTTACTTCCAGCAAAGTGTTCTAAAATTGTATATAACTTAACTGTAGGACTTTGGAAAAGTTTAAATATTAGCATATCCAATTAGCATGTTTTGCCTAAAATATTGAAGAGAATTTCTGTCTATTCCAATTAGAATGGTCACTGTATTACCATAAATCAATGTCTTCATAATTTTCTGTGAACAGTGGGCACATGCTACAAGCATTGAGGTAGTTTTGCAAAACAACTTTTCCATGCTATTATAGCTAAAAACTGTAGCATTTTTGGTTGATGTGTATGGGATCTCACATCAGGACTTTAATGAGTGTGAAGATGACATTGACATGCACTGCTCTAAGACTGACCTTATGTCACTTCACAGGAACATGCAACATGTGACAATCAGAGACAAAATTCAAAGCTGTACCAATGTAACATGATGTGAACTCTACTGGAAACACTGAATCATGGAAGGGAGCAGGGAGCAAGTTAGATCACTCATCTGAAAGGATTGCAAAGACAACTCATATACTCTCTAGAGTGCCTGAATTCTTGCCTGTGTGACAACACTTCTCATCACATACTGTCATGCCAGCTGTACAGAACAACCTAACAAAAATACACTTATTTAATCATATTATACTTATATTAAAAAGCATTGGTGTGTAGGATTCTTGTTTGATTGATACAACATAAAAGATGTTCATTCTGTGGAAAGAATTTTACTATGAAAGTGCAAAACCAATAATAAATCAAAATCAGTATTTCTATTTATGAACTTTTGTTTATCTCTAATGGGCAATTGGAAGTTAACAGTGGACATAAATTGGAATTTTACTACCACTAATTTTGTATTACATATTAATATCAAAATGGACAGAATTTTTAAAGCTTCAAAGTGTCAACAATTAGTTCCCTAGATATGACTTTCCAGTCATAAGCAAGTATAAAACATTGATACTCATGGCAAAAGAACAGTGAGGAAATGTGCATAATTTAGCTCCTTTTTCACCCTGTCACTCTGATAAGTCTTGCCTTTGTAAAACTGATTATCTGTGAGATCCCTGTTGAGTCCCTAACTATGAGATCCCTATTGTAGAACAGGATTTGATTCACATTGTTCAACATTTAAGAGGTTCTTTCAAGACAGAGAGGAAAATCAGTTATCACAAATGAGAAAAAAACCCAAGGAATTCCAAAAGAAGTATTTATTTTTACAGTCAAAAAAAGGTATAATAATTCTAAAAGGTAAATGGATTATTCTAATCAATGGGTCCATGGAAAAAAAAAAGTAAGTTGAGCTGTATTTATTTAAAAGAAATTCCAAAAACTTTATAATCATTTTTAACAATGCTTGGTATTCTTGTTCTTATATAGGCTCAGCTGCCTGAAAACGTAGGACATTATGTGAAAAATGCAAGCATTTGTAATTTCTATGAGAGTGTGCACTGTTCTCAGCTTCATAGAATAATTATGAATAATGCATTCTATATACTAATGCTTCAAATTGGTAAACAGTTTATATGAATTAGAGGAATCAGGTGACTGAAAAATAATGTCTTGTTTGTTGTAGGAAAGCAAGTGCTAGCCATACAGCTTGCTATACAAGTATACCTGCAGAGTGAGGGAGTGTTTGCAAGATATCCAAATACAGCATTAGGTGAAAAAAAGTTAATGGAAATGGTTGGCGAGAAATCAGTGTATAAGCATTTTGTTAGTTCAAGTTTTTAATTTCTTGCGCATGTAGAAAAAATGAAACACTTTTTAAAGCACTCAACAGTTACAAAGATTTTGAAAACTGAAAATTTCTGTAATATATAGGGGAATAATTTCTTTTGGAAGCCATAGGAAATAGAAATTTCTCCAGAATTTCTTAACACTTTCTCAAACTCATTGCAAAAACTTCAAATGCTCAGTTGTGTTCCAGAAGTTGTAAAACTATTGAGCAATGAGATAGTGATAGATTATAGGGCAACACAAAAAAATGAAGAAAGAAATCATAATTTCAAAGGCAAACACCTTTAGTACCTCATGAATTTATGTGGTATTTTTAATTCCTCCTCTGAATTCTTTCAGAGAAGAGAGAGGATTATATGAGGTCAGAGAATGGGGAGAATTTTAATAATTATGATCTCATATACTGTCAGTGCAAATGATCCCAATGTTAGCACTGAAATCATTAATATGAACATTCATTTTGTAGCAGCAGCTCATTTACTGCAGCTAGAATTGTCCCTAGTATATATTTAAGGACAAATTGATGTGAAATGTTTCTTTGCAAGAAGAGTAGGCTACAAGATGTGTGAAAATGGAAAGATATTAATAGGAGAGTCTGAGGTATACAAAACTGAGTACAGGGTTTCTGGTGAAAAAAAAAGGAAACTTTATGGTTGATGGTTTTCTGTCTAAAATGAAAAATACGAAGTACATAAACCATGCAAAAGCTAAAAAAACCTCAAATACTGCCCTTTCATCATATGTTAATCTGATTTGTCTTTTCTACACAGATCAGATTCTTTAAGCATAATCTGCAGAGCTGAAATTACTAACTAAATATGAGTCTGACAATGGTTTCAAAAATACTTCTTTGACCTTCAGAGTACCGATCCACAGAAGAAGCATACTTGTCCTTTTTCCTTTGATTACTGGAGTTTTCTGTGGAAAGAGGATAGCTAGAAGGTATTATCAATAATTTATAGTCATTGATAATGTTTATATAAATGGAGTATCATTTTCCATCAGTTAGACTGAAATTCTTGATAATGATTTGAGATAGAAAAATTCTATCCTTTTTAGTTATTTGTTAAAGAGAAAAGATTTAACAGTTCTATAGGATTTTATTTTCTTTCAGACCGGATTTTAAAGTCCCCTCCACAAATGAAATGCCATGGAGACTGTGGTGTCCATTCCCACCAGCCATCTGTAACGCTCTGACCATGGGAGTCCCCCTTCCCCACCAGGCTAAGTGTGCACAGTACACCTGCTGGCACCAGACATGGTGCCACGACATACCAGGATGGGCAGCACACTACGCCCACACAGCAACAACCTCCAGCACTTTTAGAGCCACCACTGCACCGAATGAATTAGGGACCAGCTGGAATAACCTACTTGTTCCACCCACTGGCATAATTGAATACAGATAATGAAACAGCACAGAGTTATATATTCTTCACAGGTATAAACCTTATAGGATTTCTTAGGCTGTTTTATCACAAAGCCTACATCACAATAACCTCTTTTCCTTGTTTAGTTTCCTGCTACTTAATACCACAGAGGAGGGAATAGTTTTAAAAGTTCAGTTATATCACTAAGCTTTCCTGGTAAGTATGCTTGAGATCAAGGTCATTGTATAAACTCATACTGGAGTTATCAAGTATATCATTGGCAAGATAAATGCCTGTTTATTTGTGGTAAAACAGAACAGAGGTAACTTACCAATAACACAGTCATGTTGTAACCTAAAAAAAAAAAATCTTTACTTTTCTTTCTGCAATTACTCCTTGTGAAGAAATGCTAATATAAAATATAAATACAGGGGTTTAAATATTTAAGATAAATAAATGAAATAAGGTATTAGTATATTTTCAGTAGTAAACTGAAGTGAAAGAATAGTTATTTCTGATATCTTAGCTGTAATTTCCTCAAAATGAGATTTTCTGGACACCAGGTGCCCACCAAAGCCACTCTATCATTCCCCTCCTCAACTGGGCAGGGGAGAGAAAATGTAACAAAAAGCTCATGGATTGAGATAAGGGCAGAGAGAGATCACTCACCAGTTACTGTCACGGGCAAAACAGACTCAACTTGGGGAAATCAGTTTATTTATTGCCATACAAATCAGAGTAGGGTAATGAGAAATAAAACAAAATATTAAACCACCTTCCCCTCACCCCTCCTTTCTTCCCAGGCTGAACTTTACTCATGATTTTCTCTATCTCCTCCCCCCCAGCAGCACAGGGAGGTGGGGAATGGGGGTTGCCATCAGTTCATCACATGTCTTTGCTGCTCTTTCACCCTCAGGGAGAGGCTCCTCCAGTGTGGGGTGAGTCCCATGGGAGACAGTCCTCCATGTACTTCTCCAGCGTGGGTCCTTCTCCTTCCCTTGGGTTGCGGTTCTTCACAAACTGCTCCAGCATGGGTCCCTTCCACATGGTGCAGTCCATCAGAAGGAACAGGCTGCTCCAGCGTGAGTCCGCCACAGGGTCACAAGTCCTGCCAGCAAACTTGCTCCAACACGAGCTCCTCTCTCCATGGGTCCACAGGTCCTGCCAGGAGCCTGCTCCAGTGTGGGCTTCCCACAGGGTCACTGTTGCAGCACTACAAAACTAGCCGGCTGTAACAAGGCTTTCCCACACAAGGTTCCAAAAGTTTGTCTACTGTCCATGCTGTTTCTTCATACTCTTCAGGCCAGTCCACCCTGCTTCCTGCCTCTGCTGTGTCTGGGTTCCTGGCTTCTCCTCCAGCCAGCCTCTCCTCATTCAGGTGCCCTTTTTCTCTCAGTTTCTCCTGGGGGCCTCTCCTTGTCTCTCCTGCATCCCTAGACTCTTCTTCATCCAGTCTCCTCTCTTCACCCAGTGCTCTTTCTCTTCTGGCCTCCTCAGTGCTATTTAGCTACTTAGCCCAAACAAGCCACAGCTGTACATTATCCACATCAGCCATCCCACCACCCCAGAAGCAAGCCCCCAACTGTATACTATCAATGTTAATTAACCCTCTACAGCTCCTCCACAGGTCACAGCATCCTTTGGGTGCATCCACCCACTCCAGCATGAGTCCACCACAGGGTCACAAGTCCTGCTAGCAAACTTGGTCTAACATGGGCTCCTCTCTCCACAGGTCCTGCCGGGAGCCTGCTCCAGTGTGGGCTTCTCACAGGGTCACCGCATCCTTTGGGCGCATCCACCTGCTCCAGTCTGTGTTCCTCCAGGGGCTGCAGGTGAGTATCTGCTCCACCATGGACCTCCAGGGGCTGCAGGGGGACAGCCTGCCTCACCATGGTCTTCACCACAGGCTGCAGGACAACCTCTGCTGTGGCACTTGAAGCACCTCCTCCTTCTCCTTCTTCACTGACCTTGCGTGTCTGCAGAGTTGTTGTTCTCACATATTTTCACTCCTCTCTCCAAGCTGCAATTTGTTGAGCAGGGTTGGGGGGTTTTTCCGCATTCTTAAATATGCTATCCCAGAGGTGCTACCACTATTGCTGATGGGCTTTGCCCCTTGGCCAGCAGCGAGTCCATCTTGGAGCTGGCTGGCATTGGCTCTATCAGACCTAGGAGAAACTTCTAATATCTTCTCTCAGAAGCCACCCCTGTAGCCCCCCTGCTACCAAAACCTTGCCACACGAACCTGATACAATCTAGCATAATTTTCTCTTCCATTCTCTCCCTTCGTACTTTCATCTTTATCCTTCTCCATTGCTTCATCTTTCCATTTTCTCTGCCAACATGTTCTCATATCCCTTCTCTTACTTATTCCCTCCCCCGATGTTTTTTTATCAATATATTTTTAGTTCTAACACACAGGAATGCTACATCTGAGTTCAGGATTTTTAAGTAATTCTCACTTACTCTCAGATATGGAGAACTATACAATTAAATTAAAAAACAAGAAAGCTTACTTTTTCTACAGAATTGGGACTAGGGCCTCTTGTCAAATTACTTCCGGAGAATACAAAAAAGCCCCACCAAAACAAAGCAAAACCCCAAACTGATATGAGGAAATGTAACACTGAAACCAATGCATACAGCACTAAAATTTGGAGATTGGGAAAGGGACAAAAGGAACTGGATTCCTTTTCTAACTCCTACCTCTTTCCCCATCTAAAAGTAAAAAAGAACAAGACAATTGCTCACACTGTCTAGATTCGTGAAGTCACGTGATAGGGAGAGTTTTGGATGTGTTTCCCACTGTCATCATAGAAAAAAATTATTTTTTCATGATTCTTTCCTTGATCATTCACGTTGGCTGTGTGTTCTGTTGGCTACTGTGCTGGCCTCTATATTCTCCATATAGGACAGTGAACTTAGGTGCCCAACCTCAGTTTTGGATTTCTGGGAATTAGGCACCAAAACTACATACCTGAGTTTACAGATGCCATTGTGGGAACAGACTTTGGTAAAATATCACAGCTTTTGAGTATAATGTTTTAAAACGCTTCAGGTACAAGCTGAGGGTCTTACCTGTGTAAGAAAGGAGAGATTCTGAAACACAGATGGCTGCTTCAGTTAGCCGGGTGAAACCAAGTTGTTTGTGAATGTTAAAGCAGCAAGTGATAGAAAAGTTTGGTAAGCTGGAACTCAGACAGCATTTAATGGACATTGACTGGTGTATTTAATTTATCTACTGTTGCAATTTTAACTCCATTTTTACTATAGGCAGTAGTATAAAAGAAGATACTTATTTTTCAGAAGTCAGCCTTGCTGAATTATTACCTAAACTATGTACAGTGAAGTTCAGCCTTATCTAAATTTTTTGTATCTACTTTACTGTCAAAGGATTAATTTCTAACAGCAACTTCATGGCCTATCTTGTATAATTAATAATTTTTAAAAAAGGCTGATTAAAAATAAGTTCCCTGTTCACAAATGTAATACTATGCTGTAGACCTTAAAAATACAGATTTTTCCATAGTATAAGTTACTGAGTCTAACTTAGCGAGGGGTGATTTTGATTTCTAGGAACATCTATCAAAGGTGGGATCATTAACTAAGTTAATATACCCTTTGACAATTAATGGATAATGCCCTTGTCTCATTAAGACTGAACTTTAGACTAGATTCAGTGCATACATGCCACAAATACCAGAATAAGTACTTGTCTTAGGGTTTCCAAAGTTTGAGTGAAAGGAAAAAATATTAGTTATTATTTCTAAATACATCTAAAACTAATAGTCTACTCATTTTATTCAAATTAGTTATTCTTTGGTTTTGTTTAAATTTGCACAATAAAATAATAATCAAATCCCAACTAATGTTGTCTCATGTGCAAATAATTTTTCACTGTCAACACACCTATGTTTAAAAAACACTTTTGTCTGCAAGAATAATTTGGAAAAAAATGTTGAGTTTATTCTAGTAGCTGTACCAGTTTAGTCTATAGCAACAGAATGTTTATAAATACTATATTTAACAACAAATCTGCATAGATTTTGTGGACTTTAGTGGTTTTTTTCTTTCTTAACATTTTAGTTTGACTATCTCCTAACCTTTCACTAAGTTCATCACTTCTCCGCTTATTGAAATGTATTTAGAGGATTCCCAATGTATGTCTACTGCATCTTGTTTGTGTAAGCCATCTTGCCTTCCAAACTATTTCTATGGACAGTGGGAGCTAGTGTGCTTTTGAAAATATATTGCAGAAACATGAATGTTCTCAAACCCCTGTTAGAGGGAAAGGTCAATCTAATAGGTTCTTAGAAGGAAAGTCAAAGTGCCTTATAACTGTTGCAGGTGCTTCAGTTCAGCAGGTTTTTAGAGCATGTTCAACAGCCTATTAGAAAATGTTTCTAATTTTTTCTCTCTTGAGCTTTGAAAGGTTAACATTTGTTCTTCTTCTTATCCACCTTTTTTTCTCTTTGTATATGTGCTTCTTGCTTTTATGCTTTTATTATTTTTTTATTATTATTTCCTTTTGAGTATACACCTAAGGAAATTTAATAAATGTTCTCAATTATGTCCTTCAAAGTAATGAGTTTCTTTCCTTTTTGGAGGGAAGCTTAAAAATATAACCTTTTCTTGAGAACAAAGATTATTTTTGTCTTTTTTTCAGAACCAAAATATGCTCCCATCTCTGTGGAATGTGCACTTTTTGAAATGGTTCTAAAAATACATGAAAGGACAGAATATTTTTGTTCTTGGTCTGTCTTATCCACTGCAAAGAACAGGACAGTACAGAGAAACGTGGGAGAGATTTATAATCAAATTGGTCTCACTGAACACAAAATCAAGATATTGCAGGGAGAAAGCTTCTGCAGAAGCAACTTTCATGTGGGTATTGGAGTGTTAAGAGAGTCATCGAGTGAACTAGACTTCTAACAGACCAGCTAAGAAGTTCAGATCTCAAGGTGATACTCCAATTTGCAAAAGACCATACTGAAAAACATACCTGCAGGATTGTGGTAAATTGCTAAGTATTACTGTAAGAGACTGCATCTGTGAGAACGACCATCACTACAGCAGATGTGTTGTCTCAACATTGCTATGTCAGGAAACTCACATCATCACCACAGCAAATATTTATCTCAACATTGTTAAGGCAGGAAGCCAACACCACTGTCACAGCAAGGTTTATCTCAACAGTGTTAAGGCAGGAAACCCACTGAATGACACCATGCAGCAATAGGGGGAGCTAATCCTGAGAAACTGAACAAAACCCCTGTGCATGCTCCCAGGCCTGGGGTCGGGGGGATCGAGGGGCCTGGAGACCTCTGAGGACCTCCTGATGGTATTGGGCACACACACCACGGCGGATGGAAGGTGTGGTTAAGCAGAACATCTCGTGACAATCCTATAAAAGGACAGAATCAACCAACACTGGACGGAACGTTCCGCCACCAGACTTGGAAATGAATCGGACTGTCGGGATGCTGCAGCTCTGGGGCGGTAGCTATTGCTCTGAACTTTTTCATTCTTTCCTTCTTTCTTTCCTTCCTTTCTCTCTTTATCTCTCCTTTGCATTTGCAAACCTGTTGTTGGGCAAATAAAGTTCCTTGGCTCTTGACTCTGTTTTGAGTCTTAATTCTGTTCCTGAGAATACAAGCAGAACCTCGCTCCAGTCTTGGACCGGTATGCAACAATTATTGACTACAAGATGGAGTTGAGTATGCAGGTGTGGGATTTAGAATGCAGTAAATGTGGTTTATAGATATTTTTTTTTCATGTCTGGTCTACTGTGCTTGAGGGATGGTTCAAAGAGCTGATGCCCTAGCAGCCCACAAGTCCCTCCCTTCCTGACATACTCAAGTTTAATCAGCCACTTTCCATAAACACAAAAGTACTGAAATAAGGATTGTGCCACCTGTCCCTATTTGGTAGGATTGCAAGTTTTTCAAACTTGCTGGGCTTGTGGAATGGTGGAAAGCTGAGCCATAGGAGCTATAGAGTGTGCCAGAACCAAAACAACTCTGGTTGAAAATAACAGACGATACGGAATTTCCTGAATTTCCCTTCTCTTCAAGTAGCTGGAAAATAGGCAGATCTGAAATATGTTGGGCTGGGGTGGAGTCCTTTAGCCCTTTTAGCATGCAAGGGAGATTAAATTGTTGGGATTTTTTTTTTTCCTCTTTCAGTAACAACAGAATGTGGAATTGCTTTTTGTTAAAGGAAGAGGTCCTCAACACTGCATACCATCAAATTTATTCAGTATATTAGACCTTTTTCTTTCAGACTGTTACTTTTAAGAATAAACATGAAGAAAAAAAAAACTTTAAAACCTTTAATTTATGCTTTTGAATTTATTCATGTAATTACTTGAAGAGAAAAACAGTACTGCTATATTTCCTGGTGTGGTGGTGCACTCCCCACCCTTCTCTGGGCTGTCCTACAACCCCAGGAGTTGCCAATTAGGCCTCAGCACCTTGAGTAATGAGCTGGGCTGTTAAGCAACCCCTTGACTGTTCCAGCAGCTCTTACTCAGCTAAGGCAGAGCATGGCACTGTCCATACTGGAACCCCTGCTGACTGGTCAAAGCAGGGAAGAAGAATGGAAACAAACAGTTACTTCTTCACGACACCAGAATGTTCCTGCTGGATCATAGCCTGAGTGGTAACCAAGTGGAACGATACCGTTGTTCTTGGGATTTTTGAAAAATTACCAACTCAGGTTTCGATCAGAACGCAAATTTGCTGATGACTAAATCCAATCATCTCACAGTGCTACAAACAGCAGATCTAAAGTGAGACCCCTTTAAGCTCTCCTGGATTGCAGCAGGCTGCAGCCAGCATCTCTCTCTGAGCAGGATGCTGCTCAGAGCTCACAAACCACCAAGTCTGCCGTACTAAGGGGACTGTCACTGGATGGGGCCTGGGCTGATACCCCAGCTCCTTGAGGCTCAACCCTTCACCTCTTGAGGAATGCAAAAGGCATAAGATGTATTTCTCTGAACTCAAGGGGAACTTTTAACAGGTATACCTTTGTTATAATATGCATTGCAAGCTTTAAGCTTTAAGTAGTTAGGTTATTTTGATGATTTGAACAAATTTTATTGATTTGCTTTCCTGCTAAAATTTTATGGATAATCTTGAATTGTGCACAAATTCTCTCTCTGTGTGTCTCTTCTTTAGATACAAACCATTATCTAAATCTGAGACAAAGATTGGACTTAGCCACACCCAAAATCTATAAGTTTAGAAAGCAAGGGGGTCTACTCTGAACCTCATGACTCAACAGTAAAATTTGCCTTATTCTTTGTATTTGTCTAGCTGTAATCCATTGTCCAAGCCTGAGACTAGGAATAGATCCAGCTGCACCTAAAGTCTATGAGAGTTTAGAAAGCAAGAGGGTCCACTCTAAACCATGTGACTCAATGGGGGAATCTCCTTTACCCTCTTATGCCTTTAATATTTATAAAATATTTCCAACTCTATCTCATTTTTGGTTTGATTTATCACTGTGCATTTACACCATGTGATAAGTAATAGAGCGTACCTTGCCATTAAATCTTCTGTAGTTGCATTTCCACAAATCTGTATTAAAACTATTTCACTCAAACACTTTGGAGGGATAGTCTTTAAGCAACCTGACCTAAACCACTCTTTCACAATACCTGGTCACCTGTGATTTAGCTATATATAAAATTAAGTCATTTTTTCTGGTGTCCAAAAAAAGAAGTACAAGCAGACATATGGTATACGTGTTCAAACCAGACCTTTCATATTTACTTTGCACATCAGTCTTCAATAATACAGGTAAAGTAAAAGTTACTAAAGTCTCATGGGATGTAATGTAGTTGGACTGTCCAAATGAATAGTAATGTTTTGACTTGATGGATTTTCAGAACATTTTGGGTTCTATCACACCATAGCACATTACAATTGCAGCTTAGCTGGCATGACAACAAGCAAATTTGTTTTACTCTGCGGTGTGATTGATATATTACCTGGTGAGATTTCAAAAAACTTAAAATAACACTTGCTAGAATTTATAACCTCTCTTACTGAGTGACATTTTCTTTCAGCAGGTGACTTCACCTAATATACCTTCTTGAAATATGTTTGTGAAATTAGAGACACACTGATAGTTAATTGATCATATTTGTATGGCAAACAAATGATATTAGCCTGAACTATATACTTTAAGTACGGTAAATAACTTCCTTCTTACAAATGTATCTGTGTCAAATGCTTTATCTGCAAATTGCTGTCTTCCTAAAACTCCTCTTTTTCTAATCTTAATGATTTTTCTGCCATCTGTATCTCTATTAGTGCAGCCTAGGATTCTAGGATCTCTGGGATAGTCATAGAGCAAGTCACCCTAGAAGACGTTTCTGGGCACATGAAGGGGAGGAAACTGGTCAGGAATATTCACCATGTATTTACTAAGGGTAAAACATACCTGGTCAACTTGACTGCCTCTGTGATCATGTGGCTGGCTGCCAGACCTAGCTGCTGCTCTCTCACTCCCCCTCTTCAGCACAACAGAGCGGGAAAATGAGGTGGAAAAGCTCATGGGCTGAGATAAAGACAGGGAGATCACTTACCAGCTACTGTCATGGACAGAACAGACTTGACTTGGGGAAGATTAATTTCATTTACTGCTGATTAATAACAGTAGGATAGTGAGAAAAAAATAAAAGACAAATCTAAAAATAGTTTCTCCACATCCCTACCTTCCCCCCAAGCTCAGCTTCATTCCTTCACTCTTCTACCTCTCCCTGCTCTGACCAGTGCACAGCGATGAGGAATGGGGATTGCAGTCAGTTCATAACATCTCGTCTCTGCCACTCCTTCCTCCTCACACTGTTCCCTTGCTCCAGCATGAAGTCCCTCCCATGGGAGACAGTCCTTGATTAACTTCTCCAGCATGGATTCTTCCTGTGGGCTGCAGAACTTCTCCAGCATGGATTCTTCCTGTGGGCTGCAGTTCTTCAAGAACTATTCCAGCTTGAATTCTTCTTATTGATTATAGTCTATCACAATCAGACTCTTTTGTGTATGTCTCCCACCGGCTGCAGTTCGTGCTGGAAAACCTACTCCTGTGTGGGCTCCCCTGCAGAGGGGACAGTTCCTGCTAGGAGCCTGGTTGTGTATGGGCTCTCCATGGGCTGCAGACTCCTCCAGGAGGTATCCACCTGCTGTGGCATGGTGTCCTCCATGAGCTGCAGTGTCTGATCTCAGTTCAAGAGAGACAGGGAACTGCTGGAAAGGGTCCAGCAGAGGGCTACGAAGGCGATGAGGGGACAGGAGCATCTCCCTTATGAGGAAAGATTGAGAGAGTTGGGCCTGTTTAGCTTGGGGAACACTGAGAGAGGATCTTATCAATGTCTACAAATATCTTAAGGGTGAGTGTCAAGAGGATGGGGCCGGGCTCTTTTCAGTGGTGCCCAGTGACAGGACAAGGGGCAACGGGCACAAACTGCAACACAGGAAGTTCCATCTGAATATGATGAAGAATTTCTTTCCTTTGAGGGTGGCAGAGCCCTGGTACAGGTTGCCCAGAGAGGCTGTGGAGTCTCCTTCTCTGGAGACATTCAAAACCTGCCTGGACATGATCCTGTGCAGCCTGCTCTGGGTGAAGCTGCTTTAACAGAGGCATTGTTCTAGGCTATCTCCAGGGGTCCCTTCCAAACCTGACCATTCTGTATTCTGCTCCACTGTGGTTTTCCATGGGCTGCAGAGGAACAACCTGCATCACCATGGTCTTCTCCATAGGCTGCAGGGGAATCTCTGTTCCAGACAGGCAAGTCTCTTCACAGCAGTGCATAGGAACACAAGAGGCATAATTGAAACAGGAGATATTCAGAATTAATATAAGGAAATCTTTTGCTTTTTCTTTTTCTTTTTCTTTTTTCATCTTGAAGGCAGTCAAGCATTGGAACAGGTTTCTAGTGAAGTCATTTAGTCTCTGTCCTTAGAGGTTGTTAAAACTTGCTAGGATGAAACCTTGAGCAACCTCGTCTGATTTCATTACTGATACTGTTTGAGTAAGTGTTTAGACTGTAGACCTCCTGAGGTCCCTTAAAGCCTGAATTATTCTATGATTCTGTGGTAGGGTACCTCTTTATGTAACTAACATATATGTATATACTAGATTTAAGTATGTAGATAAGTATGCAGGTACATAGATACCTGTCACAGTTCCCTGTATATACGATAGATGCAACTATCCATATAACTGGCTAATACCTTGTGTCTATTTAGCTGCATACCTACATCTTCTAGGTACTAATTGTACACTAGTGAAGGTTGTAGAGATCTACTAGTATCAGTGTGGGGAAAAAGCTTACATAGCCAGACATATTGAATATTTTTCTTCCTTTCCCTAAAATGCTACTGCATAATCTAGTACACATACATCTCTGAATGCTCTGTCTTGCACAGGATGCACTGAGATTCCTACAGTCAGTCCAAAAGAGATGATTAATTTTATTGTATACTTTTGCCCTTGACCTATGAGTTGGTGGTTTAACAAATAAACTGCAAGCTGCTTATCTACTATCATAAACTAACTCTTCCAAACCATTTATCAGTTCTGCTATTGCTCCCTTAGTCCTTTCCAGTGAGCCATTAGCCTTGCACTAAAAAAAGAAAGACAGAAAATCAGCAATGTGCACTTTACTGTTGTTAAGTGACATTACAGAGAGCTTTGTAGCTAGAAATAGCCTAGCACATGCTAGGCTTGGTCTTTTATTCTGTGCCACTGTAGAACAAGTTATCTTCATTCCACCATTCCTTCAGAAATAACACATTTTTCCATATGTGCTCATCACACTCCCTTCATAGAGGAATTGAGGACAGTGGAGAAGTTGGTTTCAATTTTTCTCTTCCTGTTTTCATATCTAGACATCTCTTGAAAGCCAGTGGGAGATTTTTTCCCCTTGGTAGCCCAAAGAAACAACCGCCATTGGTTGTCAGAAAAATACTTTTTACCAAGGCCTGTAGGGACAGGACAAGGGGCAAAGATTTTAAACTGAAATAGGATAGATTTAGATTGGACAAAGGGAAGGAATTTTTTACAATGACAGGGGTGAGACATCAGAACAGGCTGACCAGAGAAGTTGTGGATGCCTCACCATTGACAATCTTCAAGGTCATGCTGCATGTCGCAATCTGATCTAGTAAACAGTGGTCCCTGACCTTGGCAGGAGGGTTGGACTAGACGATCTATCTTCAAAGGCTCCTTTCAGCCTAAGCCATTCTATGGTTCTATGATTCAATTAATGTTGCACCATCAGAACCCCCTAGAAAATAGGATTATAAAATTCTGTGTTTTATGATGCAGGTTCCATGCATATGCAGAAAAAATTTGAAATTTTTACTCATAATGTGTGACTATAGTTCTCAGATACTTCGCTGTTAATTTTCTGTGCACCTTTTAAAAATGTAGCTGTCATCCAAGCAGTTTTTTTATGTAGTAGATACTTATTTCTGAGAGCAGAGTGGGGTTGGCCACATTTCCATCTCAGTTTCATTATGTTTGCTGTTTATGATTTCTTTACAAACCTTTTACCCTCTTCCTCTGTCCTTCTTAGTTTTAGTACCCTGTGCAAATTTATTTAATGTTCATTGCCATTCCATGAATGTGCTTACCGTGCTTTCCAGACAATTAAGATTGCAAATAAACTTGGAGAAAAGAATGGCCTTGATATCATTAGATATTTATGGACATTCAACAGCACTTAATGCAGACTCAGCAGTCTTAGAACACATTTTGGTTGCTTCAGATGTGTCTTCAAACACAAAGGAATGAAAAATGCTGCACATTGGAAGCGATGTGTGAACACTTTCTGTATTCCCTGTCTGCTATTAGAAGTTTTAAAAGGAAACATGTCTGAGAATGATCTAATAGTAGTATTTGAAATCCTGGTGCCACTGAAGTCACTGCTAAGTCTTTGTGATGTACAGCTAAGAGATCGATAGGACACTTTCACAAAACCACCTTCCTAATATTTGGGGGATGTAACCTCTATATTTCTATCTTACAAGCCAATGTCTCAGTGGAAAAGAGGATAATGGAACTTCTTTACCTGTGTAAAGCTGTGAGAAACGGCACATTACTATCTCTATGAAATTTTAGAGTATAACTCACAATCTAGCAGATAGGCTTCTTCTTTGAAGCTTATTGCCAGTTTAATTTAAGCTGACAGAGTTATTAAAATTCAAGTTGCTAGATATACTTTTCTCATCGAAAACGTAAACACCATGTCATTAAGTTGTCTTTTATGCCTTGCAACTGAAGCTAAAGCATAAATATCTAAATTTGTCTGATTAAGATTTGCATTGACAATGAAACATTAGATATCTGTAATGAGCTGTGCCTTGATCCAAAGACCTATGAAGTCATTTGGAGTCTTTCTGTTGACTTTATTGACATTGGTTTAGACCTTTTGTGTACTTATATTGTTCTCTTAGAGACAGAGTATGTAAGGGCCCTGACAGCCAGATAAATATATTTGAATAAATCAGTATGTAAGAACATAAGACATTATGTTTCAAGATAATTTGGCAAGACTGCATTATTTCATAGAAAGAAATTGTGCACTAAAAGAGCGGCAAGTAATTTTTGAGGAGTATTAAATATGCCTGCTATGTACTTTGCACTCCTTTCTTTCTAAAAAATAATAGCTAATTAAAAAATGAATGCTGTATTAATACTAAGTGGGGAAAAATGTCATTGTTCAAAAAGCCATAGCAAATTCAAAGACAAATGTAGTTGTTAATGACAATATTGCGAAGGAGTACCTGAAATGGTATCTAGAAATAAACCATTTAAAGAATCTGTCCCAGGTTTCAGATTACTTATTTCTCACCATCAAGTGGGATCTATCAGAAGTCAGAAGCTTTGAAAATTACAGCAAACTTTAGCAAACGGAACTTAATTTAAAAAAAACTTTCCCCTTTTCCAGGGCATATAAATCAGTACTTTGAGTTCTCATGTCATTGAATTGGTTAAAAAAAAAAAAAAAATTCTTTTCCTTATGTCTAAATTTCTATTCCTCTTAATGAAATCAGAATGCAACTTTCTACCAAAATAGAACAAAATTATCTATCCATAGATGGCATCTTTCAAAAAAGATGATGCCTATATAAAATGTCAGAGGTAGGAAAGAGAGCAAAACTAAGTCTGGATTAGGGACCAGAGAAACAAAAAAGTGGAAAGTGAGATGAAATAGCTCTTGGCTACAAGACAGATACTGGATTACAGGAAGAACACATGCATATTCAGTTGGGCTCTGCATGAACAAAAGGAAATATTAATATTTTTGGCACAATCTCTTATTGTCTGCTTAGGCCAAGACCAGAAAGGTGCAAAATTATTTTCTGATAATTAATTAAGTTTACTTATTATGTGAAAGGATTTGGGATTTTGATTTTCTATGCTTTATTCATTTTACTATTTGCTTTTGCCCCTGTGTGTGTGACTAAGATATGGTTATACACAGCTTTGTGAAACGATTTCCTGTCTTTACCAAAAGTTCTTTTACTAAGTACAAAATTAACTTTTTTTTTTTAAGCGGAAGCAATGTTTTCAGCCCATTGGAGAAGAAATGGCTGAGTTCATGCTGTTAGCTTACACATCTGTGTTCAGTTCTCCATTAAAATCCAACACCCTAGATGACTTCCATCAAATTACTTAATTTTTCTGTGTTTCATCCCCATCTGCAATTGAAGGATGATAGCATTTCCTATATCTTATCCTTTTCTGAGAATTTTGGCTGCACTATCCCTCTTCACTACACAGGCCTAATACTGTTCACCATTTATCTAATCTACGGACTCTTGGTATTCTTCATTGTTGTTAATTCCTCAGAGCAGAAACTGATGATTGCCTCACTGTGGTGAGGTGAGAACATCTTAGATGATGGATCAGGCCTAGCTAATAAAAAAAACATTGCACCTTCCAAAGCATGATTAATTGAAGTGGTCTGCTATTCATACTGTTGATACTAAGGCCGTAATGGAGGATTTTCTCCTGCAAGATTGTATTTCTGATCAGAAAGACCCACTCCTTCCCTCATCACCTGAAACTGTTGCTGCTAATTTGCAGATAAGTGTCCCAAAGTGAGACGTGCTAAGTAGCACATAGGCATGTGAGTTTTTAAGGTATTCTTCACACAGTTTCACAAGATATCATAGTTTTTTTCACGCTGTGCTTTACTGTATAGGAATAAGTGGTAAATTAGTTGCTCAACTCTATGAACTAAATGTGTACCTATTTGAAAAAAAGCATATCGTGTTGAATGTGAACTCTATGTTCATATGTGCAGTATTGCAACATTTTGTCATTGGTTAGCTTAAGTCAGAGAAAGGTACAAAGGTATGTCCTGGAGAGTCTCCTCAGCTGATAGATGAGCCTTTTCTGTATATCCACATCTATCACAGTTCAGCTGCTTTTATACCTACAACTGCTTTTTATAACTTCAGTTAGAAATAAACTTGATTCATGCAATGTTCACATTTCTTGTTTAAGTCTTCCAAGATCATGATAATCAACTCAGAACAAACCTGAACATTCAGTTCTGCCAATGAGTATGTAAGGCAGTCTCTGTACAAGCACAGTACATTTACAGTCTTTGTCCAAAACTGACACATTTACTGTATTTTCCTTGCACTAGCAGCTAGCCCAAACCCATCAGAACAAAAAATTCAGCTGCTGAAGATAGTTTTCACAGCTTGTCACCACAGCATAGTTATAGCATCATAGAATCATAGAATAGTTTTTGTTGAAGGGACCTGAAAGATCATCTAGTTCCAACCCTCCTGCCGTGGACAGGGACATATTTAACTAAATTGAGTTGCTCAAAGCCTCATCCAGCCTGGCCTTGAACACTTCCAGGGATGGGGCATCCACAGCTTCTCTGGGCAACCTGTTCCAATGTCTCAGCACCCTCACAGTAAAGAGTTTCTTCTTAATAGCTAATCTAAATCTACACTCTTTCAGTTTAAAACCGTTACCCCTTGTCCTATTACTATACTCCCTGATGGGGAGTACCTCCCCATCTTTTCTGTAGCTCCTTTTTAAGTACTGGAAGGTTGCTATGTGGTCTCCCTAGCGCCTTCTCTCCTCTAAGCTAAACACACCAGTTCTCTGTCCTCATAGGAGAGGTGCTCCAGCCCCCTGATCATCTCCGTGGCCCACCTCTCAAGCCTGTCAGGGTCCCTCTGGATGGCATCCCTTCCCTCTAGAGTATCAATCACACTACTCAGCTTGGTTTCATCCACAAACTTGCTGAGGGTGCACTCAATCCCACTGTCCATGTCCCCAACAAAGATGTTAAATAATACTGGTCCCAATACAGATGCCTGAGGGACACCACTTGTCACTGATCTACATCTGGACATTAAGCTGTTGACCACAACTCTTTGAGTAAGACCATATATCCAGTTCTTTATCCACCAAGTTGTCCACCCATCAAATCCATCGTTTCAGTTTAGAGACAAGATGTCATGTGGGACAGTATCTAGTGCTTTGCACAAGTCCCGGTAGATAGTGTCAGCCGCTTTTCCCTTACCTGCTAGTGCTGCAACCTCATCATAGAAAGCCACCAGATTTGTCAGGCATGATTTGCTGTTGGCTGTCACCAATCATGTCTCTTTTCCATGTGCCTTAGCATAGTTTCCGGGAGGATCTGCTCCATGATCTTGCCAGACACAAAGGTGAGACTGACTGGCCTATAGCTCCCTGGGTCTTCCTTTTTTTTACTTTTTAAAATTGGGGGTTATGTTTTTTCTTTTCCATTCACTGAGAACTTCACTAGTCTGCCACGGCTTTTCAGTTATGGTGGATAGTGGCTTAGCAATTTCATCCGCCAGTTCCTTCACTACCCTTGATGCATCTCATCAGGTCTCATGGACTTCTGCACATTCAGGTTCCTTAGATGGTCTTGAACTTGATTTTGTGCTACAGTGGGCAGTGCTTCATTCTCCCAGTCCCAGTCTTTGGATTCTGTGAATTGGGTGGCATGGCCAGAGCACTTGCTGGTGAATCAAGGCAAAAAAGTTCTTGAGTACTTCAGTAGTCTTCATGTTGACTTTAGCCAGGTCTCCCATTTCGCTCATCATGGGGGGTACAGTCAGTAGTATACAAGTACACTTGTTTATTTGGCATTGGCTTTGGTGTCCTATATTGGCTTACAGAAGTCAAACTAACCACTAACAGCTTGAAAGTAAATCCTGATATGATCATTAAACCTGAAGTCATTTTGTCTAGGATCAATGCTGAAAATATTACAAGAAATGTCTTTATCATGAAGATATATACTTACTTGATCTGTTTATCACAGTGAAGAAACTAAACTGAACTTTGTTCACTTTTAGTCTTCCAAGTGTTCCAGTATAAAGCTGTCTTAAAGTCCTCTATATCAAAAACTTCCTATAAAAAGTTAATAATTAAACCACTGAGTTGTGTAGTATCATCTTCCTCCTAACTAAACAAGATCTCACAGGTTTGGCTTTGTCTGTGTTGATTTTGTGGACCAAAAAAGGGAGGATGTTGACCCCTAAGCCAGTTAATGTAAACTGACACATGTTCTCACAGTATAAAGCAAGTCCTGTTTGGAGTGAACTACCTGCATCTACACTGAATAGCACTTAGCACATTTTTTTTCCCGCGGGCTAATGCTTTGCTTTATTGGCCTCAAGAGGCAATTCTGTATATGCAATTTCCATTTCAGGGTACCTGAAATAATACTCTCAGATCAAAAATTACAAAAATATTTTGTGATATGTGGCCATTTGCATGTCCTGAGGCGTAGAATGAAAGCACATGTTAAAAAAAGGCTTGCTGAGACAGTGTCAGAGGATTGTCCTGAGGAGCCACACCTAGCACAATGCGTATCCATAATGTATTTCTGACTTGGATCCCAAAGCAAAGTATTCATTCAGTCACATATAGGTTTACTTTTGGAGGAAGGCAGCCAGTGAGCGAGCAAACCAGCATGTGCACAGCACTGGACAGGCAATGGTCCAAGATGCTGCAACAAATTGGTGAGAAATTTCATAGGGGAAAAAAAAGCTTATCTACTCTCACCTCTTTTTCGTTAGACAGGTAGCTGCCTTATACAGACAACTGAATGCAAACATCCAGTGTGCAGATTAGACCTTGTTCATGAAAAGAAGTAATCTATACAGAAAACAATTACTTCCTTTGAAATTTTAAATATAGGAAAATCTTCTCAAAGGAAAACTTTTCATAAGGAAGTTCCTCCCAAGCTCAACTTCCCTCTCAACTCTTCTACCTGCTCCCCCCGAGTAGTGCAGGGGAATGAGGAATGGGCATTGCACTCAGTTCATAACACTTTGTCTCTGCCACTCTTTTCTCTTCATGCTCTTCCCCTAATCTAGTGTACAGTGCATTCAATGGGATACAGTCCTTCATGAACTTCTCCCACATCGGTCCTTCCCACAGGCTGCAGTTCTTCAAGAACCGCTTCAACACTGGTCCTTTCCACGGGGTGCAGTGCTCTAAGAACAGAGTGCATCAGTGTGGGTTCCTCATGGGACACAGTTCCTGCCAGGATCCTGGTTGTGCTGTCCACACGCTGCAGCGTACCTCATGACATATCCATCTGCTGTAGCATGGGGTCCTCCACGGGCTGCAGGGGAATCTCTGCTCCAGCACCTGGAGCACCTCCTCCCCTCCTTTCTTGGTGTCTGCAGAGTTGTTTCTCTCACATATTCTCACTCCTCTCTCCCACCTGATGTTGCACAGCATTTTTTACCCTTTCTTAAATATGTTATCACGGAGGTGTTACCAATGACAGTGACAGGTTCAGCTTTGGCCAGCAGCGGGTCTTGGAGCCAGCTCGAACTGACTCTGTCTGACATACATGGAGTTTCTGTCATCTTCTCACAGAAGCCACCCCTGCAGCCACCCTTTCTACCAAAACTTTGGCATGTAAACCAAATACACAGGGATGGCAAATCTATTTATTTGTCTTTGGAATCAAATAAATAATTAAAAATATCTTATATACACAGTGTATACCAAAGTTAGGCTCTTTAGTCTGAATAAGTGATCTCTTACCTGTGAAATTCACAGATATTATGGACAGAGGAATAGCTGAGCAGCGTACTTGTACTCAGGATACTGTAGTTGTTTATGTGTGAATCCAAATAGGTTTCAAGGAGTTTGTACCAGTCATGCTTATCTAACCTAGTTTTGTTGATCAAAATTCAGGTATGGGACACTCCCCCCAGGGACAAAGAAGCTGAACAGAGCTGGCAGTTATTTAAGGACATTCTTCTTATGTGAAAGCTCTTGGTTCTCATGTAGATGAAATTGGGCATGGAAGGTAGGAGACTGACATGGTTCAGCAAGGACCTTCTTGTCAAACAAAGTGGGATTTAGTGCACCCTCAGCAACCTGAGTACTGCAGTTGATACACCTGAGGGACAGAATGCCATCCAGAGGGACCTTGACAGGTTTAAAGAGTGGGCCCATGCAAACCTTATGGAGTTCAACAAGGCCAAGTGCAAGGTCCTGCACAGCAGTCAGGGCAATCACCAGTATCAGTACAGGCTGAGGGATGAATGGATTGACAGCAGCCTTTCAGAAAAGGACTTAAGGATACTAAAGGATGAAAGATTGGTTGTGAGGCAGTAATGCATACTTACAGCCCAGAAAGCCAATTGTATCTTGGGCTGCATAAAAAGAAATACGACCAGTAGGTCAAGGGAGGTGATTTTCCTCCTATAGTATGCTCTTATGAGAGCCCACCTGTAGTTCTCTGTTCAGCCCTGGAGCACCCAGCACAAGAAAGTCATGGATGTGTTAGAGCAGGTCCAGAGGAGGGCCACGAAGATGATCAGAGGGCTGGAACACCTCTCCCATGAAGACAGGCTGAGACAGTTGGGGTTGTTCAGCCTGGAGAAGAGAAGGCTCCAGGAAGACTTTGATACATCCCTTCAATATATAAAGGGGTCTTGTCGCAGCACTACAGAACTATCACTCTATAACAAGACCTTCCCACACAAGGTTCCAAAAGTTCATCTACTGTCCATGCTGTTTCTTCATCCTCTTCAGAAGCCAGTCCACCCTGCTTCTTGCCTCTGCTGCATCCAGGTTCCTGGCTTCTCCTCCAGCCAGCCTCTCCTCATTCAGG
>JAVJGI010000062.1:22204745-22269721 GCA_035590275.1 Ibycter americanus
GTTTTCTTCAGAGGGAGGTTATCACCACAGTTTATCCAGCTTATAATACTTCGCCCTTTTACCTCCTGGGCCACACCGGACAGCAACCTGAGTGAGCTTTCAGCAGCAGATGCAGAATACAGCACTAATACATTACTCTGGGTCCTAACAAGCTTCTCAACATCCCCATGGTCGCCTATTTCTTCTATGAGTGGAGACACACAACGAGCACGCAAACACCAGCAAGAATACCGCCAGGCTGAGCAGCAGTAGCAACAGCGGCAGGAGTCGCTCGTGGCACCGCGCTGCTCCCGTGCCTTCCCCTGGCACAGCCATCACCGCTGTCTAGCCAGACCCACTCTGGACCCGCCACCAACGCTGCGGGCTGCTGCCAAGTCTGGACGTGCACTCCGCCGCTACCGCTTTTTACCCTCAGTCTCTTAGCTTCACAACGGTCAGGCTTCCTTCTCTTTGATTCCAACAGCTCACCTTTACCAGTGTCTGATCCCAATCCCCAGGCTCTCCCCACCTCTCTCAACATGATCCAGATCGCAGGCTATCCCCGCCTGTCTCTGCTACGTTGGACACCACCATTACTGCTCAAAACTTCAAATGTCCCCAGGCACAGCCACTACCGCTGTCACCGCTCATTACACTTAATCTGAAGGTCGCGAGTTTGAGCCTCACATGGGGCACCAATTGTCGCAGCACTACAAAACTATCACGCTCTAACAGAACTTTCCCACACAAGGTTCCAAAAGTTCATCTACTGTCCATGCTGTTTCTTCATCCTCTTCAGAAGCCAATCCACCCTGCTTCTTGCCTCTGCTGCAGGAGCTTATATGAAAGAGAAAGACTTTTTACCAACACCTATAGGGACAGGAAAAGGGACAACATTTATGATGAGGGTGGTGAGACGCTGGAGCAGGTTGCCCAGAGAAGTTGTGAATGCCCCATCCCTGGAAGTGTTCAAGGTCAGGCTGGATGTGGCTTTGAGCAACGTGGTCTAGTGGAAGGTGTCCCTGCCCATGGCAGGTGGGTGGGAACTAGATGATCTTCAAAGGTCCTTTCCAAACCATTCAACAATTCAAGTCCATTTATTCTCTTTATTATTAGCCTTTAAGATAATTGCTATATAAATGCTCTTTTTTTTATACCTAACATGTTTGTACAACTGTAATATTAGCAGAATTGAACCCTACACAAACCTAAATATTTTCAACATAAAGCAACAGCGGTATGTTAGTCAATAGGACAAAAGTGTTTATTGTGAAACATAAACACTTCATTGTTACTTTTTACTTGTTTTATATGTATTCATAGTTATAACTATCCATCATTTAGGCTATTTGACATCTTTATTAGGAATGAATGGTAAAGTAAATTCATAGATTTATTAGATGTGATCACATTGTAAACAATCATGTCTGCCTCATCTAGCACATTCTGCATGTACTGCAGAACAGATATGGGTAGGTTGAAAGTCTAAGGGATATCTTTTTTTCCTTTTCTTCCCTTTATCAGGCTTTATGAAAAATTAGAATTTCATGTGATAAAATCTCAGTTGTTTGACTGAAGACCTAGGTTAGAAGATTTCACTGTTTTATATTTAGGCACTGATTATTTAGTGTTGCAAAGCACATAATATCAACTAGTTTTTGTTATAACCTACATTTTTGCTTTGCTTATGTTTAAAATTTGTGTCCTGATTCTGACAAAAGACATAATTTATTCCAAACTTTTAACAATATAAAGTATCTTAGCAGGAAAATTGTTTTCTAATTTATTCATTTCACATCTGCTTGTAATTCTAAACACTATTGTTATTGTCAGATTATGGTTTGTACTTAAACCTCATTGAATTTCCAACAATAAAGTTTTCATATATTTGCATATCTGAAATGTTTTTTTAAATATGGTCATTAAATTAAAATGGATGACACTGATAAGAATGGATAAGAATTAAGCATTTTAAGTTGCTGTTTTTATACTGTGACATCAGGTATCTGAGGTTTATTAGTAATTTCAGGAATTATTGTTTTTTCAGTGACTTTCACTGTAATTAAAATTGGGGAAGAAGACCAAGAACAGTAATATTGCTAAGAATAGAGAGAAGAGGGTATTTGGCAACATTTTCACCCGCTTGTTCTGTATACCAGACCCTGTCCCCCCGAATGAGTGGGTCATTCATTTACAGAGGTTTACTTTCAGTAAAAGTGTATTTAGTGACTAAATTGCAAGTTCCTGGATAAAGGAACATGTATAGCAAAGTCAAGAAGTGAGAGTTTCTGAATGTGAGATAAGTAAAATCTCCTAGAGCATTGTCTTACTGGACACAGGACACAGTCCTTATTACTTAAATGTTAGAGCGGGCTTTAAAATTATTTGTTCATCTGGTAGCCTCTTCCTAAAAGAAACTACCTAACTGCATTACAAAAACACACTATTTGTATTTTATGTGAGAAGTAGATACCCTACTGAAACATCCTAGAAACCCCACTATCTTAGAAATTACTTGCCCATAAACTGAACAGATCTATTTCCCAGTACAGTCCTCAAATATAAAATTTGCAAGTATATGGAGAGATTTAAGAAGTTCCTGTTGTCATCACTTGCCATCACTTCTGTGTGGATCCTGCCCAACACCCGAAAGTGCTAACTCAGTGATTTGGTAATTTCCATTATTAGCTAAAGCTTCCAGAAAGGTCTTGTATTGAAGGTATTATGACAGTGTCTTGCCCTCAGAGCATCTGACTGATGCTGACTCGAGCTAAGTTCACAGAGATATCAATGGGGTGGGTGCAAAGAAGTCATAACACCAGATTATTATTATCAGTTTTTCTATAGCAGTCACAAAATTCAGAAAATGGGAGAAGAAGATAAGATCAATCCATATATTTCTTGGGGTTTGTGTTTCTTATTCATTGGTTACCTTAATAAGACAAACCAGATGTTCTTAATTCCCAGCTAAAATTTCTTTAAAACCATTGTACAATCTTTACTTTTTGATTCTTTTATATTAGGGTTGGGCAAAAATGGAATGTGAAATGAGAGGATTTTTATTCTTTTTCATTCTGCAAACCAAATGAGTTATAGGACAGTCATTGCAGAGTTTGCATAATAGTAATTAGTAAAGTCTTTGGTGTTTCAACAGCTATTTAAGCAATTGAGATGGAATTCTGCTAGGCAAGGTTTTTATATGTAGAAGTATATCTTGTGCAAGAACTTGCAAGGAAGCTGACAAAAGGCTGTTAGTGACACAGACTTGCATTCTGGATTTTAAGCATTTCTGCAGCATTTAGCATTTCTGGTGCAGTTTTGAGATGCCTTATAAATATTGAAGAGCGTTCCTTCTAGACAAGTTTTAAATATTAATAACTTAATTTTTTTCTCCGCTTCAGTACACTTCTTAGATTAGTGACTTGGTGTTTATTTTGATCTTCCTATGTTCTGAAAAAAGGACTTATATACCACATGTATCAGTTTCCCTATTTTTCACTAAGAATTGCAGATAATTTGATATTGGGTGGTCATGCCTCTGCTATCAAGGCAAGAAGGTATCTTTTTTGTCCTCTTGGCTGTGCTGAATGTCAGATTATGAAGAAGTGCTGTGCCAGTATAAAATATGTAGCATTAAATATTGCTTTCATGATAAAACTATGGTTTTCTTGTCCTGCAGCAATTCTGACTTACAAAGTAGCGTTCTTTCTGTCCCCAAGAATTTTATACTCAAAAAGCTTAAGTAAAAATCTAGGTTTTAGTAGTTCAGCTGCCTGAAACATCAAAAAACATTTATTTCCCTCCCAGGAGTAGAATTAATAACAAAAGGTTAAATAAAAATGTTATTCTCCTACCCTGAAGCTAGTTTCGATCTCGTTTTGGGTATTTATTCCATTGATACATGAACATTTTCATGTATATGACAACATACGACAACCCCCTTGATGTGTATAGCTCTAAACAGACACTGTGCTGTCACCTCCCTCCAGAAACACATAGCTGGGAAATAATAATACTCAGGTTAACGGTAGGGAGTTTGATCCAGGGAATAAAATTTTACCAGGTTTTATAAAATGCCTAATGTACCAGAATTCTTCTGATCATTGGGATTTCAGAGCATCTGGGAACCATCATAAAAAAAGGGAAATTTTGCATCCGAGGAAAGGATAGCTTGAAGGTCAGCTATCAGAGTGCAGTATGGTTAACCATCCCTCTACACCCTTTACAGACTCTGCACCTATAGACATCTAACAGGCCAAACAATCAATTTAGTCAGTCTTTAAGCTGAAATCTTTTTACGGTTGACTATGCACAACTGTAAATCACTGATCCTGCAGAGGTCTTCTACAGCATTCAGTAGTAATTTCCACAAGGCTACAAACTTAGACTAGTTAAATTTATTTCAAACCTGGGATCAGTGCAAACCTCTAAATATAATATTCAGCTTGCCACAGGTTTCAGTATTTATGGTAGGTTTTGACTGGCTATATTTTAGTGTTCATTTTTTACAGATCCAAAGATCTTTGGAAATTAGTAATCTTTTCCTTAGTTTTTCTTATGTATCCTGATCCAGTGAAGCGATACAAAATTTTACAAACTGGAAATAAGTTAAACTTCTTGTTTTGCTTTCAGAGTTGTCCAGGACACAGTGTTCATGCCTGTGAGTACAGGACATAGAGCTTCTCTGTAGAAAATGACAATCCAAGATGAGGTGGTATCAGTTTTCCAGAATTTTTTATGCTAGTCCAGCTAGATTCAATGTCTACTTCTATGTGCTAAATTAGTAAGACTATTCTTAAATTTATCTAGGACTGAAGACCAACGCATTAAAGAATATCAATCTAGAATTAGTTTGTGAAAATATTTGTAGGATTCTGTGTCTAATACTTCATAGTTATTGATGTCCAATGTATACTTGACCAATCCCTTAGCTTAAAGTCTATCTGATAAGAAAAAAGAACTAATTCACAGAGCAAGGAAGTTAGGAATCATGACAGTGACATTTTTAAAGTGCCACTAAAGATTTATCTCTTCTTTAGGTGCCACACTTCATAAAAGTATGGCACTTCATCTTCTCCTTAACATTTTTTCCTGTACTCTGAAACTGCCTTTTCCAAAGAAGGTTGCATTACAGCACAAGTTGAAAGTTCATCTTTAGGTTGTTCTTCTGGAGTCTATTCTGTAAACTTTTTTTAAAAGTGCTTACAATGAGGGCATGTGAAGTGTCAATCCTTTTGAAGGCATAATCCAATTAATTAACTAGAGCGTGAGAACTCTCCTTTTTTTATACACCGTATACGAGTCAAGTTACAACATCTAACAAAGTTGTTCATCTGTGCTACTTCAGAAAGTCTTATGAATAAGATTATCCTAAGCTGCGTAGCTGGGAGAGCAATTACAGCAGTACATTTTCTTTCTTTCCTTTAGTCATCTGAAAGTTAAATCTGGACTAGGTTATGTTTACTTTCATTGATAGTAATGGGTATATCAGTCACCTACGATAGTGAGCTGACTAACAATTAGCCAAGAGAAAAAAACCACCAACAAAACAGTAAAAACAGCTTGTGGTTTTTTCGGGGTTTTTTGGTTTGTGTGCTCCATTTCAGAGTGTAACTCTGGAAAACTGCCAACAGCACAGACTTGATGGGAGAGGGGGTTTATTTTACTTTTTGTCCTCAAAACCATCACCACCACCAACAACAGCAACAACAAAATATGAAACTGGAGAACCCTCACTGCAAACTTTTGACGTATGATCAGGAAAAAACCTTTTGCTTCTCCAGGAAAGCAAACTCCTCTTGCAACACTGGTGTCACAGGTGAAGAGAAAGATTTCTTTAGAAACTATGATGTCAGAAATATTAAAGCAAAGTACGATAGGGCAACGGTGTTTAAGACTTTTAAGGAAGAAATTGAAAAATTTTTCTTTTGATTGAACCAAAAATATATATTTTGACCCAGGGCAAAGTTCTTGTTTTTCTTCATAAATAAATACTTCTTTCACTTAAAAATAACATCGTTTCAAAATGAAAAATATCATCTCAAAAGCAATAGAAAACTGTTATTAGAAACTGTCAAAATAAACCGTTCTATAATTTACAGATTAATAATTTTAACTGCATAGGATCTTCAGTTGTAATATAAAGTATTGTTCGTCTCTCTCTGACAGTTCATTAGTTCATTTTACTTTTTTATTGTTATTATTAGCATGTTAGAATGTAAATTCATCCATAAATAGAAGCATCTCTGATTAGAAACCATCTGAAGAACTAAACTCAAACTGGGAGACCCCAGAGCAAACTGTGCTATTGTGCTGAGTGTTTTTGAGGTACATATGTGTAGGAGGGGCCAGGAGAGTGAGAAGTTGCCATGAATTAGACAGTCATTTTGTTGAACCCTTCCTGTATTTTTGTGGTCAAGGACAGTGCTATCGTTGATACCTGTCCTTCAAATGCACTTTCTGTTAAAAGTAGTGTTCTCTCATAGTGAAGAAACCAGTTTAAATACAAGGAGTATGACTGTTCTCCATAGTGGTTTTTTCCTCCATAAGCTGCAGTTTAAAAGATTAAAGCTTTTCAGATATTTATACTAAAGACAAAGTAATTATTTTACATTAATAACAAAATATGAAAACATATTCATTTAATGTTATATCTTTGCTTTACATCTGAGAGATCGTCCATAGAATCCTTTTAAAAGGCTTTAAATCCCTTTAAAAAATTGGTTTTTTTCAGGTTTCAATTGACTTATTTTTAAAACTGTCTTACCACTTTTTTTCCAATAGCTTTGCATATTTTTCTTTCTCAGATTCATAGTACAGAGAGAGGAGGAAAGATGAGTGATGCTAAGGCACATCAGCTGTTTACCTTTGGCATTGGTTCGCTTTGTAACCTTATAGGCATTGTTTATCTTCTATAACCCACATGTAAAAGTAACATTACACAAATACGTGAATACCTTAGGTTGATACTCATGCTGTTAAAGTTATTGGAGATGCTTTATTTTGGATATTTATCAAACCTGGCAAAGGTTCACTGTCGTGGTTTAACCCCGGCTGGTGACCAAGACCCACGCAGCTACTCACTTACTCTCCCACAGTGGGATGGGGGAGAGGATTGGAAGAGTAAAAGTAAGAAAACTTGTGGGTTGAAATCAAGACAGTTTAATAGGTAAAGCAAAAGCTGTGCACACAAGCAAAGCAAAACAAGGCATTCATTCACCACTTCCCATCGGCAGGCAGGTGTTCAGCCATCTCCAGGAAAGTAGGGCTGCATCACGCATAACTGTTACTTGGGAAGACAAATGCCATAATGCCAAACGTTAACCTCTTCCTTCTTCTTCCCCCAGTTTATATACTCAGCATGACATCATATGGTATGGAATATCCCTTTGGCTAGTCTGGGTCACCTGTCCTGGCTGTGTCCCCTCCCCATTTCCCGTGTCCCTCCAGCCCTCTCAGCAGGGCCTGAGAAGGTGAAAAGTCCTTGACTTAGTATAAACATTACTTAGCAACAACCAAAACCACACGTGTGCTGTCAACAT
Organism: Ibycter americanus; assembly: GCA_035590275.1. Taxonomy (NCBI): domain Eukaryota; kingdom Metazoa; phylum Chordata; class Aves; order Falconiformes; family Falconidae; genus Ibycter; species Ibycter americanus. The sequence goes on from JAVJGI010000062.1 coordinate 22,212,266, forward strand.
TGTTCTCACACCAAACCCAAACCACAGCACTGCACCAGCTACTGAGATGAAAATTAATTCTGTCCCAGCTGAAACCAAGACAGGTTTCATACCTCTATATTTCTAATGAGTCAAGAAGCAGAAGATCTCTACCCAGAAAGGCATGATTTGAAGAATATGCTTCTAAAATGTTGTCTATTACAATTTTGACCTTGATCAAAGAAATTGCAATTAAGGAAGTAAATTATTCTCTAGTTACAACATTAACTTCTTCACATTTTTTTATTATACTGCTTTAGAACATTTCAGTATCAGTAACTTCATTTCTTTGGTGTGTCAGTGAAATATTCCTCCATAAAATAATGGAGTCATAAATTAGTCATAATAATAACACAACCTTCCTCTCTAAAAAGTCAGGATATGATTTCCTCTAGTAATGAGTATTGTCTGCTTTTGATCCAGTGGAAAAAAAACATAAAGATTGATTCAATCACAGTCTGTTGATAGAGTTTTTGCAGGATACAGAGTGACTGTGTGCCATACAGTTCACTGTACTTCATGTTTTATTTTTACTTTTGCTATTCACTACACTCTGACAGCTAGATCACTTTTTTAAGAGTATGTTAGCTTTTTTAATATTTTATATTTATATAGCAATGATGTGCAGAGATATAAGTGGAGTTTGGGACCCCACTTTAGTAATTTCCTTACAATTATAGTCTAAGACATAGCTCCCAAAACGGAGACCTGGCAGAAGTTCACAAATTACTGGGCCAACATAGGAGTAAGTTAAAAAAAGTTTAATGAACTGTGATAGATATATAAGGATGATTGAATGAATGAATGATTCAATAGTCCTTCTGGCTTTAAACTTTATGAATCTCTGAAGTTACGCAGTGAGGAGGATTTGCACTACTATTTCTGTTTTGCAAACACTTGTAACTTTTTTATCTATGACCTAACCTTCATTATTAGGTGGCTGATGTGTTATAATCTTCTTACACTGACCATGTATGTTTTGTTGTAAGTGATAAAACACTTCTATCAAAGTAACCCATATCTGAATATTAATTAGTACATCTGTTGAGGGTTTGTTTCTCATGTCAGAATGAACTAATGATTTTTATAAAAATTTTCTTTAAAGAAACAGGTTTGCATTAGCATATTAATACCATCTGCCAATAGACGTTTGGAAGCACTCAGCCAGAAATGTGGACAGCAGAGAAATGAACAGAGACCCAATGTCATTTCAAAGGGAAAGAAAAGGCAAGTCTTGTTTTCTAAAGCAATTATATAAATAGTATGTAGTGAAGTAGAAAGGGAAATCTAGAACACAGCCCAAAATTTAAGTTTGAGTCTGATGTTTTCTTTACTTCAAGTCACAATTTCTGGGGCTCAATGATGTTGCTCTGTCCCTAACTGCCCTCTGTACGAGTACAAGGATATACCTGTTTGGTGTTATTTTCTACCATTTCATACAGAGGTGACCTATTTTCTAACAGAGTGAAAAAAATTTAGTCTCTGTTTTGAGCAGGAACACATGTGACATGGCTGGGGGAAAGCTTCTAGACCTTATTGAAAAAGAAGTTATTAGAATAACAATGTATTGCACTTGTGCAACTTATAATGCAAAAATATTTTCCATATAATTTCATGCTCTCAATTGTTAAAAATATAAATCAACATATGTGGCAGTTTCTGAGAAATTAGGTAAAAGCCAGGATAAAACGAGGCACCAAATAATTTGTCAAATTTCAGTTAAGGAGAAGGTGCATAATCAGTAAAAATAATTCTAAAGTATTAACTCCACAATCGCACACTGTTGGTCTTTTTCCAGGTAAAAGGAATAAGCAATACAAAATTACTGTCTCTGGAAATGGTCCTAAAAATTAGATTAAAATAAAAAGGAAGAATTAGTCCATGCTTTCCATGCTAGATTAAGCTGAATTAATTGATTTTGGTTTAGGAAAAGCAAATACATGTAAAAGAAGAATTTCTGTGATACTATTTATTACTAAATCATACTGTAATTTCTCTGTGTATATATATATATATAAAGAAGATTTCTATTACAGTTTAAATCAAATCTAAGTCAAATCAAGTGAAGCCAGGACGTCCACTTACTGATTTAGTCATAATGCAAACAAAATCTGGACTGTTGCTTATAGATAAAAAAACAGCTGAAGATCCTTTTCAGACTTTGGGGGAGTCCTTATCTTCAGATAAACCGGGTATCTACTATTTTAAAGTGAAATGTCAATACATCTATCAGTACTTCTTTCAGAAGAAAAATATCTTGGACAAAAATAAGACACAAAAATGTCATATTGTATGTATGTCCATGATGCTGTTTTGCATTTTTCTTTTATACAATTCCTTTTATAGACTTTGTTTTCTTTATCTGTCATCTCACGCAAGAACAAATTCACTGTACTTGTAAAATCTTTCTCATTGGGTATATCTGATAGCGAACAAAATCGTTTTCAGTCAGGATGCAATAAACCTATCAATGTCACAGAAATCACAAGGAATTCTATAAACTATATAATATTTATCCAAATATCCTAAACCAAACTCAGAGTGCAAATTAATTTCAGTAGATCAGTATATTAAACTTGAAAAATCTGTGTTGTATGTAAGTAACAGATAATTCTGACTGAACAGAAGGAACAAGATCTGAAGACTACAAGGTCAAAACCAGTTTCCACTAAGACAAGATGCACTGACCTATTCATAGCGTGGTAAAAAACCCCATAAGATGGCACTCATTACTGGATGATTTCTGCTTGGACAGTATTTATCTGTCACTAAGTCTTTCTCAAATGCTGTTCAAACACAATCCAGAGAACACCTGTATTTATTTCAGTAAATTTTGGATTGGGTCCCTTAGTACATAAATTCACTTTGTCAGATACACTGCTCAATAACCACTGCTTCTCATTCCCTCTTTCATTATAATAATATGCTTCAGAGTTGTTAATTACAGCAGCTAATACAGAAAAAAACATGCCTAAGATATAATAAATGTGATGTGGCCTTTTTCAACAGTTTTCTGTATTAATCTGTTATACCCTTCCTGTCATTTGTTATGACTAATTATGAGGGTGGTAGGGGAAGACGGGTTAAGGTTAGTAATGTCTCAGATCCCGTATTTGTTGTTACTGAGGAGAATGTAGCTTTTGAAGAAGCCAGATTCTAATGACTACTGGATCATTACTGAGCTAATTAATTTTGGAAGAAAGAAGTCTGTGAACATGTATCAGAAAGAGGAAAAGATACAACTTCTCACAACAGACCTTTCAAGTCTGCATTTTGCAACTAGAAGATCTTTGTAAAATACACTCATATCCAGTAACGTAATGTAAACTGGTACATAATTTAAAAATTTTATGTCTCATTATTAAAACTATGGCAGCCATCATTTGCACACTTTATCCACAGGGAGGTAATTAGGGCTTTCGGTGACTATCAGGGTGGTTCTGTCCTCTCTTAGGCTCACATTTAACCATTTATCAATGACTCTTAACAAGCAAAGAAAAAATAAAAGCACCAGGACAGTGTTACTGAGCAAGGTTCCTTCTACTTATGCAGGCTCCTGAAGGAGGTAACTTTTCCTGCTTTTAATCTTTCTGCACTGTAATGAAGACCCATCAGGATTAGGCAAATGAGTGAAATAAGATACATTTAAATTCTAATGAGTAAAGAAAATTTTTAAGTATGTGCGTTTTGCTATAAAATGATGCAGTAACTGATTATAGAAACAAAGCTACCTCATTTCGGAGCATACCACATTCATATATATTCCTTTAGTGTACTTTGGAGGGTCAAATTCATAGAGCAGCTGTGGAGAAAAGCACTTAAAATCAGTAAATATGTCACAAAAGGTTTATTTATCATTGCAATTCAATAAACTGTAACATTTTGACGTTGACTGACAACCTCAAGATTTGTGACACCTGTTCCAGAAAAGACACCATAGAATTCCATACCAGAAATGTATTCAGTCCGCAGCTTTGAGTTATTTAATTTTTCTCATTCATGTGCATATACACTTAAACAGGTGGATTACTTTTCAAATATGCAGTTACATTCAGCCAGGAAGGGAAAAACCCCACCACCTCAGTTCGTTTGTTATGCCGATACAGACAATGCCATGCAGTACTGCTATTACCATCAAACAACAATACCTTATCTTAACATGACCATAATGTGCTGAATGTGTACATTCCCAGTTATGTATAGGAAATAGACCTATTATTGTCACAAAATCGTAAATTCAGTCTTAGTCTCCACATGCTTAAAAATGCTCTAATTTCACAGTGTACAGTATACTGATCTTTTGGAATAGAGTAGGGACACTGCTGAGGGAGGGATGTGACCAGCAGCATATTAGCACAGTATATACAAAATTATTCTTGTTTCAGTTTTGAAAACTGAAGGTGTTACTTGTTAGCTCATTAGCTATTTATAAAGGTTCAATTGGACCATATTACTACCAAAATACTGCCTGGCATGCTCATTTCTAAAGTAATTCCATGGAGTACAGTTACACGAGTGATGAATTTGCTGTACAGTACAAGAGGTAGGTGACTGTGTTTTTATAAGGTGCTGCCCTACTTCTCCATTAAGTCCCAAGGGTTTATTTAGTATTGAACGTGGCAGAAATGAAGCAAGTAGTCAGAAAATGTGCTGAAGGATATTTCCTTCATAATAAAACTCTGTAGGCCATCCCTTTGTTACTTATGTTTATTGTCTTCAGGTACAGCTGTAAAGACCCTGTCAATTTGTGTGTCAAATGGCTGAAATGACCGGGCTGATGTTTTCCACCTGTAGGCAGAGAAGACGTTGCAAACATTTATCCTGGATCCAGTCAATACTTCTGCAGTCCTTAATTGGACTTAATGTACTCAGCTTGAGACTACAGCTACAAGCAAACCACAGAAAAATGCCATTAATACGTGGTAAGTCAAATTACTCTTTCACACTGTCAAAGTCAGTAGCTAAGATGCATGGAGGTTTCAATTCCTCCTTGTCTCACAGGGGTGGATTTTCAGTGACTTGAAATGCTAACCCAGATTTCTGGGTAGCAGACTCCTATTTATTAAGCATATAGACAACCTGCACGATAACACATAAGCCTGGCAAGATGCTTCCCTCGAGGATCTTAAAAACACTGTGTACTTAAGGGGACTTTAATAGCTCCTTTGAAAATTAGTAATGTTTTATCATATGTAGCCAGCAAACAGCAAATCAAAACATCAGAGTCTCAGCTTCTCCTTCTTTTCATCTTGAGGTTGGGACAGATCCACCCAGCCCAGTATTTCCCACAGGATATGAAGAGCAAATGGGTCTTCTGCACTTTCTCTGTACACTGGGGTCCTTTTGCGATCATTTTTCTTAATCACAGCTGTTAATTAATCTATCATTGTGTAAAGGTAGGAGTGTTAACAAGGTTACTAGATTTTAGGACCTACATGTGAAAAAAGTTTCCTAGACTGACTAACAAAATAACATACACATTTCCTTATTTATCTTTGAATTTTATTGTTTCCAAAGTATCTTGTTTTTTATTCTTACTATATATGCGGGATTTTTCCACATAATTTCATGGAGTCATGCCTGCAGCTATGCTTATGAGACTGAGCCAGTCTTACAAAACCATTCATATGGTGGGTGCACAATTTTTGCTTTCTTTGTTAAACTATCATTTTCTTAACCCAAGAGTCTTCTCTCCTGCCTTCTATTTTCTCCGTGTCCCACAGGAGAGGGGAACTGGTGAGAAGCTGGGTAGAGCTTGTCTGGGGTCAACCCACCACACATACAAAACCCAAAATTTGAGAAAGAAGCTAAACATAAATGTGGACATTGTTATGCATGACATGACAAGTTTATGACAGGTTTCTTTGTGAAAGGAATTCTGCACTTGTTGGATACAAAAAGATGATGGTGTTTATTTGTCAATTAATAAGAAAACATCAGGTTTCTTTCCATATCTGCATCTTAGTACACAGTTTTATAAGAGACCTAAATTTTCCTATGATAAATTTCTAGTCACATTCAGCTAGTGAGATCATGGGGAGTGAAGACAGTTGAAACTTTTTTTAAAATATCTGCTGCCTAATTGGCTTGATCCTACTGGAGACGAGGGTTTAACTTTATACCTTAAAGCAGTCCCTTTAAAGCCAATGTTTGCTAGATTTGAACATATATCACATAATTCATGATGGGCATAATAACTCTTGACCTCACTTGCTTCTCACTCCATTACTAGTTTTTCTAAAAGATCGCAAATGCTCTTTCAAATGGTATAGCTATTTCTGAAGACACACAGCATTTTACAGGGCAGCATTCAGTTAATGGTGAGTAAAATTAGTAGACTATGAAAATCAAGGTATTTTTAAATACAGCCAGTGCAACAAGCAGTTGCTTGGTTTGCTACATTCACTGTTCATTCCAGAAAAAAGAATGAACCTGTACTGTATAGTAACATATTTTCACATTTCAGGGAATCTCAGTGGTATTCCAGAGTTAATATTTTCTTTGCCAGTGAAAATACCTTCCAGGCATACATCATACAGAATATGTCACAAAGAAAGACTACTAATGCATATTTAAAAGGTGTAAGTCCTTAAGGCAGGGCTATCCTGTTCATAAGGGATAAGACACACTTTCTTATATGAGGGTCACATGCTATTACAAGCTGAAAGTCTCCATGATGTTCTTCATCGCAAGCCAGTACACGAGTCAATAACCTGTTACTGAAATTACAGCATTACTGCAGTCAATTCCATCTTGTGTCTTACAGCATTTTCTTGACAACCTAAGGGTCTTTTCTTGACATTGTCACAGCAATTATAGCTTTATTTTTAAAATATCATCAAATGACATTTCTCAAGTTCATATATACCATATAGACCCTTTACCATTTGTTATTTGACAGTGTAATCAATGTATTTGTCTTATTCCTTATTACAAACAAGTTTTATAGTCTCATGCATTTATATTTTGGATACTTGGAGAAGCTGGGAAAGTATGGATGGATTAGATTGCCTGTAAATACTGAATCAAGGGGTACTAAGATGGATGGAAACATTAGGGTTTGGTTTTATGAATGTCCAAGAGAGATTCTTTCAGAAAAGCAATCAAACAGAATTATTTTAGAACTATTCAATGGATTTGTCAGAGCAGATGTTTAAAGGATTCAAGAGAAATAAAAATAAAATATTCTGTATGTTCCACAGTTGCTTTTTAACATTAAGTTCAAGAACATGATGCTTCCCCTTCCTGGAATCCAATCAAATTTGCCAATAATTAGTCAACAGCCAGACAAGAACCTGAATGCAACTGCCTTTTCATCTTCCATGCCCCTGAAATTTCTGTTTCAGACTTCAGTGTACTTAAACAGGGAATCAGACTTTTTGACAATGTTCTAGTCTTCTATAAACAAGTGTGAATTTCCTCTTGAGAACAAGAAAGTGATGGGTTTATAGGTCTAAAGACTTCTCTTACCTCAAAGAAATTGGTACACTAGAAAGAGCTTCTCTTAAACATTTCTTGCCTAAATATTCTGTACAAGCAGTTAAGATGTCATTGAAGTTATCATAGTAGATATACTTTAGTCAAAGAACAGTTTTCATCAGTCCCAAATTACTAAGATGAATATAGCTAATATAGTGGATTGTAATGATTTTTGACATGCAGAGGGTCAGAGTAGATGATCCTTTATCCTATATCATATTATAATATGATATAGAAAAGATATATTATCTATGAACCCTATAAGAAATAACATCGCACAAAGGTCTGATATCGTCAGACTAACGGGGAGTCAGCTCAGGCAGGAGTAAGGAGCCGTCTGCCATTTCATGATCTACGCGTACCCTAGTTCTTTGCCCAACAGTACCAAACCCTTACTATTTATTGTAGACATATAAAACCCAATGAGAAACAGTAAGTGCATAAATGAAAGCTGCACATGGGCTACTTTTCTGTCAGGTTGTGCTGACATTTTTCCACTGCCATTCAGACGTTCATGCATTTCAAATTCCCAGTTTAGTTCTGACCATCCCTTCACTTGTAACATTGTTTCCTGCTGTTTCTCAGCTTTACTGCAGGGCTTTTACTGAGATCAATTAAAGGAGCTAGGAAGAGTACTAGCACAATGAGACAGAACAACAAAAGGATATTTGGGTTTTTTTGTTAATGTTTGTTCTACAATATGGCAGTTATTCCATAGAACATAGGCTTATTGTAACATTTTTTTAATATAAAATATCTGTGTCTCAAATCTACTTAAATCCTATTGTCAGACATGACTGAGGTTAGATTTTCAAAGATATCTGGATTCCTAACAGTGCACAGCAGAAGATACAAAAAGTTAACAGCTAAGATCCAAGAAGTGAGAAGTGGTGTAAGTGTGGTAGAAAGATGAGAAAAGAATTATAACATTAAAAAAACCAGTGAAGAGACATCTATTTTATAGGTATGATTTGATATAGTAGCTCTAATACAGATCTGAGAATAAAGGTCATAAAGCACATCAGAAGTCTGAAACTGCTAAAAATGAAGCAAAAGAGAAGAAAATAAAAGCAAAATGAAAACAACTCTAACAAAATAGGAAGTAGTTCTTGCTAAAATTATGATGCTGGATATGTTTTACATCATGAAAAATACTCGGAGAGCATAAGTTAATGCTACCATTAGAGGAAGTAAATTCTTTCTGTCTACTTACAGTGAAGTGTCTCTAGAGAGTTATAAAGTTTTGACAGCAACTGTCTGAGTAATGGAATGACAAAAAAAAAAAATCGTTGTCATTTCAGACACCAGCTATAGGAAATTAAATTTCTTTTTTATGAACTACTGTTCTTGCAGTCAAATTCTGCTGTCAGGTACAAATATGACCTTTCACATGGTGGCAGTATTCAACCCAAAAAGAAAGCGAAAGTTTATCATAAAATAAAATATATGAAATCTCAGCACAATAAAAAACATAAAAGGATGCAACAGAAGACTTGTGATCTTGCTGCTATTTTTGGAAGCACACTTCCACCACAAGTACATCATATTTAGATACAAGAAAGGAATAAATATACTTCAATTTATGTACTTTAAGTATTCTGTTAGACGAAACATCATTAATAAAATTTGGTGAGGATACTGCATGTACTGTTAGGTAAGCTAGTATCTCCACTCAAAAAGTGTCTGCTTTTTTAAATATATATTTTAATGTCTTGTATTAGATTATTATCTGAACAGAACTGCCTTTTTTTTATGGACATGGTGAGAATTTCTTTTAGCCAGAAAAAGGAAATCAGTAAAAATACACTGCATGTGATATAACAATGATTTTCCATTACTTGGAATGATATATTCAGTTCTCACCATCCTCCTAAACTATATAGTAGGAAAAAGCAGATTTCAGGCCTGATAATAAGAAAGATTAGAAGTGTGAAAAAGAATTTACTATGAAAAAAATCTGAAAAAAAAGGTTAATTTAAAAATTATGAAGAGAAAGACTGTAATAAAAATATTCTTAAGTGTTGAATAGTGCAATTTAAAAGTGTTGAATAGTGCAATTTAAAGAACCAAGAATTCTGTTTATACCTTCTCATAACACAAACCAAAAGCTATTTAATTAACTTAATAGATAAACTTTAGTACTAATTGTTTCAAGAATATGTGAGATCAAGAACGTATGATGACTCAGAAAAGCACAACTTAAATATATATAAATACTTTTAGTAGTACTGATAGAAGTGAATAAACATAATTTTGGTCATATAAACCTCAATGATTATGTATTATGGAGTACATAGTATACAGAATAATTCAGACCAAAATTAGAGTGGAAGGGAAATTGTATACCTTGCCTAATGATACATTTCATGGTTTTTTTCAATATTGCTGTGCTCTAACCAGGCAAAAGTTGTAAATACTTTCTTTTAAAGACTGGTTGAAATGATTCTATTTTTGTTTTGCTTGAGAGGAAAGTGACAGATGAATCAGAGACAATCATCCATATACTCAGTAGCTGAGGTAGTCATTTAAGGTGGGAGATGGATCCAGATTGTATTTCCCTGAAAAAAGTGAAACAAATTAGGCCAGAGAGGCAGAGGCAGGCAGACTCCAGCAGCTTTCAGCATGGTGACAGAGGCAGATGGCACTAAGACAGGTTCTAGTCACTCAGCTCCTCCTTGGTTTGACTTTGCCATAAATGCCAGCCTAGGGAACATTTCAGAAATACTTCACTGGGCTTAAGTAATTCAGCAAAAGCTCAAATTTTCCTATAAAAAAACAACTTCATAAAAATAATTACAAAATAGTTCTAACTGCATCCAGAGAAATCTTGCATGTTTTCACAGTCTGTTCAGGCATAAGACATGCAGCTCAGATAACCAGATTATTTATTTGTATCTTGAAACATAGAACTTGCTTGTTATTGTCATAGAGAAGCTGAGAAAACACTTGTTTCAATAGATTATTGGACTTGCTGTCTGTGTTTAACTTCTTTCTTCCAAGTAAATCTTGCTCATGATCAGAGTCAAGATAGTGGGTTATATGTAGCATTATTTTGCCTTTCTGTAATAACCTTGTGATGCTACATCACTTGTGTTCTAAGTTAGACACTACTGGCAGTTGTACAAGACACAAAATTCAGGGGTTTTGCATTTAGAATGCCACTGGCAGACAAAAAAGTGGGTAGTGCTGTTGTGCACAAATATAAATTATATTGAGTTCAATTCCAACAAGAGAACCAAAACATCACAAATCAATACGATGTTTCTGAGATTTTTCTTTTAAATACCTGTCTTGTGGGAGCAAGCAACTATCATTCCTGGGTTAATCCCCTTCAAGAAACAAAGAAGAGTAAGCTTTATCCACTTATTATTTAGTTACAAGAGAATTAATTCTGTTTCAAAACTTTTGGCATGCCTCCAAAAATCAATTTCAATAAATGTCAAGGAACATGGAGATAGAGGTTATTGGTCTGTGATCAATTTTTGTGTGACAGAAGAGTGAAATGGTGAGAAATGAATTTCTTTAGTAACATAAGTCATTCTCAGAGAGCGACATTCTCAATATTCTGGGTCTGTATGAAATGGCATTATTTTTTTAGTGAAAAAACCAGAGAGTAGTGGCAATTATTACTTTTCTGTTGTAATCTTAGAAGATATATGCTTGGTTTTCCATTGTCCTCTTTTACAATCTTTTCCCAAGGGTTGGTCCAATTTTTAAGCTGATATGCAGTACTCAAACCATCACAGTGTGTGTGTCAAAATTACTTTAATATGTAAAATGGAAAGATTGAAGAGATAGTATTATTTTTCCTTTGGTGGTTTTATTTCTGTATACTTCTCCATGTTTGCCACTTCACCAGTGTTGGATCAGAACTGACAAAAACTTATAAACTATAGAGCAAGAAGGATATTCACAGTAAAATTATTGATATTCAGTAAATATTATGAAAAAAGAAGAAAAGTAGGCAAAATGAGCTGAGAAATTTATTAAATAAGTTTTGTGATCTTACTTTGACTCTTGGAATCACAGAGTTGTTAATATGAAACCTGCTAGACATCCCTTTTCATCTCTAATTTCCCTGAAATGAAGCTTCTATATTTTCATACTTAAATTGCAATATTTTTAATTATAATTGTTGAGGCTTCTATTATTGCCATTATTTCTAATTTTTCTAATGAGTTTTCAGGAATTTGGAATCAGAAAAGGCTTCCTACGTCTTACAAACATGGTGTTTTGCAATAAGAAAAATTTTGGGATGTCTGGTAATTTTATTCTTCATCTTTTTGAAACTATATAGTTAGAGAATAAGAAATGGAGAAATGGTAGGTCTTATCCTAACAAAATATCTAATATAAGTCAAATTAATTGTGCCCTGGAATGCAATCTGTTTTTCTTTATTAACTAACCCAGATTTAGATAGTTTAGGTCAGGCTAGCTGAATGTCACCATTCTCAGTTGGGTAGAGGTAAACATTTTTAGCCAAGTCTGTGAAACAGAAAAAAATGTTGATATCAGCTACTAGAAGCAGTTTTTCAAGAATTACTCATTTCAACCATTTTTCCTTTATAAACCTACTGGGTTTTCCTCCATAAAAAGAAACCTTGAGAAAAATTAGTGCTGACTATGGAACATAACTTCAAATTAAATCCTAGGTTTTTTTCATTTAGAAAAGTTATCAAAAGCCTTTACTCTAGAAAAACACTAAGGTTAAAAGGAAAAACAGCTAGCAGTTTCCAACAACACACCTCTAACAACTTTAAATCATTTCAAAAAAATATTAGATGTAATCCCTTAGTAGTACTCCATCTCATGCTGGATTTAGAAGTTTCAATTATATCATCATGTAGCAGATTCAATACCAGACTGAACTGCTGGTTTTTATCAGGCTGTTGTATGCTCTTCTTGTCTTATGATATAACTGATGGTTTTGAGAGTGGCATCTTACTTGAAAGATTTATATTTTGCCATTCATCTCACAGGGAGGGGAAGATGTACATCTTTCCAGATGTTCCCTGGATCCAAATATTAACCCCAAAGTATTCTCATTGGGTCCATAGTTGCATAAAACTGGGGCATCTTTGTTTCATTAATGTGCCATCTCTTCATGCTTATGTAGGAGACTGTGTTAATTCTTTTCCAGCTTTGTGGCTACACTATTTTGTAGCATTAATAGATTTTCAGAGTATCTTTAAGCAGAATGTTTTTTCTCTTTCCTATTCTTGCATCACGTTGCAGTTTTGTTTAGCTTCAGGGATTAATACTGGTCAAATTTCTGCTTCCCTTTACTACATAAAAATCTAGCTTTGAAAACATTATCTTTGAAAAGATATATTTAAGAAGCTTTAATCAGTTTTTCTTATGTTCCTAAGTTTATTAATATTGCTTAAACAATGCTAGAAAACACTACATTTGTAAGAGAATATAAATAACTGAACATTCAAATGGCTTTAGATTTGTAGAAAGTTATAGCATGGACTTTGGTAATTTTAAGTAAAGATATCACGTGCTTGCATTAGAAACAACAAATGGGGATATGCCCTGCTCTTCAAGGGGGTGCTCAGGTTGTCTGTTTGGCATTAACCAAGCCATTTGCATTATTACAATACTATTAAATATGCTCCTTAGTGAAGTCTTGAAGGAGCACTGTTTTGAAACAGAAATAGCCTTTTAAACCTCTGAGGAGGGAAATCTGTATGAAGGAATACAATGCTTCCTTTCTCCCAGTCATCTTCAAACTTCTAGAAGGCTGTATTAATTAATGCTGAAGTTCACAAAATCCCAGAAACATAGAACAGCTGAGGTTGGAAAAGATCTTTAGAGATCATCAAAATAGAGGAGGGGACATCATGAGAAAGCAGAAGGATAATGCCAAGGTACTCAATGCCCTCCTCACTTCAGTCTTTTTTGATAAGATTTGCCTTCATGAATCCCAGGCCTCTGAGACTGAGGGAAAGTTTGGACAAAGAGAGATTTATCCTCGGTGGAGGAGGATCTGGTTTAGGGAAGGTTTAAACAAACTGAACATGCACAAGTCTTTGAGGCCTCATGGAATGCACCCACAAGTGCTGAAGGAGCTGGCTGATTGCATTGTGGGGACACTCTCAATTATCTTCGAGATATCATAGTGACTGGGGAAAGCTCCTGAAGGCCAGAAGAAAGCAAATAGCAGCCCTACGTTCAAGAAGGGAAAGAAAGAGGATCTGAGAAATTACAGGCCTCACCTCAATTCCTGGGAAGGTGATGCAGCAATGTCACAGCACTACAAAACTATCAGACTGCAACAAGGCTTTTACCACCGCATACCAGCCCTCTCATGCCTTGGCACCACCATCAGTCTCACGCAAGGTTTCAAGGGTTCATCTACTGTCCATGCTGTTTCTTCATCCTCTTCAGAAGCCAGTCCACCCTGCTTCTTGCCTCTGCTGTATCCAGGTTCTTCCTTCTGGCTCCTCTTCCAGCCAGCCTCTCCTCATCCAGGCTCCCTTCTTCTCTCAGCTTGTCCTGGGGCCTCTCCTACATCTGGGGCTCCTCTTCATCCACTGCCTCTCTCCTCACCCAGTGCTCCCTCTCTCCTAGGCTCCTCAGTGCTATTTAGCTACTTAGCCCAAACAAGCCACAGCTGTACATTATCCACATCAGCCAACCCACTGCCCCTGAAGCAAGCCCACAACTGTATATTATCAATGTTAATTAACCCTTTACAATTCCTCTGCAGTTCCTCTACACAGCAACTAATCTTGGAAACCATTTCCAGACACGTCAAGGACAAGAAGGTGACTGGGAGTAGTCAGCATGGATTTATTAAAGGGAAATAAACCTTGATCAACTTGGTAGCCTTCTACAATGAGACAACTAGCTTCATGGATGAGGGTGATGAGAGCAGTGGCTATCTTGATTTTAACAGTTCTTTGAACACTGTCTCCCACAACGTCCTGATAGACAAACTAACAAAATACAGGCCAGATATGTGGACAGTGAGGTGGATTGAAAACTGGCTGAACAGCCAGGCCCAGAGGATTGTAATTAGTGACACAAGGTCCAGCTGGAGACTAGTCACTAGCAGAGCAGTACCCCAGGGGCTGACACTGGGGTTGATGTTTAACACCTTCGTTAATGGCCTGGCCTCTGGCACAAAAGTATACCCTCGGCAAGTTGGGAGGCAATACAAAACTGGGAAAAGTGACTGATACACTAAATGGTTATTCTGCCACTCAGAGCAACCTTGACAGGCAAGAGAAATGGTCAATTGGAACCCCTCAAAGTTCAACAGAGGCAAGTGGAAATTCCTGCACCTGGGGCGGAATAGCCTTAAACACGTGGATTCAATGGGTGCCAGCTGGCTGGCAAGCAGCTTTACTGAAAAGGCCCTGAGGGCCGTGGTGAACACCAAGTTGAACATGAGCCAGCAATGTGCCTTTGAAGAAAAGGTCAACAGCCTCCTAAGCTGCATTAGAAAGAGAAGAAAAGGCTCAGTGGGCATCTTCTCATGGGGTACCTAGTAAAGTGAAGTGGAGAAGATGCAGCCAGAATCATTGTGGTGGTATCCAGTGAAAATATAGGAGGCAATGAGTGCAAACTTGTATATAGGAATTTCTATTTAACTTACTGTGAACGTGCTCAGACACTAGAACAGGTTGCCCTCTGGTCCAGGTTATCCACCAGTAGACAGATTCAAAACCTGACTAGACACAGTCCTGAGCAATCTGCTCTAGCTGATCTACTGAAAAAGGGTGTTGAACCAGATGATCTCCACAGGTCACTTCCAACCTCAACTGTTTTGTGCCACTTTTGTTTTATCTTCTTCATTCTGTTGCAGTACCTCCATTTCCCCTTCTTTTCCTTTTCATTCCTCCATGTTCTTTTAAAACCCTTTCTGATTTCCTAAGGTTTGTCTCCCACATTATATACATCTTTTACCAGGCTCAGATTTGCCCACTATTTGTGTGTCAGGTCTTGCTGTTGCATATGCCTTCCAACAAAGCATGAGGCAAGCTTTCTGGCAGAATGCAGCTTCATGATGTGCTGCCTGTGCCCAACGATGTAGTGCACCATCAATCTGTGAATAGCCGAGGAAGCCTACAGCAGTCTCAGTGCCCCAATTAATTGTTTGTTCAAGTTCCAAAACAGAGCTGACACCTGTGAAAACTTGGCTTGTGTTTCTTTGTCAGCACATATGCATCATCCATAAATGCCTTGTTGATGCTTAATACAAGAGATTCATCCACGGAGTATTTCTTACATACTTACCTTTATCAGATATTTTTAAAAATAGAGATTGCAGCACAAGAAGGTATCATTCCTTATGAATTATACTATGTCTGCTTTATGACAAAGAGCCATAAAATTGGTATTGGTGATTGATCAGTGTTATTTTAGCTGCCTAAGACTTAAACCACACAGCTTGAACAGCAAAAAAAAAGAGAATTGTCTGGCTGTTTTAGGCTGTAAAATCATCTTCCATAGTGTTAACTTCCAGTGCATTCTAATAGTTTAATAAACTTGTTTACCTAGGAACTTTTTGTTACTTAGCTCATTTATTACTGTGTCATTAATTACTTCATTATTCTGAGCTCCACAATTATTTTCTTATGTTAGATATATTAAGGTTAAAGGAAACAATTTAAAACTTAATTTTTTTAGATGCAGAAAAGATAGGAGAGTAAATATTTTTCTCAGCAAACCCAATGACAAATCAAATAAGTTTTTTTCTGTAGCTGCATGTCAGAAGAAATAGAGTGAGCCGGTGATTGCTTCCTGAATAAAGAGGAGGAGAAGATTCTGGGTAGGGTTGAAAGCCAAGAATTTCTGAAGTATCATTCTGCCATTAATGAGACTTATTAATGTTTTTCTACTGGCATTCACAGCATTTAAAATATTTTGTATGAGACCCATGAGATCTTATAGATTGTCTGCAAAGTACGGAGCCCAGCAGTGAAAATTTTCAAAAAAAACCTGTCAAGTAGGCCTACGATAGGTTTCAGCCAAAGCAAATGTGAGGAGAACTTGCGATAAGAGAAGGGAAAAACTGAAAGACCAAATCCATTGCCTTTCTGGAGTAGCTTTGCCAGAAAAGCACAGCCTGAAATTTGGCTTCAGTTGAGAGAACCTGCAGCTCTCTGGAACAGCTTCACACTGTGGTTGCAGTGTTATGCAAGTTCTTACCTGAAAACAACCCTTTTTTTTTTTTTTCCAACATGATTCTTAAAGTGAATTAAACTACATTAGTTAGTTCCTGCACTTCTGTACAGATAACAGTAGTTGCCCTTCTGAAATCAGGTATATGTGCTTTATGAGTTCTTCATTTCTAAATAATTTAACTTTTTTTTTTTTTTAATTTTACTCAGTTTAAATATGGTAAAAAAGAGGATCTGATAGAAAGAATAATTTATCAGAGGTCACAGGAGGATTTGATGTGAAGTCTAGGTCAATGTTTAATTCATATATAATGTTAGACTCATCATGTTTCCTCTTAATTTTTTTACTTACAACTTTCATACTATTTGTATTAAAGTGAAAGGAGTGGATCAGTTGCTCTTGTCTTTAGCCATTTTATTTTCCCACTGAATTAAATATATTGCTCTCAACATTCCATGACAACCTCTCAAGGCCACGTTGGTGTATGTTTTAAGGGTTATAACACAATTTATTTTTTCTCCTTTTCTTACTTTATTCTTTCTTCATCTTCTTTTTGGTGTTTCAAACTCTTCTACTTCCAGGAAACCTTAGAATTGTGAAACCAAACATAAACCAATACAATGATGCAGTCTGAGACCAAAAATAGCCTGAAAAAAATTCTATAAGCTGTTAACCACTCCATCTCAGTCAGGGATGTGGAATTATGCATTTTTCCATGACGGAACATAGTGGAATTTTCTATTACGAAATTTGTGATTTTCTTAGCCCAATACTCCACATGAATTAGTTACGGTAGTTCTGCAGGGAACAATATGATCCTGTTCTCCCTTTTTATCTTTCCTTTTCTGTGTAGCTGCAGCAAGTAACCCGGATTTCCTATTTGGCAGACAGCAAAAATTATTTGTGAAATTCAGGTGATAGAAGGGACTGTACATACTTAGATGAATCTTTTCATAACTATTACTAGCTGAATAACCGTAGGTTCTTCAGTCATGCAATGAAAGGAGGAAGTATTGAATCTCAGTGGAGTCTAAGAATCCTGCCCGAGAGAAGACATGCCAATTATTTTTTTAAGAAATTGCTTTAAAATTAGAACCAAATACTCAGATCATGAAGGTTTTCTCCTATCTGACACCACTACAGAGGGTAAAAACAGCTTCAACATAACTGTAAAGGCACTGATTATGCTATACAGGACGATTACAAGAATAGCCTCATCTTTTGCTATCCCCCTTATTTTTCTGATAAATGTAGATTGTATTTTCCATTATTGCCTTTCTCCTGAGGGAAAATTAAAAAGTAAAAAAATCCCTTCTGCTTTGGATCTCACACTTCAGAATATTTTGTAGCCCACCTGTCTATTCTTACCTGCCTATTACCTGCTGTTCTTCACCCATATTACAAGCATGAATCTTATTTCAGAGAACATTGCCAGACCAAGCATGGAAACAAGAAGCATAAGAAGTGTAAGGTATTGGGTTAATTTATTTTCTTTTTTCTACACAACAAATTAAGGTAAACTTCTAAGATGCCTCGATTGTCAAAAATGAGTGTTTCAGAACTTAGATTCATATATGTGATTCTCTTTTTGGAGGTAGGTATAGGGAATATACCAGGTATAGGTAGTACAGGACAGAGGTAGGTATAGGGTAGCTCAGGAAATACCTCGGAAGAGAGAATCTTTCCATCAGATATGTGAAGCTCCTTGGAGGTGCTTCCTCCTGTGTAGGTACTGTAAGTGATTAAGCTCTTAACTTCAACACTTCCATTTTGATGCCTAAAATCAATGAAATGAAATGGACCTTCACATTTATATGTGAAGGGAAGCCAGCCTCACAGCTTTCATATCTTTAATCCTTAGTATTGTGTTACATTAGGATCTGCTCTCGTAATCAAATAGAATATATTTTGTCAGGGACACAGTCAACTTAAAAATCTGTGGTATGACTACTAGTTTGCAATCAGTCATCTAGTAAGTTTTTGGAAAGTTGGTACTTCTTAAGACAACCAAATGAAATTACAGTTATATTTGTCCAGAATGAACCCCTACAGAGAAGTCAAGCTGTTTCGTGGTCCACTGACGCAATGTGCAGAGGAGGAAGACCAGAAAAAAACCTTGGAATTATTTCAATAACTATTTCTCTCCACTGGAATGAGATTGCATTATCATTCTTCTTGTGTTGAGGGTGCATGTAGCGTCATAATGAAAAAGGCTTTAGACAAGGGTTGAGCCTTCTATGCTCACAGTCATTTTAAGATTGTTTACTTTCATGGGAATCTGTGAGTACATAATATGCTGGTAGAACAGCACAAAGTACCTTATAAAGCAATTATACTTTTTTTTTTTTTTTTTACGGTTTCCCCAGTACAACTTTTCTGTAGTTTAGACAGCAATATGGGCATTCACCACCAGGCCTCCTTGTCCACTAAACTGCTGTTAACTGACTTCTTGTTGTTAGAAATACTGTTTGACCATACAGAAAAGATTACGTTTCCTTGTTGCATGTGGCATGTTCTTAAAGAACACTTCGCTGCCCAGCACCATGGGTTTTTTCGAAAATATTCTTTCCATGGGCAGAATATAAAAGCAACTCTGCCCTACCCAATACCCTCACTTTTGCACCAAATTGGAAAAGAGTTATCAGGAAGCAGTTTCACACAGAAAAGGTTGAAAGTCACTGTTTTAATTGTAGTCTTTCTTTATATAATACTGTAGAACTGAATGATTTTCTTCTTTTCCTCCAGTCTAATTGATGGAGAAACAGTTGAAAGAGGAGTGCTTTGCTAGGTGAATGAACACTGCAGTGTATATCAAAAATACGGCACTGCTTAAGTGGCTTCTGACAAGAATAAGAACATCTATAGCTACTAATCCCTAAGGAATGTATAAAACGGCAAAGTGTCAAAAAAAATGCAGTATGAATAGACTGACAGGAAAATATGAAAAGATTCTATGGAGCTTTAATGTGAACTGGAATGCATTTGGTGCTTGAATAGGGCAATTATTTGGTGAATTAAACATAAAATCATTCAGTTTCCACAGTTTGACATGATTCTCAAGCATGGATGACAGTTCGATAGGAACATATTTTACATCATGGTGATGTTTTCTCCATGAATTATTTAGCACTTAATTTAACTTATTATAGATTTTCTGCTTTTCTTCCCAGTGGCTTCCAGTCAGTTCTTGTTACCTCACATTTTGTCTAATGGCTATGCCATGGTAGTGCTGTGCTAGCATGGTGCATGCAGTGTCACACCAACGGCAACTTGAATGGAGAGTGGCAATGTCAAATCAGATGTAAAAAACAAAATAATAGCAAGCAATAGTAAATAACCTGGAAATATCCTTTCCCTTTAAAAGCAACAACGGGGATGGGGTGTGGGGTGGGGGGAAACCAAAACCCACAACCAAAGAACAGTTTATTAAAACTGAAAAGCAAGGGTGGAAGATAGCATTTGTTTTTAAAACACCACAATTAACGCATCCGAGTGTTGAGCTAAACATGATGTTTGTAGGCAAATGGAGTTTCAAACTATATAATTTTAAATAGTTCTTCTGAATGTGTTGCAATTTATAAAACTTCAGATATGATGTCCTTCACTCTCTTGTTATCCCATTGTAATCCATTGCTTTTAGGTTGATCCAACACTGCCACCTCTGTTTTTCTCTTCTGTCTTGGTCTGCAGCCTTGTCAATTTGCCTCACACAGAACAGTCTTCCTTAGTCACTCTATTTCTACAGATTTTTCTTTAGTTCATTCTCAGATAAAAATTTCTTCCTGGTTCTTTTTTCTTCCTGTGATTGCAGTCATGTATGTTTGTTCTTTTAACTTCAAAGAGTTTTGATATGCAACACTACATTCCCAGCTTATGTTTATTGATACTTAAATGAAGCCACATGGATTGATATTAGCTCAAGTCTTGGTCCGTGGTTTTTACCAAAGATACATTATTTATTTTTGTCTTCTCAGTCAGGCTGCTGTTACCTAATATTGACTTGGTCAATAGTGACTCAGTGTCTGCTTATCTCAGGAGATGACTTTTATTGAGTGTAAAATAAATACTTGTAAGATATTTTGTGGTAGATTATGGTATAAATTTAGACCTGTTCATTTTATACTGATGGTTTTACTTTTATTTTTATATGTAAGATACTTACATTAACTTTTTTTTGTATTTAAATTATAATAGGTCTTTTTTTTTATCACATGTACAAAGCAGTTCTATATGGAGAATCTCTGGGTAAAAAATTCTTCAAATATTAATGAGCATAAAATTTTGACTTGAAGGTCTAGCACCAAAATTTGCAATGAGAGGGAGTAATACCAGAGAAAGTTTAGGATATGTTGTTAGTTAAAGCAGAACTTAAAAAAAAGTACCAGCTGCCTGATCTCAAGATCTTCTCCTGTTGCAGACAGGATGACTATGTTCCATGGAATGGAAAATAACCACACTTCTGCCCCCATCTAAAATTTCATGCTGCTGCCATTGGGTAGAAAAAAATGTCATTTTCTTGGAAACTTCTTTTCCACTGCTTTCCTCTTGGAATAGTGCAATCTAAAAAAGAATTAACTTAGAAGTGCACAGTGGTGAGAGGGACCATTTAATCAGAAAGTCAGCGAGAAGAAAAAAGGTTGAAAAAGTTCTTTGAGGTCTTGTAGGGACCTACTCCCCGGAGTGAATGAGATGAAGAGGAAGGAGTGTTTATAGCTTCTCAGTTTGGAAACAATTATTTTAGAGATAAGGTTACTATGACTATTTACAAAGACTCAATTAAAACTGTAAGATCAAATCAAAACTAGATTATGAATTTCTGTAAAGCTCAAGCTATAATATATCATATATACATGTATCAATGCTTGATTCTAGCACATTTAATTTCCTTTAAGTATGAAATTACACTATTTGTAGTAGACATACAACCAGTACATACGTGCTAGAAAAAACCAAAATACTGCACACCTTGCAAATGTATAACATCTAACTATATAACAGAGAAAACTTAATATTTGTATGTTATACACATTTTACTCTTCAAAACAGCAGCATACATAAATTTGAAGTTACAACACATTAGTCATTGGAAAAAAAAAAATTGTAGTCACAGTAAAGACCATACAAATTAAATTAAATGAATCAATGAATACCTTATAAGATCATCTTATTTTATTTTATCCTTTTATCTTTTTTGTAAAAGTAAATTTTACTTCAGCTGATCAAGTGGATACCCCTGGGTTATTCACTATTTTCCTTGAATTGTTTGAATTCAAAAATTACATGAAGATGTACCTTCACTTAAATTTAACTAACAGTCAAACATTTTCTGTGGAGACAAGTCAGTTTAACTACAGCTGGGTGAATTCAAACGCTGAAATGTTTGCTAAACCATGCACTGAATAGGTAACTGTTTATGCAGCACGCTGATTATGAACATTTTCATAGAAAACTTTAAAATAGTGACCTATTATTTAAAGAATTCAATCCAGTAACAAGCAATTCCAAGTCTTTCAGAATATTAAAGTTTTGAGATAATTGCACATGAAACAAGACAGTAGGTCCTACAAAATACAAGATAAAATTATTAAAAATTAACTATGAGCTTTCTGTGATTCCCTCCCCTGCCTCAAAAATATAAGGTCTACCCTATGGATATGAAGGCAGAACCATACATATGAACCTCCTGAAGTCATCTCAGGTACAGTATTCTGAGATGTTTCTTCTGGAAAATTCTGATTCACAATATATAGGAAAAAAAACAGACTATCAGAAAGGAAGAGTTTTATGAGGAGGGAAAAGAGATTCTTGTCTGGAAGTTCTTGGAACTTCTTGCCTGTGTTTGCCAGGATATTAGCATAAACTGATGATAATAACTGGGACAAAGTCCCAGTCTTTTAATGAACCACTCTTGCATTCTCTCTTGCCCAAGAAGAACATATATGATACAGTGCAGCACATCTATTAACAGTTGATTTCCTTCACCTCCTGGATTTCCAAAGTGTCTTACAGATTTTAGAATCTTACGGATTCTGTTGAATCTTTCCTACTGAACTACCTTCTCTCTCAGTGCTTTAGTTTTCTCTGTTTCATAATTTAAAATTTCTCAATTAATTTCTTTCTTTGTTCATGCTGAGAAGCCTAGAAGGGCAGACCTATCTCTAGTTCCTTGTTCCTTAACTGCATCAGATGGCCTGAGGAACTTCCTTATGCATCTTCTGTTAACCATACATCACCATTATACATAGGTACACAGCCTGATGACTGCAAATACTTCAGCTCATCTAACCTTTTATCAAAATTTAGTTTCTGTTTGATTTGGAACTGCTACCTGTGATATATTGGTCAATGGTAAACTTAGGCCAAAATTATTCTGTTTACAACCAGTGATGCTCAAAACAGCGATACTGATAAACATCATAAAAAGCATATGATAGGAAACACAGCATAGGATATTGAAACACATGAGTTAGGATATTATTTTTAAGTGTGTTTATCCATAGTTAAATTAATCTTAACTCTGGATCTGAGCAAGATTTCATAATTTAGGCAGGCTTTACAAAATTTCTGATACCACTTATTTGGCCTTTCCTTCATAATTCTATACTGTTATCACAAAATTGCAGAATGGTTGAGGTTGGAAAAGCCCTCTGGAGGTCATCTGGTCCAACCTTTCAGCTCAGGCAGGGCCACTTAGAGGAAGTTGCCCAGAACCATGTTCAGATGGCTTTTGAATATCTCTAAGGGTGGAGACTCCACAACCTCCCTGGGCAACCAGTGCTGTCGCAGTACTATGAAATTAGCCGGCTGCAACAAGGCTTTCCCACACAAGGTTCCAGAAGTTCATCTACTGTCGGTGCTGTTTCTTCATCCTCTTTGATTTATATTTAAATGTCACAGCACTACAAAACTAGCCGGCTGCAACTAGGCACACAAATGCCGGCAAAAATACTGCCGGGCTGAGCAGCAGTAGCAGCAGCAGCAGGAGTCACTCACGGAACCGCGCTGCTCCCGTGCCTTCCCCCGGCACAGCCATCACCGCTGTCTAGCCGGACCCGCTCTGGACCCGCCACCACCGCTGTGGGCTGCTGCCACATCTGGTTGTGTGCTCCATCACTACCGCTTGTTACCCTCAGTCTCTTATCTCCACAGTGGCCAAGCTTCCTTCTCTTTGATCCCAACGGCTCACATCTACCGGTGTCTGATCTGGATCCTCAGGCTCTCCCCGCCTATCTCAACATGACCCGGACCGCAGGCTACCCCCACCTGTCTCTGCTACGTTGGGCACCAGTTGTTGCGGTTTGAGTTATGGCGGTCAGGCTTCCTTCTCTGTATCCCCAATGGCTCACCTTTACCAGTGTCTGATCCGGATCCCCAGGAGTGCCAGTGCTTGGTCACCCTCACAGTGAAAAAGTGTTCCTGCTGTCCAGATAACAACTGTTGTGCTTCAGTATGGGACCATGGCCTTTGGTCCTGTCACTGGGCACCACTGAAAAGAGTCTGACTCCATCTCCTTTAGATGGTCCCTTCAGATATTTGAATGCATTGATGAGATTCCCCTGAGTCTTCTCTTCTCTAGGGTAACAGTTACAGCTGTCTCTGTGTATGAAATCATATACACAGCTGGCCCAACAGATGAACACAGACATAAAAACACCTCACTCACATAAACACAAAGTACACCAACAACCTCATTCTCTTCCCCTTTCGGTCTAATTAGGGTGAAAACCCATTAGTGGGAAAAATATATATATATGCAGGTACAGTGTGGATTCCCCCAGCAGCTGGGCTCAGACACTCATTCTGCTCAGTGACTGCCCCTGGACCCCAATCTGCTCAGCTGCTGGCACTTGGGCTAACAAGTCCCTGAGGCTGCAGAACGCACTCCAGTTGCTTATAGTTGGCCCTACACACACATACACGCGTACATAGAGGGATATAGACACATGAGTGATGCTCCTTGTAATTTGCCTTAGACAACCAGTCTATCCAATTGCTGGCCCCTGGATCTCCAGGTCTCCCAGTTGCTTCATGCTGACACACACACACAGACAGGTCTTCCCATGTTGTTGGTCCAGACCTATGACTTCACCAGTAGCCAGTCCCCAGACACTATGGTCTCTCCAGGAGCTATCTTGTCCCCCCAGCCTCTGTAATAGCCAACTCAGCATTTTTGGTCTTTCTAGTATCCAGCCCAGACTTACTGTCCTGTGGTCTGACTCCAGATGCTGACACTCAGACACACACAGAGAATAGAGCCCCTCACCCAGGAAAACAGTTATAAATGGAGTTTAATCAGGTGATGGGACAGGCTGCCATAGGCAGTGACCCCCTCCCTCTGTGAGGTGTCCCAGAGAGCTGCCCCCACTGGCTCCTGGTACTTGGAGACCCCCAGCCCCTGAGGCTGAGATTCCCCTGGGACAGGCCTATGGAGATGGACCTTTAATAACATAACCTAATGCTGGTCACTGCTTTGTGAAGCAAATATTGCAATGCTGATATAAGGTGGAAAGAATTTTTCATTAAACAGCTTTTTAAGCATATCGCATAGTAAAGCAATATACATGTTGTCATGTTAAGACAATAAAAACTCACTTTATCAAATATGAAGTGGGATGATGTTGATACAAAGCGTTCAAGACACAAGGATCTAAATGAGAAAGTTCAGCAATATTGCTGCAACTGACAGGGCACCATGGTCAAAGGGCTCTTGCTATGCCAGTGATTTTATGTTATGAAGCGATAGTTTTGCATTTATCATGTAAGATATTATATTTCAGATGAGTTTACTGAGTAACCAAATCAAACAATTTATCAGAATCTGCCTGTTTTGCTTAAATGAGCATAAAATGACTTAGCTCCTGTCAAGTGTATTAACCATTTATATGTTTAGTTCTTTATCAGTTCATATCTGTCAGCTCTGTCTTTCTCTCATTTATTGGAATACTTCTTAAGTGTGGAGTTTAGCTACAATACATTAATGTATTTCCTGTATTCCATAAAACACTATTTGAACACCTTGATGACCTAGTCTAGTTATCTAAACCGTTTAGATGTTTAAGTCAAAGCCAGTAAGTGTTTGCTGCTGCACAATGGATAGTCATGTCATTTTGAAGTACAGGGCTAAAACAGGTAAGAAGAATTGCCCTTTTGAGGTACTTATATATTTCTGGAGGTATTTATGTTTTTCTCTAATTCTGCTGACAATGAAAAGAGCCCAGAGTGTTAAGCTTATTCTTAGTTTTTGAAATAGCCTAGCTATCTAAATTTATATGATGAATACCACATATATTAAATGGTAACTGCATCAGTCATTCTGAGTTTTGGAAAACTGTGAAGTGCTTAAAATACATTTTTATACAGTTTTATTTTATGGAACACACTTTAAGAAAGAATGCCTTGTCTGAACAGAAACTTTTTAAAAAATAAATATATGTAGAAAAATTATTTTGTTATGAAAAGTGGTTCTGTACAATATACACAGCAATATTTCTCTACAAGAAATTTGCATTATTTAACCTTCTTACTCCAGTACACAAAAGAAAGCATCCTCAATTTCTTGTTTTTTCAGCCAATGGAGGTGATGATGTAAAGCTTCTTATATTCAGGGGCTAAATGCACTGTCATTTAATACTCTCTTGGAACTCCTTGGTGGGAATAATTTTCCTGACACAGATACTGCACATGGCTGTGTTTTTTACAGCAGGGTCAATCTACAATATTGTTCTGCAGTATTTTTATGGCTGCGTCTGTTGTCTTTACGGGTAAGGTGGTCAATGCAGAGGCCTCTGAAAAAAAAGTTCAGTCTCAAAGGCCAGCTGTTGCACACATTGTTCTCTAATCATTTGGGATAAAGAAGCCAAACATCCAGACAATTTTAATCTACCTTCACTGTGGAGTTTCTAAACTAGTGAAATGCTCTTTTTCTGTGTATTTCTGGCTGCCAATTTTCTTGATGTCCTTTGTGACGTTGAGCAAGTATCTTAAGACTATCTTCCCCTCTTTTTGCTATAGAGTGATACACAGTTTATAACAACATGAATAAATCAATTTAATTGACCATCTATGTGACTCCAAGTCATGTTAATGGCATAGTTTCAGAACAACGGCAAGAGGATGCCATCTAAATCTAAGATGATCCAAATTTGTATAGGTGTTTACACTTTTAATAGAGTCAGATGTTACCATGAAAATTAAAGACATCTGTAAAGAGGATTATTTTGATTAATGTGGATTTTTTTTGTCTACTTAATCTTTGTAACTTCTCCAAGGAGGAATGAGATAGCTGTTTTCTAACAAGTATAATAGAAAATCATATTATGACAGAAATGTAACATTTATAGTTATCTTAGTGAGAATTCTTGAGGAACAAATGTGTAAAAATCTGTAATAAACAAGATCTAAGATTCAGAAAAAAAGGTGAAACATAAGAAAAAATAATCATTATAAAGATTGCTGTTTGTGTTTGGAGTTTGATCTTTGATATCTGTATATCAGCCTCTAAAATATGGAAATACTCTTAACTTCCCTCAAAAACACTTTTCAGGTCAGATTCTAAACTATAATTTTAGTTTCAGTGGGAAATCTCCATTTGTTATAAATTTGTAAGAAGATTATCATGAATAAGTGAGTAAAGCTGCCAACTTAGATGCAGTTTACCAATTTACCATCTTCACTATTGCTTTGATATCTACAGAAATTGGACATATTTTGCAGAAAAATGAAGATGTTATTATGAAACAATGTATGAAAGTCTTTATCCTGTACCATAATGCAGAAACACAAGAAAGTGTGTTCTTTTCAACGCCCGTTTCTACTTATGACTATAGTGATAAATTAGGATATGAGAAGCAATTTTCATTTTTCTTTTTAGTTGAGGACTGACAGGAAAAAAATACTTCAATAATTACAGTATTAAAAATAGCGTTTTGAATTTAGATTCTAAACATCAGATCTTCAATTGTCTCAAACTCACCGGTTCCTATCTAAGCATTGCTCTAATTAGTTGTATTTCTGCTTCATTTTATTTATTCCTTTTGTTTTATTCTTCTGTAATAAATTTAGTCCATTTGCTACCATTCCTTTACTACTTCTGACAGTCACACAATGCAAGCATATAGTAAGAAGGTTTGATAAATTTATGTCAGTGTAGATGGACGCTCATATATCATGTATTTACTTAGCATAGGGGAGTGTCTGCTACACTAAACACCAAGAGTTTTTGTTATAGATATTATGGTACTTTTGTTATTGTAACTACTATATCAAACTTCACAAGAAGTATGTTTCATCTTATATTGTCAAATCGATGTGAAAATATTTGAGAAAAAAACATTACAACCTGCAGGTAAATAAGCGCATTAAGGCAACTAAAAAAACCCAAAGAACTTTTTTCAGGGTTCCCAGCATCTGAAATCAAATCATCACTTTTATTACATTAACCTAAGGCTGAAATTAACTTTGCCTTCTGAATGCATAGCATAGGAAAATAAAAAACATTATGCCGAGAAAGGAGCTCTTACAATTCTGTTTGTTTCACAGCACTGTGAGACAAATGTGTCAGGCAGGAGAGAAATGCCACTCCAGCTGGGTAGGCTGTTATGGCCACATAGAGAAATTCAGAAATCATTACATGCCTCTAGTTTGAGCCTAAATTAACAAAAGGATTGGTACACAAACGAAACCAACACTGGAGTGACAGGAACTCAGGTAAGGTTAATATTGAGAGGACAGTGATATGCATACACTTCTGTGTGCTAAGCCTGCAGGTTACAGATATATTTGCTGATGTGCTTCTTAAAAGATTAAACAAACAAGACATTTTACTGCTGGGAACCCTGGCTGATAACCACTCATTCATCCTTTATGCACAAGAAGTACATATGATCAGAAGCATCAAACTTGTTTTCCTTAACATAATTTAGGATAAGGTAATTTGGATACTAAAAGAAAAACTGAGATTTCCAAGGTTCCTTCTAACTTTTATGGTAGTAGTGAACTATTTTCTAGACTCACGTACAGTACGTACACAAAACTCAATCATTGATGGAGCATTGAGATCCCACTCATTTTCCTAATTGCTAGTGGGGTATTTTTGCAAGAATTCAATTCAGTTCGTAAGAGTTTAGTTTGCATGAAAGGTAAAATTATGTAGCAACCAGGTTTGTTATGAAAGTTTCCAAATGTGCAACATCACTGCTATGCGTAGCCTATGGACTCCAGAGAAATTTCAGAGTACCAGCTGCCTTGCTTCTGCATTTGTCGCACTTCATCTGAGCCTGGACTGCTTTCCCATGGGCAGTTCTACAAGATGTCATGAACCATAGCAGGGCTTTTGCAGCAAAATCATTAACTGTCTTGAGGAACACTTAGAAAATTGTACAAAGTGTTCTTTATAGAAAGCATTAATGAAAAAATAAATAAATTAATCCATTCCAGTAGAAATATAGTAATCTATTTATGGAACACATACTTTTATTTGACTAGTTGTGAAATGGCTTTAGAAAGTATGTTTGTGGCTACGTACACTGGAACATTCCTTTTCTGCAGAACTGTTATTAGTAAAATATACCTTGGCATAGATATCTATTGTTATGTCTAAAAATCCACCTCAAATAAGTCATACTAAATAGTAATAGCATAGGAATAGTATTGATTGCATGGTAATGGTAAGTAAAACAGGATATCAAGGATTTTTACTTACAGGCCTGCATCTTTCCCAGGGAGTAGACACAGAAGATACATCTGATGGCTCATCAGTAACCTCTATCCACAGAAAGCTACAGGAAAGTAAATGCTGCACTTTAACAGTTTTATATCAGCAGACAGTTTGTACAATTTGAATATGCCCTGCCTTTCCTACTGTTAAGGTTTCCCTACAGCTATGCTCATGCCAGGAAATTTTGAAAAAGTCATGGTCTCTTTCCTGGAACCAAGGGCATGTAGAACAAATATGTATAACTTGTAACCATATAAAAAAAGCTCTCTCCTTTCATTTTTCTGTCCCAAAATAGGAAGGCTCCATCCATTACAGTGTGCTGAGAGCAGTGTCTGGCTCATGCCCAGGCATTGCTCAGGACAGGCGCAGCCTCACAAAATCACAGAATCCCTTTCCTTGGAGAGGACCCCTGAGGTTGTCTCGCTCACCTCCCTGCTCAGAGCAGGGCCAAGCCAGTTACTGTGGTCTAAGAACATGCAAGCGAGCATGTTAACAACTTAGCAGTTCATACTGTTGCAGCACAACGTTTGTGCCCATCCCCTCACCCTGCTTATTGGATTTATAGTTCACAGTCCCACAGGAAATGTTATGGCAGGACTTGACACATACCTGTCAAACTTCGGATGTTGGTACCAATGTCATCCGTATCATAGAGTGGGAGATCTCAGTTTCCAGAGAAAGCAGCCAGCAGTTTTCAAAAGCGCTAATTTCAGGAGCACTATATATCCACTCTCTCTCTATTCACCCGCTCTAATAGACACTCTTATCTCCTGATAGAAAAGATGTAGAGCTGGACTCTTATCCCTTAGCTGGGGTAGTCAGAACTTAGAGCAGGAGGGGCAGATATGATCTCCAGAACTTCATTAACAATTATTTCTGGCCTGGAATCATTATTTGATAATGGTTTCAATTAAAACTTGTAAAATAAGAACAGAGTAATACTATCAATATGTTTTCTAGACTCTAAGTCACTCCTACTATTTTGTAGCCAGCGCAGAGCTTAAAATTGCTATCCTCTGATTTATTGCAGAATGACATATAGAGCTGAAATAGCTTAATAATATGTCAGCAACATCAGCTCTCTCAATTACATCTCAGATGGGCATGAAGGATAAATAAACCAGTAATCTCACTCCATTTTGCAAAGATAAATAAAATGTCTAGTTTATTAAAGGTATGTCAAAATACAGATATTATTCTCTGGCCAGAACATAGGCAACAGGCTAACATTTCCTGAATTTTGATTAAGGTCGGATAAGGGATCTGTGAAAATGCCACAATAATCTATGCATAAAATAACAACCATAACACCTAATGGTTATTTGAAGTCCTTTGAGAATCACTTGGTATATGTCAAAACCCAAATCATAGTGTAAGTTACATAACTGCATGGTATTTTGAAGGCTAAAGTGCTTCAAAGGAAAAGAAGTCATTTTACTTGCAGCTAAACTGTGAAATTGCATAAGGGTTATTCTGTCCATACTTTCTCCTGTCATGGGAGGGCTTACTTAGCACATTTGTATGCTTCCATATAACATCCTCAACACTAACCATTGAAAACACACTCCTCTGCTTATTTTCATTTTCTCTTCCCACTCTTCCTTTTACAGAAAACAGACCTTTACCAGTTCATCTCTGATTAATCTGTAATTTTGATAGTGATAACATCACAAAAGTGAATAGAAACTGTATCTGCATCACATGTCAAATAAGAATGTCCTTCATTTTCATACTGGAGTGAACCCAAATAATATGTGCGTTCACCATATTCCTCCTATAACTTCAGAACAATTATTCACTCCTTAGTCAAATTCAGGTTCTATCATTCGAGTCTGTCTTTTGGTGATTAAATATAATGCTTTGCATCAATGTTTAGTTAGACAGCTTTGAACTTCTCAACATATTGTATTTTTTCCACAAAGCATTTATGTAGTAGAGTAAGAAAAATAAATCCATCCATTCTGACTTTTAGACCTTAGCTGACAGCACTAAGCTCAGCCTCCTTCAGCCACATAGTCCAATATGAGATGTTAAGAGGATGAATGACAGATGAACTCACTGTATCCAGTGGATCAATAGGACATTAAGATCTGACCTCATTTCTGCTTGTTTCATAGCTGTAAAAAAACAGACTAGGTAATATTTAAAGACATCAACCAATATTTAACCACTTACTATTTTATGTCAAGTCTGAGACTATTTAGAATATTCAGTTTCAAACTTATTTATTCTAAAGTGAAATTAATTATTCTTTGGGGAGTTATAATTTATGTACCAAGTTTATCCTTCTTAAACATTTTCACCAATAAAGTATAAATGTGTGAAATTCACAAACACTGATAAATGTTAGCTTTCTTCTATTATTTGTAAAGTCAAAGATTTATTACAAAAGGATGTGTTTACTTCAAGTTAGCATACTCAGCATGTTTTTATTATGCTTGCAATTATTCTTATGTGGTGGATGCTATCAGTGGATCTAGAGTATAGTCATATGAAAAAATTGAAATTCATCATGAAAGAGCAGATAGCTAATATCATCAGAACTTTTAGAAGTAATATTGGCATGTCTACAGAACTAAATAACCTGACTTCATTACCAGATTTTATTCATTTCACTAGTAAATTTAATTAAAAACTGCAAAATCAGTCCCAGGAATCTAGAGTCTACTGGGTTCCTAATCATCTATTCATTCTACTGATCTACAAAATTATGCTCCCTGATATTGAATTTTACCTAGCTTCATGACCATATTATTCACTATCCTTGTCTAATGGCTAGCTTTACGATTAGGATCTTTGCCTGACATGAACTAGCTATGACAAAATTACGTTTTCTGAAGTTGAGCTAGCCTAGAACCCTTTTTTCAAATTCCTTGGCAAATGCTCAAAAGTGAACATGGAAAGGCATTAACATTGTAACAGGTAGAAATCTCTTAATTGATTTAAATGGCATTTAAATGTCTTCTTGACTACTTCTGAACTGCTCAAACTTCTAAGCTCCAGCTCAAACAGAAGGGCAAACTTCTAAGTTCAAATACCAACTTCTGTGGATGTGCAAGAGCCTGTCCATAGGTACAGCGGTGACTTTGCTGTCCCAGCTGTAGCTAGGCATCTCAAGGCTTGGCATCTCTGGGCAACACATAGTCTGAATAGTTGCCTTGAGCTTAAGCATTCGCTTTCCACCTGATGTCACTTCATAAATTAAAGTTGGAGGCCCAAATAAGTCCTAGATAATTTTTCTTTGGCCCAATAAATATATTAGATAGACAAAGAAGATAAAAAAATCTTCAACATGAAACATTTGCTTTCAAAATAGGCAAAAGTGATAGATGGGAACTTTGAGAGTAGAGAATCTGTATAAAAATTTCTGCTACAGTTCATATAACAGGGAAACTTAAAATCAGGTCTATGCAATCTCAGATGGCAGTCATACTCCTGAGTTAATGCCACGGGGACAGAAACTGAAAACAGTGCACTTGGACAATATCTAATTTTCTTTGTCCCTGCATTCCCACCCTTCTCCTCAGGACTTCCAATTGATTAAGTTAGTGCTTGTGTATTTATTTGTATGGTACATGTTTTACTGATGGTCTAACTACAACTTAGCACTGTGTATTCTACTATCAGTAAGACACCTGAAAGTGAGAGATCGCACCATTCAAATCATAGCTCTTAAGTTATTTTATGACCTAGCCCCTAAACTCTCTGTGCTTAAGCTCCTCATCTGTAAAACAGATAACTTTACTTGTCTGTCTTGTAAGGAGGGTGTAAGGATAAGTATGTAAAAGATGCAAAGGTACAGTGGTTAAGTACCAGACACAGACAGCTATGGAAGATGAAGAAATTCAAAAGACAAAGATCCTACACTGGTAAGGAAAACAGATTATGGACAGTTAGATTGAAGAAACAATGCAGATTTAGGAAACTGCACTGAAATATATCTCAAGGCAGTAACCTAAGAGAATAATGGTAACACTTTCACGTGAGCGTTTTAGTCTCAGGGCTTGCTTACATTTTTAAGCAACACATGCTTAAATTAATGTAGTAAGAAAATATTAAACATATTTTGAAAAATCGTGCAGGACCAGAAAGAAGGAAAAGAGAAGACAAAAGCACCTGTCCCCTTCATCTATATATAACAATTCTTTTTACTACAAACAGGTCAAAAAGTAGAAGAAGAAAATGTAATTTTTAAGACAAGCTAGGAAGTTGTGGATATAAAGCTTTTAGTATGATTACCAGTTCAAATTATTTGAAAAACAAATCTTTGGACTCTTTTGAAATTAATACTTCTAGATTTCTTCTGCATGTAAGCAAACTCCTAGCAAAAATAAAACTCACATTCAGATGAAAACATCTGTCTTTCCTGAATCTCAACAATCAGTATGTCCCATCTCTTAGCATTCTACCAGCAGGAAGATTTAATATCCAGTTTCCCATTACTGTGGATTGCGTTACAGAATGACTCTATTGCAGTCAGGGTGGGAGGAAAAATATGTTTTTTAACCTCCCCTGCTGATATCTTTACCAGTTGTATAAAGCATTTCAATATTAATTGAAAAAAATTACATATCACAAAATGGTTGTCTGTAGTCTTATGAATTTACTTCATGAAGATAGGACAAGAAAAGACATTAGGTTCTCCATCTTTCTGCTCAATAAAAACTCCAGCAGAGCTCTGTTCCAAATGAAGTGACAATGCTGCTTACTGAGGATGGCTTTTTATTGCCATATTTTGAAATATCCCGTGTCACATCTGAGACATCTCAAAGAAACGATCAGCAGCTATTGCCTCATGACCAAGCTGTTACATCTGTCACTAAGTAAGACAGCCAGCTTTAAAATCAATTTTCTTATTAAATTGAGCTTTTATATATATGGCCCATAAAAATATCAAATTTTGTATGAAAATGAATTAATAAGAATTTTGGAAATCACTGTTGCTAATAGCACTTCCAGATAACCAAAATGGATTAACCAATGGAGTGGAAAAACACCATGTAGATAAAGTAACGCCATACACAGCAGAGCTGACATTGTACTTAGATCTATGAGCCTTAAACAAGGCAATCAAGCAAAAAATTTAACAGATGCTTAAATCTGTGATGTAACAAATGGATTAACTGATGTCAGCATTTTAAGCACCCTGAATAGCTCTTAAGGGTACTGCCCGAAGAAATGCCAGTGTTAAAGTACATTTATT
Source organism: Ibycter americanus (assembly GCA_035590275.1). NCBI lineage: Eukaryota > Metazoa > Chordata > Aves > Falconiformes > Falconidae > Ibycter > Ibycter americanus. The sequence goes on from JAVJGI010000062.1 coordinate 22,246,816, forward strand.
ACCTCACTGGGGAGATATAGATTCACTCAGTTACCCTTTGATTTTTGAGTTCACTAGCTTTACCGAAACACAGACATTATATAAATTATGGATTTAAAATGGTTTCACCTTGATGAGATTAAATAAACTCTTGTCAAGATGTGCATTTTAGCTGTTTGACCTAACACTGAATTTCAAAACAGGAAATTACTTTAATATTCAAAAAGAAGAAGAAATTCATTATAAGGAAAACATCAAAAGGTTGATTTTAGTTTGAATTTTTCTGGTGATTATATTTGTTTGACTATTATATTTATAGTGACTAGAAGGAAACTCAGTAATCAGTTATTTTAATATGATTTTTTTTTTTGTTCCCATAAAATGTTGGCCCAATTTACTTTCAGTTGTTCCACTGAGATAGCACCACATTTGTGCTGTCAAATGTTCTGTCAAATATTTTTTTTAATGATTTGGGGGGAAATAAAATAATAAACTTATTTCCTGGCACATGCAGAACACTCTCTACACTTTTAAAGGGTTGATTTTATTAGAGTATTTTCTAAGAATGGTTCCACCTAAGAAAGGTACTGAAAAATGTAATTGCCAAAATTTACAACTACAGTTGTTAAAAGGTAAAAGATTAAAGCAAGACATCTTGCTTTTCAGGTCAGAAAATCACTTGAGTGAAGACTGGTACTGATAAATATGTAAGCCTGATTACTTTGAAAAGAATGAGTAAAACTGAAGGAAATTACTTGATCAAAGACTTAATTTGAAGAACTTTCATATTTCCAAAATACAATTCTTGTCACAGAGCAAGACAGGATAGTCAGTAGTCCAACAACTGGAATATTTGCCAGTAGTTCAAAGGATGCATTTTCAAGGTGACATAAGTCATATATCTACATAAAGACATAGAGATCACTTCACAATTACTGTCATGGGCAAAAAAGACTTAACATGGGAAAAATTAACTTATTGCCAATTAAAGTACATTTGAATAATGAGAAATAAAGATCAAAATTAAAACAACAGCTTACTCCCACCCTTACCCCTTTCCCAGTCTCAACTTCACTCCTTCATTCCTAATTCCTCTAGATCCCTACGCCAAGTGATGCAGTGGGGATGGGGAACAGAGTCCATAACAGCTCCTCTCTGCTACCCCTTCCTTCTTTCACTTTTTCCCTGCTCCAACATGGGTCCTTTCCATGGACTGTAGTCCTTCAGGTTAAACCTACTCCAACATGGGCTCACCATGGGCTGAAATACAGATATATGCTCCACCATGGTCTCTTCCTAGGCTGTAGGGAAATCTCTGGTCTGACACCTGGAGCATGTCCTCCCATTCCTTCTTCTCTCATCTTGCTGTTTGCACTGTTGATTCCCATATGTTTGGGGCGAGGGGAGGGCGGGGGGGGAGTGGTGTATGTTTCCTTACTCGTCTCTGTTATTTTGGCATTTTTGCCCTTTCTTAAATATGTTCTCACAGAGGTGCCACCACCATGGCTGCTGGGCTCAGGTGTGCCCTGTGGTGGGTCTGTTGGAGCTATCGGTAACTAGCTGTGTCCAACACGGGAGCAGCCTCTGGCCCCTTCTCACTGAGGCCCCCCCCTGCAGCCCTCTTTGCCACCTACACCCAATACAACAAGTGGTTTCAGTAACAACATATTTAATAAACTTCAAAATTGTAGATATGAGTGATTTTGATAAGTTCTTTCTTTATTGACATCCATAATCAAACGTACATCTGCTTCCAATGAACAAACATTGTTAAAAGTTCTTAGTATTGATTATGTTTATTTGATGACTTAGGTAACCTAATATTGACATTAATTTGTTTGTTCCAAGATTTTATTTCAATTTGTTATTGTTATATGCACATAGGACTATTAACCAGAAGTAATGATACTATACCATCTGTATTTTGGCATTGTCGTAGATCTATTGAAATATGCTGTTCAAACTTATTAAGAATAAATAGATGAAAGTTCCCAAGAAGACCCATGAAAATGTACAGCAAGTAAAGATATAAAAAGATCTACTAGAAGGTGAAACTATGAATAAACTGTGATTATTTAACTCTTTGGTTAGGTAGACATTGGAACAACTTATCAAGGAAGAAATCTCCCTTCTAGTCAATTGAAAATCATATATGTGTCACAGTAAGTGATAGCAGGGATACCCAATCATTATTTCAATGCAAATCTATACACTGAATAGACATCTCCTCCTACTCTGTTTCTCCCCTAAAATGACTCAACTAATCTCTAGTTCAGGCATTGTGAAATATGTAGGCTAAATAAAAAAGTGAGAATTCAAGCAGATGAACTTCACTTTGAGAAAGGAAATCTGGGGTTTCTGCATCCAGGCCTTTTACATGCATGGAAATAAACTATCCCTTGCTCAAGAGGTATATGCTTCTTTGCCAGAGCACCACCAGTGCTACAAAGAGTTGTAATTCCTGAAGAAATATGAATCGTGTTCAAAAGTACAGACCAGCAGAACATACACCAGATGTGATAGCACAAGCTCTTGGCAGGGCAAGCCAATGGAGGAACCATTTGAAGTGCAAGCTGATTTAGTCATATCCAAATTAGATTTTTTTATTAAACCAAGAAATTTTAAAAAAGGTGTTTATGCCACTTATGGACTTATTCACAGTGATGATGGCCTCCTGTGCTAAAAGCATGTACTACATATGAGAAGAACTGAAAGAGTTTAAGAGGTATTTAGGGTTTACAAACATGTATCATAGCTCTTTCAGCAACAATATCTGGAAAATCAGAACTTCAAATTATTACACTTAAAGTATAAGGCCAACTAATGAAATTATATCAGTTATCATGGACAGATAGAAGGAAAATTATTAATATAAGGCAAAACAGAGCACAGGTAGTCAATAAAGTGGCTGAAAAGACTATGCCTAAACTGTATAGGAAAGTGGGTGTAGCTAATGGGGAAAAAAAATCAATTATTGTCTACTGATAAAATAAATTACTGCTTAAAGGAAGAATTACTGCGTAAGAAACTGAGTACCATGAGTGAGACAGAGGTATTCACAAAAGGTTGTCACAAATATTCACAAGGGAAAAGAGCCTGGATGAAAAAATATATTTAATAATGGGAAAACCTGTACTGAAAGAAGAAGGAGTAATAGCATATTTACATCAAATACTGTTGCAGAGCATGGTAAAAATTTTAGTGTTGGTTTTAGTGCTATGATTATGCTGAAGACACAGGATTAGATTTAAACCGTCACAGATATCTCTACAGGACTTTTACAAAAATATTTCCTCGTGCCAAAATATAATAAACTGTGCTTTTGTAGTAACAGCAATTGATGTATCAATGTTCATGAGTATCAGGTACATTGTCGAAGAATCAGCTGATGTAGAAGAGATTATTTTTTAATGATGGTTTTGGTAGTAAGATAATAGAAATTTACACTGGATCAAGTGAACACAAGCTTATTCAATTTAAATTGTTACATACAAGTTTATAGTTCTTTAACACAGATTACTGATTTACAGATTACTGTCTGACTTTAAAAATATTTGGTAACTTTTAATAGCTCTAGTCAATGAAATTAAATTATGTGGGCTAAGTTTTGATTTTGTAAGACAACTACGAATTCGTTAGGTCAAAGGTAAAGGCTTACCTTCAGAATATTTCCCAGGACAGATGAATTCTACAGCAAAGGTTTTCTGACCTTTCTGTATGAATAATAATCAGAAAACAGTGAAAATAAAATGACAGCTTAAAAAAATGGAAAAAATAACAACAAAGATATTAAAATGCAGATGAAAAAGGTTCTTCATTTACACAGGTAAAAAGAACAGCACAGATGGGATAAATCTGAAGTCATTTAAATTACTTTAAATGGTCCCCAAGATTTAAATTAAAATTTCACCTTAGTACATTTTATATCTATATAAACAGTCAGTACAAGGTGTCTTCCTGCTTACGGTATTTTGCCGATAATAATATGGTTAGTGGTTATATCCTTATAATGTATGGGCAAAGTCAGTATATAGCTTTTTTTTTCTTCTTATCTCGAATCTGGAGTCAAGTCCAATGACATACTATATCTATTAAGGTGCTGTATGAGAAATCAGGAAAGGAATTGGCATTGGCAAAAGATGAAGCAGTGAAACTTTTTACAGAGAAGCAGAAGTCAATGACAACAGTGGTCTCTGGGGGATCAAAACTTAATAAATGGCTTGATATTATAGGATTTGTGTTTCATTGCTTATCAGGGAAAGTGGAATGTACAAAAAGTATGTTTTCCAGGGGAATTTCAGAGTCATAAAATTAAGCGTGATAGCAGAATTGGCTAAAAATAAATCAAAGCAAATGGAAGAAAAGAAGACTTGAACATGGCCCCAAAAATATGGAACAGATGCAAATGAAATAATAAGATTTAGACTGTTTGGTTGCTTTTCTTTTAACTCTTCACTGGTCTTAATAACACTTGGAAAAACCCCATAAGAACATTATATTCAAAAATATCCAGAGGAAAACAAAAAGCAACAGATCTTTAAGCTCAACCTCAATTAAAGAGTATGATTCCTGAATAAATATGAAGGACTTAGATAAGAGTGACTGGAGACTTGTAAAAATTTATGAAAGAGGACATGAATAATGAATGAGTGATTAACATAAGGAAAGAAGAATGAGATATTTAGAATTATATCAGTACGTAGCATAAGTATTCGAAAAAACGTTTTAATAGAGTCTCTGCAGATAAATAAGAACAAAAGAAAGGCTTTGTGTCTCTCTAGTGTCCTCTTTCCAGCAGTGGCTTTAAGTGGGTACTTAGACAAGAGTAAGAAAACTGCGAACATACTTCAGCTTAATGTCCTATTTTCAGCTCAGTGGCTTGCTAGTCTAGACAAGGTTTCTATATATTTAGTAATCTAAATACCTTTCTTGTCTACAGATATGACCTGTTTCCTTCTGTAGGCATGCAGCTTTTTTTTTCTGCTTTGACAAAGAAGTCAATCTTTCAGAAGAACAATCTTACTTTCTTTGCTTTGATCTGGCTTCATTTATTAGTCTGTAGTGTCTGGCCTGCAAGAAATGCTGAAGCCTTAAGGCCTATCCACACGTGTCTGTGCCACTCATATCGCTGTGTCATACTCTTCCTCTCTTTTCCAGACTTACAAATTTAGTTCTTCTTTGCACTGGAACTGGTCCATCCTTTTGATCACCCTTGTCTTCCTCCATTTTTCTGTTCTATAGAACTTTTAGAGATTTTAGAGATTGAGAGGACCGTAACTGTAGACAGTATTCAAGGTGCAGATGAACAGCCTCACAATAAAGTGGTTTTTTTCTCTCTTCTTTTCTAATAATTTTAAACATTTATTTTGTACTGCTACTGAGCATTGAGTTGAAATTTTATAGAGCAATCTGCAGTAAAACAAGATCTGCTCCTAAATGGTATTGGTGAGTTCAGAGTCTAACATTTTGTATCTAACTGCTGCTTTTTTTCATATTGATCTACACAGAATTTTACTTCTCATTTAACTTCCCAGTTACTCAGTTTCATAACTGATCATACCTTCAGCTGAGCCTTGTCCTTATTACTGTAAAGAACCTAGTATCTTCAGCAAACTTTCACGTCTCTCTACTCTCCCTGCTTTACATCATTTATGAATATTTTGAGCAACACAGATTGCAGCACATATCCCTGACGAGTTCCACTGCTGACATAACTCTGCTCTCCTGAAATGATTTACTCCCGTTCTGCTTGTTATTTTAACCAGTTACTTACCAAATGAGGACCTTCCTCTTGTGCCCTGCCAGCTTAAATTCTTTTGCTAAAGGTATTTGCCAACAGCCTTTTGGAAATGAAAGTAGACTTACTACATCCAAGTTTACACTGTCCCAGCATTGCAGAATCAGTCACTTCTGCTGTTTGGGAAGGTTTGAGCAGAAACATACACATCATTCTTTAAAATATTAACTTACTTATCACATGTAATATAGACTAACGCTTTACACACAATTGCTGAGCTGCAGAAGCAAAATGTGGTGAATGTCACTATTCCTTTATCCGCCAAGGCTGTGGCAGCCTGCTGTGGGTAGCTGGCAATTGGCATGCAACACACTTAACCAGGAGAGGCACTGCTAGAGCAATCCCCCTCTCTGCTCTTCCTTTCTTCCTCCTCTCATAGGAGCTCCCATAGCATCCTGTGCCTGTAATCTCTGCTACAGACTGTATCAAACAAGTTTCCCTTATCAACATGTTTATGGACCATCTTGGAAGGCTTGTGAGGCCATGTTGATTCTTCCCAAGTATAACACATTCATTCATATGTCCACTGTTTTTAGCTCTTGCAGGATTCTTATCCTGTAAAGGATTAGCAAGGACAATCTAGGATTCAGTCAGAAGAAATGAGACCCAACACTGTGCTCAGCTCCTTTCTCACAAAAATAAACTAGTAATGGTAAGGCAGTTTGGTTGTTATTCTGTTTTGTTTGGGGTTTTTTGGGGTGTGGGGTTTTTTTGTTTGTTTGTTTGTTTTTATAATCAGCCAGAAGGGGATTTCTAAGGAAAGAATACAAATAACAGGAAAAGGAGTTGTGGTTTGCATCTATTAATAGCTAGTGGTAGTCCTGCTCCAGTTCATCTATCCAATTCTAAAGAACTAATTTATTTATTATTTCTGGCCTGCAATTCTAAAAAAAAAGTATTTCCTTTTGCTGGTTTTAACCTACTGCCTCATGATTTTGTTGTTTCCACCATGTCTTGTGTCCATTCTTCCCCATTCATTGCCCTTTGTCATTTAGAGTTTTGTAGATTTCTATAGCATTTTAGTCAAAGGAGAACTAGTTGAAAAGCCGCTTGTACTTTTTAATCGTCTTTGACCTTGCTATGCAGCTGATTTTCTTTAAATGGAATTACATGTGTGTGACAAGAATCCTGACTGCAATCCTGAAAATATATTACATACATCCTGTATATGTGAGAACTACTTTCTCCACTGAGCCTTTGGCTAGATATAACTAAATGTTGATATTGGTTCATTGGCTCTAATAAGCGTGCTGCTGATATACATCTCTCCCATCAGAAACTGCAGACTCAACAAATCCATGTCTTTCATTTTTTTTTAAAGTTCTCCATATTCATTTATATTTCATACACATAAATTGAATCAGTTTGGAATTTTTTTCTGTAAAATAATATATTATTTGGATCTGTTATGAATAACTGTCAGTGGACTGTAAGGTAACAATTAATATGAATTTATGAGCAGTCCATATATTTCAGCGCAGCTGCTATTCTACAGAAAAAAGGGATTTCTAAATCTTCACAGATGTGATTCTCCCTTGGTTGGATGATGCTTGCTCTTTGCAGACTTGACATGGATATGAATAACATATTAGTAGGCTAGCCTGAGGGGTTTTGGCTAAAACCAGTTGGTCCCTGTTAACTTAGGACTTAGTTCTGGCACTAAGATTAAACCCTGACTGACAGCATTTACACTCTGACACAACATCCTTTTAAAGCTCTGAAACAATTATACAGGATGCCCACGCTGCACAATGATTTGCTTAGCCATCACAACCATTTTTTGCTGTGGATATTCATTTTATGAATGTCACACCCTAAGTAAGGCATGCATTTTTTGGAGAGAACAGGTAAGAGACCTCTAGAAATTCACACACACATCAACACCCTCTGCCACATCTTTGTCAGCGTCATCTCCCAATCCTGTCACAAGACTGTGAGTGTATTCTGCACCTACTACATCATTCTCCTTTCCCAGCAACATGACAGAGCTTTCCTGATTAACCGCAATGCTTGTGTGAAGGCTGTTCTGAGCGTATTGCGTATCTCTACCAACATCTCAGGAATTCCATTCTATATTAAATATTCTCGTTCACAAAGACAGCCTAACTAAAGACTGTATCCAGTCTCACAATTCCCAGAGATAAAGACAGAGTTGGAATAAGTTCCTAGACTTCAATACAAGACATTTTTTTATGTCTGAGAATTTGACATGTATGCAAATCATCAAAGGAAAGAAAGAGAAAAGTAGGTAAAAACCAGGAACATGGGGGTCAACTTGAATGTTTTTGCTTGCTTTTGACTCAGCACTAATGTAAGTAGTAGTAAAATGAGATGAAAAGTAAAAAGGGTAAATTATCATGCTTTTGTTCTGGGAGAAACATTAAGGCAATAATTATCTGTGAATATGTATTATAATGCTAGCAAAAGCATGCAAACTGCAGCCAGAAAAACAGTTGTAATAAAGGAAACTCCCAAGCTTAGCTGTCAGTTGGAGTTTTAGGAAGACTGAGTCAATGAGAAAACATTACAAACTTTTCTGAGTCAAATTGCATATATTAAGAGAGATTCATGGTCTAGCTGGCCATTCACCAGTCTAGTAAACCATTAGCTTATGCTCATATATAAAAACTCTGTGTGTGAGAGAGAGAAGGAAGCTTTTAGTCTGGAGATATTCATTAAATCCGTCATAAGTAGAAATTTTAAAGAAATTAAATTGAAATTCAGGATGAGCTTTGTGAATAAGGCTATTTTTATAAAATAGATCTTAAATAATTCACAGACTAGTGAGAGAGCTGAGAAAGCTGTTGAAATGTACAATGTACATTTTTGTGCGAATTTTTAAAGTTCATTGGAAGGACTTCTAAGGGGCACAGGGCTTTTTCAGGGTAAGGGGGTATTTTTCACATTAGCATTGCAAATGTTTTGAGAATAGTACTCTAAAGGATTAATTGTATCATGTGCCCTAACCAAAACACTGAGCAAGGCATAAACAGGAAATAGGAAGACAAGAATGTATTTGTTTGAAGAGTTTTCACACAAAATGCCTGTTACTAGGGAAACCACTTCCTTCATCTGTACTTCTTCCAAATACATCTATCTCAAGGTCCTCCAGAGTGTACAGATCACAGTCTGGTATCTCATGAAATGGAAAAAAAAAAATTGTGTATGTGTATGTATGTATATATGTTACAGAGTAGTAAGTGGGATTTTTTTAATAAACCACAGAAACTGTAGATTTGTATCAGCAACATAGTTTTGAAGTTCACAAAGAAACCTGCACACAGCAGTCATTGTATTTTCATTTTGTTTGCAAGTATTTTTATGTACTTGAGTATTTTTCTTTCTTGTGCGCCTAACTTCCACTGTGTCACTGTTACACTTATGCTTAACATTTTAAAATAATAAATGCGTAAGATGTCCTACTTTTATTAATCACTCACTAAACCCTTTGGCTTGACACATTATTTTCCAATGAAGAAGGAATAAATTTGGCTATGCATATAGATACCTGGCTTGAACCCAGGGTTTGACCTGAGACCAAATAGATCTACCACAGTTGTGACTACAGGCACACTGACAGCACCAAAATTCAGCAAGGCGTGCCTGCCATCACTCTGTCTCATTTAATCACCTGGTTCAGTGGAGTACAGAAGTTAACAGAACTAGGTATTATTTCTGGTTGAGAAATGAATATTTTTCAGCATGTGTTATCTCCTACATATGGCTGAAGTCTGTTCATGTGAGTTCTTCTACTCCATTGTGTTCCACCTTTGACTTAAGAAAAACTAGTTTATGCCAGCACTGGAGCAAGAAGGGCTTTCAGAGCTCAACTGTGGTTTCAGCTTGAAAATAGATGTAGTGAAATAGCATATATTGTCTTTTTTAGCACTATGTTTATGCATATTCTTCAAACAAAACCATAATAAGTTACTACTGTCTTTAAATTTAAGCATTAATTGCTTTGCCAAACTAGAGGCAGAGAGAAACCTGATTTTTTGAAATTATTTCTCAAGGATGGAAAATAAAAGAAACTATTTATTTCTACTCTGTTTCTACTTTTTAGTTTTGATTGCTGTTGATGACACATTGATTGTACAAGAGTAAAGGAAGACATAGCCACAGCTGAAGGACATCACAGTTTGTATCAGAAAAAAACACTGCTGTTTAGGACAAATGTTTTGGTTAGAAAACAAATTTGGTTAAAATCTGAAGTTTTGGAAAAAAAAAAACCCAACAAATTTATTCTTTGTGGAGAGTCAGTAACACAAATTATAAACGTTGAATACTGACAGGTACCAAGGTGTTTGTAGGGAAAAGGAGTTGTAAGAAAAAAGAAATTTTTTCCAACATCTATATACTTTCATAGCTGGTAGCCCTTAATCAGGCTTATTCCCCATTATTCACTGGGGTGGTTCATTTCTCCCTCTTCTCAGGGCTGTTCTATGACCTCAGGAGCTGCTGGCTAGGCCTTGGCACCTTGAGTAATGAGCTGGGCGGTTAAGCACCCCTTGACTGTTTCCAGCAGCTCTTACTCAGCTAAGGCAGAGCATGGCACTGTCCATACTGGAACTCCCGTTGACTGGTCAAAGCAGGGAAGAAGAATGGAAACAAACAGTTACTCCCTCACAACACCAGAATGCTCCTGCCCAGAATGTAACCTGAGTGGTAACCAAGGGGAACAATACTGTTGTTCTTGGGCTTTTTGAAAAGTTACCAACTCAGGTTGTGGTCAGAATGGAAATTTGCTGATGTCTACAGCCGATCATCTCACAGCCTTATAAACAGCAGATCTAAAGTGAGACCCTTTTGAGCTCTACCAGACTGTGGTAGGCTGCAGCCAGCATCTCCCTCTCAGCAGGATGCTGCTCACAGCTCACAAACCACCAAGTCTGTGATACTAGGGGGACCATTGCAGAAAGTCGATGACAGGGCCTGAGTTAATACCCCAGTTCCTCAAGGCTCAACCCTTTGCCTGTTGAGGAACGCAAAGGCATAAGACGAATATTTCACTGAACTCAAGGGCAAACTTTTAGTAGATATAACTTTACTGTACTATATATTGCAAGCTTGAAGTAGTTAGGTTAATTAGGTAATTGTGATTCAAAAGAAATTGATTTTCTGATAAAATCTTATGGATAATCTTGAACTGTGAACAAACTTTCTTTCTCTCTCTCCCCTTTAGACCTAATCCATTGTGCAGGTCTGAGACTAGGAATAGATCCAGCCGCACTTAAAATCTACGAGAGTTTAGAAAGCAAGGGGGTCTGTTCTGAACCTCATGACTCAACAGCAGAATTCCCCTTACCCTTTATATTTCTTTAGATCTAATCCATTGTCCAACTCTCAGACTACAAATAAATCCAGCTGCACCTAAATTCTCTGAGAGTTTAGAAAGCAAGAGGGACTGTCCTGAGCCTCGTGACTCAGCAGAAGGGTCTTCCTTATTCTTTACCCCACTGTCTATATCTTTCCTTTTAGACATAAACCGTTGACTAAGTCTGAGACTAAGATTGGATCCAGCTGCACCTAAACTCTGTGAGAGTCCAGAAAGCAAGGGGATCTACTCTATACTTTGTGACTCAGTGGGAGGATGTCCTTTACCCTGTTACACCTTTGATTTTATAAACTGTTTCCAACTCTATTCTGACTGATTTCAACTTGATTTAACTCTGTGCATTTACTCCATGTAATAAGTAACAGAGTGAACTTTGCCATAGAATCTTGCGTGGCCGCATTTCCACAAATTCATATTAAACCTATTTCACTTAAACTCTTTGGTGGCAATTCTTTAAGTGACCTGACCTAACCACTCCTTTTGTAACACTCACTCCACTATTTCCCATTTTTAAAATAAACACATACGAGACAATTAGGGATGCCCAGTGCCTGGGATTATGCAAGAAAGCGTAACTTGTGTTTTGTCTTCTTTGTGAAATTTCTTCTGACGCTTGGTAAGACTGAGTTTACTAGACAGACTTGTAGCAGGAGCTAAACTGCCAGCTGGTACCAGAGCTGCCACAACCATCACTAAGTCTCATGATTATCTAAACTAGTCTGTCTGCTGAAGTTCTTTATCCAACACTAACTACCACGGTAACTAAGTTGTTGGTACGTCATTTTAAACCTGCCGGTGCTGGCCACAGACTGGAATGCAAGCAGCCAGGCAGTGCATGGAAGGGACAAGCCTGTCCATCTGCATGGACCGGTCCTCCTCCTCCAAACTCTTGTCCAGTCTCACCCTACAGAAATTACTTATTGCAATTGGAGTTGGCATGCTAGATGCAGGCCAGGCAAAGGATCTTATTTTTAATCAAACTTACTATGCAGCCGTTCTTGAATTTAAAATACATGTTTTATGTTGTTCCAGCAAACCGATAGATGCTGAGATGACAAAGTAGCTATACTTTATCACTACTAGCTGTGCAATCATCAACAAAGAACTGCAGTTTCTAAATCATGCAAAATATAAGCTCAAGAAGATGCAGTGGAGAAGGTACCTCTTAAAAATGGTGATCAATGACTGTTTAAAGGTGGACTGTGACCAGGTATATGTCAACAGCATATCACATTAAATGTTTTAAACATCAGCACTGGTAAAACATGGTTCTGTGTTTTCACTCATCTGAAAGAGTTTTAATGCAACACTGTTAAGTAGTTAACATGTTTTGGTACCTGGTAGGTTTTGCTGCTGCTTCATTTTTTTATTTTTTTATTTCATGTGTCTGCTGTAAATTAATAACTTGACTTCTGAGTAGTAGAAAAGCCATTCTCCAGAAGCTGGCCAAAGAAACTCTTCCAGGTAATGCATGAAAAAAGGAGGATGACTCTGCTCTATGGCCCTATGATACATATCTATAACACTTAAGTAATGGAAGAAATTAGTTTACAGGTTGGCAACTCCCAGTCATGTCCTTGGATGGAAGAGAGAACCTTCACAACCCTAAACAGAAAAAGCAGGGGGTACTCAGTCCCCCCATCCTGACAATAGCTACAGAAAGGGTGGTGATGCAATACCCAACATGTCCACATAGCTCTGCAATTCCTCTTTTAGGAACATCACCAACATTGCAGGGCCCACCTCAAGGAGGTTCAGAACCAAATACAGTGACATGACTGACATGACATGGATTGTTCCTGGGAGAGATCAACCTAGGATCACCACCAGTATGGCAGCAGCAGGTCTGTGCAATGCCAGACTGCTGTACTACAACTGCATAAGTCTGGCACAGGGGAAGAAAATCCAGCAAGACCAAGATCAGGCAGGGTCCCCAGAACAGTTCTGCACCTCACTGTACTGCTGAACCAGTACTAGTTCCCACCCAGTCTATGTATCCTTCTATTCATAAATCAGTCATATCATCCCCCATCTGGAGAAGAAGGTGATTTCAAAACTAGAGTTGATTTTAACAGCCTCCAGAAACCTGTCACAGATAAGTCAGTATGACATTTGTCACTGGGGCAGCTGGCTTCATGGACACTTGTGACACTGCTCTCATGGCAGTAGCTTAATGTCTCTTCCTTGAGTGTAAAATCATTTGGGTCTTCCTGAAAGCATTATAAGGGCATGAGGCAGCATTTTGCATCAGTTCTTAGGGGTGACCTCACAAAACAGTATAGCCAGATCAATATAATGACCTACTCTAATGATATTATTATAAATAAATGATAATAATAAAAATAAAATGTTAACCTCATTAAACTAATACTCTTCATATTATCAACACTAAACTTTGAATCAATCTGTCTTTCCAAACTACATGATTGGCTTAAAGTTTATGAGATTTGTAAATAATGGTGAGGTTTGGATTTCCGCATATTCTGAACCTTAAAATGTCAGCAAACATGATGTCTAAACAGTCACTAACTCAATAAAAAGAAGCTACAGAATGACACCATATCTTAAGAAAAAATATTTCTGACATTGCTTCACTATAGGCTTTAATAAAAACACAGTGTGCAACACAGAGTATGTGAAACTCGACATACATATTCTTATAATACTAGCTTTATTTAATTAGATACAAATGTTATCTGCATTTTAAAAGCTGTACTTCTTTCACCTTGTGCATTGTTATTGCAACATTTCATTTTGATTGCCACAGAATGTCTCTGAGTTTGAGGTCAGGTAAGCTTGCCTTTTTTTTTGTATTAATACCTTTCCATCTACTTTTGGTGTACTGACACTTGTTTTGTAATGATCTTTTGTGATGACTGAAAAGGATGATTGATGGTGTTTTTTCCCAAGATACTTTTAATTGAATGTTTGACACTTTTCTACTCCTCTAAACAATTCACATCCATTATTTCTGTGCTTAGTCTCTATCTTCATTTCAGCTGTATTGTCAGTCAAAGTTGGGGGGGGAAGAAATCCTCATTTTGTCAAGTACTTTTTTGAAAAAGGGAAGGTGTAAGGAGTGCTTTTCTGTTTCTTTCTACATAGATTCCATTGGATAAAAAGCACAACAAAATTATTCATACATTAAATATTAGCTTTATGTATGAGCCTGGTTTTTCTTCATATAAATAATATATTTAAAAATTATAATTCATCAGCTTTCTTCCTCACATATAATCCTCATGAACAAGTCTCTACCATGTTAAGCAAAGTTAAGACAAGCATGCCCCAGCATTTTAATTCTACTAAAATTCTATAGCACCAAGATGTTGGTTTGCCTTTTTCTCCCCCAGCAAATGTGTATGTATATTCAGAGTATTACAATTTAACTACTGCAAGCAGCCAAACTGCAAGTACTACTTCAGGACAAAACCATGGATAGTTTACAACTCACCTTCTGAATAAGAAATATCTTAAAATATTCTTTCTGGTGTTTTAAAAGTAGGAAAAGAGTTTCTCATTGCTGAACAGAAATGTATATTAATTCTACTTGCCCTTGAGTTCTAAAGTGAAAGTGGAAGATGAAAAGCCCGAGATTTTGTTTGGAAAATATGTTTGAAATATTATTTGGGGAGCCTGAAATTTTATAAGGAAGATCCGTTTCCCACATTTGAAAAGGCTTTGTTTGCTTTCTATGAAATGTGTAAACTTTCCTTGCTGGGTTTGAATTTTTATATTCATATTTGTAACTGGAAATATTTTTTAAAAAATCAAAAGTATAACTAAATTTTCAAAAATTATCAAGACAAAGCATACCCAGTCAAAGCTATTAATGGATTAAAGAGTTCACAGGCTCATCAAGCAGAAGTATTTGGTATTTACCTTTTTTACAAACAATAAGCTGCAGGGTTCTTTCTATTTCTTTGTTCTGCAGTCTGGAAGAACAGTTGTGTGCTCTCAGTGTTTACACTCTTCTGTCTGCTTACTATCACCCCATTCCAAAAGGGAAATGTAAAAACCTGCTTCCCCTATCTCACAGTAAGGGTGAAAGCTTCTTTCAGATGCTACATGAATCTCCCCAGTTCCTTTCAAAATGATTGCCACGCCCTCTGAGAAATTTTGAAGTATAAGAATACTTTGTCTTGTCACTGTGTTTGAAGCCCATCAGAAAATGGGCCCCTGTTTCAGGGGAATATTTATAGCACGTTTTGTGGTGCAGACTTCCTTCAGCCAGCTCTGAGTATCTCACCTTGGAACTGGAAGCAGAACTGGTACATGACGAGGACCCCAAACAGCACTCCCAGCTAACCAGCCCAGCACAGCATCCTCCCGGCACCCCACTCTGCCCTGTGGACCTTTTGCACTCGCAGCTGGCTTGAAGAGCTCTGCCACACGTCGTATTGCACCGTGTAAACACACCTCAGGACTTGATTTGGGGTCTGCTAAGTGGCTTCTCTTGCACACCTCCTTAGCATTTAGCAAGCATTCGTCTCTGTTTTTTCTGACTGGAGGCAAATTACTGTGAAGATTCCAGTTGGAAAACTGAATACTAACACACTTTCTATTCAGAATTCAGTAGTGAATTCCTATTAGCTTTGAAGTTACGAAATTATGCTCCATTTCTCCCTTTCATATGACACAGTGAGATATTAACATCCAAAGAGAGCTAGTATCCTTCCTTAAAACAAAACTACTGTGTTTTTCTAGGTTTGCAACTCAGAACAAGCAGTGTCTCCTGTGGTGGACTACCACTAAAAGTAGAGACTGATGTAAAACTATTTGGAATTTCATAATCTTATATTGGCAGTTTGGGGCTTGAGTATTTTTGCATTTAGTGGATGGGAACATAAGAAAAAATTCTGAATATAGTGAATGATATTTTAACAAGGGAAGGGAAGGGAAGGGACGGGAAGGGAAGGGAAGGGAAGGGAAGGGAAAAAGAGAAAGATAGTCTTCTGTTGTTATTGTTATTTTCTTTACTATAGCAGTAAGCTGAACTGTAAAGAACAGAAATCTCTGATATAAGGAATAAGAGGGAAATTCAGTTAACTGATGCAAACCCCATTGACTTCAAAGGGAGCTTCAGACATGTAACTGAGGACAGAATCGGCCTCAGGACTTTAAGTCAAGGTCTCATTTCACACATGCATCTAAATCAATCAAGTCATGAAATTTCTGAGCTTCTGCTGTATTGTCAGCCAGGTATTTTTCAACAAAGAAGCTATTTTTTTTCTGAGAAACAGAATGACCTTCAGCAAAATATAATTCTGTAATCTCCAGACAATTTCTGATGATGATGCCTAAGCCATAAGAAGGCTTCTTTCATCAGTATTTAATTTTTGTTGTCTTCTTTCTCATATATCTTATTTCTTTCTGAACTTTTTACTTAGGAATTATACTCCAGGATATACCCTTCCATCCATGCACCTATATTCTGCTCGGCCATAATGGGATTTAGTAACAGGACTCAGTCATGCAGTCTGCAAAATGCTGATGCTTATTATTTCATGCAAACACTTGAGTAACATTTGCCCCTTTCAAAACAAAAACACCCATATTTTGCTACTGTAGCTAGTTTTATAATCATTCCGCCTACATATACAATTGCAATAGCATTGTACGGCAAACTGATTCTAGGCTAGAACCAGAACCTCCTACCCTGTCTTTCCCAGCTGTCTTTCCACAGTAGCAGAATCCCACAGATTACTGGTTCAAGATATACAGACAACTAACCTGACCAAATATTCTGCAATGGAAGAATCACAACTATGCTAGATAGTATGGTCACACCTGCTGAATTAGTTGATGAGACAGCAAGAGGTAGTAAAGCTCGACCTCTAAGTCTTCCTTTTATTATTGCCTGTGGAGCACTCTGCAGATGGTCTGTGGAGTAAGCAGCAAAATTTACAAAATCCTCAACTCATTGTCATCAGAGAGGAAGTTTTAAAGTGGTCCTTTGTTCAAAGCAACAGGGAAATGTAGCAAAGTCTCAACTCAAGGATAGATTTAATAAACTTTGCAAAATCTATGTATTAAAAAATGCAAAGTATTTTGCAGTAAGAAGGCAGAAGAATTATGTTCAGATATTTATAACTTCTTTTCTGTCTGATTCATAATTTGCAGGACTTAATGGGTAGATGAGGACAAAGTCTTTCTTCTTCTTCTTGAAATAAAATTCATCAAAGTTTCCTAAGTTTTAAATTCAAAAAGTCCATTATGATCATCTATCCTGACCTTCTGAAAAATTATAGGCCATGCAGCTTCTGTCAGAAATGCTTGCACAACAATTTTGTTTTATCAGCTTTATGTGGCTGGATTTTTCTCATATACCAGCAGATGCCTGCATTATAGACACCTACAACTGAACCAATCGCTTCATCTACCTTTGATGTCAGTGGAAAGAAATAGGTATTTTTAGGGTGTGGTTGACCTGACCTATTTTTAGTGGCAACATTAGGATGAAATAAATTGCACCTTTAAAATGCTAGATGTAGGTATATGCATTGTACGGATCTATCTTTCCTCAGAACAATGTTATCAAAAATTACTAGATAAATTGTTAAAAAAAAGTAATTATCCATATTACAATTGGGCACTCGAATTGTTCAGCATCAGCTTCAGATCACTGGGAATTGTTATACTTTCTTCTCCTAGTTTAAAGAGATGTCGACTACTTGCTGTTCCAGTTAGTTCAGAAGCTTTTCTCCAGGACATCCATTTTCAGAAGGGTACAAAGGTTTGGGGGGAGTTCTTTTTAATTTGTTTTTATGTTTTTTCTTTCTCCACGTAAGCCTTTCTAAGTCTGCTCTTGTGTGTCATTTCAAATAATCACTAGGCATTGGAAAGATCTAAACACAGGGTGGTTCGTCTTCCTGTTGCCACTGTTGTAAATATAGACCAACTCTAGCAAAATATTGGAATCACGTTGTATTTAAAATTAAGTCGGAGATCTGTTACTGGTAAATAAACAGATTTAAAGTTTGTGCTTATTATGCTACCTTGAACATTTGCTTTGGAGAAAATACTCCAGCTCACACACTTACACATTGCTCTTAAGCAGATCCAACCCTGAAAAATGACCAGATGAACACAGAATTTCTTCTTCTTGTTCCTCATAACACATCATGAGTGATTAGTGACAGAAATCTCTGGTAGCCAAAGTTCTATCTGAGCTTCCATGCACAGGGATTTATACTGCTGTTAATAATTGGTGGTAACTTCTTCAGTTCACAGCTATCATATCTCTATTAATTCACACACGCCAATTTACATCTAAACAAGAAGAGAGGTACTTTTATTTCACTTCATTTCATGTAAATTGGTTTGGATACTTTTGATTTAAAGATATTTAAAGTCATACTACCAGGCATGTCAACCACTTTGATGGAAGTGGACAGCTTTAATCTCTACCTCACTGTGGCTCACAGATAATTTCCCATAGGAGAATGCAATAAATCACTTGATCTCAGCTAGCTTAGATGAAGTTCTGAGGTGGAGAATACTGTGTCTCACTGAAATTCCTCCAGGTAGATTTACTAGGCACCTGCAGCGTTTTCCTGATGTTTTTTGCTAGTATAAAATTAATCTTGCCAGAAAGTAACCTACTGTTTCAAAAAGCAGCAATATGTTAATTTCTAATCATATCCTTATTCCTTGCTTTTCAGAAATATGTGCAGCAGAGATATGAAAGAAGGTATACAAAATGTACAGCACCACAAATTATAGAAACACTTAAGCTGTCAAAGACAGGGAAAGCAGAGCAACGGTTTAAAGACACATTTCAGGATGGTAAGTGATTTTAATTAAAAAAAAGAAATTGTAGTAAAAGATGCATTTATGATATGTAGCGTATTTTTAACTTCTTTTCTCAGGAATTACTTTCCAACCCCTATTAATGCTTTGTTTAACCTCTGCTATACTTGCTTAGTAATACACATGAGTTTCTCCTGATGAACCTAAGGGTTTGAGTTTAACCTTTCCTCAGATCATTTTTGTGAGTTTTGTTTTTTAATTATACATCACTTTTGGTAGAATTTGGTGCAATTCACACATTAGCACCACAAATTTTTTTCTGCTACTGAGAATCTTGAAAAGGGAGTAAACACTGTGTTATAGAGAGCCTTTTTTAAATTTTATTATTCTTTTCATAGGCCACATTTAAAGTAAAATAACCACTTGAAACAAAAGTATATGTATGATTAATCTTAAAGGTCTGACACAGTCCAGTCAGGAAAGGAAATTTACAATCTGGCATTAAGATGCTTAAGCCTGCTGATCAACAAATACTGTGAAAGAGATGTGGAAAAGGAATGAGCTACAGATTAACAGTTTGTTCTCTGCACTTGTGTAGAGAGATATTTTACCTAGCAAAGATGTTGCCATTTGACTTTATCAGTAGTAAGAGAAATGCAAGAAGGAGAATGCCGTATTCTGAGAGATAAGACAAAAAAGAAGACAATGCTACCATAGCCCTTATTTTGACCCTTATTTAAAGACAAGAAAACAATTAGGAATAAAAACAATCTAAAAAGTCTCTCTCCGGATTTTTTGTAGGCCCCCTTTAGGTACTGGAAGGCTGCAATAAGGTCTCCCTCAAGCCTTCTCTTCTCCAGGCTGAACAACACCAACTCTCTCAGCCTGTGTTCATGGAAGAGGTGCTCCATCTCCCTGATCATCTTCATGGCCCTCCGTTGGACTCGCTCCAACAAGTCCATGCCCTTCTTATGTTGGGGGTTCCAGGGCTGAACACGGTACTCCAAGTGGGTTCTTGTGAGTCTAGAGTAGAGGGGGAGAACCACTTCACTTGGTCTGCTGTCCAGGTTTATTTTAGTGCAGCCAAGGATACAGTTAGCTTTCTGGACTGCAAGTGTACATTGCTGGGTCATATTGAGCTTCTCACCCATCAACACCCCCAAGTCTTTCTCCTCAGGGCTGCTCTTGATTGATTCTCTGCCCAGCCTGTATTTGTGCTTGGAATTACCCTGACCCACGTGCAAGACCTTGCACTTGGCCTTGTTAGCTGCATGAAGTTCGCATCGTCCCACCTTTCAAGTCTATCAAGGTCCCTCTGGACGGCATCCCTTCCCTCCAGCATGTTGACCGCACCACTCAGCTTGGTGTCAAACGTGCTGAGGGTACACTCAATCCCAGTGTCCATGTCACTGATAAAGATAGTGGACAGCACCAGTCCCAATACCAACCTCAGAGGAATGCCACCAGTCACTGGTATCTACTTGGACATAAAGACATTGACCACAACCCTTTAAGTGCAAACATCCAGCTGATTCCTTATCCACCAAATGGTCCATCTGTCAAATTCATGACTCTCCAGTTTAGAGACTCCCACTGCAGTGTCATCTGTCCCTGACCTCCCTTTAACCCTGAACCATAAACTCTCATTCAGCTCCTCCTTCACCCCCAGGCAGAGCTCCATGGACTCCTGCTGGTCCTTTCATTTTTTTATGGAAGATACTGTAGATACACACACACACACATATATATATATGTATCACAGGAGGAATATGAGGCCCTTTTATGTTCATTAACAAGTAACAATTATCTCCTATAGGTAAATATTTAAAAACCAGAAGCCGCGTTCAATCTGTATTGAACAGTCTACATTCCAAAGCATTAATGGAGATCTCTGGCTTGAACCAGCCATGTGCTTTTTCAGCAAAGGCAGCAAAAGGTATCCTGGCAGCATTGCCAGCAAGTCGAGAGAAGCGATCGTTCCTTTCTGCTCAGCACTGGTGAGGCCACACATGGAGTATTGTGTCCCGTTCCAGGGTCCCCAGTACAAGAGTGACATGGATATGCTGGAGAGAGTCCAGCAAGGGCCACAAAGATGATGTAAGTCCTGGAGAGGAGCATCTCTCCTGTGAGGAAAGCCTGAAAGACCTGGGACTCCTTAACTTAGGGAGAGAAGGCTCAGGGGGATCTTATCAATGTCTGTACACACCTAAAGGGAGAAGATGGAGCCAGGCTCTTTTCAGTGGTGCCCAGTGACAGGAACAGAGGCAGTGGGCACAAACTGAAACACAACAGGTGCCATCTGAACATCAGAAAACACTTTTTTTACTGTGACTGAGCACTGGCACTGGTTGCCCAGGGAGGTTGTGGAGTCTCCATCCTTCAAGATATTGAAAAGCAGGGGGTTGGACCAGATGACCTCCAGAGGTTCCTTCCAACCTCAAACAGTCTGTGATTCTGTGATTGACATAAGAATTTACTTCTTTCCTTTATTTTCTAAGAAGTGAAGTATATTCTATCATCACTGTCCCTAAATTATACATTCAACTGTCTTCCTTGCATTTATTAGATCATTTTCTTAGGTATCATGTAAATTTAGAAAGACTAGTCCCTGGTAAAATATGAACCTGCTGCAAAAGCTATTGAAGACACCAGGGTCCTAAGTGACCACATAATCTTATTTCCACACTTTTGTTCTATTCACTGAACATAATAACAAAAGTACATAAAAGAACAGAATGAAGACAAGGACAAAAAGATTATGTGGGCACTTGGGAGGTTAATGCATGTGGTTCTGCTTTTTTTGTAAGTTAATACATAATTATTTTCTTTAATTAAATGTAATCAGTTAAAAAGCCTAACTAATCAATTACTGAAGAAAACTTAAACAGGAAAAAAAGAAAGGCCCCAAGGACCTTAATTTCACATTATTTAACAACTTAAAGACAAATGAATACTAGTCATGTACTTTGTGTTGTAAGAAAAACTCCTCTTTCAAAATTTGTCTGGGTAAGCTAGACTTTTCTAGCATCATCACTTAATTTCTTAATGAACCTTTAAAAGCTTGTTTCTGGGACTCAAGCATCAAGATGTCATTTCGCATAGTTTTACCAACTTTCACCAGTAGTGTATAATATTCCAAATAAGGAATACTGGTAGTATATCTGCATAACCTTACAAGACTCAGAACCAGAACTTTTGAGTATTTTCATCATTGGCAAGGCAGTCTGAGGAACAGGTGCTTTTTCTTTGTGGATCTCTGGGAAGGGCATTTCAAAATTGCCTGCAAGAGGATTTTCCTAGATTCATCAGAAGTCCCTCTAGTTGACTCTCTTAGGCTTCTGCTTGCACTTGTTCAACAGCAAGTACAACACAAGGTTACAGAATCACAGAATGGTTGCGGGGGAAGGCACCTCTGGAGATCATCTCTCCAGTGCCATGCTAAAGCAGGTTCACCCAGAGCAGGTTGCACAGAGTTGTGTCCAGGCGGGTTTTGAATGTCTCCAGAGAAATAAGGAGACTCCACAGCCTCTCTGGGCAGCTTGTGCCAGGGCTCTGCCACCCTCACAGGAAAGTTCTTCCTCATATCCAGGTGGAACATCCTGTGTTGCAGTTTGTGCCCGTTGCCCCTTGTCCTGTTACTGGGCACCACTGAAAAGAGCCCGGCCCCATCCACTTGACACGCACCCGTAAGATATTTGTAGACATTAGTAAGATCCCCTCTCAGTCTTCTCTGGGCTAAACAGGCCCAGCTCTCTCAGCCTTCCCTCATAAGGGAGATGCTCCAGTCCCCTCATCATGTTCATAGCCCTCCGCTGGGCCCGTTTCAGTAGTTCCCAGTGTCTCTTGAACTGGGGAGCCCAGCACTGGACACAGCACCCCAGATGCGGCCTCAGCAGGGCAGAGTAGAGGGGCAGGATAACCTCCCTCCACCTGCTGGCCACGCTTCTCCTAATGCACCCCAGGACACCACTGGCCTTCTTGGCCACCAGGGCACACTGCTGGCCCATGGGCAACTTGCTGTCCACCAGAACTCCCAGGTCCTT
>JAVJGI010000062.1:22277599-22314448 GCA_035590275.1 Ibycter americanus
ATTTAGCTACTTAGCCCAAACAAGCCACAGCTGTACATTATCCACATCAGCCATCCCACCACCCCAGAAGCAAGCCCACAACTGTATATTATCAATGTTGATTAACCCTTTACAGCACCATTCTTTCATAAATGCCTGGTGGCTGTATCATTCAAACAGCAGGCTGGAAATTTTACGTTAATTTCATTCTCATGCTGAGCAGTTTCAAACACATGTAAGAACCTCAAATCTGAAATATCCTTCACCTTGAACTTTTTCATGGAAATGTTTTTTTCGCTGTGAATGCTGTAATGAGTAGGCTACTGTGTAAGAGGCAAAAAACACCTATGGTGATTGTTTTTCTTTAAAAAGTGAGCACCTTGCATTTCATGAAGGATGTAGTGACATCAGTGTGCTAAATAAGCTCTGAAAATAGCTGTTACAATGGGTTTCTCAGGTCTTTGAGAAATATCGTGTCTTCTAATTCCCAGATTCACTCTGTATTTAATGCCACACTTGACTCTTGTAAAACTCATGAACAGTTCCAGCAGCAGAAGATGGGTCTTCTCCCTTCTGGCATGTCTACACAGCCCATTTCTTCTTCTTGCCATTTTATACCTTGACACTTAAGAAATAGAAAACAGATTTAAATCTTGTCAACTGTAAGAGGAAATCAAATATGAATCATCCATTTCTTGGCCAAATGCCCCAAATATGAGGCTGTGTCCTGGTTTCAGCTGGGATAGAGTTAATTTTCTTCTTAGTGGTTGGTACAGTGCTGTGGTTTGGATTTGGTGTGAGAACAATGTTGTTAACACACAGATGGTTTTGGTTGTTGCTGGATAATGTTTATACTAAGTCAAGGACTTTTCAGTCTCTCAGGCCCTGCCAGCGAGAGGGCTGGAGGGGCACATGGAGTGGGGAGGGGATGCAGCCAGGACAACTGACCCAAACTGGCCAAAGAGGTATTCCATACTATGGGACGTCATGCTTGGTATAAAACATCACTTGTGCATCACTTGTTTTCTTTTCTCCCTTCCCTTTGGATTTAATTCCTCTCCTCTTCTCCCGCCTTTTCATCATCACTATTACTATTATTATTGTAGTGGTTTTAATTTTATTTTGATTATTAAATTATTGATTATTAAATTGTTCTTATCTCAACCCTCCAGCTTTACATTCCTTTCTGAATCTCCTCCCCATCCCTCTGGGGTGGGGAATGAGCGAGTGGCTGAGTGGCACTTAGTTACACACTGGGGTTAAACCACGATAGTTCTTTTTGGAAATGACAGGTTAAACAACCATCACTGTTTCCTTTCTGGCAAGGAAAACTTCTTTTCAATAATATCACATGTTTCTAAGTTGTTAAGGCTGAAGGATGTTCTGTTAAACTCAAATCGTTGTGCTTGGAAATAAGAGAATAAGAATTGCTAGGGATGTAGCAGTTTGGGCTCCCGTCTTCTAGATTGCAGCTAATTTCTTTCTCAGGCTGCAGATGTCTAAATCCACACACCTACCAGCTGTTATGCAGAGGCTAGGGAGAGCTTAGGTAGGGCACACCTGTGTGTTTAAACTAATTTTAGAGGTTTCTGTTACTTAGTAGACCAAAGCATAAGGAATGACTGCATTTGTGTACCACTAAAACTTGCTGGTCCATTTTCTTAGATTTGTACTTAAAACTTCCACATAAATTCTGTTTCAGGCCCTTGTTTCAATGTAGTGTATGAGGGTCTGATCCCACCCATCACTGATATCTATTTAATTACTCCTCATGATGTCAATAGGCTATGAATTAGACCCTTAATATAGTTTGTAAATAATTATCCAATGTTTTGGTAAAATTGATAGAATTATTATTTCAGTTATCATATGGTTTGACAAAAGTTTGATTGAAATTAATGAAAAGTTGTTACATTTTTATTTTCACCACTAGTATGTATCGTGATCTATTAACCTCACTGTCGTAAAGATCAGTAAAACCGACTGCATGCAACCTCTTTGGACAGATAGGAGTCCTCTGTACAGTGTTTTCCACCAAGAAATATGTTAGAAGTTTTTGCTTGTTTCAAACTCTACAGGCCCACTGTACTCAAGAATTACTCCATATTATTTTGAAAAATGCAGGAAAGAAATACAAATTTTATGTCATTGTCCTGCAGAACACTCTAGAGGTCACTTAAGCTGCTGATTTGCAAGTGGCAGGACCTCAGTGTCTCTCTGGAAATAGCTGTGCATTGCCCAAAAGAGGTCCCTAGTAAATTCCTTGATTGGTTTGCCTCCTGGTTTAGAAAACATCATCGGCTTTGGTCCTTCTCACTGGAATGCTCAGATCTTTGATTTATGTGCATTATGTTTGTTATTTTTATGACAGTCCTTGATAAAATTCAAACACTAGAATCACCCATGCAGAAACCTTGCTTTCAGAAGGGGGATGCTGAACTGCCCTCCCTAGACAACAACCTTCCAGAAAGGGCGTCAGTATGAGTTTGTATTTATATGGAAAGCTGCAGAGGTAAAGCTGAATGCACTATAAGGGGCGGGGGGGAAGGGGGGGAGAGGGAAGAAATAAGTATAGAAAATCTTTAGCAGATGGAAACAAACATGCACTGGAGAGTCTTGAAATATAAATAATCCTTCACGGCTGGCAGTTCTGTATCTGACAATGAGATGCTTTGCTGAAGATCCTAGCTCATGAAGGGTTTAAAATAACCATACTGCTTGAAACACATGATGAGGAAGAAGGTAGTAAGGGAAATGCAAAGCTTAAAGCTATACCTGAGGATAACTGAGAAATAGATTGTTTGTTTTATTTTATTATACTGATTCTGCCTTACTACTTCTGGTTTTTCTTCTCTTCTTGTCTTTGTCATTCAGAAAAGAAAAAAAAAATGATATGGTAGCCTTTCTCAGGGTACTTCATTCTAAAAGTCCCACCAGCTTCAGCACACTGCCTCACCAAACTAAAAATGGTTGACATATCACTTGGCATAGCTTTGTCTGTCAGAACTCACTGAAAATTAGCTGTGTTTCCCTCAGTATTTATCCTGCATCTGTATGAAATCTTTATTCTCTAGCAATGATGGAGAACTGGTCTTGCATTATTAAGCAAATACAAGTTTTTACATCGTTGTGAATAGATCAATATTTCAATGTCTGCATACTAGTATTAGGCTTTTCTAAAAAACCAATCACTTTGTATACAGCTATAGGGTAAACAATGTTTCTGTCATATTCAAGCTATTCAAGGCATTTCTAAACTCATAGGATCACGCAACCTCAGGAGATCTCTGGTCCAATTTCTTGCTAAAAGAAGGGTCAGCTGTGGAGTCAGACCAGGTTTGCTCAGGGCTTTACTCAGATCTTGTAATTCTCTAGCTAAGGAGACTGTACAATAACTTCGAGGTGTCTACTCTTTCTGCTCCACTTGTTGGTTGTCTTTATGGTAAAAAAGGCTTTCCTTATATCAAGCACTGCTAACTGATGTTGTTTGTTGTCCATCACAACCTTGAAGTCTTGTTCAGCATTCAGCCAGTCATGCCCCAGCTGGTATCACAGAATCATGGAATCATTTAGGTTGGAAAAGACCTTTAAGATCATCAAGTCCAGCCATTAACCTAGCACTGCCAAGTCCACCACTGAACCACGTCCCTAAGCACCACATCTACATGACTTTTAAATACCTCCAGGGATGGTGACTCAACCGCTTCCCTGGGAAGCCTGTTCCAATGCTTGAGAACCCTTTGGATGAAGAAATTTTTCCTAGTAATCCACTCTAAACTTCCCCTGGTGTACCTTGGTGCCATTTCCTCTTGTCCTATTGCTTGTTACTTGGGAGAAGAGACCAACACTCACCTCCCTACAACCTCTTTTCAGGTAGTAGAAAACAATAAGGTCTCCGCTGAGCCTGCTTTTCTCCAGGCTAAACAACCCCAGTTCCCTCAGCCACTCCTCATAAGACTTGTTCTGTAGACCCTTCATCATCTTCATTGTCCTTTGGACACACTCCAGCACCTCAGTGGTTTTCTTGTAGTGAGGGGCTCAAAACCAAACACAGTATCAAAAGCTTCTTCCTTCCCAAGCAAAGGACTTTGCACTTTTCGTTACTGAATTTCAAGAGGTTCCTGCTACCCCAGTCCTCCAACCTGGATGGGTCCCTTTGGATGGTAGCCTGCCATTGAGCAGAGCCTGTTCCCCTGAGTTTGGCATCATCAGCATACTTGACAAGAGAGAACTGTGTGGCTTCTTTGAAGCTATCAAGGAAGATATTAAATAGGACAGGTTCCAAGACCAGTCTCTCCAGCTGTTCACTTGTTACCAGCCTCTGGAGTACGACTGATTAATCATGACCCTTTGAGGGTCATTCCGATCATTTATTTAGTAGTCCACTCTTCCAGACTGTAGTATCCTAACTCAAGTACAAGAACATTTTTGAATCTGATGAAAGCCTTACAGTGAGACTGACTTCCACACCTTTCCCATACCCTTTTTCAAGGGTTTTTGCAACATTTGCTTTTTTCCAGTCATCAGGAGCCTCTCCTGATCTCCATTAACTTTTTAAAGTAAATGAGATGGTGAATATTAGAAGGATGTAAACAAACTACAAGTACATAAACACAAAAATTTCTTGCAAAAATATCTTTATTTTTACATAAAAATATTGTGAGTGGACTGAAGGAAGTCTGATAGTGTGCTCAATTTAAAGTAGTAGTCTGAGCTCTGTCTAGAGGCAACAGAGAAAGAAGCATCTATGGGGGACAACTTGTTTCATTTATCCTAAGCACCTATTGGGAGATGTGCTGAATTACCTGCTAGATACCTTTCTCCACCACCTCTCCATGGAAATGGCCTAACCACTAGCCAAGACCATAAGACTCACATTTAGACAGTACAGATGGGCGAAATAATTCTCAGAGAATTTGTTCATTTTGCTCCAGTGTGTAGCTATACAACTTTCACTGTTACTATGAAGTAACAGGTATATGTGAAACTCACCAACATAGTTTTTAATTTTCAGATCAATAAGAACTTAGCTTCAAAGCAGTGGCATATAAAAAATTAGATTCAAATGGTTTGCTGTGATTTATATGCTTAATTAAGGGCTTATAAGTATTCATTAATGTTAGATGAGTTGTTATTTATTTGCCCCCAAATCAGTCACATTCTAGTTAATTCAAAAGACAAATCTAAAGTTCTAGCCTGTATGCCAAATCACTTTTTCTTGCAGTTTTTAAAGCATGAAATGGTAGCTAGTATTCTTTGGAAATAAAGACCTTTTTTTTTTTTTTTTCCATTAAACAAATCACAAAAGGTAGTGCATAAGCCATTCATTTCCAACCAAGGTAAAGAACAAAATTAGTCACAAAATATTCTTGGACTTTATGGCTTTGTTAAACAAGTTATTTGAATTGTCAAGAGACCTTATGTTACATTTGTTATTTAGACAACATATCATAGGAAGTGTTTATTATCAAAGTCAGTGCCTTCCATTAGCATATTTACAAGTAAATCCCTATGTTTACAGAGCTTCTTCACTGGTTTCTGAACAGAAGTCACAAAGGTATGTATATGTACCTTTTTTAAAAGTCTTTGTTGAGAATGACCAGAGAAACAGAAGCATTTCACTGAAGTAGAGGATGATGCTCCTTTCATGTGAATGGCTATTTGTTGGTGGTTTTAAATGGGTTTTGTTACTGTTATCAGCAAACAGCTTAGTGACATCAGGGTTATGCCATGAGGGGATACACAATGTGAAGAAAGTATGTGGTTTCTTACCAAATTGGAGGTTTTGCTACTTAATGCCAGATAGCATAGTGTTTGTCTCCCTCTAGTCACCAACTCTTTCTTTTATTACTGCCATGTCCGTGCACTTTGGATCATTCCCTGTGTTGTTATTACTGCCAGTAGGAACACAGCCATGAAAGTCATAAACCTGAAAAAGTTTCAGGAATTTTGGTAATATCTCATATTTGGACCATTAGAAAGAGAAAAAATGCCTCAAGTTTATGGCTGTCAACAACGTAACAAACGTGACAATAAAATACATATCTGAAAATGGTTCTAAATATCCAGCTCTACAAAAAAAATGTAGCCTGAATCTACCAAGAGGCATTATGAGTATGCACAACAGAGCCAAAGAAGGCCCAAGAAGGAACATAGAATCTTGGCTTGCTAAGCATCTTAAGTGACTGCACACTAGGACAAGATTTTTAAAAGAAGTAAACAGAGGAGCCTGACATCTTTCTCTTTAATCAGAGTAAGAGCCTAATTTTTACAGGTTTGGTTATGGCAAGTGCTGACACAATTGATATGAACGGGACTTTACTGGAAAAGCATACAGCACACTAAACATAGACAAACAAATGGAATAAGAAAAGCAACATTTCCTTGGATTTTATAGACTACTCTGGGGACCAGAATACCGCACTGAAGTCCTGAATGTGTGTGTATATATATATGTATATATACAACAACTTGTACTGGTTTCAGCTGGGACAGAGTTAATTTTCACCTTTGTAGCTGGTGCAGTGCTGTGGTTTGGATTTGGTGTGAGAACAATGCTGACAGCACACGGATGGTTTTGGTTGGTGCTGGGTGATATTTAAACTAAGTCAAGGACTTTTCAGTTTCTCAGGCCCTGCCAGCAAGAGAGCTGGAGGGGCACGGGAAATGGGGAGGGAACACAGTCAGGACAGGTGACCCGAACTGGCCAAAGGGGATATTCCATACCATTGAGCTTCATGCTGAGTATGTAAGCTGGGGGAAGAAGAAGAGGGGACATTCAGCATCATGGCATTTGTCTTCCCAAATAACCACTACACGTGCTGGACCCCTGCTTTCCTGGGGATGGCTGAACACCTGCCTGCCGGTGGGAAGTGGTGAATTAATTCCATGTTTTTCTTTACTTGCACACACAGCTTTTGGTTTACCTATTAAACTGTCTGTATCTCAACCCACGAGTTTTCTCACTTTCACTCTTCCGACCCTCTCCCCCGTGCCACTGTAGGGGCAGTGAGTGAGCGGCTGCCTGGGGCTTAGTCGCTGGCCAGGCTTAAACCATGACACTGCTAAAGGTTTCTATTAAAACTAGAAAAACAGACTGAGGCTTTTTTTAAGGAGTTGGTAGAGGTGGCCTAGTATCCCAGCTAACCTGACACCCCGCTGGCAAAAGAAGAGGTATGCCCAGCAAATTGTGGAATGTACTGGTGGCCATTGGTGGAGTTAACCATCAGCGAGGAATGATTTCCAGGCTTCCTTTCCTTTTCAAACTGAAGAATGTTGATATGGAAGGAATCATAAGGCAGCAATGTATTTTAGGGTAGAAGCACAAAGTAAAAACAATGGATTTCAGAGAAGAAGACTTTAATAAACTCAGAGAATTGATGGACTGCATATCCTGAGAGGGTAGTCTGAGCAGAAAAGATACTTTTGAAATCTGGCAGTTCTTTAGAGAAAGACTTAAAAGGCTCAAGCACAAACTATTTCCCTGCAGAGGAATGACAGAAAATATTGTAAGGGACCTACTTCTCTAAATGAAGAACACTTCATGGATTTAAAAAGAAATGAGCAAAAAGGAAGTGGAAACTAGGCCAGGCTAATAAGGATGAACATGAAAGTATAATATGAGCATATAGGGACGAAATGAGAACCACAGAGGGGTAAAAAAAAAAAAAAAAGGGAAAAAAAAAGGAAAAAAAAAAAGAGCTGCAATTAGCAAAGGACAAGGGAAATTTCAAGTACATTAGTGACAAGAGAAAAACCAAAGGAATGGGTCAGTCTGCTGTTCAGCAAAGTGGTACAGCTAACCACAACTAATGACAAGAAGGCTAATATCTTTTCTGCACTGATTTTCAAAACATAGCTCTACCGCGATTAGGAGCTATAACAACCACTAGTGGCAGGCATAAGAAAACAAGGAGGTGAATGACAAGTTCTATGGATTTGTCATGAACGAATTGTGTCAACCAAAATGTAATTTCTCTCTAATAGAGGGTAGCAGGCCTTGTGAATAGGGAAGAAAAAGTAGATTACATATATCCTGACCTGAGTAAGGCTTTGACAGACATTCTCATAAGCAGCCTTGGGAGATACAAGCCAGATGAAAATAATATGGACTAGAGACAGTTAATGTTTCTCTGTCAGAATGAAAGCTGTATCGAGCAGTGATTTCCAGGGTTCTGTCCTAGGTCTGGTATTATTCGATATTTTCATATGTTTCTTAAATTTGTTGTTCAGTGGGGACAAATAAAGGATACTAAAATTATGCAAGGATACACTGCTACAGAAATAGAAGTCAGAGTTCTGCTGCAAAAAGAATAAATATTCTACACTGCAAGGTGAACATCGAACTACAGACACGCTGTTTTGAAAGGGAAAAAAAATCATACTTACATGAACAAAGAGGAATACAGCACGTAAAACACATGAAGCAACAAGATCCTCTAATATGTACAGGCAACACTTCAGCTGAAGTGGTGCATTGTTTTGGTCACTATGTCTCTAGAAAGACGGGACATAACAGTTTTCAGACATATAAAAAACCTCAATACATAAGGGATCTATCCTTTCTCTGTACCCATGTCAAATAGCACAAAAAACCAAAGCAGCATGGAAGACTGCATGGAAGTAGCATGGAGAGATATTCTGATGACAAAAATTGAAGATGAAATGGGCTGAAGTTGGCTAATTCATCACTAGAGCTCTTAGAAACATGGGTTACCATGTGTGCCTATAGACGTGTGTGTGTATAAACACACACACATATAGATATAGATATAGATATATTTATTCCTGCCTAAAAGCAAGGATATGGACCCCTGACAGTATCTTTCAGACATGATTCTGTAGCTATGTTGGTGCAAGTTTTGCTTTTGGTCTCAAAATAAGGAATACTAGGCATAATTCATTGCTGGTTAGAAATTGAATAAAATCATAGTAACTAGCTTGAAGTCATTAAAAAAAGAATAAATCAATATTTATTTCTTTATTGACAAGATTCTCATATGACTTTTCTCTTGCTTGGATAGCTACTACATGCATTCAGAAATGAAATCTTTTAGCTTATATGATGTGAAAGTTTGGAAAAATCTTGAATACTTGGATTTTATAGCACTGGAGATTTATAAATGCATTTTGAACCGAACTGGTAATTAAGTATGTATAGGTGCATTTTTGTTTCTTCATAAAAGGAATCCTCCTTTTCTGAGCTCTTTATGCATACATGTGATTATTCAAATTATAAATTAAAGTATTAAGTTTATTTTAAAAACTAGTGAACTATGTATAGATGTATTAAAAGAATATTTTTGATCTATAAAAATAGAAAGTTAAGTGACTAAAGGGTGAAGTAATCAACACAGTTTAAACCAGTCCAAACTAATTTGTAAAAAAAAAAAAAAGATTTAGTTTCTTGTCTTTTCTGCCAACCAGAAGACAGACAAATATGCAAAAACACAGATGGAAATATTGCTACATAGGCAAAAGCTAATTCACAAATGAAATATCCATTGAGAACAAATTCAGAAAACTAACATCAGATACTTTGGTCAGAAACCTGTAATATTATACTTATAGTCAAATATTGCAGAAATGTATTATTAACCTATATAGACAAAGAATTCTGCAAATTTTGTTTGATGGCATTTTAACCTCTTTGATTCTCTTTACAAAACATTTTTGTCAGGCAGTATTTGTTCTAAAAATGTCAGAGAAAGAGACGTTATTATGAATATTCATGGGACAGTTTGTATTAGTGCAAATGTTCGAACCAGAATTGTTCTTTTTTGCAATTTTAAATGTCCTATAAGCTTGAAAAACATCCAGCCATAGAATAAAAACAGTCTTCTGTGTCAGCATTAGGAATGAATTTGGAATGCAGAATATGCAAAATGGTTATTGAAAATTGTTCCCAAGTACTCTATATGCTGAAAGAGATTTGTATTTCCGTAATTATTCAAGTTGTCACTGAGTAATTTAGAGTGCTGAAATTGTTCATGAAAACAACAGGGCTTGAACACACAGCCGTTTTGCAAATATGGTGGTCTATGGACTTAGCATTACTCTTTTACTTGTTGTTATCCTGTGGAGGTTACTGTTCACCGCAGCTGAAAACAATGAATAAGAACATGAGAGCACATCCTGGCATCAATCACAGATGAAGATAATTTGAATTAATATGGTTGATCTAAATTCTGTTGAAGTCTGACTCTGCCAAAGTAAATAAAGAGAAAAGAAAGGCACAATAAATGCTAAAGCAATTAGTAGATACATGTTTAATTTTTTTGTTGAGATCCTTCATAATGCATAAATTGCTTTTGATTAAGAGCAATTAATATGTTCTTTTGAAAATGGTACTTGAAAGAAAGAGCTTAAGTCTAGCTCTAGTCTGACTGTTTCTGTCAGGAGAGAGAAAAAACAAGCAAATAACCCTGAAGGAAGGATTTTGAGTGAAGAACATTTACACACCTATAGTTATGCTACATGCTAGAAAAACAAAAGTCTCTTTTCTGTCACTGGTGTGCCTTTAAAAGCAATATACGCCTTCTGAAGCATTTGCAGTGCTGACACAGCGTAAGTTCATAAGCTGAATTGTTATTACTGGGGACAGTGACTTCCAAAACTTGCTAATGAATGATGCATGAAACAAATGAAAGAAATAAAAAGTATCGAACCCCAAAATGTTTACTTTATCTACAAGTAGGAAAGTCAATAATATGAAGACCATAATTATAAATCATAAAAATGACAAATTAATTAGCCATATTCAATTCATCAATCAAAAAAGTTGGGTTTTTTTCCTTTTAATCTGATCTACTTCAGAAATATTTAAAAAGTGTAAATACTGTCTACTCCTTCAGTGGGCCAAAATGAAAATGTGTTTGCTTGTTTAACATACAAATTACCACTGAAGCAATGATTCACCTCACATAATTTCACCAGTTTAAACAGGAGTCATCCACATTAAGTCAGACTCTTAAAGCAACTCTCAGTGGTAGAAAGAAGAAGGGTCATCCAGAAAGATATTGAATATGCCTTTCTTATATATCTATTTCTAGATGGGATGAGTATATGGTATCTCCAAAATCTTTCTACACTGTTCACCATGACTTTGTAAGTCTCTGTGTATAGGTTCAGGATTCTGCACTTGTGATGGTGTCATACTGGATATACATACGTATTGGGGGACAAGAGGCTGAAGCGCAGCCCTGCAGAAAGGGGTCTGGGGGTTTTGGTTGACAGTAAGCTCAATATGAATCAACAGTGTGCCCTGGCAGCCAAAAGGGCCCACTGCATCCCGGGGCGCATTGAGCACAGTATAACTAACCGGTCAAAAAAAGTGATTGCCCTACTACACTCAGAGTTGGTGCTACCCCACCTCCAGCACTGTGTGCAGTTTTGGGATCCACAATATAAGAAAGGTGTAAAAATACTAGAATGTGTCCAAAAGATGGAAATAAAGATGATGAAAAGACTAGAAGGCATGGTTTACAAGGAGCAGCTGAGGATACTGGGTTTGTTCAGCTTAGAGAAGGTGACTTCATTGCTGTTTACAGTTTCCTCATGAGAAGGAGCGGAGAGGGAGATGCCGATCTTTTCTCTCTGGTGTCTAGGGATAGGACATGAGGGAATGACTTAAAGCTGCTTCTGGGGCAGTTCAGATTGGATACCAGGAAAAGGTTCTTCACTGAGAGGATGGTCAAGAACTGCAACAAACTTCTCAGGGAGGTGGGCATGGCCCCGAGCTTACTGCTGTTCAAGAACCATTTGGACAATGCCCTTAGATAAATGGTTTAATATTTAGGTTGCCCTCTGTGGATTCAGTAGTTTGACTTGATGATCGTCATGGGGCCTTTCCAACTCAGGATATTCTATGATTCTATGTGTATTATAGATATTTTTTTAAAAAGCTCAGAAGTCACATTTGATACAATTTTCACAAGTCCAATATTATACAGAGGAAAACTATGGAATTACCAAAAAAGAACAGGAGTGTTCAGTGTTAAGAGTATAATATCTGTCCCCATATATGCATACATAGCACAGTACATAAATATCTTTAGACAGTATCCAACTCAGCACAGACCTAGCTGTCAAACACAGACGACGGTAATGGAACTCCTGAGACTGTAATCACTTAGAGTTGAGAAAGAATGTTTCTACATCTCTTATTTGACCAATAGGTACAAACAGGACAACATTCCTTGTCGACATAAGTGGACAAAAAAAGAAGTGTGAGCTTCTGTTAGGAGAGAATTTGGGTGGCTGTGTATTCTCTGTACACGGGTATTGAATCTCTACTGCCAGATCCAGATAAGCAAAAACTATTATCAGGTTAGAAAATATTTCATAATTACCTTCATATAAATTTACCTTCTGTTTTCTAAGCTGGTAAAATCATAGAATCATAGAATTGTTCAGGTTGGAAAAGACCTTTAAGATCATCAAGTCCAGCCATTAACCTAGCACTGCCAAGTCCACCACTGAACCACGTCCCTAAGCACCACATCTACATGACTTTTAAATACCTCCAGGGATGGTGACTCAACCGCTTCCCTGGGAAGCCTGTTCCAATGCTTGAGAACCCTTTGGATGAAGAAATTTTTCCTAGTAATCCACTCTAAACTTCCCCTGGTGTACCTTGGTGCCATTTCCTCTTGTCCTATTGCTTGTTACTTGGGAGAAGAGACCAACACTCACCTCCCTACAACCTCTTTTCAGGTAGTAGAAAACAATAAGGTCTCCGCTGAGCCTGCTTTTCTCCAGGCTAAACAACCCCAGTTCCCTCAGCCACTCCTCATAAGACTTGTTCTGTAGACCCTTCACAAGCTTCTTTGCCTTTCTCTGGACATGCTCCAGCACCTCAGTGTCTTTCTTGCAGTGTGGGGCCCAAAGCTGAACACATGATTCAAGGAGCGGCCTCATCAGTGCCAATATAGGGGGACAATCACTTCCCTTGTCCTGCTGGCCACACTGTTTCTGGTACAAGCCAGGATGCTGTTGGCCTTCTTGGCCACCTGGGCACACTGCTGGCTCACGTTCAGCTGGCTGTTAACCAACACCCCCAGGCCCTTTTCCACCAGGCAGCTTTCCAGCCACTCTTCCCCAAGCCTGCAGCGTTGCCTGGGAGTATTGTGACCCAAGTGTAGGACCTTTTTGCAGCAAGACTAGGGAGGGTTTTGTTATTTTCTTTTGTTTTTCATGAAGAATGACATTGTAAGAGAATTCAAAATTGCTTGGTTTCAGAAACTACCTTAGAAAAATGCATCAATGCACATTTGTTTTGCCAAGTAGTAATGACATTACAACATGAACACAAGATATGACATAATAGGACTTAATTGGCAAGTGATTTACCAGGGAAAAAGGTGGTTCTCCAGTAGGTTTTGTCAGCTTGTAAGAGTTTGAAATTCTTCTTGCTTTTCCTGGTCAATATTCAGAAGTGAGCTTCACTTTAGGAATGTTAAATGAATCTTTAATTGGTACTACAGGACTACAACTGCTGGAAAATATGGATTAATTAATGCATAAAATAGTGTAAATATATAGGATTTTGCTTATTTCAAAATGAAGTTTAATTTTCAGCAGATTTATGTTATTCATATTATATTAAAATTGGTTATTATTCACAAATCCCTTTATATATTAATGAAGCTTATGACTATCATAAAGCATATCTACCAAAAGGTTGGCACACTCAGCCACCCACCTAATGCTAGTATTACGTGTTTTGCATATGAGGCAGATATAGCTAGAGAGAGTATGTGTCTGTGTGTCCATGTACATATGGATATGCCAGTATTTATCAACACTAACATATACCTTGATTTTTTTCTGATCTAAATATAGCAACCAGGACTAAAAAAGACATCCAAAAGCATTCAAGACCTCGTAGGCTAGAAACTGCAAGTAACTGCAGCAGTAAAATCAACACGTGTGCTGTTGCTTTAAACTTTGAAGTCTAGATACAAAATACAGTTTTTACTTTTTTACAAATCAGAAAGCTAGCTGTTAGGTCTTTCAAAAGATGCATGATTTCTACAATAGGATTCTTAAAAAATTATTTTTAATAAAAGGCTTTTAACTGCCTGGTACTTGAAGATGGGGAATTGATATATAAATACAGTCGTTAATAAGTGTCTTTATGCTATCCTGTAACATCTACTCTTCACTGAAAAGATATTAAGTTTCAATTTCATCAGTCAGAAATACTTTGAGAGTATTGGGAAAAAAAATTGGATCTTAATTCCACATTAGGTGTCCGGGTGCCAGCAGGGAAAGAATGTCTTTCAGATTTCTGCAAAACCTGAAAATTCTTTAACTGCAGCAGCTGAAGTCCGTATGGGATAACAAGTACACTAACTAAAACCATCCAATTTCTTGCTACATTTTGCCTTTGGGCTTCTTTTTAATATCGTATATTGTAATAGGGGGGCACTGATCCACTGTTGTGACAGATGCAAACTTTCGTCCAGCCAGATTTTCATTGCAGGTGTTAGAATCTTGCT
Source organism: Ibycter americanus (assembly GCA_035590275.1). Lineage (NCBI taxonomy): Eukaryota > Metazoa > Chordata > Aves > Falconiformes > Falconidae > Ibycter > Ibycter americanus. The sequence continues at coordinate 22,292,080 of JAVJGI010000062.1, forward strand.
TGATTGAGGCAAGCACACAGGGAGATAACCACTAACTTGAGACTTCATTTGAATGTACATTTCACTGCAGCTTTCAGCAGACCTGGTGTAATGCTACTGCAGATCATACATTCTATTTTTAAACTGATGTTTGCACAGAATTTCTATAGCATATTTATAGCTGTAGTGAGACAATTCAAATTAAATTTCTTTCATTTAAATAACATGGATGGAGAGAATAATAAGAAAAATACTACATTTATTACTCCATATTGTTTAGGTTAGCTAGAGCAGCAATATTCCCTCCTCATCAGTGTATATAATTCTTATACTCCATAACCTGCAAAAATCTCATCTTGGTTACTATCAGTGCTGCCAAAGGACATGGATAAAAGAACAATATAACAGCTGTATAAAACTCAAACAAATGCAAGAACGGTAATGCTTCATTAACATCTCCCAATACAAATATCAGGAATTAATAAGCAGTAACTATAACAGACCGCAAAAGCTTACTGTGTTGTGATTTCTTGTAGCACACTTTAACGTGATGTGTCTTAACCAGTGCAATATGACATGACAGCTAGAATATGAAGCATTGATTTTGTGTTTCAGGCTGAAGACATCACCCAAAAGCTACATAATCAAGTAGAGATAGTATTCAGATGACTAACCTGCACATTATGGTGGTCATCTCAGATCACTGACTTTCTGCATTGCATTTTGATATCCTGATACTTCAATGTGAACAAGAAATCAGCCTGAAATTAAGCAATGGAAATACTGTAGAGTTCTAATGCCCTTGAGATCTCTACAAGCCATGGCAAAACCCGTAACTAAAGAGGTTGTAATGCAGACCCAGATTTCAAACAAATTAAAGAAAAAAGCCTTACAATAAAGTGAGCACAATTGCATATTGTGGGGTGGAGACCAAGGTCCAGATCTTGTCCCCTATTGAATCTCATCCATACTGCTTCAGTGATGGCAAGAGGCAACACTTGTCCTAAATGCAGAACAGCAGGTACTGAGCTGGTTGTAAATTAACGTAAATGGTTTAATCATCCCCTGCTTGCCACCCCTACCTGTTATTCATCTATGTAAAAGTGTGTTTCTTTTGGAGTCAGCGCTAGGCAGTAGCTTCAGAACATGCACTCCACAGTAAAATTCATTTGATAGGATTTCTCAAGAGTGTGTTTTTGTTCTCTTAATAATTTAGAGCTCACAGCAAAAGTGGGAGGGAGCCCTGTCCATAGGCTCCCACTTGTTGGGATAGCTCACTCAAGCTAGGAAAGCACTGGAGGAAAGCACCACTGTAAGCAAAAGCAGCACTCCCCTTGATATTCCTTGTGATATTCCAACACAGCTGTTAAGCAGTCATCATAAAGGCTTCTCCATGGCATGGAAAGGAAAGCAGGAAGATTAGATTTTTTCTACTGGAGCTGAAAGAAGTTGCTCTCCTGGAAAGACTCAGAATCCAGTAAGAAAAATTATGCAAACAGGAGCATCATGGGAAAAGATAATTTGCAATTAAAATGACACCATGAGAAAAATAAATGAACTCCCACTTCAAAATCTTTCACACTAATCTTTCTCATTTCCATGAATGACTTAAAACCTTCTCACAAAAGACTCCTGCCCTCTTCCCCAATGCCATTCCTGCCCTCCCTGCCTTTCTACCTCACACAGAACAGTAGAATTCTTTAGCAGCTTTTGACTATTTTGACTATCCTCCAGCAGTAGCTTGGGACCCCTGTACTTGTTCCCCATACCCTTAGGAGTGGGCTGGATCCAGTTTCTTTGTTGAGATTGAGGCATCTTTTTATGAAAAATCCTGCTATGTTAGTGTGTGTGCACACATTTGGAAAGGAGCTAGTGCGGTTGCCACATGGAAAGCAAGTCTGAATTTGCAAGATGTTAGCTAGTCTGTAGTGGTTGCCCATACACAGATTTTTACCGAGTTTCATGTTACCTGCAAAGAAGCTTTTTCTTTTTCATCCTGAGAGGCAAACTTTTTAGGGCATGACTCAGCCTATTTTAGGCATGCACTTTAGCATGAGATAAACTGCCTTCTCAAGGTGTCTGTTTTTCTTTATTTACAGTAATAGAAGCCTTAGGGGTAATTACTGTAGATGAGTTGTAGTCACTATAATTTAGTTAAATGAATCCTACCTGAAATGAACCCACACCTTTTTCATCGTGAAGATAACTCAGTTTCATGCCCAGACCCAAGGACAATAATAGCTAATGTTAACTTAATTCCCATAGTGTGGTTATTATGTCACTCATTCAATAGGGTTGGGGTTTTTTTGCTACAGGTAGAAAAGTGAAACTACAGGTTCTTAATTAAATTATATCGTATCCAAGGACATTTCATCATTTGATTGAAGGCAGTTCAAAACACTTCATGGCTCAGTTACCAGGAAAGAAAGACCAAGTATACAGCAATTTCTGTCTGTGGTAGTACGGTTAAATGTCTATCTGCTTATCCTGGGGAAAAGCTTACCTGTGAAAGATCTCTCAAAGCCAGATCTCATTGAACAGTAGCACAGAATTTCATCAGTGCCATGAGCTGACCCTTTTCCACCTACCTGCTTCTCACTGTTGTTCCTCCTGCAGCTGGCAAGACATGCAAGGGGTGAGATATTGCTGTTCAGCTCAGCAGAATTTAAAATGCACATTGGATCATCTGTTTTGCTGCCCCTTGACAGGTGACAGAGATATGCAGCTTAGTAAAGGGAATTTAAACTATATTTTCCATATGTTTCTCATTTGCACTTCACTGATGGAATTCCAAATGAACTTGATGGCTGTCATTACAGTCTGTAGTATTCTTAATTAAAAGTATAAAGTGGGATTTACATTTAATTTATACTACACTTGCATTGTTGAAGTGAGTATTCTTTTCAGATGCTTAGCCCGTTGAAAAACAAACATCTCTGCATAACATTATGAATTAAGCGTATCAAAATACAGCAGAATTGGTGGCATTGCATTCTTAAAATATGGAAGTGCTTAAGTGCAAGCCAGGCATGTTGTTTAGGGTATCTGACTGTCACTTGGGACATTCAGTTCACTGTGCCCTGTGAATTCCAGCAAGTCCTGCAGATGAAAATCTGGGAAGGGCATCTTCCTTTACCTCTGACGTGGCCAGATGAAAGCCTGAGTCATTCCGAAACCACATCTGTAGTCCAGTAAATAGGATATTTTCTCACTGTTAGTTAAAGGACACAGTCCACAGACCATGACAGAGCATGATCTCAGAACTTGTTTGGGCTTGTCCTGGCATATGTTAACTCTACCTTGTTTTAGCTGTGATGACAACTACCTAAGCAGGCAAGTCTGGCGTAGGACAGATGTAGCTTACAGTGTATCTAGTTGTTATTCTGTATAGAATGACTTATCTGTGTGGTTTGCAATGAGTGTAAACACAGAACTGTACAAGAGATCCCAGACTGTAAACACAGATCTCAATGGCCCATCAGTGGTCACTGCAGGAGTAACATCTTGTTAAGGCAGTTTAGATAGAACAGAGAACTGAGTAATTGAGAACCAAGGGAGAGAAAGCTCACATATGCAGACTGTGTTAAGAAAAAGTATAAAAATCAGCACAAACATATACCGAAAAATCAAAGAGAAAAGGACCAACAACATCAAAATTTTCCTGGTGAGGAAACTGATGACTCACTGACACCCACCACTACGTCCAACTAAACAGTGGGAATAAATTTGAGGCATGGCTGGACACATCATCTCATCCTATTTAAATGTGTTGGTATAGGTGCAGCCATACATACCTGAAAAGAAGTTGAAATACACTTTTGCCCTGTAAGTCATTTCTACAAGTTCGAGCCAGATGGCTGACGGTTGAAAACTGTGGCCATCAGATAGCTATTTTGTACCTCAGATGTAGTAAGCTGGCAGTTTGTCCAGTCCCTAGCAGGCAGATGCCTACATTACAAAAAACCACCATCATAATTAACACTAATTGACACCCTTGGATAAGACTAAGTAGTAAGGCCAAGGATGAAATAGGCACAGAGACCTAACTTCCCAAAAGTGTTCTTCCTGGTCACAGCTGAATGATATTGTCTGGGCAATTTGAGAAAATGTACATCACTTTAGCTAGAGATGCATCTTTTCCGAAACTGGATAGAGCAGTCATATGAGCTCTGAATTTACTTGCAAAAAATTAATTATAAAAAAACATTTCCAAAATATTATGGTCCCTCATCCTGCCCTATTGGGCAGATCACTTTGTATTAGAGCCATGCAACTGACAATAAAACAAGCTAGTATTCATTTTTCATAAATTATTTCTTAACTCATGTCCAGAAAAGACCACTTCAGCAAGGAGCTTAATCTGTAATTAATGTGCACATTAATTTGCTGGTCATCAAAACAGCACAAGCATAGCTGAGAATTTAAGCTTAAGTTAGATGCTGCTCCATTCATCATTATAATGTTTTTTGGTAATTTAGAAAGCAAGGTCTCATTTTCAAAGGTGATATCCTCTCTGTCCAGGTTTCAGCTGCGATAGAGTTAATTTTCTTCCTAGTAGCTGGTACAGTGCTGTGTTTTGGATTTAGGATGAGAACAATGTTGATAACACACTGTTGTTTTAGTTGTTGCTAACAAGTGCTTACCCTAAGTCAAGGACTTTTCAGTTTCCCGTGCTCTGCCCATGAGTAGGTGCATAAGGAGCTGGGAGGAAGCACAGCCAAGACAGCTGACTTGTACTAGCCAAAGGGATATTCTATATCATAGAACATCATGCTTGGTATACAAACTGGGGGGAGATGGCCAGGAGCTGCAGATCACTGCTCAGGGACTGGCTGGGCATCGGTCAGTGGGTGGTGAGCAATTGTATTATGCATAACTTGAAGTTCTTGGCGTTTTATTTATCTCTTTTTGATGTCTCCATTTTCATTACAATTATTATAATATTTTATTTTATTTCAGTTATTACACTGTTCTTATCTCAGCTCATGGGTTTTACCTTCTTTCTGATTCTCCTCCCCATCCCACCAGCGGGGAGGGGATGAGCAAGTGGATGAGTGGTACTTAGCTGCTGGCTGGGGTTAAACCACGACACTCACATGCATGTCAAAGACCCTGCAAGTGCCCAAATCCAACAGCTAAAAAATTAATCCTTCAGAACTGCTGCTAAACTTCTCCCTAAGTCTATACACACTTGTGCCCCTGGCTCTAGCTTTCTGCTAGTTGACATTTGCATGGTCATCTCATCTTGATGTTATTTTCACATCAAGTTTGCAGAAACTCTCTTGATTTCAACAGAGCCAGTGTTTTGTTTTTCCCAGTCCTCAGTGCTGAACTGCACAATTCAAATCATTATACTAGTGTAAATAAGATAGGATCCTTCCTGTTTCAATAAACGTTCTCTGTTTATCCAAAGATCCAAATAGCCATCTACTGAGGTTTTCAAAAGACACATGCACCATACCCAGACTGCATTTCAGTTTCAGTTCAATTTAGGCAACTAGGAACCTTTGAGAACCCCTCTAAGTCTCAGACTACACATGCAGAACATAAGCACCATAGAAAACTTGGTCATTTGTCTTTGGCTCCCCAGAAAAAAAACAAAAAACCTATAAGCTTCTGTAAGTGTGACTACATCAATTTTACACATAAAATATCAAAGGTATACTATACATCTTCCTGTTATTCATAAATTCACAGATGCCTTTAAATAGATAATGTGAGAGATGCATTTCAAAATTGAATCTCTATCCCAGTTATGATGTTATGGTCTGGATGGCTAGATAATTACATTGGTAAAAGACTGGCTGGATTACCAGATTACAACAGGTCATGGTTAATAGGTCATTCTTTACCTTATGACTGGTAACAAGGAGAGTGCTGCAGGAGTCTGCCCTGGGACCTGTCACAGTTAACATCTTCGTCAGTAACTTGGAGAAAGTGACAGAGAGAACTGTGCTCAGGTTTGCGGATTATGGCAAGTTTTAGGAGGATCACTATACTTGAAAGCAAAGATACCATTAAAGAGCTAGGCAGACTGTAAGAACAAGCCAACAGGAATCTTATGAAAGTCCTGCACTTGGGAAGGAAAAGCCCTTGACAGTGATACAGACTGGTGCCTGACCAGCTTGGGAGTAATGCTGGGGGTCTTGATGGACAGAAGCTGAACATGAACCACCAGTGCCTGAAATAAAAACCTTTTTCATCATAAGGACAGCCAAGCAGTGTGCTCAGAGAGGTTGTGCAGTCACCATAGTTAGAGATTTTCAAGATCAGGGCAAAGCCCTGAGCAGCTTGGTCTGACCCCATCACCAACCCTGTCTGAGCATGAGGCTGGACTAGAAACCTCCTGAGGTCTCTTCTGAACTGTATTATCCTATTGACTGTGTGTCTCACCAGCCAAAATATTCATGTGAAATTTGATGGCTCCACCACAGCTTGTGGTGACAGAGCTACTTTTTAATGTCATTTTGTTTTGTTGGTGGTGGTTGTTTTTTTTTCAAGAAAAAGGCTAATAATAGCTAAAAATAAGAAGGAGTAAAATGAAGGACAATCTTTAATCTCTTCTCTGCCTGACACTGTTTAAATCTGTGTTGTCCATTATCTATTTGTTTCTACTGCAGTCAATTCCAACAAAAAGTAGAGGAGGAAAACGTAACAAAGAATGTGAGATACCACATGGGAACTAATCTGAAGTGACTTAGTTTTTAGGTACCTAGATATCCACTGGTTTTAAGGTTCACACTACAAATTTTACCTCTGGCCTTTTTGTACATTGAAGCTTTACAGCCTAATAATACCCAGCTTGAAAGACAAACAGAGGAATGACTCAGAGTCCAATATTCTGACTATCTTTTTAGATATTCCATGCATGGAGGGTGTATTATTTAGTATTAAATTTGCTTATTTGAAGATAGTTGCTCTTACATGGGATTTCTGATTTAGTGGAATGATACGAAATATATTGTATAACACAATACAAATGTAAGCTACACTTGGCAAAATATAGCAATTGCAGTACATGGTTCAATCACAGTACCAGTGTGATTCCCATTACCCGTCTCTATAATAGGCTCACTGTCATGATGCTGGGCATTGTCAGTCACCAGGAAGGAAAATGTGGATTGATGCTAGTTCAAGACCATTACTCTCTTCAAAATACTTTTGCTAATTGTCTAGTTTCTATACTTTATGTTGGACTGAGCCACATATTCATTCCCTTCCCATGCTGGTCTGTCTGGTTCAGGGACACTCACACTTTTTCAATGAACTCTTTGAGAAACATTTACACGACCAGTTGACCCACTCAACGGTTGACAACTGTTTACCTGTAACAAAGAGCACCTTCCTTTGCAAAGGAGTCATGATGCAAAAAAACGGACTTCTTTATAACGGCTGTGGTCAATCACACTCCACTTTATTCCCTGAGCTTCACAGGGACATCGCCCCTGCCCATCTCTTCTGAGCTGTCTTCCATTTTAGGGATTTATTGGTCAGTCACATGGCTTAAAAGATCACTGCACCATAGATACTATGGCAATATTCATTGTAGGAAATCATAGATTCACAGAATCATAGTCCCTTCCCTCCAGCATGTTGACCACACCACTCAGCTTGGTGTTATTGGTAAACACGCTGAGGGTGCACTCAGTCCTGGTGTCTATGCTGCTGACAGAGATGTTACACTGCACTGATCCAGTATTGACCCCAGAGGAATGCCACTGGTCACTGTTCTCCACTTGGACATCGAGCCATTGACCGCAACCCTTTGAGTGCAACCATCCAGCCGATTCCTTATCCACCAAATGGTCCATCCATCAAATTCATGTCTCTCCAGTTTAGAGACAAGGTTGCCATGTGGGACTGTGTCAAATGGTTTGCACAAGTCCTGGTAGGTGACATCAGTCACTCTTCCCTCATTCAGCAACGTTCTATTCCCTTCAAAGAAGGCCACCAGATTTGTCAGGCATGATTTGCCCTTAGTGAAGCCATGCTGGCTGTCATCAATCACCTGCATATTTTCCATGTGGCCTAGCACAGTTTTCAGGAGGATCTGCTCCATGATCTTGCTGGGCATAGGGGTGAGACTGACTGGTCTGTAGTTCCCCAGGTCTTCCTTTTTGCCCTTGTTAACAAGGAGGGGGTTGTTTCCCCTTTTCCGGTCAGTGGGAACTTCACTGGACGGCCACAACTTCTCGAATATGGTGAATAGTGGCTTAGCCACTTCACCCCCCAGTTCCCTCAAGACACACAGATGCATCTCATCAGGTCCCATGGAGTTGTGTACCTTCAGGTTCCTCAGATGGTCTCCAACCTGATCTTCTCCTACAGCAGGCAGTTCTTCATTCTCCCAGTCCCCACCTTTGCCTTGTGTGACTTGAGCAGTGTGACTGGAGCACTTGCTGGTAAAGACCAAGACAAAAACATCTTTGAGTACCTCAGCCTTCTCCATGTCCTGGGTAACCAGGTCTCCTGTTTCCTTCTGGAGAGGGCCCATGTTTTCCCTAGTCTTTCCCTAGTCTTCCTTTTATCACCAACATAGCTATGGAAGCTTTTCTTGTTGCCCTTGACATCCCCAGTGAAATTTATTTCTATCAGGGCTTTAGCTTTCCTAACTGGATCCCTGGGCTCTTGGACAGTTTCTTTGTATGCCTCCCAGGCTACCTGTCCTTGCTTCCACCCCTGCAGGCAATCCTGCAATTGATCATAGATAGCTGGGTCTGACAGGATGCAATTTTATTTCTGTTTTTGGATGTTTCTTAAAACTTCCCAGAACTAACGTTTCTGCCATTTCTCTTTAGAAGTATTCCCCAGTCTTCTACTGCTATATGATACATTTTTCTTCAGTGACAGATTATAAAAAGTATATGTGGTAATCTAAATGTGTCACTGCAAAACCATTTTTTTTCCTATTAAAAAATTAACCAGATAGTCTTTCTTCATTCACCTTCCAATATCTTTTAGAGTATTACATGCAAAAGGAAGTTTAGACAAAATTACCTTAGGTAATCATAATGTTTTCATCTTAATTTGGAAAGTCTAATAAAGAGAGTATTTTTCCATGTCATGAATAACATCACACTTGATTATGTTGATTGCACTGTCACTATATCAGCACTATTGTTCTGACAGAGAACACTGAAAGTTTGTAAAATGAAATGAATTCTTCAGTCGTGTCAACAAAAAACATTATATGATGACTAAAGAGCATACAGACCACACTGAAATTAGAAAATCCCACTTTTTGAATCTAACAGTTAATGAGATTGGAACACTGGTATTATTATACCACACACTAATACTGTTGAGGATGGAAATTGTGGGTTAGCTCTCTCATTTTGACTTAGGAATTGATAGTAGGTCTTGTGCATTTGCAATCACATTGAGATAAAAACTGGATATTTCTCCTGTATATTCTGAAAATTATTTAAGCTTGTTCATTCATAATGTCAGTTATTTCTTTGTTTATCGTTTTCCCTCTGACAGAATCCACAGAAATACAGCATGAAACCAGAAGACAGCACCATCCATGAACTAACAGTCTAAGCAGAAAAAGATATGTAGTAAGGAAAAGGTTACAGCATATTTGAGGATAGGTTATATGGTCAGTGATCAAAGGGTAGAAATACAATAGATTGTTCTTATGCAGTATATTAATATACATCACAAGCATCATCCACCTAAGCTGTTCACTAGCACCTGGAAACTCAAGAAGCTGATTCATTTCACCTGTTTTAAACACCTGTTAAAGGATGACACGAATGATGTTCTCCTAGTTCCTTTCTCTTGTGTTCATGGAGGACTCTTAGAAAAGACCAGTTAGACATGTAAGGTCAGAGCAATTCCATCTGTAGTATCACAGGGCAAATGCCAGCTGCCTCATCAACAGACATACTGAAACTTTCAAGTGTAACTTGACACGAACATCTGGGATATCATATGTAGACACAGCATGTAAATACATTGGCAAGGCATTAGTACAGGACCAACAGAAAATGTCAGGATCTGATTTGTAGTTGAAGAAAGGATTTCCCCTCTTTGTTATACACAGAAGAAAGTAATGTGTCCCTGTTAAAATAGCACCTTTCTGCTACTGGACTTTCATCCATTCATGAAAAATAAGGTTTTTTTCAATTTTTCCATTTAAAATCAATTAGAAACTTTGGGAGGGCCAAATATTTCCATGTAAATAGTATAGTTCTTACAGCATGTTCTTTCTTGTAATTATTTCGATAATAATTTATATTCCCTCTACTTTGCCTACATAATTATCTTATGCACAGATATATATGTGAGGAAAAATACCGTAAGTAAACCCCATATTTATTATTAAGCAAATGTATTGCTTCAATACAGCAAAGAAAAGCTCATCTCAACACTTCAGTAACTCTTACATGAGCAGTCAAACAACAGAGCTAATTAAACCAATCACAACTATTTTTCTATATTTGAAAACAAGAGTTTTATTCTGAAGCTTTTGTGATGCCTTGGTGTGGATATAATTTAAATTAATACAATGCAATTCAAAGGTATGGTTATTATATGCAGTAATTACAATGTAGATTTGGCATTGTTTGGGTGTCTTAGCTCTACATTACCATATCTTATTATATTTTGATGTCTTTGTGTAACAGTAAAATTACTTTTCCTGACTTTGTGTCTCGTTATGATGTTGCCATGCTCAAATGGTGATGTGTTTACTCAATTCTATTTTTACAGAGCTTTCTATGTTTGTTTTGTCTTGAGATACATACACTGTATTTGTCTTCTTGTCAGCAGCTGTGGAGAGAGAATATAATGGGGACACAAGCAGAGTCAAAGCAAATCATTTTATGAAAAAAAATCTGACTTAATATTTTCAGTGTTACTCCAGTTCCACGTTTGACTTTGATTAGCAGTGATGATAATAGCTTTATTCTGAGCTGACCCTTTACTAATATAAGATGACATTTCTAATATCATGCTTTGTGCGGCCCACTGTTATTAGACAAAAGCCTGTCTGAACCAAGTCCTCAGACGTAAAACATTCCCATGGATCATTTTCTAAATTGCACTATGAGAGATGCATTCAGCAAGGCAGAGAGGCACCAGTGTCTGCATTGAAGGGCATGCCTAGCAGCAGAGCTTGCTGGCTGACTGATTTAATTTGATGTGATACAAAAGTTTGTGGTAGCAAGCTGGTACAGTTTAAAATTAATGTCTTCATAATTCTCATTAAGTAGGTAGCACATGTTCTTCCCCACATCCTGCCATTACTCAGAGATGGAAGCAGGATGCATGATTCATTGTGTAGTGTAAATTATTTTTGGGTATAGCTTTGAAACTGAGTAACCTTCTAATAGACTCAACATTTTCAGCCATATTTTGTTTTCCCACCCCTTCTGCGTGTTAGACATCATACATATATGCATGTACCTATTGATTGGGAGGAAGCGAATTGAATATCTGTGCATTCGTGTAACAGAAAGTTCTGATGCCGCATTAATATTTCACCTCCAACAAAGCAGCAGTCCCAAGACTGTGAAGGTGGTGCAGCTCCATCTGCCAGCACCTTGAGCTAACTGGCCCTACTCAAAAACAAGATGAACCAGCCAGGGCAAATACATGCTGATTCACCACTTGCTTCTCATCTGTGGCACTGGCTTGAGTACCAGCTTTCTCAGAGCTAGCTCAGGAGTCTGCCCCATGGATATACTCCAATGTCCCAAATTAGCAGTTTCCATACTAAGTATTGTGAACACCAGTGCCATTGTAGCAGCTGAGAATGTGGTCACAGACCAAGGAGAGTGGTTCTTACAGCAAAACAGGGGTTTGTAACTGCTGAGAATTTGGTAACAATCTCTAAACCTTTCTGTGGATCTTCATTGAGGGAATTGTGTTAAGATAATAAAATTAGGTGCAGTTGTTTTAATTTCATGGCTAGCACTGTAATATGATAGCGTATTTTTCAGATAAGACAATAGACAGATAGATAGGTAGATGAAGGTTATGGGTTATATTTGATTGCACCAGTTAAATTGGCCTACTAACAGAAAAAATGTTGAACAAATTAAAAATAATTAAAAAATCCTTAAGACCAAGGGAATGTGCTTTTCCTATGCCAAGCTAATCTTTTTTTCTCTGAATATTCTCCTTGGTGGCATCAATACAGGGTTTAAAAATTATTTGGGGGATATAGACAGAAGGCTAATGTCATCCCATCTGCAAGAAGGGCTTAAAGGAATATCCAGGAAATTATAGGCCCATCAGTCTTACTTCAGTCCCTGGAAAAGTTATGGAAAGAATCCTCCTGGGATCTACCTCAAGTCAAATGAAGCATTTGACTAGGAAAAGCCAGCACGGATTCTCCGAGGGCAAATTGTGCTTGACAAACGTGATCGCCTTCTATGACAATGTAACCTGCTTGGCTGATGTGGTGCGAGCAGTGGACATTGTCTACCTAGATTTCTCCAAGGCTTTTTATACAGTTTCCGAAAGCCTCCTCCTAGGGAAGCTGATGTGTTACAGCCTAGACAAGTGGTCTATGCCATGGGTGCAGAGCTGGCTGGCTGGCAGCACCCAAAGGGTGGTGGCAAATAGCTCCTTTTCAAACTGCCAACCTGTCACAAGTGGGGTCCTCCAGGGATTGATATTGGGCCTAATGCTGTTTAATGTCTTCGTAACAGAGCTGGATGATGGGATAACGTGTACTTTGATGAAGTCTGCCAATGATACCAAACTGAGTAGGGAAGTGGACACTTGAGAAGGGAGAGCCAGCCTGTGGTAAGACCTGGCTAGTATGAAAGAGTAGGCTAAGAAAACCTTATGAAGTTCATCAAGGACAAGTGTAAGGTGTTGCTCCTGGGAAAACATAATCCAGGAGTGCAACACAGGGTGGGATCTACCCAGCTGGGGAGCAGCTCTGAGGAGAGACCTAGGGGACCTGGTGGGCAACAAACTCAATATGAATGAACAGTGTGTTGTGGCAAAGAAAGCCAACAGAATGCTGGGTTGCATCAATAAGGTGTATTGGGTTTGTGTGGCAATGTTTTGGTAGCAGGGGTGACTTCTGTGAGAATGTGCTAGAAGCTTCCCCTAGGTCTGATAGAGACAATCCCAGCTGGCTCCAAGATGGAACCACCACTGGCCAAGGCCAAGCCCATCAGCGACAGAGGCAGCACCTCTGGGATAACACAGTTAAGAAGGCAAAAAAAAAAATAATCTGCACACCACCAATTGCAGCCGGGAGACAGGAGTGAGCAAAACAACTCTGCAGACACTCAGGTCAGTGCAGAAGGAGGGGAGGAGGTGCTCCAGACACCAGAGCAGAGATTCCCCTGCAGCCCATGGTGAAGACCATGGCGAGGCAGGCTATTCCCCTGCAGCCCATGGAGGTTAACGGTGGAGTAGATATCTACCTGCAGCCCCTAGAGGACCCCAGACCGGAGCAGGTGGATATACCTGAAGGAGGCTGTGACCTTGTGTGAAGCCTATGCTGGAGCAAGCTCCTGGTAGGACCTGTGGCCCCATGGAGAAAGAAGAGCCCACACTGGAGCAGGTTTGCTGGCAGGACTTGGGACCTCGCTGAGGAATCCAAGCTGGAGCAGCCTGTCCCTGAATTACTGTATCCCGTGGAAAGGACCCGTGCTGGAGCAATTCATGAAGAACTGCAGACAATGGGAGGGACCCCATGCTGGGGCAGGGGCAGAGCATGAGGAGTCCTCCTCTTGCAGGGGAAAGAGCGGCAGAGACAACATGTCATGAACTGACTGCAAGCCCCATTCCCTGTCCCCCTGCATCACTCAGGGGTGGAGGCAGAGGACTCAGGAGAAAAGTTAAGCTTGGGAAAAAGGGAGGGGTGGAGGGAAGGTGTTCTAAGATTTAGTTTTTATTTGTTATTATCCTACTCTGATTTCATTGGTAATAAATTAAACTAATTTCCCAAGTCAAGTCTGTTTAGCCCATGACAGTAATTGTTGAGTGATCTCCCTGTCCTTATCTCAACCCACGAGCCTTTCAGTATATGTTCTCTCCCCTTTCCAGGTGAGGAGGGGGAGTGACAGAGCGGCATTGGTGGGCACCTGGCATTCAGCCAGGGCCAACCCACCACACAAGAGCATCACTAGCAGAGATAAAGAATCATAGAATTGTAGAATCATCCAACTCTACTCAGCACTTGTCAGGCCACACCTGGAACACTGTGTTCAGTTTTGGTCCCTGCTATACAAAAAAGATGTGGACAAGCTATAAAGGGCCCAGAGAAGGACCACAAAGATAATCAAAGGATTGGGAAGCCTGACAGATGAGGAAAGGCTGAGAAAACTGAGTTTGTTTAGCTTTGAGAAGAGAAGGCTTAGGAGACACCTTATCACTATGATCCAATATTTAAAGGATGGCTACAAAAAGATGGAGTCTCCCTTTTTACAAGCAGTCACATGAGAAAGATGAGGGGTAATGGGCACAAGTTACTGCTGGGGACATTCTAACTGGACACGAGACAAATTTTTCACAATGAGAACAATCAGCCATTGGAATAATGTCCCAAGGGAAGTGGTGAATTCCCCAATAGTGTACACTTTTAAGATTCAGCTGGACAGGATGCTTTTGCCAAGAATGGTTAGACCAGGTGATCCTTGAGGTCCCTTCCAACGTGATAATTCTATGATTCTATAATTATGGTTTATTTCCATTTCAGTAGAAATCATCTTGCATTGCTTAGAGGTTCACATTATACATTTATTTTCTGTTCTACTCTGCATGTCCAAAGACCTGTACTAAAACAAGCAAATGTCCTCACAGCATTACAAGTTATAGGTATCAGACTCAATAACAAAAAGATCTAATCTTTACCTACTTGTAGTAATCAGCCTAGAGGATTGTTGTACAAGGAGCTGGTGATCCACATAATGGCCAATTTGGTGTATACCATGTATATCATGACTGCTGTGTGATACACAAGGTGTATCTAATCAATAATATAATTAACCAGTCCACACATAATCAATATATAGATAAGCAAAATAGATGTAATCCATGTTACTGGTTTATCTGTATTCCAGGATTGATGCTGTCAGTGCCTGACAGACCGGTACTGTGAGCAAGACCCTGTAAAAATACTCATAGCTTTAGAGCTGCCAAAGCTCACCATAGACAGGATCTCTGCATCGTGCTGTGCCCTGACCAAAGGTCTGTGCAATGCTGCAATATCTCAGGTTTCCCTGCATCAGAAGGGATGTAAGATTTTACAACTTGCTATCACATTTTTCCATTGCCATATCAACAAATAGTTATCTGGCTTGAAAGTCCTTGCACCTTTCTTGTTGGGATCTGAAAAGAGCTAGCAACTCCTGGTTCCACCATGAAATGAGAGAGACTCCTCTTACTTACTTTCCCCTTTTATCTATTATCTGCCTCTTTTTTCTGTAATGTGAATGAAAGATGGGGTATACAAGCAAAGCCGTCTGCCTTACCAAACTAATACATTTGTAATTAATGATAAGAAAAATATAAGCATTTTGAATGCTTGGTATATACCCCTAGAATCAAATTCCAAATCCAAAATTTAACAAAATATTTCCAAAATTATATGGCTGTTAAAATGGGCTGTCAGTGGCACTGTAAAATTTCATAAATTATTGATATTGATATTAAAAAAATTCTATGATATTTCTTTGTTTACTTTGTTTAACTGCTGTTTTTATTTCAGAATAATTGGATTCAAATTCAAAGATATATTTTAGATTGATTCAAGTCTTTCTTTCTGTGGTTGCAATAACCTCACATTAAGACGTGATTTCTGAACAAAGTGGTGACATTTAAAACATCTGCAATATTGTTCTTTCACATAGTCAAGAAGATGTCATAGTCAAGATGGCTACCAAGTGAGAATGGAAACTGCAGTTAAATATGTGTGCCATACTAACTCTGCTTCTTGCAAAAACATCCTTTCTTAAATGTGATTAGAAACAATGACGGAAGTTCTCCAAGATTGTACTATCACAGCATGTTTTTTTGTATAAAGCGTATTATTTCTACAATGTATTAAACATACTTTTGAGCAAAAAACATTGCTAACAAAGATGCTGAACTGTAAAGGAAAACATTGATTACATAAGGGTCTCCTGTCTCCAGGCTGTCTCAGCTCAATAACACTTGAGAAGGACCAGAGTTTCTTTTTGATGTAAATATTGCTTTAAAGTGAGGAACACATCTAACCTGAAAAGTGCTAAAGTTACCGTCATACGCTGAAGGGCCTGAGGAGGCTGTTTATCTTAACTGGCCTAGCTGCACCCATCACTGTGTCATCAGAATTCCTGTCTGTTGGCGAGAAGATATTTAGATGATAAATAATGTTATTTTTAAAGGACACTTCCCTCCTCTCTAAAGTTCTTTCCACCTTCCTGCTTCAGTGGAGATATCAAGAATATAATCATACTTTCAAATGGGCGATAGTAAGATAGCAGTTAACACCAAGAAGTTTCTCAAACAGGCTTTCTTGTTCCAGATAAACTGTTTTGCCCCACTGTAGGTCTTGTGTGTAACCATATGTCAAGTTTCCTTGTCTCAAACTCAGACGTAACCCCCAACAGCTGCCACCCAAGAGAGGCATGTGCACAAACAGAGCAATAAAACTACTGCAGAATACTTTATATGCCCTAAACTTTTCTAATGAAGTTTTCTCCA
The DNA here is from genome assembly GCA_035590275.1 of Ibycter americanus. Taxonomy (NCBI): domain Eukaryota; kingdom Metazoa; phylum Chordata; class Aves; order Falconiformes; family Falconidae; genus Ibycter; species Ibycter americanus. The sequence continues at coordinate 22,308,718 of JAVJGI010000062.1, forward strand.
CAGTTGATGCCTGACAAATGAGCCCCTGCCCTATAAAGCATGCTAGCTGGGGAGCTGAGAGCTGGCAGTTATCGAGTATGTCATGCCAGCAAGCAGATGTGTGAGCTGTGGGCACCCTGAGCATCTCCAGGGCCTCTGAGGTCCTGATCTTGCTTTCTCTATGTAGGCAAGATCCCACTGAAACCAAGGCATGGGTCGCTTCATTAGGTATGCAAAAATCAACAGCCCACAGATTCAATCATTTCAAGTACTTTTAAATGACTCAAAGCTCAATACCTGTTTTAAAGGCAAAAAAGGATTATTGTCTATGAAAGAAATTAGTAAGGGCCTTAAACACCTTTGTAGCTGTCCTGGTTTCAGCTGGGATAGTTACATTTCTCCTTGGTGGCTGGTGCAGTGCTGTATTTTGGATTTGGTGTGGGAACAGCGTGGTCAGGGACTTTTGTGTTTCTCGGGCCCTGCCAGCAAGAGGGCTGGAGGGGCACGGGAACTGGGGAGGGCACACAGCCAGGGCAGCTGACCCGAACTAGCCAAAGAGGTATTCCATACCATGGGACATCATGCTTGGTATATAAACCGGGGGGGTTTGGCCAGGGCTGCCAATCATTGCTCGGGGACTGGCTGGACATCAGTCAGCAGGTGGTGAGCAGCTGTATTCTGCATCACTTGGTTTCTTTTCCCCCTTTCCTTTGGATTTTACTCCTCTCCCCTTCTCCCTCCTTCTCATTATAACTGTGTTATCATTACTGTTGTTCTTTTGTTTTTATTTTATTTCAATTAGTAAATTGTTCTTATCTCAACCCCTAAGTTTTACATTCCTTTCTGATTTCCCTCCCCACCCCCTGGGTGTGGGGAGAGTGAGCGAGCAGCTTCGTGGTACTTAATTACCGGCCGGGGTTAACCCACGACGATAGCTTAAGCACATGACAATCAGTGTGAAAAATCTGCACTTTTTCAATGCTCTGCTGTGTTGCTGCCTAACACTGAAAACAAAACTTAGAAACTTAATTTTCATCAGTAAAGTGCCCTAGACCACACTAAGAATATGCCCAAACACCTCAGACCCACCAACACTAAGAAGTCTGGAGCCTAAGTCTTCAATGGTGTTTTCAATGATGTTATGTGCACATAACCACAAGGATGGAAAGGGAAAGGGAATGTTGTGACAGACCACTGTTTCCCATCCAGGAATCCATTATTTATCCCGTTCATTTGAGGTTACAAAACCTTCTGCAGTCTTCCATCTGTTTTGAAGCAGGTGCTTTTGAAAAGAATGAGTTATAGTAAAATAAATAAAATAAAGCTTAAAAAAGGTTCACAAGATAATCTAAATTTATGCTCCTGCCCAAAAAGAGGTTGCCATAGTTTCCTTCTCATTCTTCAAGTGTATTTGTCTAATCTCTTCTGTACTTACAGACTCCACAACTTCTGGGCAGCCTGTTTAGCACTTCACTATTGCTTTGATTCGAATCTGGGTTTTTTTTCCTAAAATATAGCATACGTTGTCATTGTTGAAATAAATCCTTTCAGTTCTTTTTCAGCTGGATAATAGATTGTTTTCTTCTTGTCTGCAGCAGCCTTTTACATACTTAAAGGTTGCTTTCACATCCCCATCAATCACCATTCCCTTCCCTTAATTAATAAACCTAGATATTTCAATCTTTTCTTATATGTCAGGTTTTCTAGTGTTCCAGTTCTTCTTGTTGCTCTTCTGTGGATACTTTTGCAGTAGCTTAAACTGGTCACAGCATTCCAGCTGATGTTTTGCCCACACAGTTTAAAGTGGAGATTAATAACAACTGGCAGCAAAGGCAGCGGGGAAGAATCCTATTCCAGAGCATCCAAGCTTTTTTGCTATTTATCAGGATGTCTAACTAGGCTGCGTAGCCTGCTGTGACATAATAGTATGAATTTCAACCCCTCTGAAAGTGTTAATTTCACTACCCTAAAAACATCTAGATTCGAAAGTCTCAAAAGACATTTGGAAACTCTAAACTAACAGCCTGCTGGATAATGTCATGTCCTATATCTAACAAGATAAGCCACCTTTTATTTCCCCAACCAGAACAGAACTTCACATCAATGTGAGGATAATGCATTCATTTAAAATTGATAGTCTCAGCAGTTTTCAAAGTTGTTGTTGTGTTGTTTTTTTTAAGAAAATAAATTTCCAAAGGAAAATAAAAACAGAATTTCAGACAAAAGATTTGTCACTTAGGATATAGCAGTAATTAATTCAGCTCTACCAGAAGTACTATAACACAGAAAATCAATGTAGCCCCTCTATAAATACAGAATATGAGCCTGAGGTTTGTCTTGTTTTATTTTGTCATGCCTGATAGTCACTCTATTGCTATGATCCATAATCAATATTAAATTAAAATAACTGGTCTATAAATTCACAATAGTGAGACTTCCGGCTTTCATAATATACCATAAAAGCATTTTTAAGTATACTATTTTTGATGCTAATCCTTCCCATGCTGTGTACAGTTATTCTGTGCAACAGATGCTCAGACAACAATTTCTTACTTTGAAATGTCGTCATTTGCCTGCCTTAGAAACACTGAGGCTCTTCATCATTGCTTTACATATTGCAGAGGGAAACCAGAAATACCTACATATTACCTATCAGGGCAATGGGAAATGGCCCTTGACATTCTAGCAGGGGAGAACAGGTAATTGTCACAAAGTTTTCACTTCAGGAAACACATTTTGCCCAACCAAATAAGATCTTGGGGCAGACTGCAACAGAGTAAGAAAGAAGGTAAGAAAGTCGGTTATAAAGAAAAACATAGAAGTTCAGCTGAACAACGCAAAATCTCTTTTATCTGCAGCAGAGGAGGTGAGAGGAAAGCCAAAATACTTTGTGTACTGTGGTATTCTCTTGTGACTTTATCTTCAGTTGACCCATCTCTGGTGAAAACTACTGTCTGTGTGTGTGAGAATGGCTGGGTCTGCAGTTGCCTAGATAGGTGAATATCAATTCCCCAGTTTGTACCGCGTGTTAGCTGATATCCGTACAAATGTGTTCATTTCAGTACTGATTTAATAACAAGACTTAAGGATTTGAATCGAGCTCTCATCCTGTTGGGATCACCTATCTTTCACAGCAACCGCAATCTCAAAATCAGCATTTGGGCTCATATCACTATGGGTTTCCTAGATCGAGGATTTTCATGTCTGATTAGTCAATATTGGCTTCTCTTCACACCCTGAAGTAGAAGGGGGCAGGTGTGTCAAAGAACAGGACTTCACTCCCAACCAGGCAAATGGCAGGTGTCACGGGAGCATCACGACCTTGCCTTGACCAAGAGCTGAGGACGGAGCATTGTCAGCCATGGCAAACAGGGCAGCTCAGACAAGAACGGAGTGCGATGGGCCTTGGTAGGGGCCCTGGACCAACAAGTGACAGGAGAATGACACCTGAGACTGCTGAAAAGGTGCAGTGCAATATCACCACAGACTGACTTGACTGATGCCTGTGAAAATATCTGGCCACAAACTCCTCTCCAGGAATAGAAACTGGGGGAAACACCACTAAAGTAGACATCTGGCACCGCATAAGAGCGGAAAGCCCATGTCAGGGCCAAGCCACTGACCAGAGCCTGACACTGAGCCTGACCGGGCTGAGCACCATGCTTCCCCAAGCTGAGCTGTGCTGACCCACCAGAGCGGCGCTGGGGCAGCGGGACGCGCCTGGCTCCCGCTCCGCGCATGCGTGCACGTCTGCGTGTACACACACAGAGCTTTCCCTGACACAGCCTGTCTCTTGCTTGAGACATTGAGAAGCTGAAAAGTCCTTGACTTAGTACAAACACCAACAGCCTAAATCCAAACCACAGCACTGCACCAGCTACTAAGAAGAAAATTAACTCTGTCCCAGCTGAAACCAGGATACCACCGCATAAACTGAGCTTAGCAGTGTCCATGGACAGGTGTTCTTTTTTGCCTCATTGCAGTAGCAAATTGTGTCTTGGGACTGTTTCCTGTACAGCTAGATCATGCACTTAAGCCTAACTATGTCCCTCTGTTGGAGGAGACACTTGTCACAGTCTCCTCATGTATTAAGAAAGTATCTACCTCCTTTACTGAAACATCTTACAAGTTCTTAAGGTGTTTCATGGACCAAACGTATATTACAGCAATGCCCAATTTTGCTCGAAGTACTCATTTTCCTTGAACATCTTTAGTGTTCTAAGTGGGTTTTATTATGTTATATAACCGTAATTCCTATCCAACATTTTTAACAGCTTCCAGTAATGCATTAAGCAATGTTACTAAAAGCTGTTATATATTTAATTTCTCTACTTCTGTTTATTCTTACAGGATCTTGCCTTTTCCCCTGTTCTCTAACATTATCTTAAGAAGTAAGGGGTTGGGATTACATGTTTGTTTGAAAAAGAGGAGCAGAAATGAGAAATAGCTTGAAGAAAGTGTATATTTTCCACATTTATACTTAAACTGCCAGTTCTTAACAACAATATTTACTTAAGTTACTGAAGTTCAAATAAAATTGTAACACTAAAGAGTACTATTTTAGGGGAAAGGCATTCTTTCAAGCTTCAGAATTTAGCATATTTAGTTAAGACAAATAAAGACAGTTATTTGATTTAAGGTATTACCAAAACAAGGAAATAAATCATATTCCCTTCTTCCTAATGGCATTTTTTAAACAGTCTGAGCCAAGAATTGTACATGGAATTATAAATTTTAAATACTTGCTTTCATATTAACATACTGGCTTTATCAGCAAACTAATCATGCATAACAGGAATGCATATTCATTATATCTATATCTTGATCAAAAACTTTTAGAGTTTAACTCCAGGGCTTTTTATGTTGGTAGAAGGTAACAGAGATACAAGGTGGAAGGACAAATCTTTTCACTTTTTCATAATTTTTCTATTACATTGAAATCATATAACCTAGCTTAACTACCTTTGGCTGTGCAGCTATAGACTATATCTGCCTAATCCTAATAATGTTAATTGTATCTTTTAGTTATTATTTATATTCTTCATGTATGGTTTTATAACCGTTATCTTGATGCATTTAAACATCTATTTTTGCTCTAAGAAAGTTTACCACATAATCAAGTCTCTTGAGGGCAAAATGTTGTCATTTTCCCCACTGTATTAGTCAGTTTGATTAATGTTTGCTGAAGGATGTCTGCTCTTGTAATAGTATTGTATTCTGATTATTATTAAGTTGTTGTGCTGCCTCCAGTACGAGATCTAATAGTACCACAAATAATTGATAACCCACTTGTGGCTTTCATGACCTGTATTTTCTCCAGGTTATACTGTAGCTGTCCCTACCTGTAAAATCTTTTTCTTACTTGCCTCACATTACTATCAATTCTGTTAACAATAATTATCATCATTCCACATCCCTCTTTTCCTTTCTGCTATATACAACTCCTCCGAATACCACATAGGGTTAACACTTGGATCTAGACATAGACTATTTTGACAATCTGAATTCTTGTAATTTACAGTACAGAACAAGATGATAATGAACACTGCTCTGAACTAGACCTTTGGGTTGTTACTTGTCTTGCTGTTTGAATAAGAATGTGCTTGAAGTTATGATCTAAGAGGACACTTCTGCCATCCTCAAAAAAAAAAATAATAGCAAGAGAGAAAAAAAATAATAAATTATGGTTTTATACCAGTCAAAATCTACCAGACATTGAAAAGCCCTTTATCTGTGTGATAGACAATATTAA
>JAVJGI010000062.1:22314548-22327458 GCA_035590275.1 Ibycter americanus
AAAAAAAAAAAAAAAACAAACAAACCACATACACACATTTAAAAAAGAAAAAAGAAAAAGAAAAAGACAAACCACTAACGACAACACAAACTTTTAATAAAATAAGAAAATAAATGGGTCACCAAAGAGATGACATATATTTGCTAACCTGAGGAAATATTTCCTAGTGTATACAATTACTCTTTCTGTTGAGTGCCATCACACCTATTATGAAATATAATATTACTTGGAGAAGACCTGTGTTGTCCACTTGAAGAATAATTAAGTTTTCCACCGCTCAATAGATTATATCTGAAAGCACAGCCATAGATGGAAGTAACAAGACAGAAAGGCAAACTTATCCCACATTGAAATCATAAAAGAAAACAGAAAAAGGAAGAACAGCACAATATTTTTACTTTTAAAATACGAAGGCTTTTTTTCCTGCTCAAGTATCTTGTTGGTTTTTTTTTTAATCCGGATTTGGGCAGTAGTGACCAATTACAAATAATTTAATTGTAGAAAACCAGTTTGTATTAGAGTACATACCAGCTTTCATGACATAGTATGTTATCCTGCACAAAAGAATGTTCTAGTTTAGTGAAAACTGGCCATAGACAGTGAAAAAAGGTTGTATCCAGCATCAGTTTAACATTGTGTTTACAGTAAATCTTTGTATAGAATTTTCCCAAGGCCTGAGTCTACACAAGTTAGTAATTTACTCAAGCTTTTCTTAATACACTTACAACTGCTATTAGTGTGAATTTCCGCCACTGTCCATTATATAAAAATAAGTCACTGAACCATATCCTGAGAGCTAGATGTCTACACTATTCAATCTTTAAGTACCTAAATCCAAGAAAATAATCCATGAAATCCTTGCCTCACCTGAAAACTTGTGTTAAATTTTTCTCCAGCAATATCCCAAATTCTGCACTGTACAAACTCAAAACCTGACAGGTCTGATCACCTGACGCTGGTGGTGAGTCACAGAGGATAGAAGCAGAGTGAAATTACAGAGGTTATCTACTCCGTTCCCTGACCCAAGGCCAGATCAACTACATTTTTGTTATTCACAACAGGTTATTAGGATTTGGTTTTAAAAAGCTTTTCATCAACTAGGAGAGTCTACCCTGGCTGTTCTGGACATAAACATCTGAAACTAGGTGAGATGAATGCCATGTTTTGTGTGAGGAACAGGAATACATCGATATAATGGGAGGAAGGTGTGGTAAGAAAAATGGATTAAAAAAATCAGAACTGTAGTTTATGACAATTGTGGGCCTGTAAGGACAGTGAGGACAGTTTTGAGGCACTATTCTAATAAGTTGTAGATAGATGCTCACAACCGCGTGTTGTTTAGTGGCCATCAAAAGATGTCTCCCCAGCAACTGGAAGAGCCCAATCAAAAACAGCAGAATATAACCATTTGTGACTTTAGAGGTTACACCTAGTAGAAAAAAAGATTGCAATAGAAACTTGGGCATTAAAAGAATTAATATTGAGTACTATTTTGTAACAAAAGGGTTGCGATTCAGTCCCATAAATCTACTTCCATTTATTGTGGACAGAAGTTGGATAACTAAATTATTCTGTTTCAGTCTAGGTTACAAATACACATGTAATAGGACTTACAACACTTTTCTAAAGGGCAGTACTCTTTAGTTCAGCTATGGAAAATACTTATGCTGCTGAGGAATGAATTTTCACAGTTTGATATTGACATGAATCTTATGAATTCTACTGGGAACAAAATGACTTTTAAACTCCAAGTGAAATTTTCTGTTGAAACAAACGAGGCAGAAGCATAAAAAATATTGAGACTTTTGAGCTAAGAATTTGCATGACATGTAGCACAAAACGTGAGACTTTTGCATTTCAGCCCAATTCTAATCAAGCAATAAACATAAGAGTTATTTGTCAAATATAAAAAATCCCAGAGAGACTGGGAATTTCAGTGCTTTTGTCTTCCTGTAATTTGATTTTCAAAGAATAAAGGTTAAAAAAACCCAAACACCACAACTAAGGAAATGTCTCGTTTTAGCAAGTGGAGCAGGCATTCTGCTGTGCACCACAGACTTCTGTGTCAGTTTATCTGACATGCTGGTTTTGTCTGGGGTAGAGTGAATTTTCTTCATAGTAGCTGGTATGGAGCTATGTTTTGGATTTATGCTGAAAACAGTGTTAATAATACAAGGATGTTTTTGTTATTGCTGAGCGGTTCTTACGCAGGGTCAAGGTCTCTTCTGCTTCTCACTCCCACCCCACCACTGAGTAGGCTGGGGGTGCACAGGAAACCGGGAGGGAACACAGCTGGGACAGCTGACCCAAAGTAGCCAAAGGGGTATTCCATACCATTGAACACCATACTAAGTACATAAGCTGGGGGAAGCAAAAGGAAGGGGGGACGTTCAGCATTATGGTTTGTCTTCTCAAGTAACCGTTACATATGATGCAGCCCTGCTTTCCTGGGGATGGCTGAACATGCCTGCTGGTGGGAAGTGGTGAATGAACTCTTTGTTTTGCTTTGCTTGTGCGCGTGGCTTTTGCTTTACCTATTACATTGTCTTTATCTCAACCCACAAGATTTCTTACTTTTACTCTTCCAGTTCTCTCCCCCATCCCACCAGTGGGGAGTGAGTGGCAAGCAAGCAGCTGTGTGGTGCTCAGTTGCCAGCTGGGGTTAAACCATAGCATGTGTTGTTCTACCCTCCCCCCCTTCACCCCCCACCCCCCGAAGATCCTGTTTAACTTCCATGCAGAAATCCAGTCCGTTTTGTAGTGTTGTAAGTCCCTAAAATCACCTATGTGTTTATTGTATGGGCACCCATCACTATGAAAAAAATGGTCAAAACTTTCTGCTGTGAGAAAGAAAGATACCGTTCTTTATCTTGAACCCTTAAGGACACACCAAAAAAGAAGGGGAATGGTAAACCTCCAAGCATACTTATCCCATCCCTCACACGTCCTGTGAGCCTGAACCACCATACCTGGAAGTATTCTGAATGAAAGCACTTACCCTGCTGAAAGGAAACAGAACACAGAGCAGAAGCAAGCAGACAGGAGCAAGCCTTATCCTGCAGTTATCACCAAGGCACCTGATAAAGGAAAAGGCCCAGGATCAACACACCCCTTCAGTAACAACTGCTGGTCATTGGGCAATGCTAGCTAGTGCAAAATGCAGCAACACTTTTTTCTGTCCTCAGTGAGAGTCAGATGTCTTCTTGACTCCTCTCCCACCATGCAACCATAGCATTGCCAGGTGCAGAAGGGCTCTGCTTCAAACAGAACAGCGAAAGGTACATTTAGCCTGTGTGCTGTAGTTCCAACTTGCTAAGGCTGAGAAGGGCCTGATGTCCCAGGCTCTTGCTTGCACTGGTGGGAGATTATTTAAAATAATAGGCAATTAACAAAAAGTGTTAAAAATTGAATCTTTCTTGTCTCGTCCCTTCTGTTTTAACAGAGCAGCATTTTAAAACTATCTTCAAACAGGGAAGAGGGTGAATCCTTGGTGAATGGAGCTTCCTGATAATTAATTCCTACGGTTTTATTATATAATCGGTACCAAAAGTTAGACCCCGACCCTCAGTAGGCAGGTGTCCTGCTCTGTTGGTCATCGCTCTGCATGCCTTCCTTGTGTGTCACCTGTTAGCACAAGTACACAGTTCTTGCCAGGTCGTGGGCAACACATACTCTGCTTCTCACTTGAGCATTATGCTTGTGTTCCAAACCTTCCTCAGCTCTGCTGAACAGATTGAAGTCCTAGTGAGGCCAGAGTAACCTAACAGCAGCAACAACGACAAAACCTTTCCAAATTATTCAACATTCCTCACAGATTTTAGTCACATTTACGTTAAGATCAGAAAATTCTGTATCACAGCTAGATAAAATCCCTGGACTATTGTTCCCTGGGTTAACACAATATACAATAGGTATCCAGTCTTCTAATAAAACTCTTCTTCTTTGATGTCTTTTATCACAAGATTTTTATGATTGTGTATTTTCATATTATGAGGCTTATAATAAAAGCATATCCTTTTGATCATTAGATTTTTGTGCTATACCTTTCAAGGTAATAATAAAAGCTAAATCTGAAACAATATCCTCTTTGTTTGACTTAATAAGAGGCATAGGGGCATTTGTTTAAATACTGGGGCTTGTTTGTGCTTATTCAGTGAAAATCACCCAGCATAAATAACTTGCAGAAAGTTTATAGCCTACTTAAATGTCAGGAAAGCTTTATTTTAATGACTTAGCTACTAAGACACCAAAGGGCTTATGAATACTCTGAACTTAAAACACATAAATGAATAAAACTACCTGTGTATTTTGCTAGATTTTATGTGAAATTTCAGTATAGTTACTTTATTCAGAGGTCCATATTACTGATGATCGAATAACTCCCTCTTTTTTTTATTCATTTATTAGCCTAATTGCTTCTTCAACACTCGTCGGCAAAGACTTTCAGTGTGTCAAAAAAAAACCCAACAGTATCAGGCTTGTTCTAATACTACCAACTTGGGAAATAATATGGTTTGGAAATAATGAAAATGAAAGCAGTTATTATCAGGAAGAATTAATCACTCATCAATAGAAATAGTGTTTCTGAAGATTACGTTGATTACTCTTTAAATAATATAGAACAATTCAGCAGACCCTGACATGCATACCAGTGGACAGTGTCTGTATAACATCTAAGAACATACAGTGGCCATATAGATTTTTAATGAAACTGAAAGATAGGACCCAGTTAAAATAATATGTCATGGTCAATTCACAGAAAGACTGTAACAGGGAGTAATAAACATAAGTTTATTCTAACATTTATGGAACAAAAATCAAATTTTCAATTAAGAGTTTTTAATAGAATATATATTCTATATATATAATTTATTCTATAACTATGTATTTTTATTATATCTTATATTATTTTATATATTATACATATTTTTATATTTTATATATACATATAGTTATAAATATAATTATGTATTTTATATATAAAATTAAATATAGTTTTATGATTAGATATTGAAAATAATTTTTATATATGCTATATTAAAAAAATACTTCTCTAGACAAAGTTAAGAACAGTAAGAAATGCAAATTGGAACCCTCTAAAGTAATAATAACTGATGGGAATGGAGATCAGATGATCCATTAGCTGGATATCACTAGCCATCAGCAAAGCCCAAATTCGAAAAACTCGTTTTAGCATGCTCTTTTCTTTTTTTTGAAAAAAAGGGGAAAACCTAAGAAAAATGCAGAGTTTTTAACAGAACTGACCCATTCAGAGAGCAGGTGAATAGTGCTGCATTTCAAAAGCATGCTTAAAATAAAGAGCAAGAAATGGGAAGAGGAGGGAATATTCCTGAGTTAAGAAAATACAGTATTATATCAAACTATAGTATCAAGCTTGTAGCTATTCTGAATGAAATGGAATGCACACACAAAGTCAGGGAGGCAGTTATGATCTTACTTTCCTGGGACTATATTTTAACATTAAAATTTAAGAATGAAAACAAGCACCTTGTTTTCAGCATATTAATGGGAAGAAGCAGAAAGATTTATTACGAAATGTGGAATTCTGTTGGAAAAGTGTCACAAAATTTGGGCAGAAATGCATGCTTTAAGTTGGCATATGGTTAACTACAGAATAAAGAAACGTTCCAGATATAAAATTACATCAACTGTATTTGAAATGGCAGGAAGCATTTACCTGTCTCTTACTGACTGTGCAGTCCAGTTACATCTTTACACTCATAGCTGAAGGTTATAGGAATATGGGTAAGGGCATAGGCAAGGATACACAAGTGAAAATAAAACTGTATAATTCCCAGTTGTCCAGATCTAATAAACAGTTAAAAGCATTTGTAAATAACAGTACATGAAGGCATCAGTAGTTACAGAGCAAATGCAGTGCAAAAGTTTATGGTAAATAAAGTTAAAAATCCATCTACCCTTGAAATTAAATAAACTATTCCAAATTCTTCTAATAAATTCTGTCAAATGATAGCAATTTGTAGCAGTAGCAGTCCTTATGAATCATATGCAATATTGTAGCGTCAGGTCTGCAAAGTTAATAAATCTACCCTCAGGGAAAATTCACGCCTAAGCACAGAAACAAAACCTATACAACAGAAATTACCCGTCGAACCCTTTACATTTTTTTCCCCAATGCAGTTGCGTATTTTTATAGAAAGATGTTTCCTATGCATGTCATTGCATTCCTCAGATGTACATTTGGGATATATGTCTTAGGAAATTATGTCACATGATTCAAAACGTATCAAAGCTTATTATTTTCTGATAATATATACAGAGAAAGTTTTCTTTCATATAGGGAATTTAAAGTAAGTGGAAACCGATCCTTTCCTGAATTCTGATTACTGTATGTATTTTATGTGTTATTAATGTAGTTGTATTAAATAGACTAAACTGACAGGAGAAAGGTTCATTTAGCGCAACAGTTACAAATGGAGTTATGTAAAGCAGCAGCTAAGCAAAGCTTTAAATAGTTGCATGTAGAAATGGCTAACACTGTTGCCTATTGACTTGCCTCACTGTACCACAACAGCAGGATGCCATAAAAGCATATTCCATTTTGTATTGTTCATACACAACACCCAGAAGTGTGCTAGGTCATTTGTAAGCATAAAAAAATCCTCTCTCTAGGAGATGGCTCTTTTATTCTTCCTTGTTTGGCTGTTACCACTAGTCTAAAATTAAAGACATTTACATCGATAATATATGCTTGCTTCTCATATATCAAAAGCAAAACATAGACTCTGGTATTCAAGCAGGCTGCAGGATCAAAAGCTTCATCACTGCCTGTCAGGCTATGAAGTAGCTGCCCCTGGAGAAAGGCTGAACTTCTGCTCCTACCACACAATTCCTGGCCGCAGAGCCTGGCAGACCTCCTCCCTTGCACAGCGGGATGCAGCACTGGCAGCCCCCACTGCTAACGAAAACAGAAACAGCGGCAGCTATTTGCCTCCGGGCTGTAAGATGCATCATTTCAGGCAAATAATGTCCATTAAGAGAGCTGTAGTGAAAGACCTACTCTGGCAGGGATAGAAATATGTGAATACACTTTTAATTAAGGACTGGTATCATGACGGCAGAACTGGGACTGTGTGATAATATTAATGACATTTTGAGCCGTTGCAGATAGAGCTTACCAGTGCCACCCGTCCTTCCAGCTGAAGCTTGCTTCACAAAAATGGGGCCCCAGGGGCTTGATCTGCAAAGGTGCAGAGCTCTCTCACGCAGTGCTGAGTGCTCTTAACCGGCACAGAAAGCAGAGTGAGCTGGTCACGCTCAGCCCCCACAGAACCGCACAGGATCGGCACAACTGACTGTAGCTTGAACTGTGGACAAGAGGCAGGCAGAAAACAATCTTCTGGTAACGTCCAGCTTCTTTGTCTCTTCCAAAGCCCCAGCATGGCTGATTTAAAAACACACCAAAATTACACAATGTCAGCCATTCCTGTTAGCGATGCTGATTTTTTTTTTCTGAACATTTTGTCCGGTGCCCAGCAGCACCTCAGTCTGGATCCAGCTTCCAGCTGTATTGTTATTCTTGTAATTTATAGCAGGAGATCTGACACAGATTTCTACAGCAGTATATTACTCTGCCCGCTTGCTTCCAGACGGGGATTTCAGTCTCTATCTTACATTTAAGTATATCTGTCATTTTTTATTTCATACCCTTTGATGCTAGACATACGTTACTACAATTGGTGATACTCTGCTGTCGTTTGCCAGGACACTGGCTTGTCCTTTAAACCACCATCTGTCTTTGCCTTCCCCTGGTCCTGCTGGTGCCAGCTGTGCTGGTAACTGGACACTATAACTGGAAGATTGTCTCTCACCGGTTCACAATATTTGCAGAGGAACCCAACAACCATAGGGAAAAAAAAAAGTGCTTGTTATACCAAGTGTTACTCAGTGTTTCCAGCACTGGTGGCAGCCAGACACTGGCACCTAAAGAGAGTCTAGCAGCAGTACTGGGAACCAGAAATCCAGCATATGAACTCAATAACTCTGAGTAACATCAGAATGAGCAGCTTGCCTGATGCTCGCAGAAGCAGTATCAGTTACAGTAGGTCTGTTTCAAGGTATTATTGTTATGTAAACCTGTGTAATTTTTAAATAGTTATCATGGGGTTCATGTGCATTTGTTTGCATGCATATGCAGAGGTGAAAAGGATATGCAAAAAAATCGATTTGGGAATTCAAAGATCACTGTATGAAACTTATGAGAGTCTGAAAAGAGTCAAAACATGTCTGAAGTGTGCATGTTGCCCACTGCCTTACACTGTGTGCTGTACATACACATATCTGTATGTGCATGTATAGATCATCTAATAAATAAAGTTGCAAACATGCATAAATAGCTCCTAGATTTTTAAAGATTAATAAAGTCCTGCTTTTCTTGTTCTGTATTGCAGATTGTTTCCATATGTGCAGCTATTTATGTACACTCTTAATGCTAATATGATGTTGATCCGAGTCTGCATCAGGCTTGCTTTTTCAGGTGTGAATCATGAATGCATCCATTTATCCACTTTACTGGATTTGTTTCTGATTTAAGATGCAAAGAGAGGGCAAATCCTGGTGATGGTTTTGTGCTGAATGCTACACAAATTTGAGATTATCATTACATGCATTAATGGAAGATCTATCCTGGCTATCCCAAATGACAGTCAGTATAAACTTTATGGGAAACATAACATTTGTGTGTTTATTCATTCTGTAGTGTTACAGAAATATGAATTAGGTATCTATTCGCTTAGTTATTTTTATTGATGGTGGTGGTAGTACTGTCCTTAACAGCCCTTTGTCTGTAAAACCAGGTGCAATGTTTACCAGGAATTCAACTACCTTAAGACATATGCAGTTTCATAAAAGCCCTTAAAACAGCCTCTATTAAAATGTCTCCACTGTGAGACAAGGTAGAAGTACTCTTTTCTAAGACTAAAAGTGGAAATGTCATTTGTCATTTGGAAACTAAAAATCTCTCCCATCCCCGTTTTTAGATTACAGTTTTAAAGCTCTGACATTTTTCACTACAGCTTTAACTACCATGTGCATAAATACATACACAATTCTGCAGACAAGCCATTTTTCCAAATCAAAGCAAATCAACAGCTGCTTAAAACATAATGCTGCAGATACTCGTGGGCAGGAACAGTCTGATTTGCCCATTGCATGAGTATTGATTTTTGATTGCAGAGGTTACTCTGCGGATGAAAAGATCATAATCATACTAAGAGATGCTTCACTGAAAACTTGCACTCTACAAAACAAAGTGGAAAAAACAATTCAGCTAACTGAATAAAAAAGCAGAGATTACTACTATCTTTGTCCTTGTTTCTAGAACCTGCTTTAAATGACCTTAAATGTCTGTTCATATCAGTACTACCTAAATAGCCAAAAGTGGAAAGCTGGGCAAAAGAAAAGGAGAAAAAAGAGAAATAAAGAACTCTGTCATCTAGTTTCTTTATGCATGGCAAGGACTCGGCCCCAGTTCCTGTCCATCCTTGATTTCAGAAGCTTGGCAAAGAGAAACATAAACAGTGAGGGGCATGAACTCAACAGGTCAGTAAAAAATGGATTTATGGATTGTAGAGAGAAAAACTGTTAAAAATTCAAGACAAGAAAGTGCTCAGCTGCTGAGCTGTGTCCTGGAAGCACTTCAGGGCCACAGGCATGTCCCAGTTTGACTTGAAAGCTCCTGAAAGCACCCCAACTTCTGCAGCAGTAACACCCCACGCTATGGGACTCAGTTAATCGTGTCAGGATATGGGAGGTAGACTGATTCCATGCCGATATCCCATGAAGCCCCTAACCTTGCTATACATACAGAATGCTTCTATAGCACACACAAGCTATACAAAAAATGCAGGTGCAGCTTCCACCTTCTTCAAAATGAAGAAACTGTGGTTCTCCTGCTGACCTTTGGTATTATAGTTCCCTGATCAGAGCACTGACTCTGCAAACAAAAGACCCAAGGTCATTTTTCTGCTCAGCACGAGCAGATTTAACCTCATATCTTCTACCTCCTATGTGAGTGTCCTAAATATTAGACTGCAGATGCTTCTGTGCATGTGACAAGGAAAGTATCATCCTCTCTTACTGAAACTGCAGCTTTGCAGCAAAAACTAAAATTCACTGGAGTAATAGTGGAATACAGAAACCCAAAGAACTTATCAGCTATTTTTGTGCCTAAAACCACCACTTTGAGGTTAAGAAAATGAAGAATTGGCATCAGACACAGCAAAGCTGAAATACCAAAGTATGGATGTCAGAGCTCTACCACCTCCATTCAGAAAGCACATGTTGTTATTTGTATCTTTTGGGAAGAGGCTGATTCTACAGAGGCCACAGGTGCACTCGGAGCATACCTCTCAGACCAGTCCTCCCCAAGGATTTGCAGTGAGGAACGCAGAGCCCAAGGAAGAAACTCAACCTGCACACCTCTAAAGAGTAGAGGAAGCACTTAACTAATAGGTATAAGGGGACTGAAACCTCTTGTGGAACAGGAAATACCATAGATGCCCACGTTTCAGTTGTAGCATGGAAGTACTTCAGAAGATAATTATGTGGCAAGAATTCTGGGGCAACTGATAAACAGGTAGGGTATGGTCCCAGCTCTAGGGACTGCATACATGCTTTGTATTACAGTGTTACTACTTAAAATGGATAAAAGTCATTGGACTACAAAAACATATTGTGGTGGGTTGACCTGGGCTGGATGCCAGGTGCCCACCATTGCTGCTCTATTATTCCCCCTCCTCAGATGGACAGGAGAGAGAAAATATACCGAAAGGCTCATGGGCTAAGACAGGGAGAGATCATACACCAATTACTGTCACAGGCAAAATAGATTTGACTTGGGAAAATTAACATTATTTATTACCAATAAAATTAGACTAAGAAAATAAGAAATAAAAACCAAATCTTAAAAACCCCCTCCCCCCACCCCTCCCCTCTTCCCAGGCTTAACTTCATTCCCAAATTCTCTACCTGCTCCCCACCCCCAGTGGCGCAGGGGGATGAGGAATGGGGGTTGCGGTCAGTTCCTCACACTGTCTCTGCCATTCCTTCCTCCTCACACTCTTCCCCTGCCCCAGCATGTGGTCCCTCACATGAGAGACAGTTCTCCATGAACTTCTCCAATGTGGACGCTTCTCCTTCCCCTGGGCAGCAGTTCTTCACAAACTTCTCCAGCATGGGTTCTTTCCCTGGAGTGCAGCCCATCAAGAACTGACTGCTCCAGCGTGGCTCCCCCAGTGGGGTCACAATTCCTGCCAGCAAACCTGCTCCAGTGTGGGCTCCTCTCTCCGTGGGGCCACAGGTCCTACCAGGATCTTGCTCCAAATAGGCTTCTCACAGGGTCACAGCATCCTTCAGGTGCATCCACCTGCTCCAGTCTAGGATCCTCTAGGGACTGCAGGTGGATATGTGCTCCACCGTTAACCTCCATGGGCTGCAGGGGGACAGCCTGCCTCACTATGGTCTTCACCACAGACTGCAGGGGAATCTCTTCTCTGGTGCCTGGAGCAGCTCCTCCTTCCCCTTTTTCACTGACCTTGGTGTCTGCAGGACTGTTTCTCTCACACATTCTCATTCCTCTCTCCAGCTGCAGTTTTCCTTGAATAGTTTTTTTCCCCTTCTTAAATATGTTATCCCAGAGTCACTACACAATTGCTGATGGCCTTGGCCTTGGCCAGCGGTCGTTCCGTCTTGGAGCTGGCTGGCATTGGCTTTATCAGACCTAGGGGAAGCTTCTAGCAGCTCCTCACAGAAGCCATCCCTGTAACCCCCGCTGCTACCAAAACCTTGGCATTCAGACCCAATAAAAATCATGTTTTGGATCTCATCTTTAATTTGCACACACAAAGGGTTTAGCTTTTTTTTTCTTATTTACCACAAATTTGTGTTTGTTTAACATAGCGAGGTTTGTGCAATAGAATTCATAACAGCTAGAAAGCAACAGTAGTTAAGCAATACCACTGAGTACCACAGTGTGATAGTAAACTGTGCAAAAGAATACCATCAAAATTGCATTTTTCTCAGATTTAAACTTCCAGAATTTTTTTCGTTCCAGTGAACTGACCACGTTCAAATTTGCAAAAATAGTTCCTTGCCCTAGAAACACTGCCCTTTTTAGTTACGCTACAGTCCTTTCTCCTGTCCTAAAAAGTTTTTCTGTCTTTCCTTATTCTTCATTCACCATCACAGTCAGTTCTGCTCCTTCTGAAGAAGCACATATCATCATCTTCTCAAATTGTTACAGATTTTCTGTGAATAAAAAGTTTTGAACATAGAGGAAGTGGGTTTATATTATAGCTGAGTCCAGCTAAGTTAAAATGGATGCCTCACTCCTTTACTGTGAACATAGGAAACAGCTTGCTTTGCATTTATTTGAGTAGTCTAAAAGGAGATATTGACTTTGAGAAAAACTTGAGTTGAATCCATATTTACTTATGTTTCCTTTTTTAGGAATTCCAGTAATACACTTTTTCTCCACTACTGGCTTTAAAGTACACCAGCTCTATATGAAAAGGATAAAAGTCAAAAATAGTTTATAAATTATGAGTAGGATGCAGGTTCTGAGTGCACATGGCTGGAGGTATGATAAAGCTACATTTTTTAATCTCCCTGTGGTTAGCTTCATGATACTACTAGATATTCTGCTCTAGATACGTGTTTGAAGAACTGGCTAGCTGGTTGGGGAGGAAAATGGGCAGTTTTTCATTTCCACTCTCCAATAGAGTGACTTTTCCTTGAACACTGCTAGATTATACTATCTTTCTTCCATTTCTATTTTCAGGAACAATGGGGCAAAGAGATGAGGCTTTACTAATATATAATGCAGAGCACACGGGGGCGGGGGGGGGGGGGGGGGGGAGCGTGTGTAACC
>JAVJGI010000062.1:22335992-22352327 GCA_035590275.1 Ibycter americanus
AGTAAATTGTTCTTCTCTCAACCCTTGACTTTTACATCCCTTTCCGATTCTCCTCCCCATCCCTCTAGGTGAGGGGGAGTGAGCAAGCGGCTGCATGGTGCTCAGTGGCCGGCCGGGGTTAAACCACCACAGCAAGCCATTCCATCTCCATGATTTTAGTTGGGTTTTTTTGAAAACTCTGTTTTGCATTTGCATTTTTATATTGTCATTCTTAAAAATTCCATAGGTGTAGAGATGCAGCCAGAAGACTATTGTACAAGGAGTTAGTGATCCACATCTTGCTTCCTTCTCATGTATACAGGTGCACTGTGAATACCCTGTGACCACTTACCAACCATCTATGGCAGAGTATCTGTGATTTCTCAGGTGTATGCCCCCATATCATGGATACCATGGAAATGGTCTATAAAACAGTATAATTATTCAATGTATGCATAATAAATACATAGTTAATCAACATACATGTGTTCAATGTATATTCAAACATAAATGTAGTACATCGTCTCATCGACCTGAAATATTATTTGTACTTGCTTGGGAACTATAACTTTACCGAGACAAGGGTCTTGGAGCATATTGTCCAAGGAACTCTTCAAGGCTAGGTCCACACTCCAAACTTTACTGCTATCAGTGACTGATGAAGCTGTATTGTGAGCAAGACCCTATAAAAATACTCATGAACTTAGAGCTGGTGAACTTGACCACAGATGGGAACTCCGCACAGTGTGCCATGAGCCATGAGGAAGTGCTTGCCCAATGCTGCAACAGCTGGGATTCCCAGCATCAGGAAGGATGTAAAATTGCCATCACCTTTTCTATATTTTCCACCTTTTGCTTAATACATTAGTTAACAAGCTCTGAGTGTTGGTGTCTTCCTTACAGAGTGCCAAAAAGAACTGACACCTCCTCAGTCCAAAAGAGTAGGAAATTACTGTGCCTTCATACATAATACAAGGAATGAGAAGAAAGCTTTTTTCCTGCATGAAAAAGCTTCTGAACACCCTGTAAAGATGGTAAGAATGGTGTGGACAGAGGTCTTTTCCAAAGGACTTTTAAAACAACCAAAAGAAGAACCACATTGAAGAAGTCTTTAAGGAATGGTCTTGGGCTTTAGGAGAGTGCTAGTCCTTCCCTTGACATCATAAAGGAATTCCTAACTCAAAATCACTGACAAGTGATATTGGTATCTTTTAACATGACTTCTCATAGCAGTTTCACCAATTCATTATGAACTTAAGTGCTCATGTCAGTCCACTGCTGACCCCAATTTATACTACTACAGATAGTAACTGATTTGGCCTGATTCTCTTCCCAATTTATACCAACATAAAAGAGAGAAACCCTACACATTCAAGGTACACCAACACAAAAATGGATATTACACAGAAGACTGAGCCCTGTTGTTGCAGATACCCTACTGGGAAATGGCTTGATGATATATAAAAGGCAAAAAGGCTTTTGTACAGGCCACTGAATTGGGAGGGGCAGGCAGAGCTACAAAGAGAGGAGACAGTTCTGCCTGGAAAGCACAGAGCTTGCTGCGCAGACAGGATTTTCTGTTTTGGCAACTTGAATAAGATTTCTGCTTTATCTGTACACTGTGCTCTGAGGCATAGACCCTCTCGTGCCCTTTTGTGTGTAGGATCAGGCCTTCTGTACAATCAGAAAGAAACCAGGATTGTACCCATCTTTCCTTGCAATATTAAGGATTTCCAAAAGGGTGCATCTCAACCTGATACTCAGGTGCCCATAGCTTGGATTCAAGAGAGGAAACAAAGTAAAGGGCAGGTAGAAAACTGAGTGCATGTGATCCTGTGATCCCTACTTGTTCATTTCGGTTCAAAGCCAAGCCAGTGAGCTTAGATCACTTTTAGCAGCTGTTTAATCTGATTTTGCAGTTGGAGTCACTTAGACAATATAGATGTGAGACAGTGCAAGGATTTACCATTTACTGGCTGTGCTTCTCAGCCATTCACTTCTCAAACGCTTCCGGCCAGCAGTGGTACGGTCAGCCTGGTCAGATTAACCCGCAGTGGTTTAAGAAAGCCTGTTTGATTTCATGCAGTAGCAGAGGAGATGAGCACTCAGGAAGTCTCATCAGTGACAAAGTGACAAATAGCAGCTCGTGGTGGTAATAGCTATACCTGACTCAGAGGGTTCTTCCCATCCAGGGTGAAACTCAGCAGATTAATTTATCTGCTGGCAGTGTCAGCTGCATCCTCATTCTCTGTATAATGCCAGGACTTCTAGTGTAGAGAGAGAAACTCATGGCTTAAGCCTATGCAACTTCATAAGTATGTAACTGGCTGCCAGGGAACACAAATTATTGCTCAGCTATTTATTCCCCAGGTTTTTTCTGACATCTGATTTGTTACTTAGCACAATTTAGACTGAAAAGCAAGTAGACCAGAAGATTAACCAGCTCAAGGTCCTGATCCCATATCTGGGCTAAACTCACACCAAAATTCATATCCACTATGCCCAAGTTCTTCCTGCAGCGATATCTGAGCAATATCACTCAGGCCAACAATTTGGTGTGAAGGCAGGCAACATTTATCACACATATTTTGCTACATTATAAATTCTTGCTAATAGCCAAAAAAAAAAAAAAAAAAAAAAAAGAATATAGAATTCTGCATCCTTGACTAACTTTGGAGAACCAGCTGTTGGGGTCACCTAGCTTCTGTGTGCAAACTGTGTAAATTTGATATGGAAGTTGTTGTGACACAATGAATATGGAACAGCATCATTGTTCAAATTAGGAGTGTCTTAAGCTTTGACTCACACCAGCCTTTTTACTCCCTTTTCTAATTACAGATTCTGCCATATGAAAGGTCATGAAACTGCAAGGTAGGACAGCGTGTGAGGGAGAGGGATAAAGCTCCTTTGGTTTGGCTTTGACCTAAATCAAGCTGACAAGTCAACCAGCCTTTTTAACTCTGTGATGTTTCTGAGTAAAGTCTTTCAAACTCTCAGGCAATTTTCTGAAATCAGTAGACAATGACTAGCTAGCAGGACCTAAGGCTTAGACCTCTGAACTCATCATTTATTCCTAAATCAGATATGCATTCATTTACTGGCCTAGTATTATTAAATTTCCAGAATTAGATTCCGGTCTATTTTAAAATCAACTAAAAGCCTCCCATTTATTCTAATGAGAAAAGAAAAAAAAAAAAACGTTCCGTTTCAAGGATCTGATCATTATTGTTATCAGGATTTTAATTCATTAATTCTCTAACACTTTTTGAGGAAGATAAATGCAGTAATTCCCAGTTACTTATTATCTGTTGATTCAGAGATACTCAAGACCTAGTTTTAGCAGAACTTAGACATGTAAATCCGCTTAAGGATAGGTGTATATTCATCAGAGTGACTTGCCCATGTTCAGTTGGAAGAAAAATTGGGATGAAACCAGCATCAAACTCAGCTTTTTAAAGTCCGAGGTCAGCACCCTAACATTAGAGCTTCCACCATTAAAAATTACCAATATTCACCCTCCTTGTGAGATTAGGTTGCTGGATTTATTAAACAGACCCCAGATGACTGTTTAGGAATAGAAGTGACCTTGTCAAGAAACTATGGAAGTCTTAATTTTCCCCAAGTGTAGTTATCATAAGATCATAGCTTGTAACTTTATGAGAATTAGTGCCTTATTACATACTTTTTTCTGTCTTGAAAATTGTTTAAAATTTTCTTTTTGCTTACCAGATCATTTATTAAAAACATGGGCAGTCTTTTTGGAAAGTCACTATCTTATGTTTGATAGGTGTACCACAGGGTTTTGTAGTTTGTGATCAGGACTTTGTGTGAAGAAGGCTTGGGGGTTTGAGAATAAGAAAATCATGAAATATGCATTGGAGAAAAGAAGGTTTTAAAGCAGTGCAAAATTTATATGCAAAATCCCCTGCTGAAAAAGAGTCTAAATTGGATATAAAATAATTCAGAGGAAATGAGGGGAAAGAGAAGGGCAGGGCCAAGAATATCTCAAACTAAAAAGTCTTTTTACAGGTGAAATTCAGAGATTCATAAATCAATTATGAAAATGTGCCATAGGCTGCAACTGGGAATTCCAGTTCCTAGTTTTGAATCAGGTGTTGTTAGTTTGATTGTTTTAAACACAAACATAAGAAATATTTTCTTGTTTTTCAATCAGATGAGTAATGGTAAACATATTCACTTAGGCCTTTTTCTTTTTTTTTTTTTTCCTTACATCTACTTTAATTCAATAATTTAAGAATAAACAAATGTATGTCTGTAACAATTGTTGCTCTTGGGTCAATATCTACTTTTAAAAAATACTGAAATATTTATATTTGTATGATGAGACATATTATTTCATTCATGGACTGAAAAAAACATTTAAATAACATTAACAATTATTTTTGCAGACTCACTCACTGTACATTTTATACTTTCGATAGAAGGCCCCAGTGCCAAGAATATCCATTCCACTGCTGCTACATGGCCATCAGCTAAAATGCTGCTCAGTGACAGCTTTGAAGACTAGCAAGACTAACAAAATTCAGAAATAGGTGGGAAAATAATCTTCACATAGAGAAAACAAGATTATCAACAGTACTTGTTATGTCTGGTTGGTTGCTAAAAACTAATGAATAGTGTAAAAATAATCCTTGAAAATTACAAATTACTTCCCCAAAACCAAAAAGAAGGGAAGCTGGACACGATACAGTCAGGACAGTAAACAGGCATATTGCTATATGCAAGGCAGTAATTCCCAAGTACTAGATAGGAGCCACTGCATCCTCATGTGGATACTGCTTCCAGTTGTTGTGGTGCTACAGCACAGATGCTCTCACACTACCCCAAAATAGTTATTTCCATGGGGCAACAGCTAAATACTGTTACAATAGCAACCAACCAAAAAAGTAGCAATATGACATGCCTCCCAACACTGCTTTGAGCGTAGGACTGCTTCCCACAGTTCAAATCATGTATTTGTGGAAGAGAAAAGACAACATAAGATTTCTGGTACTTATTCTAAAAATCATGGACTTCATTGGCCACCAGAAGCCGAGCAAAGCACATACACTAAGCACAGTCCTCACTTCAGGCTTCAGGCTGGCACTTTTTTATCATAGTATCCAGCTTTTCCTCGGTGCCTGAATCACAGCATCAGTGCTGTGGCAGGCTCACATGTGCCCAAGCTGTCCAAGCAGAAGAGAGGAGCTGGCAGGACACAGAAAGATGTATCACTAACGTTTCCACAGTAGCAGCTTAGCCCTGGCGCATGACCCATGGCGTAATCTGCTCTTCCTCATGTATATGCAGCACGTGTTTCGTGAGGAGATGTAAGATTTCAGGCAGGCATTTTGTATGCCAAGACAGTAGGAGGTTTCTCGCCAGTCTACCTTATTTGTCTGTTTCACTCATGACAAGTAACACGTCTTCAGCACCCTCAGAGGACACTTAGGAAATCAGGCATTAATGGCAAGATACAAATTCTCCTCCCTACATTACAAATCTCATTCCCATGGCCCCCAGGGTTTCCACTTGTGCTAGGGCTCTCATCAGCTCATTTGTTGGCAGCAACAGTTAGGCTTCTTTGAAAATGCCAGCTGTAGAAACATAGGCGCCTTAGGGAGTTTAGGCATACAGGGAGATTAGTGCCAGCTCTGAATATGTTACTGTTGCCTACCTGGTGCACTTCGGTGGCTATTTGCTTGTTCAAGTGTCAAAATCACTTTTAAAAGCCGGGCCAGAGGCTCTTAGCACTCAATATACAAACAAGCAGATTAAAAGGCTGTCACTAGTGGACTGATATTCACAGCAGGGTATCCATGTTTGCAGCTAATAAATAAGTAATGACAACAGAATAATTTCTGTTCTGCATTTGATTCTCTAATATTGTTTTACGGTACTACTTCCAGAAAGACAAAACAGACAGATATTAGTTGAGTTTTTCCTAGTCTCACAGAAAAATTTTGGCAGAGGCAGAAATAAAATATCCATTTCAGTCCTTGCATATTTGGGCAGTTGTGTCAGCTGAACAGAACTACATATTTGAACTGGATTATTTGTGCATTTACTCTATGTCTATAAAAGCAGCAACTTAGAGAAAAAAATATAGAAACATCTCAAAATGTATCACAAATCAATTCATTTTTTCCCTTATCATCTGCATCCATGCCAAATACTGTCCTTTGGAACAGTTAGCAGTGCAAAGCAAACAGGGACTGTCAATAATATCCTTAAACTCTTTCTTCCATGCTGCCTCCATACCCCGAAAGAAGGCAGTCCTGATGTAGCTGTAATGCTGACAGTTTCCAGCGTCCTCTCTGCTCCTTAGCAGAGTAGCTATGGAGATAGTGAGGGGTAGATGAGAGGATGAACGGTGTCAAGTGGATTGGGACATGTTCACTCAGAAACTATTTATCAGTTAGTACAAACTGGGGCAGCTCTGAAGGTGCTTTGACCTACCTTTGAGTCACTCAGACAGAGCACGTACCCTGATTACCATCACAAAGTTCATCATCTTGGCTGTATCCAGCACAAAATGCCCAGCACCAACAACGTTAAATAATTAAATTAGACTATTAACATTCAGCAACAGCACCACCTGATTTAGTGGACATGGAGCAGCAGACTACCCAGATGTCATAAGTAGGGACGGAATATAACTTCTGCATCCCAAAGCAGGAGATGCCTGATAATCTTATTCTGAACTGCAGCTTCAAAGGTCAAAAAGCTTTCAGGGGAAATGCAGCAGGGACTATGGCATATATCCCATAACAAAGAAAATCAGAAATGTACTGAAGAACTTTGAATTTAAATAGCCTTAATAAGGGGATGAATGAAAAACAAAAGAACGTAAAAATAAACTTCTAAAAATGTATTTAAATAAGGGAGAAAAGCCAAAGCTTAGATGATAGTGGCTCCTAGAGGATGCCAAGCATTTACGAAAGCCATTAAAGATGATCCAACCAAAGGGGAAATGTGAGCGAACTGGGGAAAAAAACCCCAACCTGAACAGTGCTGAGGCAGTCAAAGAACAAAGTCACAGACTTGTAAGAACAGTACTTAGTTCAAAACAAACTGGCACACTGCTGAAGTAAATGCAAGCAGGGCTCAGCCTTGCTGTTCTGTTCGGTTTTCTCCCAACCTGCAAACCAGAAGAAAGAACATGGCAAAGAAGAAAAAGGACAGGGCAAAGCCGTGAAAGAACATGGCAAAGAAGTGAAAAGACCACCACTCACCTGTTAACGATTCTCTCTTTCTGTTCCAAATGGGTCTTTGTTACTTTTCCAAGACCAGGAAGTTTCTCCTTAATTTTTTTCCCCTGCAACCTTCTCTACGTGTTATTGAAAAAAGTCATAGCATAAAACCAAACCAGAAACAAACAATAAAAACCCACAACCCACCCACCCACCCCCAAAAAAGAAGTCATGGAGACAGTATTACAGAAAAAGGAAAGTGCTTGAATAAAACCATATATTCAAAGGTCTTCCTATTCTGTGGGTCCCCTTTTTTTCTTTTTAAGGGAAATCCAAGGACAAAGAAGGGTAACATTTTGAATACTCTTGCCCATATTTTTCACATTTGTTGTATCTGCTTCTTCTCTTTTTCTTTTTGTCCCTTCTCCACTACTTTCTAATATGTTCTTTCTCTCTGTCTGAATCCCAGCATATTATTCAGTCACAGATTGCTGGACTGCATCATAGTTTTGCACAATCACCTCAGCTAAATCCACTTGCCTGTAGCTCCTACACACTTGCAGAAATCTTCAAACTTTCCTCACCGCTCT
This sequence comes from Ibycter americanus, assembly GCA_035590275.1. Lineage (NCBI taxonomy): Eukaryota > Metazoa > Chordata > Aves > Falconiformes > Falconidae > Ibycter > Ibycter americanus. The sequence continues at coordinate 22,343,755 of JAVJGI010000062.1, forward strand.
CCAGTCTCTTCTAAGCGCTCATCCCCATGACTCACAGCATTCTTTTTTGTTGCCCTGTTGAGCAGCAATTACATGGGGCTGCTCTACCAGAGTCTAACACTGGTTTGTACCAGGTAGCAAAAGGCTCACACATGTCACCATGCAGAACTCCTTAGAAGTCCACAAATACTACAGAGAAATGACATCTATCAAAAGGAAACGACCTGTTAATACCACCAAAGCAGCATGTCAAAATCAAGCCTGTTAACTCTGATACAGGCCAGAAATGATATTAGCATCTGAAATCACTTTTAACTGATGAACAAAATAGTAGGACAATGAGCCATTATAAGCATCTTGGGAGGGTAGGGAAGAATTTTTTCTTTGGCAATAACTCCAGGAGAACAGGTGGGTGCAATAGAGCAAACATTTCCTGAGATTCTCTGAGACACTGTAGCATAATTAAGACTTCATGGTTGTATAACAAGAAATGTCCTTGAGAAAGAAAAGGATGAGGAGAAAGAGGAGATCTAAGTGTCCTGGATATATTTGTATACTGTTTTCTCTTTTTCTAATTCAAAGAATTAGAGAGTTTCTGATGAAATGTGCAGACACTACTACCTGGAACCTGATAATGGGAGATTTAGTATTCTTTGTCTGTCCCTTGTCCAATGTCTCTTTCTCCAGTCAACTGATTTTTTTCTTTAGCTCACTCTTCTGCCTTCTGCCTTAACCAGGCAAAAGTGCCTCTTATACAACATGACTGTGAATTTGTGACTAAAAAAGCAGCTGTAAGAAACAACTCAGTTTTGGAAATTTTTTTTCTGTATCTTTGACTGGCCAGTAATACTATGCGGTTTGCCTGTTTGTCCTTAGCAGTGAGATTTAAAAAAATAAAAATGTACTTTCTATCCCTTGTTTGCTATCTGTTCTTTTATCTTCCTATTGCATGTTCCTTTTGCTTGGTCTTTCGGGAAGCAAAACAGTATTCCTGTGACAAATTAAAGTTTATGGAATACTACTCCAGTTCCACTAGTTTTTCTTCTTTTTCCTAAGATAAAGGAAATCTTTGACCATCTTTACTATGATACAAAAAGGTTGCAAACCACTAAGATTTACTTTATTCTCTCCTAAAGCAAAAGCAAAGAAGGAATTTCAAATGTTAGAATTAATACCTTACTTTGTAGTTCACATTTCCAACTCATTACTGTCCTTCTTAAAAATTTTAAAGGCTTTCGGGAGTGACTATTTGCCATGAACTAACTGAGCTTCATGCACCACAACCTCACTCAAATGTGACTTTACATCCGATTGGAGTCCCAGCAACACTCAGGGTAACATTAGGGCAAATTCCTGTTACAGACAGTCAAATATTACTACCAAGGCTTTCACAGATTTTTACTGATATTCAGTGATGTAATTTAACATACGTTGCTCATGTTCATAAAAATAGTAGAAATACACTAAGCAGTAGAACCTGCATTTTCACCTCCCTTGCTGAAAACTTGCTCACTACATAGTTCTTGCTTGGTTTCTTTCTCTCATCACTTAACTCTTTTCTCTTGACTGTAAAACCTAAAGAGTATAGGCAACACGCAGAGCCCTCTGTGTAACAGCACGTTGACTAAGGACAACAGTAGGAAATTTAAAATATTCATTTAAAACTGTTACACAGGAGATATTCACCACTAGCTATGATTTCAAATGAGACAACTATTCCTGCCTGATTCTGCACTGTCTGTGGAATTTGGGAGTGCCTGCTAAACTGGGATGCTTCAAGGACTTAAGTGCAGCTGAGGTCCTTTTCTCCCTTATGTCTGGAAAGATAATTTGGTACCTTTTGCGCCAGATAAAAACACCTAAATTTTGAGTCATACTTGCAAAAATCAGGCACTGTATTTTGCAACTAATCACACACACTTTCTGGTTTTCTTATCTGGATTTAAGTACCTAAATTCTAATTTTTCCCTTTGGGTTCTAAAGTAGCATTTAGCTCTTCCAGTCCATATTCCTAAGGAGCATGTGAGAAAGCAGAAAAAGGAACATACATGCTATACCCAAAGCAAGAGCACTAAGGTTCAGACGATCATTCTTTTCACCAGCTTTCTTACATATATTATTGCAACTATGCGATCCATTTTGGTGAAATAAAAATAGCATGAACACGCTGAAAACAGTCACTTTATCTGTCTTAAAAGCAGAAGTGCTCCATGAACAGAATTTTTTTATTTCACACGTGTTACACAGGCTGCAGTGCCAGTTCAACGTAACTGGTTTTGGTATTTCATGGAGAAACTCCCTTTTATTCTGTGTTCACACAGCATCACACAGCTGGATGCTGCTCCATCACTCAGGCTCATAAATGCTATGATTATATAAATAAAAAGTAGTAACAGGATTACCTGCCAAACACAAAACTTATTTTTTGAAAGAACTTGGGAACTTGTATGAAGTACTCTTAAAACATTGATTTCCTGAGTCAGCCTCATTTTGAGGAACAGTGGTCTATAAAAGGCAGCAAGCACAGTTTCCAATCCCCATCAGTGGTTGCTGGATGGCAGAGGGACTGAAAGCAGTAAAGATTTCCGTTTGCAGTACTACTGAACAGGAACAGAGTCATCAAGGAACTCAGAGTCTTGAAGGAACTTTCTCACCTGTGAGAATTAAGCTGTCAGTTACAGGCATGATTCATGATCCAAGAGGGTTATAAGTACCAAAAGCCCACTCCTGCAAAAGATGACTCAGATGAATTGAATTTCTCAAGAAGAAGGTAATCTTTTCTTAAACTGTTTCTGTTTTTTAGTGCCTCTTCATTGATATTCCTACTACAGCTAACAAGTGGCTTCCAGCTTATAAAAATTAAACTCAGTCTGGGAAGATATTGTGAGTGCTGTGTCTATAGGGAGAGTATGCTTATAGTTCTAATAAATAGTAAGCTGCATTCATATTTAACAAGTTACTTTAGAGATAGTTACTTTGACTGTAATGAGTTTCGTGTGGATAAATCTGCATGGTGCTCCATTGGATACTGGCTTCTGCAGTAGACTGATCCCTACAGTAGATGTGTGCTTTACAGTTTTCCTTGCTAATTATTGTAGTAGTTAAATTAGTTTACCAATAATCACACAGCAGTTGTATATTATTCTGTTTTGAGACATGAGTATTATCTGTGTTCACCAGTTCAAAAAGAGAACATCTTTCATGATGATAAAGCAGGGGGCACGCTTCAGAAATTGCTCTTTTAAGAAAATAAAGAATAGAAGTCAAAAGATGAATGGTCACTAGATTCCTTGTCATGTGAAAACACCGGTAACAAAATCATTTTGGAAAAAGAAGTACTATAACTCAATGGAACTCAAACTTTAAAAGTGCAAGCATAGCATAAAATGAGTTTCACTTCACAAATATACAAGTGAATACTGTGAAATGCATAGTTACAAATAGATTAATCTATAGTTTTCACCCTGTACTCCTTTGGATGTATAAGACTTTACAACCAGAAAGACGTTCAGTGTAAAGTCCGTAAGAGAGTTTGAATCTCCTGCAACACAGTTTCTAGGGGCAAATTATTTGTGTGAACTGCGTGAAGCCCCGCAACTGCCTGGCAAGCCTAGAGAGCAGCTTGTGCTGTGTTCAGAGCAGGACTCAAGCACATGTACCTCACTGAAACAATGGTAATCACAGCCTCAGCAACCAGGTGGCAGACGCAACGTAATGCCATTGCCTACCCATGCAAATATTCACCTTTCTGTTTTGCAAACCAGAGAAAACTGGGGCAGAGCAACAAAATTACCAGGAGTATGAAAGGAGTGAACATAAGGAAAGACTGAAAAGTTGAGGTTGTTTTTTAAATATGGTTAACTGACAACAAAGTTGGAGGTGATAAACATACAAATATTTGATGTCTCAGGATCAAAGCTGGAGCGTGTAAGTGTTTTGTCCTGGATGAGAGAAAGGCGATCAAAATAAATGTAAGTTTTTCAGCAAAAGAACAAAATACCTTCAATAGAAATTCTCCATACTACAGAGCTGCTGTTTCATAACTGTATTGGTATGGCTTGCACACTAGCGTGGGGGTTTCTACCAGCATTGCCAAGGTAGCAAGGATAGCAAAAGCTAAATTCACAATAGCTTTCCACATCAGGATAGCAACGTCAGCCAGGGAGTGGCTTATTGTTGACTACAGGAAAAAAGGAACAAAATACTGCAGTGATTACGTGACCTTATAGCTTACGGAATTTTTGGAAGGGAACTAATAGAAGAAAGAAAAGTGTACAACAAAAATGAAAAGGAATTTCTCCTGCATACATTTGACAAAATGAATGGGCGGATGTCATCCCATTTCTAAAAACTCTTGATTCCACAAGCCATAGAAAAATACAGCTGTGCAACATGTACCCAGAGTTCAAAATAAAAGGATTAATCTCTATATAATGGTTTTAATATCTGTGCTTTTGTTGTGCACCTTTAAATGTGGCAATCAACTTTTGTTACATTTAATTTTATTAACCTTCATAAATCTAAGGGCCTTGTATTTTTTAAGCTCATCATTACTAGAACATGAAGAAATAAAGGAAGAATAAATAAGAAAAAAAATGCATAGGATGGGAAGCTGGGTTTTCCAGCCTTGAGAAGAGAAGGAAAGGGGAGGGGGTGAATCTAGCAGCACCTAAACAGGGGCTACAGAGGAGATGAGACAAATTCTTCTCAGAGCTGCACAGCAAGACGACAAGTTGAAATGGTCACTTTTTGCTAAAAGGGAAACTCTAACTGGGCATAAGGAATAAATCTGTCAAAGCAAGAGTGGTTCAACACACTCTCACAGGAACAGTTTACCCACAGAAATTATGGAATTACCATTTTTGGAAATTTCAGGAGTGGGTTAGATGAGACTCTGAACAACTCAATACAGCTTTGAAATTAGCCCTGCTTTGCCCACAAGGCTGGCATATATCGCTTCCCTTAGTCTGTGAATATCCCCAAATAACACTCTGTCTTTTTCTGTCTATCCTGGGTTGGCTTGTTTACAAATGAGATTTTAAAGTCAGAAAAAATGTTAACATCTGGTTGCTTAGACACACACATGCTAATTACTATGCTTTGTCCAGGAAACTCCTTCAATCCCACTGTTGTATAATAATGTGGAAGGCTATTTTCTCTGGAAACTGGTGTTTGGCTCCCACAAGTACTTTGAACAGTACTTTTCCACTACAAACCCTGTTTCTCTACAGGTCACTGTGTGATATGATCAATATAGTTCTCAAAAGTAGAAAAACACAGCAAGAGCGCCTGCATAGTAGAAATATTTCAATCATAAGACTTATAAATTCCATGGGAATAAATCTATACAAATGCGTTGTTCATCTCTATATGGCCCTGCAGCATAGTCAACCAAAGAAAAAGCATTATCACTGTCAACCCTCGAGTGATTTAGTTTAATATATCCTTTTAAAAATGTTTGCTAGGTTTTATAAATGTTTGTTCATAAATGTTAGTTGCATTTCCCTGAATACGGATGCAACCAAGATCCTCTGAATAGCCTTGTAGAGGCTTAGTTATAGCGTCTTAGAGAGTCAAAACTTGCCTGATTTACATGAACTATCATTTTTTGAAAGCACTGGAATACACTTATGCAGTTATTGCTTTAGTTAATGTAAATCAATACTATGGCACAGATGTGGACTGCTGATTTCCATCAGGATAAAACTCAGAGCATTCAATGGTGAATTTTATCCTGCTGTAGGATTCTCTACTGTCTTATCAAATTTTAAAGAAAGGATATAACTTAAAAAATTAATTCTATTCAATCTTTCTGAAAACATGGAGTTATTCAAAATGTCCCCAGGTTTCATAAGTAAATGCTGATGACAAAGTACCTGTATTTAATTATTCATGTTCAGCTCCTGTCTGAAGTGCACAATCAACCTTTTTCTTACTTATGAAAGCTTTTTTTTTATTTTTTTTAAAGTTCTTCTATCATGATCTGAAACAAGATTCATCTTTGTGATGAACTACCAGTGGAAAGAGAAGCAGTAATGGAGCTACAACAGTCACAGTTCTTAAACTCCTTATAGGTCCAAGGTTGCTGTTTATATGCACATAATATTCCCTAACACATTTTCAAACATCGTTACTTGTGTGTTTCTTCTCAAGCATCACTCTGGCACAATTTAAGAGCATACAACAAGGTGTTTGATAGTCATCTCACTGCAAATGAGACACATTCTCCTCTCCCCATACTACAGCTTCCTATGGCATGCTTTCTTAGAGAGACTGTTCCAGGTACCTCATTTTAGTCAGTTTTTAGAATAATTCCTGCAGTAGTGCCACATTTGGGAGAATTAAGGAACTCATCTTCTGCAAAAACTTTAAGCAGTATCACCATGGCATTTCAACATCAAGCTTTTGATCTTTCTGGGTATCATCCCTATAGGTACTGGTTGTGTGAATAGCACTGTCACCACTGCCTGTGTAACAGCGTTGCTGTGAAAGCTGGTGCAATCTCCAGACTGGGTAAAGCTTTGCAAAGAGGAGACACCAAAACTCCAAATTCTTCTCTCCTTATGAAGTCTTGGCTAGCTACAGCACATATAGAAAAATAAAATAAAATCAAGGAGCACATAGAAAAATGTGACATTAGGTTTTTGTTAGCATGGCATCTTTCTCCTCCTTGATAACAAATATGCCCAGAGGCAAGACAGCACGAACTACAGAACCTGATAGAAATAGTTTTGAGACAGAATTCAAGGCCTCAAGACAGACACAGGGAGCTGTGTTGCCACACGACCATTACAAGGAGCAGGAGTTACTCTTATCTGAGTTGGAGGAAACAGGGTAGGTGGGGCAGTCTGGATGATTGTTAATTGACTCAGTGGTTCCCTTTCTGTGACAGTATTTCTATACAGGGGGACATAAACGGATGGATAGAACTTTGTTGATATGCATTTCTGGTACCATCTTGTCCTCCTCAAAAGTTATAGGAAATGTTTTCCAGCTCACCATACTTAAAAAAATCACTTCAAACTAAAATGCATGAAAATTATGAGGCCAGATTTTGAACTCTTAAACTCATAGTAAAAAACACATGTGTATATACATATATTTATAAAAAGCAAAAAAAAAAAAAAAAATCCTCCTCATTTTAAAGTGTTTATACCAATGATGTCTCAAAGCAATTAATTCTGTTTTGAATTCTTAGCATTAGAAGAGACATTGTTAAATGGGAAATAACTACTCCTGGGTGGAGAGGAGTTGTTTGATAAACTTAACCCTCAGGGTACATAATTAACTAAAACGAAGCATCGTTCTCAGAAGTCAGTGATTCAAAGAAATTTCTAAGCTATTCTGGCAAAAAAACACTGCCTATCCAGAGTCTAAATTAATTACTGTACATCAGCACCGTGTACAACCCTAAGTATTCTCAATTAACATTAAGATATTTTCAGGTTTCTTTAAGCATATTAGGACTTTCTGATTATTTAGATGGTTGAGAATTAATTTGTTTATATCAGAACTACTGTTTTATACATACTGTACTGGAAGAATCCAGTCCTGCAAAGCACTTAACATCCCCCATTGCCATTAAAGCAAAAGAAAATTGAGGTTCCCTGAGCCCTGTGAGGACAGGGCACAAACAGTAGAAGATTCCCATACACACCCCACTTACCATCTAAATTCATTGCAAACAAGATTCTCCTCTCCTCTTGAGAGTTTCTAATTTAAAATCTGATTATCATCTCATTAATCTTAGCCAGTAACTTAGCCTTATCAAAAATTCTTACATAGTTTGTTATTTCTTTGTAGAAGGAAAGAAGGAACCATATTAATTTGGGAATTAGGGTTTATCATTGTTGTCTGTAGCAGTCTTTTTAGTTTTCATGTCTTCCCTTCTTTGCCCACTCTGCTTTGTCTCTCATTATGCACCTGTATTTTCTTCTATACCTACCTTTTCAGAGCTCAGTTTCTAGAGCGGAAACATTTTTATCTCTGTAAATAATATATACACACATTCATAAAAATAAATAATACCAATATGTGAATTCCTACAATTTCAGTCCCCTCTTCCTAACTTCATGCTTAAAATTTACACTTCTTATCAGACTATACGTTAGCCAACGAATTAAGTTCTTCCTTATTGTAGAGTCTTATTTTCTACTACCACTAGTAAGAAAAGAAACTGAATTCAGTTGTATGCATGCATTTTTTTGCCCACTACTAGTCATAGTTCATTGTCTGTCAAGGCTTTTAAAAAAAAAAATCTCTACAAGTGTGGTATTATTTAAAGTCCTAAATTAGAAGGGAAAAAGAGAGCAGGATAAACAACATATTTGCCTGGAGTGAGAGCTACTGCTATAGATTAAAGGAGCTAGAAAACCCATCTCTTCCTGCCAGATTAATTGAGCAGGTGTCTTTGCACTACAATTTTCAAAGAAAAGCATCAGCTTAGTAGAAGGGCAGAGCTGCTGTTCTAGGACAACTCAGCAGCTGTTAAAGGTTTGTTATAGGTAATTACAGTCGTGACAAATTTTTAGGTGAATAATATTGATTTAATTAAGCAAGCGGTAGGTGAGCAAAACAGCGCTGGGCGGCCGGGG
>JAVJGI010000062.1:22361255-22376720 GCA_035590275.1 Ibycter americanus
ATCTGGAATACATGGATAAAAAATATTTCCTGTTTTTTAAGGACCAAACCCATGTATGATTGTTTAATGGTTTCCCGTGTAAAAAATTCACAATGAATCAATGCTTATCTCATCAAGTGTGTTTCTTGTTTCATCTGATTTCCTTTTAGTGAGCTGTTGTCTCTGTTTCACATTTCATCTCAAGTTTTGTCTCAGCCTGTCAGTGCTCGAAGAAAGTTTGAAAGGAAAATTGCCACTTTTTCTGGGATTTGCTTCAACTGTGAAAATTGTAAATTGGGTTTTATCAATTAGATGTACATCTCATAATCATAATTTTATTGCATTTTTTCTGATAAAACCAAGTCTATGACACAGTATTATTTCATTCATCTGAAGATGGTTGAGGACAGTGTTATAAACTGTAAAAAGTAAATGATGTTCTATATAATGTTTATCTGTTGTATCACTCCAGTGCAAAATCATTGCAAGTGGAAACAAAATCAGCTGTACTATGTATTCTCATTTTAAAATAACCAGAAAACTCAATTGTTATGATGGGTTGTCAAATATAAAATCAAATTATTGCATAGCCCTTCAAATTAAGGGTGAAAATTTCTAATGAGTAGCATATTCAGACTCAACTTTGTTCTCAAATATATTTGATTCCAATGTTAACACGACCTCGGATAAATACTGCTGACAAACAGGAAACTACTAAAAGAAATCTGAAATATGTCTGAGCCCAGGACCAATCAGTCTATTTTCGTATATAATACTGTACATCTTTAATGTTATCTTCCTCCACCAGTCTTGTTAATTAGGCAATTATCACTGTCCAAGTACTCTGTTTCTGAGTGAGTTATGCTCAATTTTTCATTAAATTTGCATACAAATGTCACATAGTATGGTTCTTTTGCACAACACAGTGACAGAATTCATTCCCGGATAAGTAACTAAGTTAGTGTTCAATGGAGTATTTCATCTGCTAGGTGTTCAGGTGAGAAAAGGTTGTAAGTTTAATTGAGATTTAAAAAGAATAGTAATTAGCAAAATTAAATTAGAAAAATAGGGTACAAAGAGGGAGGAAGGTAAGTAAGTTTGATTTAAGCTAGAAAATAACATTATTGGACTACAGTTTCCTTTGACTAATATTTCAGAATCTCCCCATACAACATACAACATCTGCATTAACACAATCTGGGTGTAGCCTGTTGTCTTTTGGTGGAAATAGGTTTGATGTAAAATGTGATTTTCCATCAGGCAGGTGTGGCAGTAGACAAGGAAGGATACATTGGAACTGGAAGATACTGGAATTTTCAGGGCTTTGAGATAGAAACTCTTCTTCAAATGAAGATTTCTTCATTCTGCTTCTGAAAGAAATGTTCTCTCCCTGCTCCCTCCACTTCCCTCCCTGGTTAAATCACCGGGGCCAGAGAATATCGATCCATGATTTATATAGGGGCAAAAGATTTTTACAGCCTCAGAGGGTAATGGGAATAGAACCAGGAAGACTATTAAGGACCTTTAAGAGACATGGACACAAAAATAATAATTTCAGGAACATTCTTGTTTAGTAGTGTTCAAATCTGTATTAACTTGAGTGAAATCCCTCTGACTCTCACAAAGAAACTCGAGTATCTGTTAACCTAGCTGTTCCTATGGTGAATGTTTCTGATCGTGATACATTCCATTTCTCAGTAATCACAATCCTACAAAAACATGCAATTTAATTCACTAGCCTTTGTTTGCATCATAATCAATATAATACTCTCCTTCACATAAGACCAGGACATATTTCAGCTCTTTCAGTGCCCTCAGCTGATATGATCAGTTGCTTTCACACTATCTGTGATAAAAATCATGTGACAAGTCTTCTTAGTGGTCAAACCCTCTCTCACATTGCCAGTGACAGAGAACTTCTGACTCACATGCCCAAATCTTTCGTGCAAAGACATCATATGCAATGCCTGCACAATTGCACCCACTGCAGCTATTATTTTGTCTATTGTTTTTTCTATATTACTACCTGCTTTGTCATAATTGTTCTTTATTTAACTATAAGAGAAAACTTAATTTCTTGAGACTGTATTTTCCCAACATATAATTTACCTATTTGAAATTTATTAGATAATCAGGTGTGTGTGATGGTATTTGAGACGTAAAGATCTCTTTATTGTGTTGATAGCAATTAATTAGTTTTCACTTGAGTGTTTTTCTAGCTGTGATATTATGAGATGTTCAAAATAATTATTGATAGATTTGGTTAAGTATATTTCACTAATTAGGGCGCTGTGGGGATTTGTAATTGATTTAATTGAAGTTGAATGAGTTAGTAGACATATGGGTAGCATATAAAACGGATCACATGAGACCGTGGGAGGCTGGGAGATATTTGGAAACAGAATAACTGGCTGAGAATTTATGTTTTAAGTGTTGGCTGTTCCTGAGAACATGCCACAAACATAAGATGTTTTCCTAAATTTGCATTACATATATAAGGAATAATGTTTCTTAATTTAATAAGATTGGATTTTAATATATCATAGAATCATTTAGATTGGAAAAGAACTTTGAGATCATCAAGTCCAACCGTTAACCCAGGACTGCCAAGTCCTTCACTAAACCATGTCCTAAGCATCACACACGCATTTTTTAAAATCTTCCAGGGATGGTGGTTCTACCACTTCCCTGGGCAGCCTGTTCCAATGCTTGACCACTCTTTCAGGGAAGAAAATCTTCCTAGTATCCAACATAAACCTCCCCTGGCATAACTTGAGGCTGTTTCCTCCTGTCTCGTTGCTTGTTATCTGGGAGAAGAGACCTACGACCACCTGGCTACAACTTCCTTCCAGGTAGCTGTAAACAGCAATCAGATCCTCCCTGAGCCTCCTCCAGACTAAACAACGCCAGTTCCCTCAGCTGCTCCTCATTAGACTTCTTCTCCAGACCCTTCAACAGCTTTGTTGCCCTTCCCTGGACATGCTCCAGCACCTCAACATCTTTCTTATAACGAGGGGCCCAAAACTGAACACAGCACTCAAAGTACAGCCTCACCGGTGCCTCACCAGCCCCCTTTAGGTACTGGCAGGCTGCTATAGGGTCTCCCCAGAGCCTTCTCTTCTCCAGGCTGAACAGCCCCAACTCTCTCAGCCTGTCTTCACAGGCACGGTGCTCCAGCCCTCTGATCACTTTCGTGGCCCTTCCTTGGACTTGATCCAACAGGTCCATGTCCTTCTTATGGACACTTGTGCATATTTTTATATGTATAAATACACACACATATACATTCTACATAGGTATATTTTTATTATACATTTAACTTTTGAATGTGTTCTATTCCCTATTTTTACTACATATGAGTATATACTTATATGTACAAACATGCATTCAAACACACATATGCCATGCTTGCACTTTATGTGTACCCAAAAAGTGAGGAAGACAAGGGAGATAACTTGTTTTCAGAGACTCAGTAAGAAATTAAATGATAGCACAAATTTGACACAGAGGACCAAACTTCTGAGTATACAAAAAAAAATCAGAAAGGTTTATGAGAAGAACAAACAGGACCGGAGCCAAAGCTGTATGCCAAGTATTGCTCAGCCACAGGGGCCAGGGAAAACAAAATATGAACTTAAGCCCATCAACCATTTGTCAGTCTGTGTTGCTCTATCTCCTCTCATCAGTCAGAGCACCTATGGGTTTCTCTGTGTCTTGGTGGACTGCAAGGGGAGCCACTGAGGACATCCTCAAAATACTTTACTTGTTGACCATAGAAAGGGGAGCAGCAAAAGAACACTGTTGGGCTGTGAGCCTTTCTTCATATCCAGTGGCCGGTTACACTGACAGGCAGTTTTTCACCATTAGAAATGTATGTAACAATTTGCTACACCAGTCCAGGATGTGACCTGCAACATTAGAGGAATTTTTTCTTAATGTTTTGTGTACATCTGAACTGTAAATACATTTGAGTAGATTTTTCTTGTTTCACATATTATTCACTCTCTTTTTAGAAGTGTAAATCAACACTGGTGCTGTGTAACAGTACTCTCTGTACTAGGCTGCTGCAGTTTTGTACTAGACTGTTGCAGGGTTTTGTGATAGACTGATGCAGTTTTGGAAGTATGTTTTGATACTACTTGCATCCCTAGAGAGGAAAGGTGATGTAGCCCAGTGGCAGCAGAAACACTTAGGTACATACTTCACATAGAGAACAACAATAACAAAAAAAAGCCTGAAATGTTGCCTGTTAACTTACATTACACACAGCTTAAAAATGCAGAGTGCTGCTTAAAACATGTGTCTACAATGAAAAGGTGTGCACATTTGTTGATGTATAGGCAGTTTTGGAAAATAAGCTGTACTGAAAATCAAGGCAGGCAAAATGCATACATCTGTTACATTCAAACCCTTATTTACAGTAAAAAAGGAAGCACACCTCATGTATAAGTAAAGCCAAGAATGAATTGTTTATATAAATGAAATCTTAAGAGTCTAATCATTATTATCCCAGATCTAATTGTTACAGAAAAAGAAGGAATAACTTTGGTTAGAACTGTTCTACACAAATTCTTCTGTGGCTCCCCCTTCCCATGCTCTTCAGGGTTCTAAGATTGAAGGTTTCATCTTGGGTGGAGTTTTATGGGATTTGTCCACAATGTGGAGTACTTCTCCAGGAGTATGATGTCAATGGATCCTTTTTCCTAAGTCTAGGAAGAATTTATGGACAGTTTTGTCTGTTTGGTAACGCACTTTCCGCCTTTCTCGTTCTTCATTGGTTTGCATCTCCATGTTATATCCAAACTCACTCTATACAGTGTCTTTTATATATGTTAGCTATTACTTCTTTATTCTCTCTGTTACCCTTAAAAACATGTTTTTACCCACTCCAAATCACCATTTCTTTTGCTGACCACGGGTAAGTTGTTTAAACCCACAAAGCCTCCAGTGCCAAGCTTGTGCCTCATCTATCACCCCATGCCTGTACTTACCTATTCTGCATTTTGTGCCTCTGCTTCTAAAGGCCTCTGCAGTTATACCAAGTCTGCATTCCTCTGCTTTATGTCATTATGTTAAAGTCATAAATACCTCATTCCACATTGAGCAACTGCTTGTTACAGCTATCTATATAAAACTGTGGTTGTAATACACAGAGATAAACCAAAGAAAAATAAATTATCCATAGGCTTCTGGTGTGTTGCCTCAAGGGATTGTTGGTTCATTCTGATCTAATTAAGAAAGACACTCAAATTTTGCAAAGTAACTCTTAAAATACACTTTACTGGAGCTAGCACTATAAAGAAAAAGACAATAGCATAAATAATTTCACATCCCTTCAGATGCTGGGAACTCCAAGTTGCATGGTATCAGATGGGCTTCAACCAGGGCACAGCACGCTGTTAAGGTCTTGTCCATGGAAATGTTACCTCATGTTGGTCATTTGAACTCTTACAAGTCTCCTTTCTTAAAGGAAAGCAATTCTATTAGTTATTTTACCACCAGATAAAAAGGCTGTTTGCATGAGAACTTCTTGCTGCACTTCTAGATAAAGTCAAGGACACACAGGTGCTGTATTAGCTGAGTGGGAGCTGCCCACATACTCCTCTTACAATTAGCGGGATGCGTTCACCCTACTGCCAGGGGAGACATGCAGCACAACACGGGCCTGAAAGACATGCTGTACATGTGTGGTAGCGCAGCACACACCTGTGCCCACTCAGGTTAACCATTAACTGTAAACAGTAAAGGAGCAACCCTTGCCTACGTTTGAAAAATGTTTAAAAAAACCCACATTATTTGAGTATATATGTTTCTAAGCATTAGCGAAATGAGTAGAGTTAGGTTAAGTATAGCACACTAAATCTGAAGAATTTGCATGGAGTATATAACTGAATTCCCACCCCAAAAAAGCTGAAATTCTCAGGGCAAGTTGTGAGGAATAATAAGATGATGAAAAGGCAGGGAAGGGAATAGAAAGTGTTTAAAGCTAAATTAACGTATATCCAAAGGTTATGCACGTCATGTAGTAATAAATAATGAAAGAATAAAAAAGGTCAGTAGGGATGTACAAGAAAGTCTAAAAATAATTGAAGCAGGAAAATAGCCTATCAGAGATATAAAATATCCAGCAAGAACTTAGAAGAACTTGGAATGAACCCTGGATGAGAAAAGTAATATGGAAAATAATAAAAGGAACAATCACAGTGATGTGATGTTAGGAGCACATTTAAAAATATATCATGACCATCTCTACTTAATATGAGGTGTGGTCATGGCAACTATGAAATCAGTTCCTTCATTGCTGCAGCTCAGAGGGAAATAGATGTAGATTATTTCAAAATGCGACCACGAAATTCATAATCAATTAAAGCTACTTTGAGGACAGTTTTATCTGTGTTGAAGTATGAAAGCATAGCAGCATCAGAATACTACTTCATATCCTACCTTTTTCCTGTTCCACTCTCCCTTCCACAGTATTTTTAATTAGGATTGAATGAAATTGTTCATTTTTCAAAATATTTTATTTCATGTTTGAGCATCAGGCAGCAAAAAACTGCAAACATGTACTATGAACCTAAGTAGAAAGAGGAAATTCTTTTCTTTCACACAATAGCCTAAGCCTTTCTGATTTTAATTCAATGATGGCTTAACGCAAAATGAAATGTTGGAATGGACATTGGGGGTTAAATCTGTGCTCAAAACAGGACTGACTTTGAATTCAGATCAGGTTGTTCAGAACCTTCTCAAATTTCAGATATCACCAAGGGTAATTTGGCAACTTTCCCAGGCAACCTGTTCCAGTGTTTGATCACCCTTCTGGTGAAAATGTGTTCCGTATAACTATGTGGAATCTACCTTGCTGCAATGTCCATGACCTTCTGCTCTTTCACAATGTTCAAGAAGAATCTAAAGTTGCTAGGGAAGGGGAACCTAAATCCATCCCATTCCTACCAGTTTGACGCCAGTACCAGCAATAGATGCCCAGATCCTGGAGAGGGATCACAGGTCAGCAGGAGAGCACCTAATGAACAACACAAGCGAATTTCAGCTGCTTCAGCAGGGGCCCAACTTAAAAGCCTCTGTGCAAACACACATAGCATGGGGAATTAACAAGAGGAATTAAAGACATACACACACCTGAAGGGCTATGAGCTTGTCGGCATCATGGAGACATGGTGGGATAACTCCTATGACTGGAGTGTTGGAATGGAGGGATACAAGCTCTTTAGGAAGGTCAGGAAGGGAAGACAGGGAAGGGGTGTCGCGGTTTATGTCAATGACCAGCTGGAGTGCATGGAGCTCTCTCTGGGGATGGATGAGGACCTGACGAAGAGCTTATGATGGGTCAGGATTAAAGGGAGGGCAGGGACAGGTGACATTGCAGTGGGAGTCTGCTACAGGTTGCCCAACGAGGAAGACTGAGCAGATGAGGCCCTCCATAGACAGAAAGGAGCAGCTTCATGTTCACAAGCCCTGGTCTTCATAGGGGACTTCAACCACCCCGATACCTGTTAGAGGAACAACACGGCAGGGCGTAAGCAATCCAGGAGGTGCCTGGAATATGTTGATGAAAACTGCCTTCTCCAAGTGATAGAGGAACTAATGAGGAGAGGTGCTATGCTGGACCTTGTTCTCACCAAGAAGGAGGAGCTCATGGGGAATGTGGAGCTCAAGGGCATCCTTGGCCACAGTGACCATGAAATGGTGGAGTTCAAGATCCTTAGGGCAGTGAGGAGGGTGCACAGCAAGATCACTACCCTGGACTTCAGGAGAGCTGACTTTAGTCTCTTCACGGATCTGTTTGGCAGGGTACCATGGGATAAAGCCCTGGAGGGAAGAGGTACCCAGGAAAGCTGGTTGATATTCAGAGATCACCTCCTCCAAACTCAGGAGCAACGAGACCCAACAAAGAGGAAGTCAGGCAAAAACACCAGGAGGCCTGCATGGATGAACAAGGAGCTCCTGGACAAACTCAAACACTAAAAAGAAGCCTGCAGAGGTTGGGAGCAAGGAGGTAGCCTGGGAGGAATACAGAGAAACTGTCTGAGCAGCCAGGGAACAGGTTAGGAAAGCTAAAGCCCTGATAGAACTAAATTTGGCTGGGGATGTCAAGGGCAACAAGAAAAGCTTCTATAGCTATGTTGGTAATAAAAGGACGACTAGGGAAAATGTGGGCCTTCTCTAGAAGGAAATAGGAGACCTGGTTACCCAGGACATGGAGAAGGTTGAGGTACTCAATGACTTTTTTGCCTCGGTCTTCACTGGCAAGTGTTCCAGCCACACCGCTCAAGTCACACAAGGCAAAGGTGGGGACTGGGAGAATGAAGAACCACCTGCTGTAGGAGATCAGGTTGGAGACCATCTGAGGAACCTGAAGGTACACAACTCCATGAGGCCTGATGAGATGCATGCGTGGGGCCTGAGGGGACCTGTTGGATCCAGTTCAGGGAAGGGCCACAAAGATGATCAGGGGTCTGGAGCACCTCTCCTGTGAAGACAGGCTGAGAGAGTTGTGGTTGTTTAGCCTGGAGAAGAGGAGGCTCTGGGATGGCCTTATAACAGCCTTCCAGTACCTAAAGAGGACCTACAAGAAAGCTGGAGAGGGACTTTTTATGAAGGCATGGAGTGATAGGGCAAGGGGGAATGGCTTTAAACTGAAAGAGGGTAGAATTAGATTGGATATTAGGAAGAAATTATTCACTGTGAGGGTGGTGAGGCACTGGAACAGGTAGCTCAGAGAAGTGGAGGATGTCCCACCCCTGGAATTGTTCAAGACCAGGTTGGATGGGGTTTTGAGCAAGCTGGTCTAGTGGAAGGTGTCCTTGCCCATGGCAGAGCAGTTGACACTAGATGATCTTGAAGGTCCTTTCTGACCTAAACCACTCTATGATTCTGTTAAGAATCTGGCTCTGTCCTTTCCTTAACCACCTGTTAGGTACTTGAAGACAGTATTAGGTCATCCCTTAGCTTTCTCGAAGTTGAATGAAGTCAGCTTCTTCAGTCTCCTCTCATACATGCTCTTTAATCATCTTGGTATTCTTCTGCTGGAGGACTTCCTTGTACTGGAAGAACTGGCCACAGTTCTTCACATGCAGTCTCAGAAGAGCCAAATAAATAGGGATAATAATGTCTTTTGTCCAATTGGCTCCACTTTGCTAATATGACCCAGTGTGCGGTTACCCTTCACTGCTTCAAGGGTATATGACTCCTGATCAAGCTGCAGCCCCCTGTCCCTCCCTTTCTCTTTTTGCTTTGACCTGCAGTCCCCCAAAAAATCTAGTTTAAAGTCCTACTTTGCTAGATTAGCAAGGCTGTTGGTAGATATGCTCTTGCTCTGCTTTATCAGACTCCTGCCCCTTCCCAGCAGTCCTTGCTCCTCAAGGAGATAACCAGGAGGATAAAAGCATGTCCATGAGAACTTCTCTATCTTTCAGTTGACATCCCTGATGCTGCATGACTTGCTTACATCCTTCTCCAATCCCTTTACCTAGTAGTCCGCCAACTCAGAGCATACCTTCCCAAGGTATCCCCCACCCCCCGAAGCATTAGGGAGGAACTTCACAGCACTTCCTAAAGCTTAAATAATAGATAGCTTTGCCCTCCATCCTTTTTGGGTCAAGGTCTCTGAAATGACAGAGACAGCTGTTCCAGCCAGTGCTGGGGACTAGGTCCTGTATTGCATCACCATGCTCATTGCACTGAAAGCCTTGCACACCAACTGCTGTGTTAAGTGCTAAGGCGCTGTTTGCATACTCTGCTTGCTAGCACTTCTGGTCACTGATGCTCTCTAGGTGTTAGATCTCAGATTAGATCTAAATCAGATCTCAATTGCCTTCTGGGCAATTACTTCTGCTTTGGTTTTTTGTTTCCTGACTGCAACATGCTGACTGCATGAATCCTGAATCTCCTGCATATTCCTTCCCCTCATCCTGTGCTCCCAACAAGAAATCCGTAAGAAGAGATGAAAGCAGAAACAGTTATCATGGCTTAAGAGGTGATCCTCTTGCTTTCTTCGTCTAGCTTTGGAAACTTGTGTTCCCTTTTACTGATCAGCTGCTTTCTTGTGCACATAAATGCATCTTTATACCATGTACATGATGACTTTAAATAAGGCAATTATGTGACTATTCTTACAACTGTTTAATAGCGTTATGTACAGCTTTCTCAGCTGTGTAAGAACTACATTACCTCAAGTTTATTTGGTTGATCCAAATTGCAGGACTGTAAAATAAATCTCTTCATTGTATGTGTGAAAAATAGAAGAATAAGAAGGACAAAATCTTTCACAGAAGACTTTTCCACACTTGACAATATTTCATATGCTGAAATAACTACCTAGTCTACTGGTTGGTTTTGTTACTTGATTGGGTTCTATTCACCTGTCTATCTCGACCTGATATCACTTCTGTTAAGCATAGATTTTAAATTGAGACTGGGACCAGCTCTGAGCTCATTCTTTGCACAACAGAGGGCAATGGGTCCTGATGGATGCCTGCCACTCTTAAGAAATGCTACAACAAAACTCTTGACAGTAATTTACAGTTATGATGAACTACCATGACAGTGGCTACTCTGCATTTCACATCCAGAGAGAAGAACCTAGAATATCACTATGCCAGACCGATATTTTTTTTTTATTAGTTTATTCTCAGGGTTTTTGTATGTTCCTTTTTGAAATTAAACTCACTGGGAAGAGATAAGGAGTTGCTCACCAATATCCATGTAGAGAACAGAAGACTTGTCTTTCCCAGTCACATTGCTGCTGTATTGTAATTTCTCTACTGGAGGGAAGAGACACCTTGAGACTGTGAGGTGCAACACAGAAGAAAGGAGCAAGAAAGAGGTCAGCAAAGCTGAGACCTTGGAAAAGTCCAGTGAGAGTAGCAGGCAGACAGGTCTAGGCCTTTGTGGTGACAGAAAGAAATATTTCCTAGGGATGAGACCAGAGATTGCTGAAAGGCACTGAAAGTACTAAAATGAGGCTCATCCTTGCAGGGACACAATGGTCGAAATCAGATTTTTGTGTAAATCTGTCTCATTTCTAGTCTGTCTCATTTCTAGTCTTTTTTCTTCTTCTTCTTCTTCTTCTTCTGTGAAAAGTGAATTATTCTACTTTACATTTTAATTAAAGATGCCCTTTTGAGTGTAAAACCTCTTGTGCTCTTCCTTGGAGAGTGCACCAGGAAGAAAACGTTTTGGGAGATTCACTTCAAGGCTCAGATTAACTTATGATCCTGTTGTGGTGTTATGATACTATCATGAGAAAGCTACTTTAAATTTATTTCGGTGCCATTGAAAAAATATTTCTCTCAGACTTTTGACACAGGAGTGTATTTATCTCTCCTCTGAATCCAAAGCAGGACTAACATGAGCATTTCCCTGTTAGACACTGTAGGAAAGCCTCTAACTTTGTGTTTCTTGCCCCTACCTACAAAACACAGATGTTTGCAGTCCAGAACTAAGTTGGTTTTCTTCTATACATGTGTTTCTTAGCTAATTTGAATGATCAAATCATGGAAGTTCAAGAAACACTGAGGTAACAAAAAACTTAAAATTTACCTTATTTTTCCTTGGAACAAAGCTCTATGCTGATTTGAGAAGCTGCATTTCCATTTCCTGATCTTGAATTCTCTAGGAAGTTAGACTGAAAATAAGTGAATTCTTTTCAAGGTTTTTTTGGCCTTTTTGGCAAACATACTGCCTCCAGTCTCCAGTGTGACACAGAGATCTGCAGTACCTTTTTGTAAGCTAAGGAAAGTGTGCTTCCAGAGTGAGCACTCTTGGCCTCCCAGTTCCTTTCTCACACATTCCCGTGACTTCTCCAGGGATCTTATCCTTTTTCACCCTCTTTTTCCGGTTCCAAAGACTAAAAGGTACTCAGATCCAGTTCCATGTTAAAGTGAACACATAAAATATTTTTGTCTTTTTTAAACATTCATAATTTTTCTCCCTCATGATTCTCACTGGAAGGTTATTGCAAATTCTGGCACTTTTTGGGTTTGTCATTTTTTTCCTACACAACTTCTTACACTTTGGAAGTCTTTGCTGCATCTCATACTGGATGTGACAGCAGCTTTTTTGTCCTTTCTGCTTGTATAAAAAATTACCTCTTTGAAAATGTTAGATAAGAGATCTATATTTTTGAAAAATATGGCTGACAGTTCTCTTATTATATCATCATAAAACTCAATTTTTTTTTCACTGAAATCAATTTACACCAGTATGGATAAAGTAAAATTCTACCTCTGGAGTCTCAGTTGTTCACCATATTTTCTACTGCTTCAACATAGTTGAATGTTAAAAGAATGAATGCTGAAAATAATGTAAATATACTGTTTTCTGGACAATCAGCTCCTTGGGGTTTTGTTCTCTGCAGGTGGATCCCTGTGTTCTGAAGCCATTTCTATTCCAGTTTGTCAGGTTTTACTCCTTTTGATTTCTTCACTTCTCAGGAGGGTTTATTCTTTACCTTCTAGACAGCCAGGTTTAAAGATTCAGTGTGATGTAGTTATCTTGTTTTTATCTATCCTGTGGTGTGTGCCATTCTCCCTGCAGCTCAGGCTTTTAAATTAATCCCTAATTTCTCTCCAGGTTTTACATGTCGCTGCAAGGCAAGGGGAGGAGGGGGCATATAGTCTGCAGGCTGTAGCTGTCTG
The DNA here is from genome assembly GCA_035590275.1 of Ibycter americanus. NCBI lineage: Eukaryota > Metazoa > Chordata > Aves > Falconiformes > Falconidae > Ibycter > Ibycter americanus. The sequence goes on from JAVJGI010000062.1 coordinate 22,373,891, forward strand.
AGAATTATCTGTAGCCTGCTAACAGAAAATTTAGGATAGTGTCCCCTTATTCTGTAAATGATGACTCAAGTTCTAGTCTAATGGCAATTTAAATCCAGCTGTATTACTGGCCTAAACTGAGATCAGAATCTTTTCCAGTATTTCTTCTTAGTATGGGTATTGTACAGACACTTTGTTTTTTAGGCTAGATTTAAGCATGCAACTGACAAAGAAACATTTCTGTATTCCAGAAGAGCAATAGAAGAAATCCTTTACTTGGAAAAAATCCTTTACTATACATTAAATCCATAGATTGAAAAGATACTTTGTATGCCTAACCCTGGTCCAAGTATTTTTGCAAGGGAGGTGTCTATGGATGCTGCAAAAGTGGTAAAGTGCACCTCTGGTTAAAAGATGGAGGAAGTGTGTGGCTGTTGGTGGAAAAGCACTGGTACAGAAACTTTATTAACACTAGAAAAGGTTAAACAGTTCCCTCAGCATGGCGACTAAGCAAAATTTCAGCATTCAAGCCTTGCATGTACCCTCTCTGAGTGGAAGATTAACTCATTGAGTAGAGAAATACTCAAGAGGAGAGAGCTTACAGAGGGCAGAGTGCCACCAGCTAAGCGCCTATGTCTTGCACTGTTAGCTTCTTTCTTTCATTTCCAGTTTCCACTTGTAAGACAGCATTCTAGTTAATAAGTGTACCATCTTAGAACGTCTCTTCTCATCTCTTCTCCATAAAGAGGTGGGCACATTCCCCTGTCTTCATGTTGACACATTCCCATTAAATTTGGTGAAGGAGATAGAAATGAAGCAGTGAGCAAGCGGTACTCCTCCCTGATCACAAAATAACAGCAACAAATAAATGATATTTTTCATGTGCCTAAGATATGAACTCCAATGAAAAAAGCCCCTCCAGGCTATCTTGGAGACGTTAAAATACTCAAGCCAGGCTGAGAATACAAAATAAGCCTGAAAGCTGCCAATATTTAAATTAGCAGAATCCAGAGGTGGGTTTTTATTGTTTTGTTTATTAATATGAGATAGGATAATCAGAGAGAAAAATGTCATTGTAAAATCAGAACAAAAATAGCACATTTAAGAGCTTGCGCTTTTTTTCTCTGTGTTTTCTTCATTGAGTTTAATTAAACTCTCCATAGCCTGATGAGCAAACTTCCAATTAAGCTCTTGTAATAAAAGAGTAAACATATAAAACAACTGCCTTCATGCGTAAGCACATTTCAGATCTAGGTATTCTAGTAAATGTTAGTGCTGTGAAAGAACTGGCATGTGTTTTCTAAAGTTTTGGTATTAAAACTGGTATATTCAGAATTAATCTGCTATTCTACTGGAAATTAAAATAGAAGGTAATAAGATTATATTTTTCATTTTTATATTCATTTAATTCTCACAGTATCATTATGCAACAGGTTGGTGATATCAGCAACATTTTCCGGATGCAGTAATTGAGATGAGTTGAAGGGTCAGTTAACTCACTCTCACTGAAAATTCTGTACAAGAAGTGTCAGAGGGGTGGGATAGGAAGTAAAAGCCTCAAAGGAATGCAGAAAAAAAAAGGTAATTTATTGTTTCCGAGAAGGTCAGGGAGCTATAGGTTCAACAGCTCCCACCTGGCTACTAGAAACCATGAGGCGCTCTATAGCAATGCCACTCAGGCTCAGAATGCTGTGGCCATTCATTGCTGTTACTAGATGTCTATGTCCCCGGTATTCAGCTTCTGGGAGAAACAATAGAACTGATTTAAGAGGAAGAAAAGAAGAAAACATTCTGTGGTAAAGTCATAATTAGTATCTGATATTGATGTCGGGAGTCATGACACTTTGGAGAACAAGAAATTTTGAGAAACCTCTTTCAGATGGTAGATAAGCACAGAAGCTCAATTGGCTTTATGAAGTGATAAGAAAAAGAATTTCAGACTTTGGTGTTTGAGTGCATGTGTTGATATTTTAATAAAATGCAACATGACTCCAGATAGTAGGTGTGTTAATGCACGTACACCTATGAAATCATCCTCCTGAACAAACTCAATTTCCTTGGAAGATGGGAACTATTTCAACACTTTCCATAGGCAGAGGAGATTTTATCTGCAGTATTGTTTACATTCACAGTTTTCCCATTCTGGTCAGGTCTTAAGAATAATATTGTGGGAAGGACAAATGACCTTCCAAACCTCACATGACTGTAGAGGTCCTGTGGGTTGATCGCAAGCATGGTCTTTGTTACCTTTGTGCTTTTCTCTCCATTTTGTTCTTTGTGTTGTATATTTTTATGAGATATTGAAATGCTATATAATTATATGACTTTAACTAATACCATAACAACCTGAGAAATGACCTGCTTTTCCCATGTCCATTCACTTTCACCTCTGACAGTGAGCTCATCCTTTCCAGATTGTGCTCTGTAAGGAAACTGCTAAATATGATGCCAAATATAGATACAATCAAATAACTATTAAAGTGAAGTATTAAAGGTTATCAAATTTCAAATAACATTCATTGTCAGAAATTGACTAAGAATTTATGTTAGGCTTACAATACCAAATACCTGAATATTTCCATTTTTAAAAATATTTGTGTCCTGACTCATCTCTTAATCCACAGAGCTCTCTGATTAAATGGAAATATAAATGGCAGATTTATATGGTACTTTATCACTGAAAAAAGACCAATTATTTTATTATGATACTGTTGCTGTGTGCTGGTTTAACCCCGGCCAGCAACCAAGCACCACGCATCCACCAGCTCACTCCACCTCACCCAGAGGGATGGGGAGGAGGATCGGAAAAGAATGTAAAAGTCAAGGGTTGAGATAAGAACAATTTAATAGG
>JAVJGI010000062.1:22376820-22414779 GCA_035590275.1 Ibycter americanus
TGAAAAGTCCTTGATTTAGTATAAACATCACCCAGCAACAACTAAAAACATCAGCACGTTATCAACATTGCTCTCACGTCACAGCCAAAACACAGCACAGCACCAACTACTAAGAAGAAAATTAACTCCATCCCAGCTGAAACCAGGACATGCTGCACATGGAGTATAGAAGTGAAGCTTACTAAAAATCTTCTAACTAAAAAGCTAACTAATAAAGCTAATGTCTTTTTTTAGATATTAGTCTCATGGTATTAAGAGCAAGGTGGTAAATAAATATCAGTTCTGCTATGTATAGTCCTGGCTTTATCAATGCTCTCAGTATGTAACTCTCCGTCCTAGCATACCAAACTATTCACAAGTTTAAAAACAAACAAAAAGTCTGCTTTATCGTGCTGATTTGTATGGAGTTCTGCAACCTCACTTACTCCTTGCGTCTATAAATTCCTGTTGATACTTGCTGTATTTCTGCTCCTGTATAATGCATCTACAGAACAAGTTTTGAAAGTTAGGCTTGATGCAAACTGTACTGAAGTTAGTAGAGAGTCAGACATTACCTGAGTGCCTTTTCAGTAAGGACACAGATTTTTAAAAAAATACTTAGAGGATAGAAGTTACATTACTGATTTGGAAAAGTCACTGAATATGCACTTCCTTTATGTGACTTTCTAGTCAGTTAACTGCTAATGGCAGTTGATGTGGTTGTTCATTCATTTCAAATAAACTTCCTGTCTGAAACACCAATAATTTGACACTGTTCCAAAAAGGATGAATGTCAGCAAAATAGAAATTCTGCATTTCCCACTAAACTATCTTACCATTAATACTGGTCCAACAAAGAGTGAATGATGCATCAGAAATTAATTTCCTCTCAGACTGTCTTACAAGCTAAATTTTGAAGAGAAGAGATTATTAAGTGACCTAGACTTCTTTTCCTTGGGCCTTTACAATTGAATTAAGTCTGAGCCTTGGACTGTGTTCATATTAAGTGTTTTAGACTGGATCAGGGTACATCTCTGAAGTGAATATCCCAGTCATCTCCACTTACTTTTCTTTGGTGCACATCGCAAACTGTCTTGGGACACATGAAATGGATTCTTTTAGGATGAAACTAAATTAGAAATGCACTTCAGTAACAAGCTGAATGCTCTCCTGAAGCAAATCATCATTTAGGTAATGAGGGCCAGCCTAGAACTACTTCAAAGTAGAAAATCCTCAAAATGTGGTGCCAAGCCCACCAATTATTTTGCTCTGCACATCCATACTTATTCATTGGCTCTGTTGGTCATGTAGACATAGCCTCAGTGTTTCATGGGGGATGATAAATTAACTGTTCCTAGCTGACACTGCTAAGAAACTGGTTGCCAGTAGTACAGTAGTAGTCTCCCTGCGTTATTTTTTTGCCATACATGTGACTCATGATGTGCTGGGAAATTCCATGCTAAATAGTTCCTATTGGGTCATATGTTTGTTTCCTCTGAAATTTGGCGCGGGGGGGGGGGAGGAATCATCATCAAACCAACCAAACAAAAAATCTTCAGGATACTTTGGACCAACAAGAGTTCAGGAGTTCTTTGGCACTCCATTTACTATGTTTTTTCCAAACAGCAATGAAAGGTTATTTCTAGGAAAGTTGATTGAAAAGGCCTTGTACAGTTACAATGTAATTGTATGTGTTATTAATGAATTCTGTGACTCATACTTTATATCTTGAAGTGCTGTGTCTATCTCAGGTTCCCCAGCCTAAAAGAAACATGGACATAGTGGAACAAGTCCAGCAAAGGACCACTAGGATAATAAAGGTTCTGAGCATCTGACATGCAGAGGCTGAAAGAGCTGGGACTGTTCAGCCTGGAGAATAGAAGGATCAGAGGGATCTTATAAATTCAAATACCTGATGATGGGGGTGAGGCAGGTGGGCAGTGGACATAAAGAGAAACATAAGAGGTGCCATCTGAACATAAGAAAACACTTTTTTTTTAATGTGAGAGTGGTTGAACACAGGAACAGGTTGCCCAGAGAGGTTTTGGAGTCTTCATTCTTGGAGATATTAAAAACCTGATGAGACACAGCCCTGAGCACCCTGCTCTGGTTGATCCTGTTTTGAGCTGGGGCATTGGACTAGATGATCTCCAGAGGCCCCTCCCAACCTCAAACATTCTGTGATTCTATAGTTTGAAAGAATTAAGCAACCTGTAACTTCGTAATGTTAAATGCTGAACCTATTCAGTGCCCAGAGCTCAACACTTTTAGGGTCTGTGTAATTGTACCTGTTCAGGATCTGTGTGGAGTAGTCAGTTCAAATGACAAGGTCACTGTGTTTCCCACTTTACCACAAAGCCTTTTGGTATTTAAGATATATTGTCATTCTGAATTTTCTTGCCAGGTTTTCATGCCTGGTAAATGCGGCTTTAAGATATGCTGTAGTAGAGAATACATCAACATAAAATCACATCTGAATAGGTTTTATTTTTCAAGTTTCTCCAAATATGACTGAAATTTTGTAGAAGAAAAGATTATTTTTGTCCTGACTGATAAGAAAAGTGATCCTCAAATATGTTATGAAGCCTGTAAAAATCCATCTCATGGATATTTTGGTTTGTTAGAAATTTTGCTAATATATTATTGCAGAATATGCATAATAAAGATGCTCAAAATTATGTACCCTCTTTATACCAGTGTTTCTTTAAAGAGGGAAAGATTAAACTTTAAATTTTTCATAAGCATTTAGCTCATGATACAGTAGCTGTTAGATTAAGTATACTGAATTATGTAAAGCTGTTAATTGGCTAAGATTCCAAAGTATCTCTTACCGATCTAAAAAGAGCAATGGAGAGATGATGCCATCATAGAGTACAGTGACACAGAATTTTCTGCAGCACTGACTTGCTGGCGAAACTCTAAATTTTTCATTATTAGCTTTCAGTTCTAATTCAATAGCAAAGAATATTTCCAAGGAAATGAAAAAGCTGTATAAAATATAATTACACAGGAATAAACTATTTTTTCTTCTAATATTCCCTGAATCAAACAAATATGATTGATTTATGTTATTAAAACAGGCAGGAAACACAAGGTCTAGTACATGGAGCTGCTACAGGAGAAACTTGTCAGTTATGCCAGAGGATCTTTCTTCCTAATAGATTTTGTTCTTTCTTAGAATTGTTAACTACTGCATACCCACTGGTGCAAGTTATGCTACAATTCATCTTAAGTAACTTATGTATCTAGGAATGAACCAGTCCGGTAGTTTTCATCAGTAGGGTGAAAGAAAGCAGTATTTCTGTCTCTTTTCATCTCCACCCATTAATTATAAACATAATAATGCAGAAACTTAGGATGTCTTCTAAATTGTAGGTAACTATACTTTCTGGATATGCATTTTCTTTAATGTGACACATAGGCCATAAAACATCTGGTAGTTTTTGGTTGGCAAGTACTTATTTGTGTATAATGTAATGCACACAGAAGGTAATGGGTAGCCCTTCATGGTCCTTCTATTCATAGGGTAGACAGAGCATGGCTAGCATTCTGGCCGTGCCTCAACCACATGCCTCCCCCAAAGATAAAACAAACTTTATAAAAGAAACAGAGTTGTTTCCATGACCACATCACTTCTAGTGCAACTGCTGGCCCTTTTCACTACGCACAGAGATCGTGTTTTTTAGAAAGTATAGGAGCAGATTAGAGACAGGACAGGGCTGATCACTTTATAACTAGCCAACGCTTACATTTTGCATAAAGCAAGACAGAGCTTGCAAACAAGAAGAAAGTTGGCCACTTAGCCAGACTGGTCACTCATCAAAACTCAAATTGGAATTTATCACTCTTGCATGTCAATATGAACATCACTAAAATTGTGTCATAATCAGTGAGGTGAATTTTTTTAAGCCTTCATCTTAAACACCCCTTTGTTTCTGTTCCACCACTTAGAGAAATTACTGATGAGATATAATCTAATAGGTAAACTACAGAATCATGGAATGGTTGAGGTTGGAAGAGACCTTGGGAGGTCATCTGGTCCTATTGCTCAAGCAGGGCCACCTAGACACAGTTGCCTAAGACCATGTCCAGATGACTTCTGAATATCTCCAAAGAGGGAGAGTCCACAATCTCTCTGGGTAACCTGTGCCACTGCTCAGTTACCCTTCAAGTGAAAAAGTGTTTCCTGATGTTCAGATGGACACTCCTGTGTTTCAGTTTGCACCCATGGCCTCACGTCCTGTCACTGGGCACCACTAAAAACAGCCTGGATTCATTTTCTTACCATCCTCCCTTCAAGTTTTTATATATGTCAGGATCCCACTGAGCCATCTCTTCGCTAGGCTGAACAGTCCCAGGTCTCTCAGCTTGTCCTCATACAAGAGCTACCTCAGACCCAAGAATGGACTAAAGCCACCCCTGGGCTAAAGACCTAGTCGTTCAAATTCAGTTCTGATTACAGAAGGTGTTGTATAAGTGTGTTACAACAATGACCACACTACTAGTCTTAACAGGGATGAGCAGAAGTTACTTTGGTAATATAGGCTTTATTGCCTTACTTAATCTGTGGTTCAGTACACCGCAGTTCATCACTCTAATTTCAACAGAGATCAAAGGTAAGAACTTCTTTTGAGACTGTGCTATAGTTTCTGCTTGCAGTTGAAAATTCACTGCAAGTAGCTCAACAGCTAAATGTTTTTAACTGATTATTTCATGTGCCAGTACAGTGTTTGCTAATTAAAGACTACAGGACTAATGCAGATCTCTTCAGTATCAATAGATATCGTATGCTCTGTATGTTTTACCTTTGTTTTACCCCGATGAACTACTACTTTTCTGCATTCAAAACAGAAGTGAACCAGATCATAATTTCCCTCTTTTCCACCTCTGGCTTCATGCAAGTACTATGACATAAATAATACATTTTCATTTAAGCAGACATCATATAAGCAGTCTATATTTTCCCACAGCTCTTTCTACTTTGCTGCAGATCCAGGGAATTAAACATGTTTGCATTGATATGATAGTTGCTGAACCACTATGCAAAGCCATATAGCAAAGGCAAATGGAGGCAGAAGCAGAAAGACTCTGGCAGGGATTGCCAGTAGTTGGCCTTGCTCAACTATTATCTCACTCTGAATGAGAAATAGAGACCAAACTACAGCAATTAAATTCTAGACACAGTAAAGACGGAGAGTCGACAGAAGAATTGGAAGAGATGGAGCGTGAAGTCAAACAAAAGCTGCAAAAGGAAGGGGGGGGTGGGGGGGACTTTAGGAGAGCATACATTTATCAGTTATATCTCTAAAATTCAGAAATAAAGTGTTTCTATTTTTGCATCTTCAAATATGAAAATCTGTTTTCTAGCGATTACTAAAAACTATTACTTTATGTTACTAAAAGGACACAAACATCTTAAATTCATCAGGTGGCTCCTTTCTTTTGCTCCTAGGTTTATATATTTCCCTACAGATGACTAAAGTTTGGAGTATATAAAGTATTGCCTCATTATCTACTGCAATATGCAGTTAATATAAGGATATGTATCCAGAGTGGTCTGGTTTCCAGCAATGTTTCAACTTTTAGGAGTTGTGTAAAGACATAATTAGACAAGCTTGAGTCTCTTCCTGACAGACAATTGCCTTCTATCTCCATCCATGGTACATCATCAACACTTCTGTAACCTTCTGTTGCCTTTTCTACACCTGCCTCCAAGAAATCTCTTCTAAAATATTCATAACAATCTGGTTCACCAAAAAAGGTTCACAAAAAGTACTATTAATTAAGTTTTACTAATGTTACACAGCTTATACATGCAGGTTTACACTCAAGTCTGTCCAACCTTTTTAAGACAGACAGTGGGTCTGTATCATATTAAAATTTAATTTTAACTTAATTCCTTTTGGAGTCAAAATTAAATGTATCACAGCAAATAGAAAGTTCAGAATCTTCCACTTGTTTGCAACTTATAGGTAACAGTCTTGGACAGTATGAAGCAAACATTTCAGCCAAACAGCTGCCCACAATATGCTCTTCTTGGCCAGACTAAATGTAGGACAAAACTTTCTTTAATTATTTAATGCTGAGAAAATTTCAAGTATCACAGAAATGAATGTGGTTTATACAGATAAGCACCCATGGGAAAAGGCTTCTGAATATATGTATCTTTAAAACAGGAGATGTGAGCTGACAGCACACCTTCAAACATACCATCACAGACCCACAAGCTTACAGCAGCCATTACATAAAAATCTCAGAATAATTCAGACAGTTCAGTAGTTGAGGTAACTTTCTCCAGCAGCTCAGACATGAGATAACACCTGGATTCCTGCTTCCTGTGGTTAATTCTATAAGAAACGATCTTACAGCAATACAGTTTTATAAATTAATGAGCATATAATGCTTGGGATTGCACAGGTTTTAGCACTTTATTTAAAGGTCTTCATTGCAGGTTCTTCGCCCACATTAGGTGAACATGGAGGTGTATGGAATCAGGATACCTCATAGATGCAAAAAGTAAGCAGGTTACTTCATGGGGTGCCTCACACTCCAACTTGAAATACTACAGGTAAGTGGCAAAGAAATGGACAAAAATGTGTCATTCCCTTTGTCATGCATTCCTTACTTGGAAGCACATTGCATCACCACGAGTGAACAAAATCTGCTCTAAACTTAGTGGGGTGAGCAGGAAGGCTGGTGTATCTTGTTTTAGAACATATGATGGGCCTGGAGTTGCAGCTATAGAAACATCTGCATCAAGCAGAAGTGCACCCATACTTACCTGAAGGCAAATGACAATGTAACACGATCCAGGTAAGAAGAGGTACAAAGAAGATACCATCGTAGATATATGATCTGTGTCAAGTTTGCATAAACATGTGGCATAATTAAATAGGACCTGTGTTTCAGTTTTGGGTTGTTTGTTTTGAAATGGTGTCTCTGTCATTAAGAAAGGATAGAAAATTACAGAAATTGTGTCTTTTATGTCTGAAGTAAGCCATGTATTTAAAGCCATGTATTTAAAAGTACACTCATAAAATGAAACCCTGTGAATGGTTCCCTTAATGGAGCTGTTTTGTTCATGAAGAAATCTCATGACTGGATAGCTGTTCATGAGGAGGGACCAAAGGTCTATTCTGCACCCCTGCTTTTAACACCTTAAAAACAGTGCTTTAAAATGCATGTCGGAGTTCACCTAGAATATGAATGGGTTTCCTTTCCTGTAGACATGTGTAGATTGCAATAAAAATAAACTAATAATAACATAAATATGACAGACAATAGACAAAGCTAAGAGACCACAGTTTAAATCTCCTTTCACTGACCTAATGAGGTGCTTTAATCCTGATAACAAAGATCTGTGGTAGCGTAGAACTCATTCTTTTCTTGTTTACTCTAATGACATTGTTTGTTTTCCTAACAATAACAAGCAAAACTTAATTTCTTTCTCTGTGGTAATTATTTCCAATAAACCAATAGAATTGCAATCCAGGCTGCCTAATACCTTCTGATATTATACAGCGTTTTGATTTTCAACTAGCTTTATATCACTACAGTTTTGACAGTAGCTCTAAATGACAGTAATAACTTTGAAGGAGCAGGATTTGAGCTTTGTTTACTCTTACCTTTCTCTGTTTCCTGCCTAATGTACTCCTTGATATTCCAGGGCTAATAACTATCCTTTTCTGGAGTAGTGAAGAGCACGGAGTATATACAAAAACATATTGCAGTGTGAATACTTGTAGTAATTTACCATTCACACATCCAAAGCTACAAAAATGATCAGGGAACTATTGAGCTAAACTGCATGTTCTTCAATTTGCTGGATGTTATCAAGTATATGTTTATGCAATCATTGAAGAATGTCAAGTAGGTAATTTAAACCTCAAAGGATGTCATGATAGTCTCAACAGAACCTATGTAAGTGGATTGTTTCACCCAGGTAAAATACTGATGTGATTTGGCTTAGAAAAGCATCACTGATCTGTCAGAAATACATTTTAAAAAAACAAAACCAGAAACTTCTAAAGGCCTAAAAGGCATCTTAAGTCTTTTGTAAGGTGTTCTTGGATATATAGGGAGAGAAGCCACCCTAAACAGTATGTAGCTTTTATTGATATAATCCGGGATATGTTTGTTACATTTGCAATGCCATTTTAGTGTCCTGTCATATTTGTCTAATTCCACTGCAGCCATTGGTAATCCATTTTGTTATTCTGTCCTGGCTTAAACAGGTGATGTTACTGAACCTTAGATGTAAAGCAAGCAAAGGCAATGGAAATTAATGGAAATTCATATACTTAAAGACTGGTTTAAAATAGGCTGAATGGAAGAGCAGAAAATCTTAAAATTAAAGAAAATGAAGGGGCAAAACCGTGTTTTTAAAATAACTTAATCAAGGTTTAAATATTATGGTACAAGATGCTAAAATCTCTAAAAAATCTGCAACTATTTACTTAGCAAATAACACTTAGAAGTTCTAAGTATCTTGAAATATTGATTTTTTTTCCCCATCAAATTACCCAAACACTATTTTGAAGTAAATCATGATAACTGTTATTTTTTAAACACAAAGTGTTAAACCCACAGGTACTTACCATTTCATGCACAAATCATAACACTAATGGCTCAGGCAAGGCATGACTACTGTTTATTATCGCATTTTTTGTTTTAAGGAACTCATGAAAGAAGCAATGCCAAGTAAGGTGGTGACTTTTGACCACAGAATTCAGAACAACAATAACCTGTGGGATGAAAGAAAATATGTATTGCAGTATGATCCCTAGTGGACAGTAGTGCACATAATAAAACTACCAGACATAAAATGTTAGGGGTATAAAAACTTAAATTTTGCAGAAACTCCCTATTGACTGGCTCTTTGAAAAACTGCCAATGGGCAACATGGAACAAGAGTGACACCTAGTGGTCCCATAGTCTTTCCATCAGGGAGGTTTCTTGTTTCTTCATTTCCAAACGTATAGTCATATATGTACACACCCACATGTGTGCTTTCTCGGTCTTATCATTGATAATACTTTTCACATTGCTAAAATCAGTGTTTTTCATCCCCACGTAGTCCCTGACTCAGCTTGCAATCTAAGGAGACAATCTATAAATACAAGGTAAAGGAGAGATGTTCTTAACTGTGTTCAATTTATATTCCTCAAGTCTCACACTCAGCTGCAGAATGCTGATGTGCCGCAGCATGTGTATATACTTCTTTGACTTAACTTCTTTTTGATTCAGTAAACAGCTATATTTATAATCCACTAACACCCCCCGATTTGTTTTGATGAGCTGCCCCATTTCTTTGAGGCATTCTTAGAGGAAGATATATTAAAAAAAGAAGAAATTTTTTTTGGACTTTGGCTGAGGAGGGGTATTTCATTATTACTGGAGACCTTTGAAAAAGGCTGAGAGATGGATTTGTGGAGAAACAACAAATGGAACTAGCACCAGTGTACAGATTAATGTATTGAAAGAAAATTCCCAGGCATAATTAAAATAAATTAGCATCTGTTCCTGACATAAGTGTTTTCTAATGCTTGGTTTCATTTAAAAATTAATAGCATTGTCATGTTCCCTTTCTTAATATTTACCTCAAAACAAAAAATGCAAAATCTCATGAAAGTGATTACCCATAAACAAGCAGAGAGGAAAAAATAACTATTCAGAACTACACTCCTTAAATAAGCAGTTATGCTTTCATTGCTCCCTGAAATATTCTGCCCTGTGCTCTCCTCACAAGTACATGAATATTGTTGATTGACAAAAGCCTGCATAGATATGAATCAAAACCTTTTTTATGTTAATTTATATGAAGATACAATGATATTCTACTGCATATTTTTCTGCTTCTAAATCTATTTCTGTACTACTAGTAATAAAAAGGCACTGCTTCGTTCAAAGGTCTAATTACAAACCTCTAGAGAAAACAGTGCAGTGGAATTTAAACATTATCACGGTCACTGACCTCTAACTGAACAGAGAAAGCAAATTTGATACAGTCCTTCACTTCTAAGTGGTGTTGAAAATCGACATCTAATATTGGTTATATTTATTTACATGCCATCCTACATTATTGTAGCAAGACCTAAGAAAATACCTGGATTAAATCAAGACAGATAAAAATATATTCTGCCCTTCGTGAGCTCATCCTTGGGAGCCAGGTTTGCGAAGTGCTATCAGCTTTCCAATAATATGAATAATAGAGGATTTGCTTTGTGTCAAAAACATGACTGCTAGCCAAGTGTGTTAATATGCTGGCCATTTCTTTGAGGATGCATGCAGGTTCCTGAGAAATATGTTTTTCATGTCACCAAAACTGCAGTCTGATCTGAGTTCTACTTGTGAAATACTCTTGAGTGTTCTTGGTAGACTTGATCAAGAAGACAGTTTTCAATAAATTCTAACATAATGAGTAACACATCAGGGTTTCTATGATTTGCATCAGAAGGGGTGGGTGTGGGTGCGGGTGTGAGGGGGGGTGTTACATGCCCTGTTAAAAGATTTGTGGTTTTATTACTGTGTTATAGCTGTAATTCATTTTATAGCGATGAATTTATTCAGTGAATGTAGTCAGATTTTCCTCTTCTTTTTCAAGAAAATTGTCTGATTAAGTGCCTGGAGTAGAATGTAGGATTTTGTGGTTAAATTTCTGATTTCTGCTTAGACTGAGTCTAAATCTGAAATTATTTGTGACTTCAGTTCTTCACCTGTAAAATGGAGAAAGTAATTTCTTTCCACTCCCTTTTATTCAGCTCTTCCTGTTTATGTTATAAACTCTTCCAGGTAAAGTAGGTATTGAATTCTTTGAATGTCTAGAGTTTAGCAGCGACTGACCATTGTTCTACTCAGGTCACCACAAGGACCTCAGACTGATTAGGATTAAAAAACTATAGCTTTTGCATAATATCTCAGGTCACAGGAGCCTGACTTGTCTGTTGTCCCATCCTTCACATTTTTCACTTGCTGATGTATATTTGAGTCTATCGCACCTCTGTTCTTTTGCATATCTGAAATTGTTGGGGGAATTTTACAGGACACAAGGCAGGCAGCAGATGTTACAGCCTTTTCTACAGGCTCCCTTAGTTGTATCTTTGCTAGTAGATTAGAGAGTGCTAGGAAACGTTCTCAGACAGGGGACTCTATTAGGTATTGGGTTAGATTGCAAGAAGAGGTCCTCGCACAGCTCTGGGCCCGGCAACTCTCAGTTTTCCAAGCAATGCCTGGGCATGGTTCCAGTTCAACAGTTTTCCTTTGTAAAGTCCTCAGTGGCAATGGTGGGATAAGAAAGAGGTCACAGCAAAATGTGTATTGTATGATCAATGTTTAAGAGATATGTGAGCACCGTGAATGGTCACCAGCAAAAGGAATAAATAATCTGTTTTCTCATCAGCACTGTAACATCTGGATGCCTATTTGAAGCACATATTTCTGAAGCCACTTGGCCTACAAACTCAGTAAGACATTTCACAAGAAGTTGCTCTCTAAAACTTTCCTTAAGCATCTGGTTTAAGGCTACTCCTTTTAGGCTGGTTTTACAAATACTTTCTGCATCCTTCTGAGGCAATAGAGATATACTGAAATGAAAAGAAAAAATAAAGCAAAGAGAGATTGTCTAATTTTTCTCACCTATAAAATCTTAATTTAAATGGTGTCTAAATTAATAATTCATAGCAAATACAGTATATGGTTAATGAAGTCTCCTTTTGTATTATGCCCTTATGTATTATGGTATTATTTGCATTACAAATACATATTACTTTTTCAGGGTAACTGTTTTTAAAGGTATAGTTAGAGAAAAGAGCTGGAGTCTGACTATCTCTGGGAGAGTTAGAAGAAAGGCAGTATTTTAAATGTGTTTAAAATATTGTTTTGGGGTCCTGTAAATACTGTTTAAGTTATCATCCCTAAAATAAATTTGCTACCACAGTATTTAGCAACCAACTGCAGAGTAGAAATTGAAGACCTCAGTGTAAGCCCATGCAAATTACTTCAGTGGAATTGCATCAGTTTACTTGCAGCTCATATGTACACCCAAGAAGTCCTAGCATACATGTTACATCTTTGCCCTTCTCAATTTCCTCTGTACCAAGCGTATTACAAGGGGAAAATGAACCCTGCCCATTGTTGTCACAATCTATCTCCCATATTTCCTACTTTCTGCTCACTGATGTAAATGTGAGATTATTGTCCCTCTGTTCTTTGTGAGTAAGTCTCAGATTTCCTCTCTTTGTCGATTCATGCTAGAAAAGCATCCTGCCCTGAACGTTCACTTGAAAGACATCATTTAACAGAGGCACACATAGTAAAACAAATTCATTTGAACAAATATGCACGATAATCCTTTTGTGATGTTCACCCTACACCATCTTCAAGTCTGGAGTGAAGGTTCGGGTTGGTTTTGGTTCTGTCACCCCACAGAATAATGAAAAATTCCAATTTCCTGTTACAGTGTGTGTGTGTATGTGTATAGAAAATCTACTTCAACAGTTGAAATAGCATTTGAAATGTATGTCCCTAAGCTACCCAGGTGAGTCTTCATAGGACTTGCTTGCTCAGGAAAGTGAGGAGACTATTTCACCACACTCAGAGTCTGTCGAAGGAATTAAACAGTAAAAGCAAAAGAAGACTCTATCAGTTTTATCCGCTCCAAGGCCTTCTCGCTCTCCATGCAATGAGTCTTGCTTGGAAAAGCATGGCCCCAGGACCTGTGATTAAGGACTGTTAAATACTCAGCAAATGGTCACAGCATCAAATAGAAGGAAGAAGAGAGATGAGAGAAGGAAACCTTGCGTATCAGACCAGTGTAAGAGCAAAATGTAAGCTCTTACCTTATCACCTTCACTCTATGCAGATGACTGCTGTAAAAAATCCTTTCTGAAAAGTGACTTTCCCAGGAAGATAACAATAGATGACAGTTTAGAAGAGGGAACAATTTACTGATATTCTGAACCTGAATAGTTAGTTGCCTGGGTAAGGCTTGTTTTGTTTCCTTTTCCTTTCATTTGTTCTGGCTTTTATTACAACCCCTCAAGCTCTGGAAATGGGTGTCTTCAATTACAAGTTATTTAAATCAGCTGTTCCAGTAACGTATTTGCTATTTTGATCAACTTTTGAATGCTAATTAGAACATTCTTCCCACTGCTTTCTCCTTAGGAGCTAGAAACTCAGCTGTGTAAATCAGCTTTTGATGATGTACACAGTGGTATGTTTGACTCTGAATGTTTAAAGAGAATGGAAATGTTGCAACAGCATATTTACCATAATGGTATTCGACTTCTCTTTGTCAACAGCAACAAAGAATGGCAGAGGGAAAACAGATAGCTTTATACCTAAGAGGTTAGACTGCAGTTCAGGAGATAAATTCTTTTGAATCAGTTTTTCTGAATGACTTTCTTAAAAGCCTAGGTCAGTTCTTTTTCCACAACCCATTTCCTGTCTGACAATTAAATCCCAGATCCTTACCTGAAAAACACAAAACAAATTTCCTACCACATCAAAATGCTTTAAGGCTGTTTCCAAAGCTTTCATCACTCTCCTTATAAATTATGAGTACTACACATGACCTGGGGAGTATCTTTATTTTTTTTATTTTTAAACAGTGGAATATCTACAGGAGAATGAGTGACATTTTCATTGACACTCTCCATGCTACCTTTTTCAACTGAATTTTCTTAATAATTAGATTGTGTAGGATGCTAAATAATAGCCAAACCTAGCACACCAATATGACTCCTCCTCTCAATCCACTGAAACAAATTTACCAGACTTCAAGACGCAGAGTGATTCCTCTTTCCGGGTCTGCTAGGTGTGAAGGTGCTGTGGTTCCTGGTGTCCAGGTCCAGCCTGCAGTCAGACTGAGCACACGCACTCTGTACACAATATACACACTCCGTACAAAAACAGCCAACCACCAACAGATCAACCCCAACATGAAAATAGTGCCTTTAGAGCTGACACTGCAAACAGCGCTCCCATCAATTTGAACTATCCTGATCAGGATCAGAACTAAATGGAAAAGGATTAAATGGCCCCACTTTGTTCTTACTTGCCTTCTAACCAGACTCAGAGATTCCTAGCAGATCTCACATGCTCCATACACATACACATACACATACACACACACATACACATACACATACACATACACATACACAGAGCCCTCTCTAGCTGGCCTAGACTTCCCAGTAGCCAGTCCTCGGATCTCATGTCATACTTCCTGGCTAGTTTAGCTTGACCTTTGCTACTGTCTTACAGACACACATAGATCCCTCCAGAAGCTGGCCTATAGACCAGTATCTCCCAGACTGCTTGAACTACTTGCCAGTTTGTCTGCCTTGAGGTTTGCAAGCTTCTCATACACAAGCGTACACACATATGGAGCAGAGAGCACATTCACACAGAAAAATGTCTAGTGAACTTACCAGCTACCTGCTTTGATGTGACTGGCTCATTTTTTTCCTCTTTCTCTCAGTTTTCCCATGCCAGTTCTCTCTAAATCCACCAGTTGTCTGCCCATGCCTCTTCCCAAATAAATGGCCTGACTCAAATTGCTTTTTCTGCATTCATCCCATTATTGTTACATCCACACCCAAATCTGGTGTTTCTGAAGGACTGGAAAGATGACTACAGGTTTGTTTATGTGAATGTTTTGTGAGGATAAAACCTCCTTAGAGGAAGATTATTGTTTGGTGTGTGGAATACCTGATTGCTTGTTGGTATCTGTGTTCTTCTCTGTAGGAATTTACCTTGACAAAGAACCGTGAGGTTTATCTCACTTTTGTGCATAATCCTAAACCAATCAGGTGTTAGATGTCAAGAACAAATGAAAAGTAATTCAAAATTTACTCAAAACTTATCATGATAAGATTAAATATGCAAGAGGAGGTAGTATCAGACTGAAAGCAATATCAAGATTTTAGGGTTTGTTTCATTAACTAAACCTTTTGAATATCAAATATAACAAGCTTTTGCAGCCGGGCTCTTCTTTTTGTATAACTGAATATTTTCCAAAGCTAGCACTAAGCACAACCTGATTCTGAATTAGAATCAGGATTCTGACTTCACAT
Source organism: Ibycter americanus (assembly GCA_035590275.1). Lineage (NCBI taxonomy): Eukaryota > Metazoa > Chordata > Aves > Falconiformes > Falconidae > Ibycter > Ibycter americanus. Next base: position 22,391,874 of record JAVJGI010000062.1, read on the forward strand.
AAACAGCCAAGATTTGTCTGGATACCACTACAGGGATCCAAATGGATATCTAGAGTTTGCTCTGAGGGAATATAAAATCAGTCTGTTACAGTGGTATAATTACAGACTTCATAATGCTTTTGTTCTTGCATTTCAGATTTGGGCATTCCTGAAGAGACCTCAGATTTGTTACATTTCAGAGTATTCTGCAATGCTCATTGTTTCCTCTCAGGACCTGGAAAAGAGTGGATTCATGAGTATGAAGTAGAAAACAGCAGGCTGAGGGTTTTCTGTTCATAACATATTTGTAAGGGTCTTTTTGTATGAGTAGGTCAGTAGGCATCCGTATTTGGTGGTTCTAGTTTGGTAGTTGTGTATGTTACTGTCTGCAGAGGTATGCAGCGGTAGGGGCAAGTGCTTCAGATTCATTGAGAATAAAGGAAAAAGGTTTTTGCCACTGTGTGTTTCTGTGACTATTGACATCAGCTTAGAGGAAGCAGCATACTAGTAAAATGATTTCCACTTAATGTGATCACTAGCTAATTTGATCCTCCTTGTTATTTGATTTGATCTCCAGGAAATAAATCATTTCCATTGATTCTTATTGTGGATTCTTATTGCTTATTTTGTTCACGTCTACTTCAGCTAATACTAGATAATTCAATCAACATTTATTGAATCTGCATGGAAAAGGGAAGAGTAATCATGTTGTTTACAACATAAAAATAGACTTGTATCATGCGTCTTTTCTACTCTCCTTTTCAGTTTTCCTGCACCAGTAGATAATGACTTGAAATTAGTAGTTACTTTTCAGAGAAGCTGGAAATTAACATTTTATGGCACCTGCAACATGGCCAGGCACAAGTTAAAAATAAAATTGTAAAAAGCTATTAACATGTTTGTGCTCTCATTCGTACTGATGTGCAAAAGAGTCCACACTGCTGAAGCCAGGAGAGCTACACTAGCATGAAAGCGATCAAGCCAACAGATTACATCCCTGGTCTGTCTTAACACTAAATAATAAGCATGTACACAGTGCTGTTTTTAAATGGAAATTTCAATGGTTTTGTTTTCTCAGATCATTTCATCAACATGCATTCTAGATGCTCTCCTAAGCCCCCTGTGGATAAATCAACCACTTAATATGATCCAAGTAAGGTGAAAACAAATAGCAAGGCTGCACTGAGAACTCAGTCAGTGGCTATGAAAAGTGCAGGTGGCAAAAATTAAGTTAATGATGATGGGAGCATTAATAAGACTTTTGAGCCACTAATGCAATGGGATTTTACACTAGCTACTATGATTAACATGAAGAGGAGCCATGGAGGTGATTCTCCTGCTCATTGACCAGTGACCACATTCCTTAGGCATGATGTATGAAAACCATGACCTTCTTAAACACAAGTACATTCTGCATTTTGCCTCATAATATGGAATCCCAAATAAGTTCCCCTATTGAGCAATGGACAAACAGGGGTGGGTTTTATTTTGAATTTTAGTATTGTGACAGCCCTTTTAATAAAGACACCAATACAAAATCAAAAAGCAACTCAATGGAGCTGAAAAGGTTTCATATGCAAACAACTGCTTCTAATTGAATCTCTGCTCTAATTTTATCATGCTCCATTTTTATGGTCAACCACTCAAAGACAGCAGGTATTTTTGCAGCATGGCCAAGATGTTTTTGTTATATTTATCGGCAAGTACCATTTTATTATAAGGAGATGCTGTGTACTTTCTTTTAAATAGTTCATGTATATGTTGCAGATTATTGCACTGTAAAATATGAGACTGTGGGGAAAAAATAAAGCTTGATATATTTACATTTTATAACATGATTTTAATAAAGGAATAAGTATAAAGAAATGCTTGAGAATGATCATTGTTTTCACTTCTGTGCTAATGACCTGCTGTATATTTTACCCTAGAATGTTCCCTGCTCCAAGGAAAATAGGAAATCCCATCATATAAATCTTCCTTTTAGAAACTGTTCTTGGAAAGAGATGGTCATCTTAGTGAAATGCAAATGATTGTGCTAAATATTGAGATGGAGAGAGGAAAGTTGTCTCATGTTTAAATCATGTCTCATAATTTGGAACTGGAATTAGAACATATGTACATCAATGCAACTTAAATTCCAGTAGTTTTTCCCATACCTCTTTGCAAGTTTCTACAATATTTCTAATTTTCACTTGTAAAAGTTCTTCAAGGATTGTCTTTCATCAGTCTATCAAAACCGAGATTCATATACTGTTGTATTACAGGAGATCAAATAGTGAGATGTTTATTTTACAACCAAATATTTTAATTACTCAGATGTTTAAATCAGCATGAAAGTTAATTTGTGTATCATGTGTAGAGACTGAAAGAGATCAATATCTCAGTCTAGAAGAGATCAATGTTCCAGTCTCTGGTTCTAAGGCCCACAAACTGACTCCTCTGCAGGATACATCAGACAATACCTAGATTTTCTCCATGCTACGTAAGAAGAAAACTTGTGAGAAGCAAGTCATTCTAATCTGATGGGAACTGTTTTCCATCCCTAAATCTGGACAAATCCATGATCCTGGATAAGTAAACAACATGTGGGCTTTTTTTAAAACAGAACTCTTCCAAACGCTCAGGGCAATAGTCCATTTTGACTAGTGTCAGATCTTTAACTCTGGTCAGTCTCTGCTGATTCAGAAAAAAACAGCAAAAATAAAAGAAATAGCATCAATCTAGCTAATTATGGACCATGGAAAACCCATCTTTATGAGGCATCACATTCTAAAAATCACTATTTCTCCCCATTAATTATAAAGGGAGCCTAAGGTGGCAGGCTTAGATGTAGACAAGTATATTTTGCAGGTGGATGAAGTCTGTCCACCATGCCTATAGAAGTTCAGGAAAATAATGTGCCAAAATCCTTGATTAATGCACTTTATTTCATACTTCAAGAATGGCTGTCTTTATTGTAACACTGATATTTTTGTGTAAACTCCAGTCCAAATTCATTTCACGTCACTTCTGGAATTAAATACAGGTCTTAGAAGGGCTACAACATCTCCTGGAGAGAAGGGAGACTTACCACTTTCTACTTAGGGTGACTAAGTTTTTAAATGTATGTATTATTTCAGCTAAGTGCCTTTAGTTAGGAGGGAGGAATCTGGGCTTCTGTGTATTTGTAGAAATCAGTGAACTGTTTTCACAGAAGCTAGAAATAAGAAAAAAAATTAGTCTTGCAAATTCAGTAAGGTATTAACTGTATACTAGGAAAATGTAATAGCAATGCTGTTTTCCTTGCAGGCATATTGCACTAACCTTGTTAGAGTAAACTCTAGAAATTCAGAGAAAAGAGAGCAATAAAGACACATTTGAGTGAACCAGCACTGATCAAAAAACATGTAAAGGAATAAAATAAACTGATGAAAAAAGACACAGTCAGTTTAAATTGCTAAAGACTGAAAATTTTGTGTCAGACTGAGAGATAAACATACAAATAAATTTCTTTCTGAAATTAATTGAAAAGTTAGTTCAGTGTTCCTGCAGAAAACCCATAAAGCTCAAGTAGCCTTGCCCCATGAATCTGTTGATAGGCAGGACAGAGAGACTGCGTATCTGGTTGCTATAATCAGTGGTGCCAAATCAGGCCCTCTTGCAAAGACAGCAAAATATTTTATTTGGCTATGTAGTACAACTCATAGTATTACAGGAATCAAGCTCCCTTCTCCTTATTCAGCAGCATCTCTTTCAGATTCGGAAAGAATAGAACTGTTCCTTGTATCTCTATTCTACCACCTTTATTTAGTTTAGTACTGTCCTTGCAGCTACTGGCAGATTAAGGTACTAAATAACAACCACGTGTCAACAGAAGGTAATGAAGAGCTGTCACAAAGTTCCATATTTTTCACACTTCAGCATTAAAGTGTGAAAAAGAAGAGAACAGGACTTTTAATTCCAGGATGAATGTAAAAGGCAGCCAATACCAAGGTGCAATTCAGCCCTGTTACTATTCTTAAGAATCCAGCAAAGAACTACAAGCAAAAGTATTTTTGGTCTAAAATAAGTACTATGGCTTAAAGAACAACATCTGTTAGTAGCACCACAAAGCTATTTACATAAAGAAACAGACATGTAATAACTGTGTTAAGATGAGTATTATTTACAATATTGTGACTACACTAAGAGTCTTCAAGTCTGAAAAAAAAGATGAATACAAGTCCATACAATCGGAAGTGGCATGGAAAGTGTTTCCTCTCCCTTTCAGAGTAAGAACACAGGAAACCAAACGAACCCGTTAGGAAGGTGAAAAAACAGCCAAAGAGGTGATTCTTCAAGCAAGTGGAACTTCTTGCCAAAATTTTTTGTGGATGCTGAAGGTTTACACAGATTCAAAAGGAAACAGCACAAATTCAGTAGAGAAATCTACTGTGGTTCCACATGGAAACTACATCCAACCCAGGCAGTCATAAATCCATGGAACCATTGAATAATTTCGGTTGGAAATGACCACTGAAGTGCATCTAGTCCAACTTTCTGCTAAAAATAAAGCTAACTTCAAAGTTGGTAGAAGTTACTCAGGCCCAAGCATGAAGATCCCACACCCACTCTGAGCAAACTGTTCCAGCGCTTAAAAACTTTTATAGTAAATATATTTTCCATGTATCTACTTGAAATTTCTCTCACTTGTGACTGCTGCTTATTACTTATTGGCTATGCATCTCTGAGAAAACTCTGGTGCCTTTTCCTAACTCCCCATTAGGTACAACAGTTAGGTCACTCTTTAGTGACCTCTTTTGACCACAAAACAAAACCAACCTCTCCAACATCTCATGTTGTATGCTCCATCTCCCTAACGATTTAGTGGTATTCTGCTGGACACCACTTTGTAAATGGCTTTCTTGGATAATAAAAAACTGGACAAGCCCTGCACTGAGAATTATTACAGGTTGAAAATTAGAGATTGGAGTGAAAATTGGAGTAGTACCATTTTGCTGTCCTTACATCCTTTTCTGGGCACTCATTTTTGGCTGCTATGTGAGAAAGAATACTGGGCTAGATGCACTTTGGATTGACCTAGTATGTCTGTCTTTATCTTCATTATTATAAACTTATTAGGTTTTATGACTTATTGCCTTTAGTTATTATTTTTATTACCACAGTGCTTTTGATTAGAATTATCTTGGTCTAAACAAAGAGGATCAGGGCCAAGTATGACTGTGCTGAAGGGATTTTTCCTGTCTACAGCCAGTATCAGGTCTCCCTTTGGTTTGGTTTTGGTTTTTGTCTTTTATTTCACTTTATTAAAATGAAACCTAGCCTGGCAGTGGTTTAATAATCAGAGACTGCTGGTTTTGCTGTATTTCTCAAAGACAAAATGTCAAAAATACTGCACCTCAATATTCTGCTTGAAATTCAGCTCCAGACAAATATAATGTGTAAATAGGCCATCTTCTGCTAAAGTAAAAATGAAAGTATAAACTCCTTAAATCCCTAATATTTAAAATTTTACTAAATTAACCTATTGTATTTAAATCCCACATTAAAATATTCCTTCTGTAATGCTAATAAGAATGGTGATTATCAAGTAGTACAATGTCTGCCTGGGGTAAAATTTATTTCCGTAAGAAATAGAATATTTTCCATTCAAATATGCCAGCTGTTCAAATCTGCTTCAAGAAAATGAAATCTAAAGGTTGACACTTGTTTTTTTTATCTCTGCCCATCATACTCTCTTTCACCCCACCATAAACAGAAAGAAAATCTTTCAACCCTTGAAATAAAGCAAACCAGGATTTCCCAGTGAAGATTTTCCATGCTTAATGAAAGCAAATACAGAAAGCAAAAGAAGAAGAAATAAACAGGGAACAATCTCATTCCTTTTGTTAATCAGAAGAGCACATGTAACATCAAATTCCATAAACTTGCTCAAAACCTAAGTATTTGATGTGTATGATGATGTCTAGTGCACTTCCTTGCACACTACACAGCTTGCAATGTCCCCAAGTCTACCATAGCAGTCAACATTTGGAAGCAAGCCTATTTGTGCCTGTTCGAAAGAGGAATAGAAGAAAAAAGTGATGTTTGCCTGAAGTCTAAAGAAAGAATTAACAGTCTTTTCTCTGTGTGTTGCTTAAGTCGTCTAGCATGACTTCCCAGTGCTTCCCACACTATAAGACTTGAGGTCTTCTGTTCACTTGCAAGCCATCTACTTCATCACTTTTCTTGCTGTTTACACACCTTCCCTGGGATTTTCAGCCTCCAATATACAGAAACTTGTAAGCAAACTCATCACCTGCAAACTGTAGCTGCTGTCAAAAATATTCATTCTCTAATCAGGTCCTGCCTAACTATCTTCTGTCAGAGGAGGGAGTTCTTTCTTCAACTGAGCTCTTAGAAAAAGTGTTTGGTGTCCCCATTATACCTTTTCCCAGACAACTGCCCCATTCCTCTTCTGCATGTTACCAATTTTCTCAGTTCTGCCATGTAACTCTCTTGTACAAGCACTCCCTAACTACTCCAGCCAAAATAAAATGCATTAGCAAAGGCTGTTTAAAAATCTCAAGGAGCATTTATTCATACTTGTGTAATTTATAACTTTGTATGCAGCATGGTCCACCAGTACAAGAAGACAATTTACAGTCCAGACCAGAGTCCCCCTCCTGTATGGCATAGGTCTGTTGCTATTATGTAAAGCTTAAGTATTAGCCTTTGGACTGAGCTGAGTAAAACTTGTTGGAACTAGATGATCTTTAAGGTCCCTTCCAACCCAAACCATTCAATGATTCTATGAAAAATGCTAGTCAGTATCTTTCCACTGAAATTAGAGTTCCTGATTTCTCTGGTACAGAGAGAGTTTCTTTCAATATGGTGGATCAACAAGTATGCTTTGAAATAACTACGCTTTCTAATACATCAAGCGCTTAGATGTGTTTCCTTTTAGTTTGGAAACTGTTGTTCAGGATCTCTCCCAACTACTACCACCTACAGCAGGTAACTATCTTTCTTCTTTCAGCCACACAGAAAGAATAACACAATCCCAAACCATATTTTAGGCTTAGACAATAGGAAACAGAAGAACAGGTTAAGATCAGTAATATGTTCCGATTATGTTTACACCAGAAAACCTGAGAATTTACCTCACTTCTGTATCTGGATGTACACACAGCTATATCTTGACTCTACGCAGAACCTAGTTCCGGACACACACCATTGCTTTTCCACACCACAGACAGATGCTCAGCTTTCAAAAGAGGAGTAATCTTTGCTCCTCTACCCGCTTCCTAGAGAAGCAGGCAAGTTTTGGGAATAGCTGTTTGCTTGCCTTGAGGGAAATGTAAGTAGGGAAAGGCAGTCTTCATGATGCTCAATTAAAAGATTAGAAGCACCACATACCTCCCTTATTTCTTCTGGTCACAGTGCAGCTGCTATAACTGGGAACACACCAGGCTGATAAAATCCTGGTGAAAAACTGAAAGATGGTGCCTCTCCCACGGTGTGGTACAACAATGAAATTTCTGCATAAAATGCAGAAACAAAAATGTATAGGTGGAGCTTTTCTTGGCCATAAATGACCTAGTTCATACCATTTTTATTTCTGGAGTAGACGCTTTCCTAACAGTAACGTTTCATGATAGTCTCAAGAAGTGATTGTAGATGTCAGAACAAGATTGGGCCTAATGGGTGTTGAATGACGTTTGGTGATAAGCCTTAAAAGCATCCAAAACAAGTATTGTCATGGCCCTCACCACCACAGCATGCTGTTCTTTTCCTCCCTGTTCTTACAGCCATGGTTAAGTCTTGGAAGCAGCTCTAATTGCCAGAGGCTCTTGACCAGGGATGTCACATTAAGGGGGAGGTTCCCCCCCCAGCCCTTTATGTTCAAATAGCCTGTCAAGGTGCCAGGAAAGACAAGACCCTTGCACCCAGCCAGCCTGTCAGAGCTCACTACAGAGACTCCCACGGGGCAGCACACTGCTTCGGAGGGTGATTCACCCGTCCTGTTCAGGGATTCCTGGTGACAGATGCACTGGTCAAATCAATTACTCAAGTTCCCAGAAACTCACACAAAACAGATCTCAGCTGAGAATTTTTATTGTACAGATTTGTAACAGATTAAGGTTCGAGTTTGCCATTGACAGTACACTGACTGCGAGAACAAGCGTGAATGGTATACAAAGTCTAATCACTAGTAAAAGCCAACTGGGATAAATCATTAAGCTCACACAGAATATAGTATGGCTCTTACCCAAGAGGCGTCCCTATGGGGAAGAAGACAGATCCGGCCCATCAGCCAATCCCAACAGTTACAATGAAGTCTTCCCTAACTTTTCCCCTTCCTAACTTACTTTTATATTATTTCTTTACTTCTAGGTAGAGCTTGAGTGACTCCAGTCATACATACATTTGTTACTGATAAGTGTAAAATTCTCTCACTTTATCTTTAAAGGTACAGTCAATAAAAATATAAAGTGCATTTTTAGTGAGGGGTGGTCTTACCTTGGAGGTGGGTAGCTTTGAGATGGAGGTGTGCTTGGGTGTTACAAAGAGATTATAATGAGCAAAGTTCATCCAAGGAAAGCAATTTGGCCCCAGTTGCTAGCTCAATAGCCAAGACCTTCCCCTACCTTCCCTGCTGGACAGCTACTACATGGTTTTATCAGTACATGGTACCATCAAGTTCCCCTTCCTGCAGGGAGTACGACAGGGCCTGGCCGCAGTGTCTTCACCCCATACACACCCCCACACCTCCCCATTCAGTTCCCCTCAGCATGTGCTGAGGCTTCAGGCTGTGCTGCCTGGGGCGCCACTGGGCAGCAGATACTGTGCACACCAACCACACTCCATCCTGACAGTAGCAGCTGCAGTTTTACCCTAAAATTTCTTTAATATTATGCTATAACTTTAGTAATTTTTCCACAAGAGGCTGTGACTGAAGCACCACACAGAGAATTATGGTTTCTTGCTCATCTAGAGCTAAGTGGAGTCTGACTGAAAAAATAAGTTTTTGTCTATCCTCTGGTCAAAACTCTCAGCAAGGGCTAAATTGGTTACCAATTTTGTTGGGATTTAACTTCTCTCTTTAAAATTTCCTGGGGTTGCTTAGAAATATGTTCTCAGTAACCTTTTCTTTGATAGAAATATCTTTCCTGCTCTAACCCTTACATGGAAAATCTCTTTCCATTTCAATCCTTACTGCATTGCTTAAAAAAGAAATAACCTTTATAACAATCTTCAAAATATTTTTTGCCTTCTCCTACATTAGTGTCAGAGGCTAGGATATCTTTCAGTCTGTTCTCCTTTCAAAGATATTGCCTTCACAAATGCACATGGGCCTAATTAAAGCCCTTGGCCAGAATATTTCTGACGAAAGAAAGTTCACATTTAAAAGGCTATAGTATTGCAATGCAACTCATAAAGGAGTCCAGAGATAACAGTAATATCCCAACAGTGAATATTGTTGTTCTTGAAGAGTAAGACCACTGGAAGATTCCCCCTGTATTGGGGGTAAAATTTTTGGTGGATTGAAGTTAGCCTAAATTTGAGCTGAAAAGCAACAGCAGCCTCTGTCACAAGAGGATCCTTCACTGTCATTCACTTTATCCCACTATTTACTCCCTCAGGGAAGGACACAACATTGTCCCATAATGCAGTGTAGTACTTTGTGTGTAACCATCTATAACTTGTGATGACATAACTGAGATCCTGTTGTCCAGCAATGCCTTGTAGCACTTGCCTTCCTCTGTGACATGCTGCAGTGATTGATGGTGCTCTGCTGCACTAGGGCTATTTGTTCTAAAGTTATAAGCATTGCTATACTGTACCTAAACAGCCTCTGTCCTTCACAACCCTGTCTTAGTAATTCCAGACCATTAAAGGATTAGTGTTTCCCTAAATATGTGGATCATTAACGCCAATGAGGTACTAGTTGAACTTTACAGTCACCAGCTTCCCCCAGAAATATTGGTTCATTCATTTATAAATCTAGATGAGAAATGCCTGCTTAGTAAACTGTATGGTTACATCTATTATGCAGCTAAGATCCCTGGCACGGACGGATTGAAAAGTAAAACAAATAATCAGTGATGTCTTTGCAGAAAACATCTAGTTACAGGTCTGTGCAAGTTCCAGTGTCAATGGGTACTTTGCACCTCCTGCTTACGAATACAAACTGAGACAATACCTCTCCTGAGCGCTCCATGGACCTTGTTCTGTGATTTACATGACACGACACTGCAATTTCTCCACTTGCCCATATTATTTAGCTTGGCAACACTCACAGCCTGGGGTTTTTTGGTTAGTTTTTTTCCCCCTCTCATTTTCGTCATATTCTGGCTTCATTTGGTTTATGCTACACCTTCCTTTCAGTTGTTAAGATAACACGTTACCTACCGATCACTGCCAGGATGACCTAGGGCTTTTCCAGACCACCTACCTTTCATTCTGATTTTACAAGTGTCTCTCCTAGTGCTCACCCTCTTCATTTCTATTACCAAAGACCAGGGGTGTTTGTAATCCTGCATGCACTTTTTACTCAGACTCCGGTATCATTCTGATCTTCTATTAGCGGATATTCTTTACCATATCACTACCTCACTCCCTCTTACCCCCTCTTATTGATCATTTAATTATCTTTAAGGATATTCAGCATCACTACCCTTTGCCTCTCCAACCCAGCGGTCCAATGCTATATTTTTCAGCTCAGGCCAATAGACTACCAGATACCAGCTTCCCTACCTGAGTTGTATTCACCACAAATGCTTTTGGATAACAAGGTTTTGCCAATTATATCCTCTGTGTAAAGATTTTGGCAGCCATTTTTGTGATACTGAACAGTCAGACTTTTTCCAGAGGTTGCTGGCATCTCTGACGATGTATTTGCAGATTATTTTCACCTTTTTTCTTCAATCTTATGTTTAGCTTTGGTTAAATACGTTAGCACTGTGTAACATATGCTGTCAGACTCATAACAAAGAGCAAAACTTAAAGGAAGAACTGCATTTACTTTTTAGAGGTAAGTTTATTCTTTCCAAGTGACAGCTGGTCACTGTTACCAGGTTTTAGATGTCTGGGAACCATCTGTTTAACTTCTAATCATCACTAGACACTCCGACTCCATTTTGATGGTTTTACAAATGACTTTTTTGCTCCTATCAGATAATTCTGTATATACAGGATGAATCTGTCAGAATCCCCCTCACATAACATCTTGACATGTTTTTTATATCTTCCAACCAGAAAGTCTCCAGCAAAACCCTATTTTTGCCTAATTTTTAACTCACGTTCATTTTTGGGAAGACACTGAGCTATTTCATTAGCAACAGTTAGTATAAGCTTCTGTGTCCCTGCCCACCAGGAATGGGAATTAGACCATAAGCTTGATTTACATAACAGAATAACGATGACTTATGGACCTCAGTGACCTGACTCAGACTTCAATGAACTAGATACGAAAGACACAGCATAGAACAATTTCCCTACATCACACTTATTCTACTTCTACTCTATTGAAAATGTATTAATTAATTCACCAGTTTGCTCAGAAGTTCAACGGACTAAAGTTAAAATGCTGTGTATTTTCAACGATTTACCATGTGTATGTGCTCCCCATCTAATCGCAAACTTCCTCTGTTCAGACCACAGGCAGTTTTGGTGCATTGCTGTGTATCTGGATCCTTCAGTTCCTTCCACACAAGAGAATTAGCACACTCAAGTCATGGAGACTGAAAGACCCCCTATAGGTGGCACCACTCTAAGGACACTGATTAAAAATTAACAAAGTGCTGTGACAGCAATGAATCCAGCTAAATTGACATGTCAATGTGTAATAAACTCATTCTAGTACTCAATACAAAGGGAGCCTGGGCTACTCATTTATACTTCAAACCTCCTTTATTTGGGTGTATTATTGTTGCTTATTAAAGAGTTTAAATAAATGACCTATAGTTTGTACTAGTTTAGAATATCCCCTGAGAACTTTATCAGGCAACCATGTGTCCTCTTTCTGGGCTTCTTGCTCCCTGTTCAGTTACTACATGCACATGTGCCTACTGCCTGCATAACTACATGCCTAGTGCCCCAGAGGACTAGGGCACAAGGTAAAAGATGTCAGTGTTAAAACAGAAATCCATTTTATTATTGCAGCTCCAACTGCATCAGATTTAAAGGGTTAACAGTTTTAATGGATGATTCCATTCTTTGACATCCTTCATGTAGATATGTGGTTCCAGCTAAGTTTGATAAACTTAGTTCTTCAAAATTATTATTTTTTTAATGTAAAACACTCACAAATGTCCTCCGTGGCCTCCAAAACATTTGAACATATGAAAATGAGCATTGATATGGCTGTGCAAGTCCTAGTGAGTGACCTATTGCTTGAAAAAAATATCCTCAAATAGCTTCCCCTGCTGTTGATGTTAAATACAATCTTTTCAAAGCAGCTAATTTGCCAGTGATTCACTGAAGAAAACCCTCATTATTGGTTAGCTGCAGAATAGCTGTTCCCTTGAGACTTCTTCCTCAAGGGTTTCTGCATCCTGAAGCTAGTGTCATTTTCCAATAGCATAGGAAGGTCAATCCTATTAGAAAGATTTTGTTTCATTCTGCTAGTTAGGATGGCACTTTTACAGGCTGACAATCAACTGATAATCAGTCTATGAGATACTATTTTGAGTAATGAAGAATTTCTTCAGTGTCTGGGTTTCAAATTTTAGTAAGGCTTGCAGATACTTTGGTGTTTATCACAGTCAAACGCCAACCAAAACTGTTATGTTAATCAACTTGTTTTGAAGATAACAGGTTTGTCTACTTGGTTGATACAAGGTTTTAAGCTTTCAGAACTATGTTCTGAAGAAGATAAAATGACGGAAGAGTGGCAGCATCCATTTACTGGATGATTATCCTCTATGGAAAACATCTCTGTGTCCATAGAAAGAGGTCTTTTGCATTCTCGCCTGAATCTAAACTTAGACTCAGCAATTAAGCAATAGAATCTCACTTAAACTCATCAGACATAAATGACAGAGGTTGTAAGATGCAAGTGCCTTATTTGATAAAATAATTTCTATTTATTGCAGTTCAGTTTGACTGTAAAAGTAGTTTGTGAGTAGCAGAGTACCAGTGAGAACTGAAACTGTTGTCAGGGATTCTGAACAGATGGATAAAACTTTTGTATATCCATGTCTGACACTGAGCTGCTTTGCTGAAAGACTCCAGTGTTTCCTGTGTCAGAAACAAAGAAAGGAATAATACAGGGCTATTACCTCCTCCCTTCCTGTTATCTCTCTAGGCAGAGGTTCCAACTCAGTATTTCCCAAATTCTGTGGAACTTAACTAATTCAGAGACTAATATAAGTTTACAAACACTGTGATCAGATGAACAATTATCACTGCTTAAACTTGGAAACAAAATTACGGTTGCCATCTATTCCATGAAAGCATCCACGGACATGTTCTGCTCCTGCAATGAATATGCAGCAACCTACTCCAATCTCCCATAAGTAGACACAAGCTGGGACTCCAGATGACACATTCTTTCAGAAGTGGAAGTCAAAACTATGGAACTATTCAGCAGAACAAAATTATCAGCAGGAAGGTAAAACTTCAGTGAGCCAAGCTGAGGTAGGAAAGACATTTAATCTGCCTTCTGATACTTCAGATATAGCAAACAACAATTTCTTCCAGACTGTTGTCTGTAATGGCTTATTTTTTAGGGCTGGATTTGTGTTGGTCTTTGGGCTCTATGATGCACAAGCCTCCATCCCTCTGAGACTGTTGACCAGTACAGCTCCAGCTGTGCAAATAGATGATCGTACCTTCATCAGGAGCAAGTAATTCTGTAATAAATCCAAATAAATGAACACAAAATAACACTATATTTTAGAAAGACATACAATGTCTGTGTCCCCATTCAGAACAGCTATAGAAGTTTCATTTAGCCATCACTGAAGGGCGACTAGAACTGAGTGAAACATAATCATTGCTTGAAAGCATTAGAGCAACATTACACAACAGTCAGTCAGAGGAAGCAAAAGAGATCTTTTATAATTGATATTACTGGTAAATATGTAGGTAATTCCCTTTTGACTGAGTTAGGGATACAAATACTTGGCATTATTATTTTGAAAATAAAATACATCTTGAAACATTATTGTTCATGAACATTCAAAAATGTACTACTGTACTTGCAGATAATGCTTTCAGCAGTTTGCTTCTAGTATTTACTGGAGTATGCATGTGGCAAGTAGCTAGTCAAAGGCTGACTTTTTGCACTGAATTTAAGGCCACAGAATCATCTAGCCAGGAATACCTAGGGGGATCAATAGTTAAATCATGAGCTCGATATGTTCAGTGCCCAAGCATTTTGGTTAGACTAAGGACTGGATTTATGTAAGAGCAGGCAGATGTTGGAATGAAACCTGGTATCCTGTGTAGAAGTTGTATTGATCCTGACCAGGAGACCATTGCGTGTTTAGGCATTAGAGATCCACGCAGCAGTTAACATAAGTATGTCTGGGCCTGTGCTGTGCCATACAGTGTGGCCATCAGGCCTGCGCTGTGGTGGTCGCAGATTAACTTCAGCCAGTTCATTGTAACAAAAGAGCCTGTGGGCAGCTCCCACTTGGCACTGGCACTTACACTACCTGCATGGCCTTGGCTTTATCAAGTTCTCATGTGAACTTCCTTTAGGAACATGTTTTCTTGTAAGAAAACATTCTATTAACTTTAATGATGAAAAAGGAAAGGTTCCCTCCGCAGATAGGATCTGCTCTGCACAGCATGCCATGGAGAAATCTATCTGGGAACCATCTGAGGCTTCACGAATGTGGGGTGCCCAGCTTCTAAAGGCATTTAAGACTTGCTGACGATCTACATTCCTTTACTCATCCTGTTTTATTAAAGCAGTTACCTTATTAAGCCATTTCTTGTTGGTCTTTTTTTACTGAGATCCAGAAAGAACCCTGTACCATCTCCCTCATCTCACCTCACCTCACCACCCCCAACAGTGCAGAACAGAAGCATCCTGTACAGTTCAAGGGAAGAGATGGACAATTGCAGTGATAAAGCTGGGATATTTCTTTTGCATTGTTTTATTATTTCTTATGGGGCAGCTCTAGTAATCCTTGCTGAGTGTGCTTTTCTTTCAAAGGATTTGAAGATAAGAACTAAGCCACCAACAGGTGTTCAAATCCCTTGCAATGACACAGAGCTGGTTAAGATCATATGCTTCCAGATGACCCTAGCTTTTGAGTCCTGCCTCGTCTTCTCAAGGAGAGGAGCTCCAAGAGCCAATAAATCTTTGCAACCAGGTGTCCAGGACACGATTCTATTTCAAAGTGTCTGCCAACAGCCATTGCTGTCCTCTCTCTAGTCTCTAGCTGTCACCAGAGACTGTTGTCTCAAGGGACTGCAGTAGAGGTGCATGAAAAAGAACTAAACTCCACACAAAATAAAAATACCACATCGTCTATGTTCACCTATATATGATATGAAAAGATCCATCACAGGGCTCTGCACATATATAGCATGTGAGAACATCACAGAGTATTTCAATAGAGAACAACAGTCAGCAATACCATGCTAAAGGGGGTGTGAGCAATCCCATACTCTCCTGGAAGTCAAGAAGGGACTTCACGGTGCCACAGCATCTAGGGCTGAAGGAAATCCCTGATGGCTACACCAGGGCCCTACCTTGCCTCACCTTAGGCAGTTCCCATCACTGTGATGAGACCAATGTTGCCCAGGTTGAAACGCAGGACAGTAACAGCATGTGCTACTTTACTTTATGTGTGTATGTAAGAAAAACAATTCTTCAGACACATCTATCTGCTGAGATATCTGTAATATTTGTTACAAATTTCAACTCATCTTTCTAGTTCAATTTTGTAAGGCATTAAAAAGCAAATGTCCATGAAGTACCTCTGATTGTATGACAGTTAGGAAAGTCCCAAACTAAACTTGTTTCACAGACTTGGTTCAACACTGTATCGGGTGTCTGCCCCAGCGCTGGCGGGGGCTGCAGGGCCCCTGTGAGGAGCAGCCGGGGCTGCCCCAGGCCGGGCACAGCTGGTTCACGCCAGTTCACGCCGGCTCCAGCCACCCCCGCAGGGCATGGCTGGGCCCGCGGCCTTGTGAGGTGGTGGGGCCTCGGGGGATGCATGTGTAAGAAAGGAGTGAGGAAAAAAGTGTGAGAAACAGCCCTGCGAACACCAAGGTCAGAGGAGGAGAAGGAGAGGGTACTCCATGGCTGAGCAGATATTCACACTGGAACAGGAGAAGAGTGTCAGAACCACTCGGCAGCGGGTAGAGGAGTCAGGAGTGAAGCTTGGCCCGGCAAAGGAGGAAGGAAATATGTTGTTTTAATGTTAGTCTTTTTGTTTTCCTTCTACCCAATCACTAATTAAATATTTATTCTTATTGATAATAAATTAAGTTGGTTTTCCCCAAGTAGAATCTGCTTTGCCAGTGACGGTAGCCGGTAAGAGATCTCCCCGCCTTCCTCTCGAGCCAGGACCGTTCCCATTCGTGTGTCCCTGCTTTCCCCCCACCATCCCGCTGAGGGGGTGCAAGCACGTGGCGGGGAGTTTGGCTGCTGACCAAGGCCAGCCCACCAAAGGCTCAGCCAGGCTGTATTTTAACACATAGTCCCGATACACTTCATCTGAAAAAAGTTGTCATGTGCATGCCCACAACAGGGCATCGGCAAAGAGCTACACCCTGTAGGTCAATACAAAGCTTCTTTGGTTCTGACTCCCTTTTTTGTACAGAGATTGAAACAAGTCACACTAATTAGAACACTCATTGAAGAGATTTTTCCTGTTTCTCAAACCATTCTGAACATTTGGTACATTCTGACATGGCTGGCCCTGCCCCATATCTATCACACGGACACAGGGTCCCCCCATGTTTACCAACCTTCTCTCCGTTATTCCCCTTTGTTCGAACTGTGCACACTGTACCCCGCTTAGCCTGTTCTCTTGTGAATAGACCAGCTGTTGGTTACGAGCTCTATGAAGTATGCTTTGAATGGTGCTTCAGCAAAACCCTTATATAAGCACAAATGCTAAACAATGCTTCAGCAAGATGTTCACTGTGTGCCACTTTTTTCTTCCCTCCACATTTTGTCCTAATAGAAATAGCCATTGTATTTTTTACCTTAATGACTGGATCAAAAAATCACCCCAGCATGTTTTATCCAAGTTATAGTGTTATCAACCAAGTTAGCAGGATCACTTCCAAATACATAAAGTATTCCATAATAGGAGGATTCTGTTCTTACAGATTCAGTTTCCTCATCCCTAACTCATCCATACTTTTACCTATAATCAAGATCTCATGCTTTATGTCTCCTTGCTAAGAAATTAGGCCTGTGAGTATCTGAGAGAAAGGATGAGAGAGTTTTAAAGTGCTTGATACTTGCCAAGTTCTAGGCATAAATTAAACTCTAATTTCAAAAAGAAATTCCATTGGAAGAAAAAAATATTAGCACAATCTAGCTTATGTTGATATGCAGCCATGTAAATTCAAATAGAGAAATGAGCAATAGTTTAAGCTATCATCTGAGGTATTCTGTTGGTTTCCTAGTCACTTTGGAGAAGAATTTATCTTAAAGAAGCACAAAGTATTCTATATTCACAATATGTAATGGGAGAAGTAGATTTCAGTAAATAATATCATTTATAGGTGATAATAACTTTAAAATCTGGTTTCTTGGAAGGTGTGTAATGTTTCTGCTTCTTGTTTGATAAATGCAACTGCAGCTAAATTACTTCTCAGATTTATATGCAGGAACCACAGTCACTAATTGGAAGCTGAAAGCATCTGACACTCCGCTAGCCCTAGCCTATTTCTGTACCGAGTAATAGGATTATTGAAAACTCTGTCCTTATGTATTGTGTTCAAGGAGAAAAGTGCTGAAAAATCCAAAGGCTTAATTTAGGCACCGTTAGAAATATATTGCAATTCTTGGACTATTCTATGCAGATGAGCAAATCAAGCTACTAAGCAGGGAGTAACAAACAGAGTATACAGAAAAAAAAAAAGAAACTAGAATAGCCTTTACATTCATCTCACTAGATGGCATGTACTTTTCATTACTGCTTATATACATTTTGGTTCATAAATTCAACAGTAAAAGGTGCACATAAAGCATATATAGCATTCTCAATTCAGGTTACTAGAATAGGTTGCTTAATGGAGACATATTAATATGAGCTATTTCCTTCATGGATGTCCCTGAAATAAAATCGTTCATCAATCACTTCCAGCTACATTTGCAAGTTGAGCAAAAGTAATAGACTCTTAAAGGTCAACATATTAGTTGGTATAAACATGTCCAGTTCACTTGCTAACAAGATGCTTTAAGTTTCACCAAACTAGAGAATTACTTTATTTAAAGAAGAGATTCTGGGTGATCATCTGTCCCACTGTTTTCATCCATAGATGCTTACAAAGTAGGCTGTTTGGACCACAGCTTTGATATTACTTGTTCCTAGGAAAAAGTAGGAAGGCTTCGTTGATTCTCATATGCAAGAAAAAGCATACTTTTGTATATATGCAAAATTTGCTTCTGCTTGCTCTGAAGGATTTGAAGACTCACTGAAAAGCTATTTACACGCTCTGTGAAATAAGTTCATTTGAATGCTAAGGTCAAAGTCAAGTGACATCAATAAATATTTAATCTTCAGCTTTTTTTTCTGAGTAGCAATCAGCTATTCAGCCCAACTGCAGACAGTCTCATTTATCCAAAGATTGCCTAACTTGTTTTTTCTTCTTGCATTTCACACCTATATCATGAAGGATAGTTGTTCTTATGAACAGTTAAATAACTATTGAAATTGATCTAATTTCCTCTCAAAGGAAAACAATTTTTCATTTTATGTCATCCTGTTTTCAGAATTTCTCTAAATAGAGATGAATATTTAAATATTTTTATACTTTTGAAAATCACACTGAGATATGAATGCTATAGAAATGCAAAACAACCCTAGATCTCTTTTCATTTTCCCAGGGACTGACTTTCTGCTTCAGCAGTTGTAAATCATGTCACAAAGTTAAGGGAGTTTGTTTGTTTGTTTGTGTGTTTTATACATAGGCATAGATTACTTGGTATGTATCTACATTTACAGTATTCATATTTATTCCATCTGTTTTCAGATTACCTTTCAATAATAAGGCTATATGAGGAAATATTCTATACATGATTCAAGTACGATCACATAGTTTTTACATTTCCATTTTGCACATGTTTATTTCATAAAACATTCATTTTTCATTTGATATTTGTCTGTAATGCAAAGACTTTTTTTTTTCTTTTTTACAAAAGAATGAACTAGGTTTATTGAAGCAAGGTAACAGTTTTGTCTGGCAATTGTGATGGTTTGTGTTGTTTCTCACTGTACCTTGATCCCATTTGTTTTATTTTCTATGATTCACTTTTTTTACTAGTGGTTTCCTACTATCCTTCTCTGTCATATGTTTTCCATTTGGTTTAGTAACATGCCAAGTATTGTAAACAAACTATTGTCACATTACGAAACTTTCAGAGCTAAGGTCTGAGCTGACTTGATTTGCATGCACTCTGACTAGTCACTGTTTACGCAGTCCTTTCTATTAAAATGTTAAGAAATTCCACCTGTTGGTATAAAAGAAGCAGCTTTTTCTTCTCAGTAGACATCATGGCAAGAAGGTTGCCTAATGAAGGGACAAGCAGTTGCAGCCAGCCATCTATCCTGGCTCCTCCTGGCTGGTTGGGAGCAGGTGAGGACCCATTCCCAGCAGAGGGCTCATATGAATGGCCAGTTGGCCAGTTCAGAGTGTTTGGGTGCTGACTGAGCTCACAGCAGTTCTTGGTCTGGCCTGGGGACAGGAAGTGAGCTCAGTGCTATCCTGCGTGTGCCCATGCAGCAAGGCTGCAGCAGGCCCAGGTGTGCATTTGTACCTTCAATGTCTGATTGACAAGACTGACTGCTTGTTACACCTGTTGTTGGGGTACAGCATTTGTCACTTTGTTTTCACTGTGATCACATTTCACTAACCTAGACAGCAGGTTGATATTGAACCATCACATCAAAGCAAATCATACCTTTGGTCTTAATGCTTCTCAGAAACATGAATCCAATTTACAAAAATAGCACACCAGCAATCCAGGCCTGTCCCCACCCTTCCTCCTACCAGGTACCTGTTCCAAACCTGTTCCAAACTGTACCAGGTGCTGTATCTCATAAAGGAATAACAAGTAAGACCTGTGCCCAGGAAATATCCCAGAGAAGCCAAAGATGAAGCCAGATTGTTCTACTAAGGCTTAAAGTACAAGCTGTGGGACTTAAGGTTAGACCACTGAGTATACAAACAGGTGAGCTTCACTTGATTTGTAGCAACATTTAATCCTATGATATGACTGGACAATTCTGAACTCCACTCTGTCAGAAAACAAACCTTCTAAGCAAACCACAGGATGAGGGGCAAACTCATCCTAGTATGACAGCTGCTGCGCTGCTGCTGTGTTATGCAATATTGTCAGCAAGGCTGTTGCTACTTTTCGTGTCTTCCATTTTGTTGTATTTCATGTGCATATAGTATCAAAAGTTTTCAGGAATGTTATAGACACCCTACACGGCATAATCACAATGTGGTAAGATAATGTTATTTTCTTCCCCTGTAAAAATAATTTTTCATTTTTTCCTTTCTTGTCTTTGTTTTGTTTTGGTTTTAATTAAATCTTCTTGCTTGAATATAGAATTTGGTTGATGTCATCCTTTGGAAAATAGGAGAATTCAAACAAGATAGCATTAGAATTCTAATTTTGCTCGATTTCTTTCCAGCAAGGCGGTTCTACAGGCTTTACTGTCTTTGCAACATCAAA
Organism: Ibycter americanus; assembly: GCA_035590275.1. NCBI lineage: Eukaryota > Metazoa > Chordata > Aves > Falconiformes > Falconidae > Ibycter > Ibycter americanus. The sequence goes on from JAVJGI010000062.1 coordinate 22,412,698, forward strand.
TCACAATATTATAGACTCTTTGATATAGAGATAAATTCTTCAAGGAGTATGCAAACTTAATTCTTGAAATTTGATATTAAAAATAACTTATTAATGGATAAAGTGTAATTTTTATTTCTGCTTCAGTTAGAAAGTGTACCCTGTACCATTCATCTTATACCTTAAGCTTTAACTGACTTTTCTGTCTGAGGATGATTGTAAACTGAATATTTTAATTAAGAAAGAATATTAACAACATTTAACTTTAAACCAGTTTCAAACATATGAATATTTTACACAGAAGATTAGTATAATAAAATACCCAAAAGTATTGGTGGCAATTTGTAGGACCTAATACCTGTTCTATTAATGACAAAACAAATATTCTGGGATTTGTTTCAACCAAGAGGATCAATCAGATATTAAAATTAGCTGGTTTGTGGGAATTAATTTAAATAGAATCCTATAAGAGTGAAATGATAGTACCACAAAATATCTTGTATTCACTATTCATAAATGTAAAGGTTACAGAATTCTTCCTGAACAAAAAGTAAGTTGGTTCTATTTCAGAGATAGTTTCTGAGGGCGGCAGATCACTGAGATTCATTCACATTTTTGTAATTATGAAGGTTTTCCTCACTTTGGTTGTTTAGTCATAACCTAAGAGAAAATTCATCTGGACAGGCTATGAGGCAGCCTTTTTTTGTAAGACAAAACTAAATAGTTTCTTCTTTCACGATCCACCTTCCTAAATGAAGACGTTTGCTTACCTGTAACACCATGATGAAACATGGGTCAAAGATTTCAAACATGTTCTGAAACCTTAGATGCATCTGAAGGGCAGATGACCTCAACACTTAGAAGAAGAGGCAGAGAAAAAGCTTGACCCTGTGCTGTCTTCTCTTTGCTTCCCTGGTATTCATATGCATGCTACCTTCATTTTACAGGTGATCCAGCATGTGTATTCTTCTAAACAAGAGCACAAAAAGCCACAGTGCATGGTCAGATCTCAATGAAACAGCTTGAGCCTCTACTTTACCTACAAGGAAGATAGCACTGAGGCAACACAGGCAAAGTTCAGCTTTGCTTGCTCAGCTTCTGGCATTATCCCTGGCCATTGTGTGTGTATGGTATCTTGCCTCACCAATGCAATTATTTCGTAGTGTAGTTATGTTATAGAGTGGTCTGTGCAATCCTCCATATAGCTGTATATTCATCAAGAAGCTGAATGTTTATGTCAAGTGTTTCAATCAGTTCCTCTCACGTGGTTTCTTTCATGATAAATGCTAAGGGTAATTCTTGATTTAGCACCTTCTAGATGTAAATAAGTGCTTCTATTGGCTTTTTGGACCTTTAAATCATGTGGATAGCTGCAGAGATTATTAGCACTATTATTTGGTGGATGGGGATGCAATTTACTCCCCCTTTTTAGCAGCATTTATCATCCCCTCCAAGTGGAAAATGTTTATTCAAATAGCACAAATAAACAAAAACTAGAAAGATTAATTATTAAAATAAGAAATATTATCTCTATTTTCAGGAGACACAAATTGAACCTATTTCTTGAAATTGAACAAAAGATCAAGATAACCCAGGTGGAGGAGGATTTAATTAAAACTAAAAAGTTGGATGGAAAATTGGATTATTTTTTATTAACGTGCAGTGAAGCTGATTGGTCAAAGGCAGGATTCACTTTGGGTTAAGAAAAAAATACTAGTATCTCAGTTTGGTCAGGAATGGAAACTATCTTGGTGGTACAGCAAGATGGAGATGGCCTTCCTAATACAGCTGCCAATAATACGTTTTACAACAAGGGAGATGAATCGGTGTCTCTCTTGTTGCATCATGCACTTCAAACAACAATTTTTTTACTTTGGCTTGTCAAACATTATTGTCAAAGTTCTGGTGGCTTTTGGGAAATCTTTGTGCAGTCAAAGATAGTGGACAGGTGAGAAAAACCCTGAAATGAGTTTTAATAAGACAAGGGATTTACCATTGAGGAAACATTCTAAGTACTCCTTTATTTCTCCTTTATTTTTGTTTTCCTTAGATAATTTTACAGAGGCCTGAGCAAGTGGTGATAAATGAAGTAAACATATTTCA
>JAVJGI010000062.1:22414879-22517428 GCA_035590275.1 Ibycter americanus
TGAGAAAAACCCTGAAATGAGTTTTAATAAGACAAGGGATTTACCATTGAGGAAACATTCTAAGTACTCCTTTATTTTTGTTTTCCTTAGATAATTTTACAGAGGCCTGAGCAAGTGGTGATAAATGAAGTAAACATATTTCAAAGAAATTAAAGCCAAATCCATCAACATTTAGTGACAGAAGTTGTCCCACTGATATCTGACATCAGATGTGTGAGTAAGTACTTCATGTTCAAGTATATTAGTGCATAGGGTGCTGGGCCTCACTGGGTATAAAATCAGTGCACTTCGTTTATACTTTGCTGTTGAACGCTTTTTCACCATTAAAGCTAAGTACAATCGATTAACATAAAAGAAAAAAAAATAAAGATTTTGGAAGAGAAAATGTTAGGATACTAACTGACATGTTTAAGATTGATGTTTATTTAAAGATTCACTTTCTAAACACAAGCAATCTATATTACTTCTGCTTTTTCCACTTACAGCGTCAAATCTTACTGTGCTTTTTTCTAGGTAGTGCACATGGTCTTAACTGAGTCATGTCTCTCATTCTCTTATTCTTATCCTTTTTCGAGGGTAATTCATTCCATAGATTATTTAGCTATCTTAAAATGGGATTAATCTCTCTTTGGAAGTGTCTATCTCTCCTACAGACACCAACAGTCATGTTTAAGTAGCCATTGGTTGCTTGGATGAACATCAGTGGTAGAGTCAGGAATGTTTTCTATTTGTTGCTGTCAAATTAATATGTCAGTAATGGCCCCACACTCCAGAAACTAATGTATTTTGGGGGAATTTGTAGAACTCTTAATACCATTGCCTTTGCCTACCAGGTACAGACCCTGAACGTGCACACTGTCATGGTTCCAGAGACAGGGTTGGAATCCTAGGTGGACATGTACAATTAACTTTTATTAATGTTTATTAATCTGCATAATTAAGTTTTATGAAGGCATGCAATGTGTGTGAGGGTATATGACAATAAATTCAGAAAATCTAAAATAACTCCACTGCCTTCTTACTAACTGACTGGTGGTTTGCTACGAAATGCTTATTGTTGTGGCTTATACTATGAGACTGTAATATGTTCTCACCTTCAGCTGACACTTCTGTTAGAGTCCAAAACTATAAAGGAAGCAGACTACTGCCTGCTCTTTTCAAAGTGGTCCTTTGGGGCCAAAACACAAGCAAAGGAGAAAACAATTTCATTAGAAAAGTCAAGATGAGAATATATACAGTCCAAATCTTGGATTCAAGGCATTCTTACTTAAGTTGTGTGTGTACACATTTACAAGATAGAAACATATCTTGACACTATTTGTCTAGTTTTTCCTCCAGGCATGATTTCCTCTTTGATTTACAACACTGTTGAACATGATTCTAGCTGTTACCCCATGCTTCCTACACTGTTTTTGTCACTGATTTAATCTCAAATTATGAATTCTTCAGAGTAAGGATTATTTTCTGTTATGTGTACTCCCTATGCTCTGGTACAATGGGTCCTTAAACTTTGTGTCACATTCCCAGCCAATACTTGAAAGCAGAATGTTCTTAATGAATCTCTAAACTCCATTAAAAATGGAATTGTGTATAATGTCAAATCATTTAACAATTTTTCTGTGATTGAATTAAGCAGAATTCATGTACTTCTCAAAATATGCTAATGAATATGAAACATGCTGATAACTTGGAAATAACTAAAGGGGTACAAATGCCGAAATGATACACTCTTTACTCATCAGCACAAGAAGTTTTAGAAGCTATGTTACTTCTCAGCTGACTGCTCTACGATTACCTAAGCTATGTCCGAGCCTACTCCAACTGTGAGCCCTACAATGCCATCAGCCTGGGAGCACTGCAGGACACCATTGGGCAGCTGGCAAGTGTTATGTGTCTGGGGAATATCTTCACAGTGAAGCAATAACAGGTGAAAAGGCAGGACACTGTGGTTAAAATGTAGCTAAGAGCTAGAAACAGATATTTAAAACCTATGCCCTCTTCAAATTCTTTGCTTTGAGAAAAATGAACCCATGACCTGAAGCAATTGTGAATTCCTAAGAACAAAGACACCTCTACATAATTCAGTTTGTTTCCTTTTTGAGGAAGTAAATACATCAGCGGTCTATCATTAAATATTTTCCCTGATTTACTCTTTAGTCATGCACTGCAAAAATTAAATAGGAGCACAAGACACAAATAATACAATAACAATACTGACAATTGAGGTGTAATGCAAAAGGCAAGAGCCCTATTTTACTACACAGAAGCAGGTTGCTGAAGGTCTGTAAAACCTGAATATGTGTGTTAGAGACAAATTCTGAGACTGACAATATATCGTTTTTAATCGAAACTAGGTTCTAACCATCTGTTACTACTGCAAGAAAAAATATGTTTACTGACTTAAATTTCAATGCAAATAGCTGTGCTAAAACTAAGCAAAACTTATTCTAAAATCACCTGCTTAAACCAAGTCACAAATATGTAACCACATCACTTCAAATACTCATTTTCTACCTCAGCTGATGAAGATGAGATTGCAAGAACAACCTTCATCGAGGGAAATAGCTTGATATGTCATCGAGCCAGTGCATTGAAAATCTATACATAGTTAAACAGATTTTTCACACACTTCATTCAAAGTGGCATGCTTCATTTTCATTTAAGGTATGTGATACTACAATACCCTGAAAAGATGTGTATTATGGGCAAGTGATTATTTATTTTGTCGCACACTGACTATATTATAAATTCCAAAATGCAAAATTTTCTTTGATTATTAGAGGTGGGAGTGTAATGAGAAATTTTTGGTGTAGTTGCTCAGGAAATATTTGAAAGAAAACTTTCAGTACTAATTACATGGCTATTTAAGGATAATGTCCAACATATACTTTTTTCTGACCATTTGATTGTTAATTATCCTAGCAATTTTCCACATGATATTGTACATAAAATGTTTCTTGTGTTTACTAAAATAGAAATTACTCTTCCAGATATCATAGCTGCACTTGTTTAAATTTGAACAGCCTGCTTCTCTACAGGAGAAGATATTAAGAAGTTAATTTCGGGAAGTACAGTGAAATGTTCATTCTGCTGCTGAACACCAGGAATTCTGGAGAAGTACTCCATTTCTGGACAATACATGAGACCCAAAGATTATCTTTCTCCTTTCCTAATCTCCACCTTTTCCTTTTGCTCTGCTTCTCTAAATACCTTCCTTCTTTCTGCTTCACAGCATCTCTGTTCTTGTTCATTCCTCAGCTGCTGCCACGAAGGGGTGAGGAGGATTATTTTACTCTGGTGTTGTGGAAACACGTGAGACTATCCCACGTCAGAGAGGTGGCTGCCATGGTGTCACAGATGAAATGTTACACTTCTCTCATAAGAGGGAAATATCAATATGGTTATAAAAGAGTGATTTAAAGAAGTTTGACAATAAATGTGACAGTTAAACGATTTGATGGCAAGGTACACTTGATTATTTACTGCATAGAGGACAGGGTCAGACAAAGTGTCAGGGAGACTCTCCTGTTGACTCATGAGATTCAGAAAGGACCCCCTTTCTTTCTAAATTCCTTCTCAGAGGGGAGTTTATGTGTGGCTAGATCCAGACTTAGACCCAGACTTGGTCAACGGTTTATATTTAAAGGATTATATGTGCACAACCAACCCTTTATATCACATTGCTAAGATTTCAAAGTTTAGCATGCTATTAATCACTTACCAAGAACCTGTTGCAGCAACAGCTCTCTCAACCTTGAGGAGTAACCTTGAGAGGCATTCCTACTCAAGAGAAGGTGCTGTTGTGCAGCCCGCTGCCTTGGAGGAGAGCTCAACTGGCCCTGGGCTGTCCTCTGTGGAGTAAGATGGTTGACTTATAGTCATATTGGCATACTTACTACAGAAGTTAGTTTCTTTCAAGTTTGGCTTGAGTCGGACCTTGACCAGCACTGTGGTTAGGTGGACGCATTGTTCAAATTAGCCCTTGGCTACTGTGGTGTCAACTGTCTCCCCTGAATCCACTTACGGTGGATGCCACCATCACCATCACCATCACAGCAAGATGCATCCAATTACGACAGATGGAGTGGGAGGAGCACACCATCACACACGGTCTTGGTCTTTCAGCATCAGTATTTCTACCTCTGGTTTTAAGAAAGTTCTCCAGAGCTGCAAAAATGAACTCAGCTGAATGCCAGTTTGAGGATCTTTAGGAAATGTCTCAGTTTTCAAACTGTGTAATAACTTCTCTTGCAATTCCCATACAGATCCAGAGGTGGAGGAGTGGTTGCCTTGGTGCCTCACAGAGCTGAAAATATCCTTTCTTCTGTTGCACAGTATGGAGACAGACTAGGATGACAGATTCCAGCCATGATTTTATCAGTGCCTGAATTTCAAGGAAACCTGACCTCCACATACATCTTGAGGTTAAGGGTCCACGAGGGTCTCTTATGCCAGGCAAGGTCTAGGAGACAGCACTCTGAAAAGCAGTGTTTGCTTTTATTAACGAGATTTAAATGACATTGGAGCCTTTCCCTATAGCTTAGCGATTACAGTGTGTTTCATTATCTGAGTCCTCATCAACGACAAGATGCAGTGAGGCGGGAGTTCATCTGAGCCACAGATTACAAAATAAGAAAATATCTCTAGGCAAAGCAAAGTCAAACTGTCCTCTCCTCAGCTGCACACGTTACTTCTCCAGCACAAAACACACTTCCTGTATCTACATAACAGACTTACATATGTACAGCCCAACACTTCAAAGGTAGACCATACCTATAGAAAACTAGGAATTAGGGCAAAAATGAAATGGTAGTAAGCCTCGGATAGTACACAGGGGTTTTTAATCATCTGCTTCTCTGAATTTTTACAAATATCCATTCTTTTTCTCTGTTTTTGAATTGTTTTCTTAAATATTGAAAGAACCCACAGGGAAAAATTATGCAAAAATTGCCATTATTCTTTAAACATTTGCTGACACACACTTGAATGTTCGAAGTATGTACCTAAATGTATAGTTTCTATTTCAACTTCCTCTATCATGTATATTGTAGGAATACTTGTCATATGTATTTATGTTATTCCTACAGTATGTGCCCCTCATGATGTATAAAGTATTTAGCCTCCAAAAATTCGTGGTGGAAGAGAAGTAGTGTCAGTATTGCTTTATGTATAGAAGTAGCATAGTAGTAGTAGCAGCAGTACTGTATTAATAGTAGTATATAGCACAGTAGGACTATTGTGTAGTACATTGTATAATGTAGTAGTACTAGTATTTTATATGTGGCTGGGCAGACATATAGTAAATACCAGAATGCTGTAAATATTGAAGTATATACTGAGGTAATTTGGTGTCTAGAGGACTTTTCAAATTGGAAATTATTTGAGCTTTTGAGTATTTTCCTGTTTACATCTTTAACCATCTATATAGTTTTACTGTTACCACAACAAATGTTCAAAAGGCTTTCTTTAACATTACATTCAAATGTTTTGAACAGCTCTAGAAGCTGCATAACTCTTACTCCAAGTTACAGAAGAAAAAGGCAAAACCATGGTCAAACAGTAGAAAATATTGCAGGTTGTGCAGCTCTGCAAGTTATTCAAATGTCTTAGCTTAAGCCCATAACATGGATTGGATGCTGACTGTATGCAGCCATGGCTCTCAAATGCAGTACAGAATTTTCTTTACCTAAGCTCAAACCTTGAGCTGGAGAAGTCGGCAGGGTCTCTAACCATACCCTTGTCCACCACATTAAAGATGTAATGTAATTCTTTTTCAGCAGGCAATGTCCACTCTATTTGTTGCTAGTTTTATGACCTCATTACATTAAAATAATCTTTGTCCTACTGTTAAGGGACAAGAGTGGTAACAGACATATAGAGGGATAATAGTCCATACACCTCAATATCTGTGGTGAAGAGGTACAACAAAAAGAAAATTCTTCATTTCCACCACTTTGAAAGACTGTTTGATTCTCACTGTGGCCTTGCTTCTTAATTCAAACAGTAAGGTAATAACTCGCCTGAATACGTTCTTTCATCAGTCAATTTCAGAATCTTTTAGAAATGCTAGTTAATGAAACCTTATAATATCTGAAATTACAGGTTTTGGTAAGGGGAGACAATAAGTAAAAATGTCACATTAAAATATAGCTTATACAGGATATTTTGTTAGATTTTAAATGCAGAATTTACAAAAAATATTTACATATTATGTCACACCATCATACATTAAGGTCTATTTTTGTGCCATATGAAGGCGTGGACCCCAGGTGAGATCCTTTATTGCATACATAAGTGCTGGTTATATACTATCTGTTATCCACCCAAGTTCTGCCCCAGAATGTGCCTATGTGCAGCAAAGCACCTTTGCAGCCAGTTCACACTCCACCAAACTGTTTACTTCCTCCATATTCATCTGAGATCTCTTCTTCTCTGATACTAAAGATGTGGGAGGCTTTGGGCACACCCCTCACTACAGACAGGTGTGCACAGAATTGATTTGCAGGTGAGCTCAGAGCCACATTTAGTATCGGTTGTTTCCTCACTACATTTTAAGGCATAATCACTCTGCAACCTGGCACCCAGACAACAAACAAAGCCTTTTCTCAGAAAGGACCCTTGCATATTTTCCTGTTATTATGCACAAAATAATACTGTACTGCTAATTAAAAAAAAACAAACAAACCAACAACAACAACAACAAAAACCCCACCAACCAAATCTGCTGGGTTTTGGAATGAATTTAGAGGTGGGTGAAAACAGAAATATAGATTTCTTCAAATACCCACCACTAAGCAAAATCATGATTTTCTACAGCTGACTACACTACTGGGAGCCATAGTAAGAAGTAGGTAGATTAGATAAGAGATACTTAGGTTTTAAGATTGTCCCACACCTGCAAATTGGCATTATCTAGTGCTTACTGGATGATTTATGAGATAAGAAATTATGCCCTCCAGCATCTCTTTAGATGGTTACATGCTTGTTAGAAGACTAAGCGGGGAAGTATTCCATTGTTCCTACATTTCTAGATTAGGATAGAGGTTAATTCAAGGATAGTTATGCTGGTGCTCAGTGTAGTTATGGTGCCTCATCTGAGTCCTTATCTCTTAAATTGCTGGATTCTTGTTATCATCTAGAGTCCCACTAACTGTCATCAGTGATTTGCACTGAAATAAAACATACCTCCAAATAATATTGCTTAAGCTATTTGCATCCTTCTCTTCAATTACAGTTTTATGTATTTCTCAAATTAAATTATCTCAGGCTTTCAGGCTTCCAGAATTTCCTTGATCATGTAGACTGTACTTCAGCCTGTTAGAAAAGAGACCTCAGAAACATTTTTCTTACAGGTTTTGTATTTCAATGGCTCAGGTTGAAGGAACAACAACAACAAGAAAAGCTAGGTTTTACTGAACTGTGATGAAGATGCTTTGAGGATGTTATGTAGAACCTTCATTACCCAATACTTCATGAGCATATGTCATGGTTTTGACTGGGATAGAGTTAATTTTTTTCCTAGTAGCTGGTACAGTACTGTGTTTCAGATTTAGGATGAGAGTAATGTTGATAACACACCTCTAAGTCAAGGACTTTTCTGTTTCCCATGCTCTGCCAGTGGGCAGGTGCACAAGAAGTCAGGAGGGAGCACAGCCAGGACAGCTGACCTGTACTAGCCAAAGGGACATTCCACACCATAGAACATCATGCTAACGGGGGACAGTTAGCCAGGAGCCACGGAACACTGCTCAGGGACCGGCTGGGCATTGGTCAGTGGGTAGTGAGCAATTGCATTGTGCATCACTTCTCTTTTTTTTCCCCATGGGTTTTATTCCTCTCTCTTCCTCTCCTCTTCATTACGATTATTATTGTTATAATTACTAATTATTATTTTTAATGTATTTCAATTATTAAATTGTTCTTCTCTCAACCCTTGGTTTTTACCTTTTTCCAGTTCTACTCCCCATCTCATTGGGGGGGAGGGAGGGCAGTGAGCAGGTGGCTGCGTGGTACTTAGTTGCTGGCTGAGGTTAAACTACAACAGCATATAAGAGTGTCTAAGAGGGAAAAGACTTGGTGAAAGTCAAACCAAGAGCACAGGGCCAGGTAAGGAGACTTTGGCACTGAAAGCAAAATTGGCAGTGCCTGGTAAGAAAGAGTTATCTTCTGCTCTGTGCAAGCAGTCCTGGACTGAATGGAGACAGAACACTTCCCCAAATGGTGTGCAACAGTTGCACACTATCCCTGACTCCTGCTAAAGGTTGACACAAGCCTGGGGGAAGGCATGAAAAAGAGCCTCTGGTCGGCCACACACCAGCCTGAACCAGCTTCCCAGTCTTCAATAACATGGGTAAGCAGTCTGCCTGGTCTACACCTATCAGCAGAGTTGTACCTCCTATACAGTCAACTGCTGTATACTTGCTAAGAGGCTTTTACAAAGCTCAGTTCAGCTCAGAATTAATATTGATAAATGACTGCAGGAAATGGTGGTCTGCCAAAATCAAGCATCTACATGTATCTTTTCAAGAGGGCTGTGATACGTAATAGTGTAGCCCTTTCCTTTAAATATTAGGTCACTGAGTAGATAGAATAATTCTTTTTTTCTGTTGAAGTGATTTTTTGAGTGAGTTCCCATACAAGTAGCTTCTCTACTAACAGTGTTGCTCAGTGCACTGGAATGAAAATGGTAGTGAAGGGGAACATTTTTCACAGCATACTTCAAGTCAGCCTATTCAGACATAACAGCAAGAGCAGGCAGTGATCTGAGAGTGAAGCCATCTCAGACTTCAGGCTTTGAAGTGTATGAGAAAATACCTTCTTTGAGTCTTATCACTGTCTATTCATCTCTCTGAGCTATGTTTTTTTGAGATGCTGTGAATTCAGTTTGTTCTTCTCCTGTGAGCTGTGTTAAAATACTCTACAAGTTTACTGTGATAGTATATTTATAGAAATGCTATATGTTTCGTTTTAATCCTTATCTACTAAAATATTTGTTTTACATGTTTCCTTGAAAAACACCAGGGAACCATGATCATGGAACAAAGCACTAAAAAAAATTAAATTTTCTAACTAGGTCTTCTTTCTTCTGGAAGAAGGTCTTGAACTGAATGTTTCTTGTCTTTGACCATACAAACTCTACATTCATAACTCATTGAGTTTCATTTATTATCCCAGTGACCACTGTTCAACTGTGAAAAGAAGAAAAAAAAAAAAAGAGCACAATTACTTTTGTGGTCACACTTAGGGTCTGGTAATTGTTTCATAAAGTTGATTTGCATATTTTAACACTACTAATGACATTTTGTTTTAACTTTGCTCTTTAATTTCTGATCAATGTAATGCAATTTTTCCACTTCAAGCATATAATACGATTAATGAAAATGATGCTGACTTTTTCATCCAAAGAAGAAAAATATTTTGAAGTTGCTCAAAGTCTCCGTGATTAGTGAGAAGTCTTACCAATTTAAAAAAAATCAAAAATTTCCAGTCAGATAAGTAAATATCACCAAACCATTAATACAAATAAGACCTTTTTTAAAAGATTATGCTATAGTAGTCATGGATCTGTAGTATTTGAACTCTCTGTGCTTATCTGCAAGGTGTGTGTGACAATGACTCATATTCACATTCACACATGTAAATTTGGGCCCTCACCAGCCTTCCCACCTAGCTTCCCCATTTCCTGCCACCCCTCCTACACTTTGCTCAGCAATAAGAACTCCCTTCTCCTGTACCCAAAACATGCCTATTTCTGTACCCCTTGCATCACTCTGATTACAAATTCTGAGTGGTCTACATCATTTATCATTTTGGCAGTTTAAGTTCTCCCTTTCCTCTTCCAGGTTTCCCACCTTTCCTGACTCTGCACCACTTTAATGCTGTTCTCCCAAGCCCACCCGATACAGCTTCAGAAGCAATCTGTTCTCCCTAGACCTAGTCTGCCACAGCAAACAACAAAAAGAAAGACCAGATGGCAAATTTTGCTTCTCCCAATACAAAAGCAAAATGTAAAGCTACCTTGGACTTGTAGACATCTTGTTCTCCACTCCACAGTACACTATCAAAAAGGTATACCTACTGTCATCCCCGTTCTTTTTGGCAGCTTTTTTATGCAAAGGTAGGCAAGTAGGGAAGGGAGCCAGTTAGATGGGATAAGACCTCTTGAACCAGCAGGGACTTGTGCCTGCAGTGGCAGCCAGGACACCTGCTTAGGCAGCAGTGAATATGTCCGGTGATGTTGAATGAGTTTCGACTTCTTTTTTATCTGCTCAAGTCTTTCTAGAATCCCAGAGTGTTTTACATTATGAAAAGTTAGTCAGCTAAGTAGCATAAGCATTAAATCATAGATCAAATTTGTCAAGTTCAGTTCCATTTAGATGAGCGAGCAAGCATCAAATGTGGATCACAATATATAATAAATGATAAAAGCAAAGTAAACACTTTAAATCTCCACAATTCATGCAGCAGAAGAATTAAGGATTCATTAATGGCAGTGAGTCACTTTTTAATAAAATCTATCAACAGAACATGAAAAAAAGCCCCTGTGGTTGTCATGGTATTTAATATAAAATATATGGTAAGATAAATGGCTGATTTTTAATGAATAGATCCCACTCTATATTTAGGCCGATATTTAGGCTCTAAAGCCGTGTAGCACACACAGCAAATTGTCTGGATCCAGAGCTTTGCTACTGGAATTATAATTAGCCTGTCTGCAGCTCCATCTGCAGAACGATTCTTTGTCAGAGCATGAAAAGATTCTGTTGTGACAGCAACGAAATTTCATAAATAACAGTAAGAATGACAGTCACAATATGGAAATCTCTAAAAAAAAAAAAAACCAAACAAAAAAAAAAACACACAACAAAAAAAACCCGCAAACCCAAAAACAGATGCTAATCCCTAAAAACATTCTCAACATATAAAGTGCATAAAGCTCAACAAGTAAAAAACATAACTATGAGACAGATTATTGCTTGGGCAGGAAAAAGTATCAGGCTCTTCCTAGAAGTCCAGTCGAAATTTATTCCTGACTCACCTGGAACACACTGAGTTGCCTTTGTGACAAGCAGCAAAGAAGCCTATCAGTAATTGGGAAGCTGTCCCTATCTATTATTTTTCCATTCTTTCAGTTGGTACTCCTATTTTTTGCCTATTTTATTTGCCTTTTCATTGCAATTGTAAATATTCCTTTCCATTACCTGAATTACATATCACTCATAAAGTAAAATATTATAGCCACACAACACTTTGCAGGGTGAATGATTGCAACCTGGCACAAAGTGGCTATTTTTGAGACTTGTTCAATATGAGCAGACACCAAGTTCTTACAGGTATGGGGAGGGTCTCAGACTGCCAATACCACGGGGCACTCATCATCTGCCAAAGGCTTCAGGCATGCTTAGGACTGAATGTGTATCTGAACAGGTTTGGTTAGAAGTGATGTAACAGGACTAAAATTTGGTCAAAGCCTACTTCCTCATACAATTTTAGGGTGAGTAAACAACGAACAAAAAAATTTTTACACCTATAAGGGCATTTCATTAGAACTTTAAACAAATACTAAAAGACCAGCTTGTTAAGCAAGAAAAGATCAGAATCGTTAGGTAATTCAGATCAAAATAGAAAACTTGGAAGGGAATCTATTACTTGATCTTTGCTTCATTGAAGTGTGGATTGTTTTCTGTGTCAGGATTTTATTTTAAACTTAACCTGTGCATCCCAGATACCTGTTTTCTCTCCAGGTTTGTCCAGGATGCGGACTGCAGCCCTAGGACTAGGCAGATGCGTAGCCTTGCTCTCTGCTCTGGTTGCCTGATCAATGATTTCTTCTCTCTGTGCACTGGCATGGGGGACCAAGCTCAACAGACTACAAGTCATAGGAATAAAAACAGGAATCGGAACACTGACTGGTTTGGGGATAGTTACTTGTAAAGTGCCCGGGTATAAGCACTAGAATATGAGAAAGACAGAATGAAGAGGATTCTACTAACTCCTTATTATATTGTAATACAAGAAAAATTGTGTGACAGTTAATATGGTGATTATTTTAAGATTTTGTAAAACTAGAAAGTACATGCTTTGATTAATTATATTGAACTGAATTTTCATTTAGGTTACACAAAATACAAAGAAAAAAACACAGTACCCATATTGATTTTCAAGATCTGTGTTCAACAAAATATTCCTGAATGCACAAAGGAAGCTGAAACAGCTAACAGCTTCCCTCTCACTCTTTCGTCTTTTCCCAGCAGAAATTTGATCATACACTTGAACTTCTTCAAACAGCTTCCCCAGGTAGCTCTCAGATATCAGTGAGAAAAAAAAAAACTTTGTAAGGGAAGGAACAATACACCATCTGGCATCTGGGTTCAGTATTCATGTGTTTGAGACATGCATCTAAATGTTCAGAAATACTTTCATGTGCACGTACTGTATTCACACAAATGTTAAAGGAGTAACAAATCTACTTTGTTGCTGCTACCCTGATCAGCTTCTGTTACAGACAAGCAGAAAGTGTTACCCCATTACATGTGTCACGTGTTCTAATATTGCTACAAAGGGACAATTCTCAAAAGCAGAGTTTCAATAAAAATTTAAATTGGGTTGCATTAAGACATACCTATATTTTAGGCATGGGTCCACTAAAGTTGATCACGAATATCTAAATGCTGTTTATAAGCAGAAGTTAACAGTACTATTTGATGACCACCCTAACTTATAGTTTATTCTTTCAGAAGACAGCCTAAAATCTGTGGTCTAATAAAGTTTTGAGGCCACAATATAACTGCCTGGTTAAAAAAAAAAAAAAAAAGTTGCCATAAAAATACTGCAGTAAAATTTAAATACATAAATGAACAGATGAACAGATGTACATTTGTAGTTAACAGTTTACATCAATGTTATTTCTTTCCTCTCTTGTTTGACAAAACATATTAAGAAGGAAATAGCTCTGTATTATACCTTATTTTGGATAGCCTCAGTTTTCTGTGATTTTAATACAAGCTGAGGACATCATTAGTGAGGACCTGACGTTAAAGTAGTTAAACTAATATTAGCATTTTATTCTGAACAGCTGGTATTTGCTAAACCAAATCATTTTATGGAACATCTATTAGGTGCTATGTTTGCTGTTCTGAAATTCTATATGTTTTAGACCATATTCTAGGTTGTATCTGACCCTTAGGGGTTTTCTCCTCTTACCTTGCTAGTATTATTACTGAAATTGCATTATTGAGTGCAGTTCATGGTCATATGTTTGAAAAAATTTGCAGGCCAGTCATAATAGTTTTAATTCTTGAGCTGGGAATTGCTGGATGTCTTTCACTGCATTCTGATTAAACTTTGTAGGGCTTGAATTAAACATTTTAGTTGCAACCTCACTTAGTCAGTAACTGTTAAAAGAATATGCACAACACTGTACCTACCAAAAACTTGGTAATCTCTCTCAGCAGTCCTGACCTGGTCTCACCATAATTGCTGTTAGTGACTTGTGATTTAAGGAGAAAGAGACTGTACAATAAAAGATTTATTTAGTCTATCATCCTCTAAAAATAAATATTGTTTCAAATCTTCAAAGAAAATCTAATACATATTTAAACTGTACGTGGCAAGGACTTGCTATGAAAGCAACCGTTTATTCGTTACTATCTCATACCTTCATCTTTTTTATCAGCTGTAAAAAAAAAAAAAAAAACAAATACAGAAAATTAATTAATCACCAAATATAATTACATGCGTAAGCTAAGTTGCCATGCCACTCTGCTGCTGTATGTATTTGCCTCCCATCTCCTTTCTGCTCTCTGTCAATTTTTTGTAGAGGATCCATATGTTTCAGAGACTTCTTTGAAGCATCCGGCTTATTTTTGGATGCTGAGATAGTTATCATACTTAACATGAGCAAGAAAGACCTGAGCTCTGATTATTAGAATGGCTGTGAATACTAAGAAATTAATAGTTTATGACCTATGAAGAGAGGCAAAACTTTGCCATCTCTGATAAGAATTCTTTATGTGTAACCTAAAAATGACATAGTAATCTCCTTTCATCACTATGTAAAGTTTATGACCAAAACTGTGGTGTTTTTATTTCCTGGCTTGTGAGTTCCTGATTGTAATTCCATGGTTCATGGTGCTCAACTCAGTAAACCACAGGGACATGCATTACTACTCTGATTTCAGTGGAAGCTCTGGGAGAGAGAAGTGGGTCCAGGTTGAGCCTTGTAACTGGAGCAAGATTTCACTCCATCCATGTGCCATAACAGTTCTCTCTTCTAGGTTTTTAATTTTTCAGTTTCTTTTTATTACCCATTTGTTTGAGTATCTTTTACTTGTTTCGGGAATTCTATTTCTTTCCTCTATTACAGGGATTATTTGAGTTTTTTTCTTTGTTGCCTTTATTTTCTTTCTCCTTCCTTTTTCTTTCCAAGCTCTCTCTAGTGCTCTAGATATTGACCACTGTCCACTGTTCTAAATAAAAACAGAATGTTCAGGCAGTAAAACTGGTTATCAGTCAAGTGCCCTGTTTATTTTATATAATTACACTCCTGAAGAAGCTACCAGAATATCTGTGAAGTCTGAACAGCCATCTGAATGCAGTAGCACAACCATGGCACACAACTGACTCTAGTCCCACTCACTCGAGGCTGTGATCACCTCCGAATGAGAGCCCAGAAGAACTCATCCCCCCCTATTTTTATATCATGATTTAAAGGGTTTTTGAAAATCATTCATCAAGAGTATCACAACTGGCAACTACCATGGTAAACTTTCTCTACTTGCTTTTGACAGTTTACAGCCTGCTGCTATGGGTAAATCAAGCTTCTTATTAGAATATCATTCTTTGAAGACCTAAGCAAAACAAGAAACTAACATAATAAAATCTCTATCTCCTACCAGTTTTACTAAATTCGTTTACTCTGTAGAAAATTCTTCATGTGTTGTTAGATTTTTTCCCCCAGAATCAATGTATCTATAAATAAGAAATACCTTAAAATACTTTTAGCCTTTTGACTGAGGCTGTAGTTCCTTTTAGCCTTAGTTAGCAGAGAAAGAAAAATCTACTGCTGTAGAAACCTAGATCTAAAGGCCAGCACAAAGATGACAGATGAACAAAGATGGTAGATATATAAATAAGGTTATTTAGAAAAGAAGTTTAAATAAAGGAAGAGAATAGAGGACATGACCTATGGGGCACCGACAGGAAGCAAAGGTATGGAAGGCCTTCTAAAAGATATGGCAAAGGAATGATTAGACAGGCAGAAAGAGAGGCACAGGTGAGATCAGTCACAAGCAAAGACAGAAAAAGATTTCAAACAAAATAAAAGGCAGTGTAGAGGTCAGAGATGATGAAGATATATTACAGAAGTCTGAGGTTTTACTAAAATGTCACTGAAGATTTTGACAAAAGTAGTACCTTCAATGCAAGGCAGAAATTGAGTATAAATAGATGGGGAAATCCAGACTGCAGCAGTAAATGCTATGTTTAATGAGCTTGAAGTAAAAGGGGGGAACAAGATAGGGCAATAAATAAGGAGAAAATTTGAGATTAAAGGTGGGATGTT
The DNA here is from genome assembly GCA_035590275.1 of Ibycter americanus. NCBI lineage: Eukaryota > Metazoa > Chordata > Aves > Falconiformes > Falconidae > Ibycter > Ibycter americanus. Next base: position 22,430,442 of record JAVJGI010000062.1, read on the forward strand.
TTTCAAAGAGCAGACTGCCCTTTTTGTACTGTGAAGTGAAAGATCCAGAAAGGAGTGAGAAGTTATGTGGAAAATACAGGCAAGGGTAAGAGTGGTGTAGAAGAGTTTCAGAGATGAAGAATGGTCACAAGAACAAGAGCAAAGCTGGGGGAGAGCTGGTAGAAAATATGCAGATCAGCAGCAAGAAAGAACTGAATTTCAGGAAGAAAACAAGGAGGGAAAGGAAGGTGAAAAGAAAAGTCAGGCTGCACTTCAGCAATGTCATCTTGCAAGAAACTGGCAGGGTCCCATATGAGGGAGAGGAAAAGAGAGGGAGGGAGGAAGAAGAGAGAGGAGGGTTTGAAACCTGAGGCAATGGTGGCAAAAAGCAGATGGGACTGTGGAGATTTAAAGTAGTTAAGCAACAGTTATTTAGCTAGACAGATGGCAGAACTGAACAGAAGCAGGTTTGTAGTGGAGACTGACTTCACAAGTACCTCAGAAAATACTCCACTGAGTGGGGAGAAGTGTGGAATATGCAAATTCAAAGACATGAGAAAATGGTAGTGGCTGAATGAATTGGTGGAGAGCCTGATCAGGAACAGGTGTGAGGGCAGAAAAGAAAATAAGAGAAAGATGCTAAACTCAAATGTAAACTCAAAGCTCAGCAGAGATTGTGATACAAGGGTATTCTGTGACAGAAAAAAACAAAGGCATTTTTGGAACAGAAAATAGCAGTTCTCAGTGACAGTGACAAGCCAGTGGGAAGACAGTGTAATAAGACTGTGGGTATTTTTGAAATTTTAGGACAGTACTGTTGGATCTCATCTGGAAATTTTATATCTCTGGTACAATGATCCTCCTGCAAAAAAATTATTCATCTTCTACATGAACTACACATGCTTTTTATCTTTTCAAAATTTCCAGAGAACTTGCATGGCTCCCTTTAAAAAAAAAAAAAAAAATTGGCTGTCTACGTGCTTTCTCTGAGCACCTTGTTGCTGTAAGTTTTTCTATGTCATTGTTCTTTCTGTGCAGATGTGTGACTGAATCCCCCCAAGTTATTTTGCCATGTTTAACTTTCCTCTCATCTATTTAAATTCCTTGATCAATTTATTAGCTATTCTCAAGAAGGATCATGCCATGGCACTCTAACTTGCTTCATTCAACCCATCTCTGAAAAGTACTGATAATTTTCTCCTGCTCTCTTTTCAAAATAACAAGTGGCAAGTCTTCCATTATTCTTTGACTTCAACAGAGATATTTAGAATATCCCCCAGGAGAAATTATCACCAGCTCTGCAGCCAGTTTTCCCATAAGGAAACACAAAGCTGTTACACCAATAAATAATACCTTTTTCCTTACATTTCACCCTGACCTCATATTGACTTAATGGAATCTTTACCTTTGTAAGGGAAGAAGAGTTGGTCAGTGCCACAGGGGCAGCATGTTTTCAAAATGGTAGAGAACAGAGCAATTTCCATTGCTCTGATGTAAATTATTTTCAAAAAGCTTTGTGGCTTCTAATGACAGATTCCATATGCTGTAAGACTGAGCACTACAAAATCACTATACATATAAGATTTGAATATTTGAAGCAGACCAAAATTAGGGGAAATCTGAATATTCAAACCAGAATAACTATATTATAAATTACTAACACATAACCTTGCATTTTAACAGTGACCTTGGTCCTAATCAAGAATTTAGGGGGAAAACCCAGCTCTGGAGAGGTTTTTAAATGCATGCCTCATCAACTTATCATAATTAAATCATCATTTTCATCAAGCAGTAAAATGTTACCAAATTACCATGCAAAACTATTAATCACAGCACATATACATTTCAATTGCAAACAGTTTAGGATGCATTTATGAAAGTCTTCCTAAAATAATGATGAGCTAAAATTATGTTAATGTTTTGCCATTAGAGGAGGAGCTAAAGTTATTGTAGAAAGTTTATTATTAAAAGTATTAAATCCCCAATCCTGAAAATTATTGATATGGATAAGGGATTCATTTTGATATACATTTAAAGGATTGTTGCATCTGAAAGTAAATGGCATGGGCAGTTAGCACACCGGACTTTGAAACTGGCTGTGGGATTATTTTGCAGGGGGAAAAAAATAAAAAAAAAAAAAAAACAGTGTAAACTCTAGCTCAAAACCAAAGGAATAATTTTAACAACCTCTTTTACACCCATAAAGGACCAGATAAATTCTTATTTGATCTGTGTTACTCTGCCATAGTCTTGTGCTGCTTGTTAGAGAGAGAAAGGTGTAGATTGTATAATTGCTGATGCAACTGCCCAGCAGGACAGGACAGAGCCCATTTTGGTGTTTATACACAGTCCTTGACTGGAGGTGATATCCTTGTAACATACAGGCTTCTCTTTAACTTTCCTGCCATTTACAAGAGAGACTGCTAGCATGATTTTATGATTTTGGCAAAGCTTGGGAAAATTGAGAATCAAGTCTATTTTGACAATGACAGAAATTGGTTCTAACTCAACATTTCAGACTGTTTTGGTAATATGCAATCACTTAAGACATAATTTATATTTCTAGCAGTGGAGCTTAGCACGCTAAGTTACAGAAATTGTTACCTGTAAGAGGACCAGTTTTATTTTCTTTGCTTTTTTGTCCCTATTTTTAAATACTGCTGCCTACACAAGTAATACAGGGAGATTAATAAATGATGAAGTCTGTTGTTCGACTTGATGAAACAAAGATCATCTTTAATATTGTAGGTTCTGATTAAAAAATATTCCCATTATTCTCATTTAGCGGGCAGGTAAAATACAGTTTGGAGTGTTTTATTTCCATGGTATGTGGAACAAGATATTGCTTATATCAGTAAAGCTCTGCTGTATTTATTATTAAGTTGTTGATCTATAAAACATCACCTCTACTAAATTAGTTAAAAAGGATAATCAGAAGAACATCCAGCTCTGGTTTCTAACATATGGAACTTGGTTAACAGTGACAATCTGGCTGAGGAACATGTCTTCATGAATTGTAATACAGCTTGAGTAACTAAAATTAGATTTTGGGCCTGGAGACTTAATTAGTTATAATCTCTAGTCACTGGGGAAGGAGACTGTTAGAGAAGTACACACTCACAAGAAATCAAAATCCAAAAAGGAAAGTCAAAAGGAATACTGCAGGACATTTAAAGCTACTGGATGTATATTAAAAACGTAATTGCAATTTTTAAAATATGCTAAGAACAATCTAGCTTTAGATTTTTTTTCTCCCCTGACTTTCATTAAATTATAATGTATCACTTTACCTACTAGCAATACAGAAGACATCACCTGAGGTAAGGTGATCTAAATAATTGCTTTAAAAACATCTGTGAGAACCTGTGCTTATTTCTATGATAGTAAATGAACAGGGCGAGGGCATGGGCTTCATCACTGGTCCAGGATTATCACCAGTTCTCAGACTGGTTGACACTGGAAAGAAACTCCAGAGATCGTGTAGTCCAAAGTCCCTGCTCAAAACAGGATCACCCAAAGCAGATTCCTCAGGGCTGTGTACCATCAAATTTTTAATACCTCTGAGGAAGTAGACTCCACAACCTCCCTCTGGGCAACCTGTGCCAGTGTACAGTCACCCTCACAGTAAAAATGTTTTTCATTGTGTTCAGATGGAACCTCCTTCATTTCAGTCTGTGCCCATTGCCTCTCATCCTGTCACTGGGCATGACTGAAAAGAGCCTGGCTCTGTCCTCTTTGCATCCTCCTTTCAAGTATTTATATACATCGCTAAGGTTCCACTGAGCTTTCTTATTTCCAGGCTAAATGTCCCAGCTCTTTCAGCCTTTCCTCATATGAGAGACCTCCAGTCCCTTTACCATCTGAATGGCCCTATGCTGGACTCTCACCAGTAGCTCCATATCACTCTTTTACCAGGGAGTCCAAAACTGGACACAGAACTTCAGCTGTGGCCTTACCAGTGCTGAGCAGAGGGGAAGGATCACCTCCCTTGACCTGCTGGCAGCACTTTGCCTAATGCAGCCCAGGATACCATTAGCTGCCTGTGCTGCAAGGGCATAATTTTGATTCATGATCAGCTTGGTGTCCACCAGAACCCCCAGGTCCATCTCTGCAGAGCTGCTTTCCAGCTGGTTGGCCCCCAGCATGCACTGGTGCATGGTGTTATTCCTGCCCAGGTGTAAGACCTGTCATTTCATTTTGTTTAATTTCATGAGGTTCCTGTCTGCCCAATTCTCCACCCTGTCCAAGTGAAAGACAACACAACCGTCTAGTTTATCAGCTACTCCTCCCAATTTGTCCAGGTCATTAACGCAGATGTTAAAGACAATTGAACCCAGTATTGACCTCTGGGGTACACCACTAGTTACTGGCCTTCAACTATACTGTGTCCAGCCATTCAGCCAGATTTCATTCCACCTCATTGTCTGCTCATCCAGCTCATACTTCGTCAGTTTATCCATGAGGATTTTACAGAAGACAGAGTTCAAAGCCTAACTGAGGTCTAGGTAGACAATATTCACTGCTCACCGCCCAAATACCAAGCCATCATTTCATAATAGAAAGTTATCAGGTTGGTCAACATTGCTTTGCATTTTTTGAACTCATGCTGATGATTCCTGATCACCTTCCTGTCCTTCATGTGCCTGGAAATGTTTTCCAGAATTAGGTCTTCCATTACCTTCCCAGGAATCAGGGTGTGGCCGACTGGCCTGTAGTTCCCTGAGTCCTCCTTCTTGTCCTTTTTAAAGACAGGAGTGGCATTTGTTTTCCTTCAATCCTCGGGCACCTCTCCCAGTTGTCATTTTCATTCACGGGTAATCAACAGTGGCCTCACAATGACATCAGTCAACTTCCTCAGCACTCGTGGGTGAATTCCATCAGGGTCATGACATATGTGTGTCCAAATTGCTTAAGTAGGCTCTAAACTGATCCTCTTCCACCAAGGGTACATCTTCCTTGCTCCAGACTTTCCCCCTGGTTTCCAGGTCCTTGGGTGTCTGAAAGCCAGTATTACCAGTAAAGACTGAGGCTAAAATGATGTTTAACATCTCAGTCTTTTACATGTCCTGTATGACTAGGGCACTTCTCCCATTCAGCACTGGGCCCACATTTTCCCTAGTCTTCCTTTTGCCTTTTATGTACTTACAGAAGTCCTTCTTATTGTCCTTGACATCCCTCACAAGATGCAACTCCAGATGGGCTTTGGCTTTCCTGTGTCTGTGTGCTCAGACAGTGTCTTTACATTCCTTCCAGGTTTCCTGTCCCTGCTTCCACACCCTGTATAGTTCCTTTTTATGTTTGAGTTTTGCTGGGGTCTTGTTGTTCATCCATGCAGGCCTCCTGACATTATGGCTTGACTTCCTGCCCATTGGGAAGGACTGCTCTTGAGCTTGGAGGGGGTGATCATTGAATATAAACTAACTTTCTTGGGCTGCTCTTCCCTCCAGGACCACATCCCATGGGACTTTACCAAACATATACCTGAAGTGTTCAAAGTCCACTTTTCTGAAGGCCAGGATTGTATTCTTGCTTTTTGGGTGGCTCCCTCCTTTCAGGATCCTGAACTCCACCCTCTTGGTCCCCAAAGTCAAAACTGCCTTAAGTGTTAAATCCCCAATAAGCCCTTCCTTGTTTATGAGTATGAGGCGTGGCAAAGCACCTTTCCTCACTGGCTCCTCTATCACCTGGGTCAGGAAATTGTCACTGATGCTTTTCAGGAACCTCCTGGGTTGTCCATAGGTCCCCCGTGGTGATCTGCTCTTCAGTCCTTACCCCTAAACTCTTAGTTGGCTCATCATCCATCCCCAGGCAGCAGGCAAAGCTCCACACACTCCAACCGTTCTCTCACATAAAGGGCAATTCCCCCTTTTCATCTTCCTGGCCTGTGCTTCCTAAGGATCTTGTATCCCTCCATTGCAGCACTCCAGTCATGTAAGTCATCCCAACGGGTCTCCATGATCACAAGTTTGTAGCCCTGCAACTGCACACAGTTCACTAATTCCTTGTGTTTATCTGCGAAACTGTGTGCATTTGTGTACAGCCACTTCACAGAGGCATCCCAGCATGCTGATTTCCCAAAAGGGGTCAGGAATAGGTGTTCCATAGTCATGCCTTGTAGGCATTTCCTTGCTTACATGCAAATGCTTGAGGTGACCCCACTTCAGCCCTGCATTGTTGATTTTTCCTGCCCTTTTGTTCAGATCACCCTAGGCCCTTTGCTCATCAAACTTGTCCTTCACTCCCCCTGCCACAGCTGCTGGAAATGACCTTCCCTAGAATTCCTAGCTTAAAGCCCTCCTTAGCAGCTCAGCCATCCTGCTAGCAAAGATACCTTTGCCATGCTTAATGAGGTGGATCCCACCTCTTCCAAGCAGACATAGAAACCAAAATCCTGCTGCCAGCACCAGCTCTGTGATCAACTGTTGACATGTAGAATCAGTGTCCTCCTCCTCACACCCTTTGCCCTCACCAGGAGGCTTTTGGAGAACACTACCTGTCTTCCATACCCCCAACCATCACTCTCAGTCCTCTGTAGTAACTTTTGATATTCTCCAGGATGCGCCTGCGTGGGAAAATTTATTTGGGGGCGTGGGGTTGGGGGGGTGGAATTAGAGAAAACTGGGACCTAATAGAAGTGTAGTCTTACAGAAAGCTTTTTAGGGTAAAATACAGCTCTTGCTTTCAGGTTGGTTGACATGCATGGAATCTACTTTACCCAAGCTCCCTAAGCAACACATCCTGCCACCTCAGCAGATGCTGTTAGAAGTAACGGAGGGTGGAGCAGAGTGGAGACACCATGGCCAGGCTCTGTTTTACACCATGTAGGAAGGGAGACCTGATGGTCTGATAAGCTGCATAGCAGTTGTCATATAAAGAATATATGAGATGATGTCCACGGCTGAGCCGACCATTGTGGTGAAATTACTTTCCTCAGATGAAATAATCTCATTGTAATACTAACACACACCTCCATCCCAAAGTTACGGCCTCCAAGGTACTACTACATCTCACTGGGTATGTGATACCAATGAGTAACAAAAACATGTATGACTAGAGTCACTCAAGCTCCACCTAAATGTAAAGAAAATGGACTGGTCCTGGACTGAAATAAATCTAAAGGGGGGAAATTGTTGTCTAAACTCCCGAAACACCACACTTTGATTTAGTTTCACAAGGTTAGGTCAAGATGACCTACCCTCTAAAGCTGTAAGTTCTGGCTGACAAGCTGATGAGGTGCCACAACCCCCAGACATTAACAGAAACTTAGCTGAAAGTAGGGCAAAGGTAATTGTGGTAGTGGGTGAATGCGACCTCCGACGCAAATAACCCCACCAAAAGAGAGCAAAACCCCACTTGGAGAGCATGCGTAGTTAGTGAAAAACTTCAGTAGTGCTATCTGAAGATGCATGCTAATTTACATTGGAAGTGAGAAACTTGTAACCAATGCTGTGTATGATAATGAATATGCAATGTACTATGAAATATAAAAGTGGACAACTGAGGGGAGAAGTTATCTCATAACTTGTGGGATCAGTGAATGTGATGAACCTGTCTTCTTTCCCATAAGGACACCTATTGGGTAAGAACTTTATTCTAGGACCAACTCATGCTAGCTGTTATTAAATGTATTGTTTTAAGCTTGTTTTGCAGTCAAGGTATTATCACTGGCAATCTTCCAGCTTTACTCTGTCACAAACTTGTATTTTGTATAATAAAAATCTTCAGCTGAAGTTCATTTTGTATAAATCTCCAGAGATTTGAGTAGTTGTTGTAAGAGATTTGACCCAGTGAAACTGCCAGCGAGGGTCCCTGTATAGGTTAGTTGAACCACCCTCCCATACAGTGGGCTGTCAAAGCACAGGGAGCAGACAGGCTGGTCGGACACAAGGGTCTCATCTTTCTTGGGAAACCGACAGGCTGAGCAAACAAAGGGTTAGAGGAAACCCCACTTCTTACCGTGACACCCCTGGCAGTATCACTGGCGTCCACATGAAAAAACAGCAGTGGGTAATAGTAAGAGAGTTCGACAGGAGTCAGCAGGCTCTCCACAACATCCCATACCTGGGCCACTGGCAAACAGCAGACTTCTGTAGACAACAGGTGAGGCTGGCATATCCATACTATTTATCAGCACGTTTCTTGACAGTTTCCACTCAGGCTGAGATTTTCCCCCTTAAAATGCCCAGGTGTAGTTCAGGCAGTATAGGCAGCTCCCAGCAAGCAGTAAGGACAAGGCCATGATGTTTTTTCCCCTCCGTGGGGCCAGGGAAGGAATTCCGCCATATCAAGTCATGCTGTGCCACGCTGCTCCTTCTGAGGTCAGCCTGGTGGACCTTGGTCCATTCTCTTTTCTAGAATAAAATATGTAGGAGACTGAGGAACTGGAATGGCAGATCCCTCAGAGGCGAAGGTGTGTTTAGCATCATAAAAGTAGAGAAGGAGTAAATGCTACTGTCAAATATGGAGAACATAGGAAGAGATGGGAACAGAAATCATGCAGGATACATTTGATTTATAAATCTTGATACAATGGTGGAAAGAAACATGTTTTCTATAAGCCACAAGGTGTTACTTGGAATTGAACAGGTCATACACTGAAAGAATGTGAACACAGGATAACTCTTTGTTAGCGTACTGGTTTTAGAAAATGAAAAACATTTTTCAAAGTAGAACAGAGCACAAAAAGGCAAACAGTGGAATAAAGCAAAGGAAGAAAGGTATAAAGAGAGGTTGACAGAAATAAAGATAAAACCGAAGTGTGCACTCAAGGTAGAAATGAGCTAAATAAGAGATTAAATTTGGATTTGTAGAGACTAATAAAAATGGACATAAGCTCGTTAATAGAGGATTATTAAAGTCTGTCCAGCTATCTGCATACAGATAAATGTGTGCTACTATGAGCCTAACTGAAACTTCGCTAGAAGATAACAATAAAAATATATTAATATCATGGGATATAAATTGTCTTTAGAATGGACATACAGCTAATGATGCTTGGGCGATTAAGACAGAGACGGAACATTACAACTGTGATATATAGATAGGAGGCTGATTTTGCTGATTTATCTCTTGTGTATTCTTCAGCTAAAAAATTTTTAGAAGTGTTGCAGCTGAACAGATCACTGTGCGGGCTGTATTCAGAGAGTAAAAACATGGGTTCCTTAGGCAATCACAGGTTTATGGACCAGATTTTTTAACATATTATAATGGAGTAGAATTTATTAATTCTTATCCCAGCTAGGGGAGAACTTGTGCTATCTTCTTTTATATTTGCTAGTGTCTGTATAGGTGTTGGGAGGGGGAATGTTATTCCACCTAAACACTTAGCTGCAGTTGGACATGCCTCCATAAAACTATATCCTGTGTGTCCAGAATCCCAGAGACTGTGATTTGTCCTGCCTTTTTTTTTCTTTTTTCTTTCTTTCTTTTTTTTTTTTTACTCAGAGCCAAGCTCTGGTTTTCCCAGTTGTGTTACTTTTTTCAGATGCCATTTTCAGTTGCAGCTATCTCTTTCGATTCTTAAGGATAAGCATATCACTAGATACCAGTCAGGGCTATCTCAGTGCATTCAGGTTGTTCTCCAAGCATCCAGAGATTGGGAAGATTCACAAAGAATTCAAAAGTATTCTGGGACATACAGATAATCCACCAGAATATCCCTCCCCTTGGAAAGGGGGGAAATGTAGAATTTAAGAAAGCATTTGACATCAGCCAGTTAACAGCACTTCAGCACTAAGGATTTAGGCCACCCACTTTCCGATGCAGATACCATGAATGGGATTTGCAGTGATCTTTTCATACATGATCTAAGCACACATATTTTATTCCCATTTACATTCTTATTCAACTACATTCATATGCTCTTTTTTCCATCTCTCTTCATTTGATGTGTTTCCTTCGGAGTTGATGCATATCTCCTTGACACTAATAAAAAGAAATTAAAAGCCTTCATTGGGCTGTGGTTCAAGACTTTGGGTCTTTGAATATGTCTGTGGCTTTGCATCTCCTTTCAGAGGAATTTTACACATCAATCACTCACAACACAGTGCAGTTGGTTCACAGCTCTCATGACACCGGTTGGAATAAAAAAAGGTGCAGATTCAAAACATGCCACTAGGAGAAAAATATCCTTGCTGCAACTATTACTTACTAGTGCTGTAACTGTGCCGAGATATTGCAGGCATGAAGCAGGACTTAATTGAGCTATACATTGCTTAAATACTAAAAGAAAGGTGATTCTTTTCGGTTCTTTAAAGGATTCACTTTTTAACATATTTTTAAGAACTTTAAACTGGTTTAATTCAGTAAATGAAGACCAGAATATGAATGCTGTTTCTGAATATGTTAGGGGAAGCCAGGAACAAAGGAAGAAAAAAACATTTGAACTTTAAAGATTAAAGCAAATTTGTCTGATATAACCATGAATGAATGCAGGCTGAAACTTGACAAAATTAAACTGCAAGATTCTGGAACATCCTTCCTTTAGATACGATAGAGTAAACAGCAGTTTTACAATGGAGTTATGTAAGTTTGTAAAGTGCTTGGGCTGTTAAATTTTCTAGAGACTGTTCCCAGGAAACAGTCTGGAGTGAATTGGTCTGAAAGAAAAGAGATTTTTGGCACAGGAATGCAAGCTGGGCCTTATCCCTTGGTCTCAGGACCAAAGGATGGTCTCTGACCTGTTATATTAGCAGTACAGTTTGCAAGTCCTCACTCCTTTCTATTGCCTTTCTTGTCCCCAGACACAATCTTTGTCAGGAGTTCCACATATTCCTTTCTTTCATAAGCACCATTTCTTCCCACAAGCCTCCTTATACTGCCTTTGCCTTTCCTCTTACTTCCCCACTCTAACCATTTCACTTTCCTGTGCTAGGGGCTCTGCATGACCTGACTTGGCCATGACAGAAGGTCTGTGTGTGCCCATTCTCCTTTCTTCCTTCAGTATTTGCTGGTTATGGATGATCAGGGAACAGCTTTGAACAAAAGTATTTTTAATGACACTTGTACAGAATGAGTATGAGCAAACTTTCATTATCTTCTGTCCCTCTAGGGAACAGGTCAAAAGTCCATGCTTCCCTTTGTTTGAGGAGCTATCTCATGCAAACCTGAGACATTATAGAGCACAGGATAGTAAGACTTGGATAAGACCATATTTGTCTTTAGTTCCTAGACTTTAATATGTTATTTTAAAGGAAAGAGGATTAAGCAGTTGTCAATGCCCATGTGCATGAATTACATGAAAGCACGAAATGTAGTGCCCCAAGAATATGATCACCCTTTCATCAGTATTTTAAGGAGATATTTCTGTCCTATTTCAGCAATGACAAGGGAGAAGGTATTATCCTGTGGAATGATTTTAAAGAAACAAATTAAGAGAACACATAACCTAATAAGAAGTAGGGACAGATAAGAAACAAAATCATGTTTTGGTTGCACTGCCATTTTTATGATGGGAAGATATCTTCACTGACTCAACTTTTTTTGCCAAGAAAAAACACGAATACTTCTTCCACAATATACTTCTAGTGGAAGACAGAAGTTTGACAGAAAGTTACAAAATGGTTGACATCAACTTCATAAAATACTGTCAGCATATTATCTGCTACTGAAGATTTATATCCTTCAGTAAAATTATGCTGTCAGTCTGTGTGTTCCAGTGGGAACTTGGCTAGCCCATTCGTTATTTTAACATATATCTCATAAATCAAAAGCTCAGGTTCGATCAAAAAGGGTAAAAAATCCCAAAGACTAGAACCGAAAGGACTTTTTAAAATCCAATGCTTACTTTTTGAATTATGAAAGTTATTTATTAGCAGACTTATCATGAAAATTTAAACATGCTATCAAAGGCATAATTTGATTTTGGCATCAGTAAATTTGCTTATATGGTAAATGGATATCCAGAACTGATTCCTGCAGTACTTGAGGAATTTACACTTCCATGGAAGAACCTGGGGTCTGAACTTGCCACAGGAGAAGCCATTTTGCCAAGACCAATACAGACATTCAGAAAGTGATGAAAAAAAGACTTATGCATTGAAGAGAAACCCAAATAAATCAGAAACAGATATTAAATACAAATACAAATAGAAACAGAAATAGAAATAAAAATATTTCAAAAAAATCCCAGGTAAACCCAGAAGCTGTCCCATTTCCCAAGTGAATAACATTCTTAAAAGAAAATTGAACTGTTGTATACAGTAAAAAAATGCCAGAAAATCTTTCTAAAATAAATGCTAAACAACCCTGTGTAAGTGGCTAAACTTATTCTTCTACTTTCAAGCAGTTTGATGCAAAAAAAAGAAACTTAAATCAATTTATCACAGACCTTTCATTTTTATCTTGATTAAACTGAATTTAATTTAATAATATTAAGGCAAAAATTTTCCATCACTGGGAACTCACATGCAGTGATATAGAAGAACTAACTTGGTGAGAAATAAACAAAAGAAGGTAACCCTCCACAAACTTACATGCAGTAAATTTCTACCCAACCTCCCTGAACTCCTTTCTCAGCCCCAGGTCCATTGCTTCGGTTGCTCGAGCCAAGCAAGTCCCAGCAGTCCCATGGTCAGGGGAAGCTCCATTTCCCCCAGGACAATTGGCAACAAGTGAACACAGTGCAGAAGGCAGATGGGCCAACCTGTGGCATTTTAGAGGGCACCACCTGCCTGAAAGTCTGCAAAAAATTAAAACCTGGAGTTGACAGTGGGTATATTAAGGCAAACACAAAATTGTTGTCTGTTGAGGTTAGTGTAGCGGCTCATATTCTCCCCATAAAGAAAAAAACAATTAGGATGATTTGTAGCTTAATGCACTCCGAAGACAAAAAACCCAAACCACCAGAGCTATCTAGCCTAACCCCCTGTGTGTGCACTGACCACTGCAAGGGGCAGAATGATAAATGGGTTTAAGTATTAGCCCATGGGATGCAGAAAATGAAAATCAAATGTGTTTATATTTAAATTTTGGAGTTATGATACCTCACAACAGTAAGAATCAAGAAGCAAGTAAGGAAAACAGCAGCTAGTCTTTTGAGGGTTTTCTAGTTGTGACGGGTTTTTTTATATTTTCAGTAAAAATGTGATTAACAGGAAAAAAAATCAGAAGTATTTTTCTGAAGAATGACTGTTCACTTTCCGGTCAGCTTCATGTATAGTAAGGACTAAACAAAAATAGAATTGACTGAGAGAGAACAAGCCCTGTGTTCCCTGGAAAACTCACCTCATCATATCCCCAAGAGGGTATCACCATTATAATAATAACTATTTATAGGATATAGTATATTTTTATCTAATAGACTGAACAAGCTTTCAAAACAAATTTCTCCATTTCCCCCACTTAATATATTTCATTTTGTGCTCTGAGAAATCCTGAAGCACGTGAATTCAACTACTTTTGGACGAAACCAAAATTTATGAGTGCACATAATATTTTCCAGTTGCTAATAGGTATGCAGCCCACAGGAGCACTCTCGAACAGCTCCAGAAGAAAACCCTCAAAGAGCAGTGTGGATGTCAGGTCCTCAGTACCAGTCATTCCATTGTGTCTTTCCTCCACACCAAATAACATGCTTACATAGACAGCTTTCCTCAAACCAGCGCTGAGGTCAAAGCCAGGATGTTGAAGGTATTTAAACACTTATCTTCTAAATCCATAGGTGTTAGATGCCTGAGAACCACTGACTGTGCAGAAATAATCTGATGTAAACGATAAAAAACCACCAGAGGAACATCAATGCGTACTGTCAGTGCAAAGTATTAAAAACAACCCAGGTGTTCCTCACAAACAGTATGCTGCTCTGTGTGATGTTCTTAACTTTGCTTTTCTTCAATCTTAAGTACTTTGGCTATCATTAGCTGGGGGGAAAAAAGATGTAATTCTTGTAAATAACAGCTTGGTCTATTAAGTTCAGTTTAATGAGCCTATACTATTACTCAAAACTTGGATATGCTATTTGATTTGGATCTATTTTTAATTATGGTCTGATGGCTTTTAAATCAGGTCACTGACCAGTACATTTACCCATCTTCAGTTAAAACAAATATATCCACATTATGCTTTGTGGAGCATTTCAACACAGCAGCAAGCTCTTAGACTGCATTATAAAATCTTGCAGATAACAGCATATAATTTTATCTGAACAGCAATACCAGTTAAACATAACAAGTCAGTACAATCTGCAGTCACTTCTCATTGCTGTTCTTTACCATTTGTATTTAACATCAAAAATTCCTGACTGGCAGTGAAACTATTAATATCTACTGAGTTCTCAAGGGTTGTGTAACTGAAGAATCAAGGCCAAATTTTTTTAAATTCTCGAAGAAAAAAAGCTGCAACACTGTGCAAATTTTGGTTTTTTCTGTTTGCTATATCTGATTACCTTTTAGTTCCTGTCATTAGTAGTGACACAAGCTGCTATACTTAAATAAATTTCTTATTAAAAGTTTTGGGTTTATTTGGTTGTTTGGTTTTTGTTTGGGTTTTTTTTAGCTATGCTACATGGCATTAGAGTGAATTCTACATTACTTCATTTTTTAAGATAGAGATTTTTTCATTTGTGGAATTTTTTTTCATTTTTGTTATTATTATATGTTTATTCTGCCTGTTATAAGGCCAGCCAGAAACTCTCTTACTGCTTTATATCCCATGCAGTACCTCAAAGGAGAGAAACACTGAAAGACACTTTTAAATAACCTTTAAAATTACATGATATAAACATAAACTACCTAGAAGTACTTCTTCAAATTGAAACATCCTAAAATGTGTGTCAAAAAATCTAGAGATTTTATGGTAATATGAAAGAAGTCTTTGATACCACAATGTAAGCAAATATATTAAAGTCACACAATGGGAGATGATGATTCCCTGCTACAATGATAATAGTGGAATTGAAATTTGAGAGGATGAATCTTCATCAAAAAATAATTCAGATGAAAAAATAATCGGACCTAGAAAGCAAGCTCTCAACAACTATAGACTGATATTGTAATTCAAAAGTTATTATAAACACATAAATTCAGTTGAATAGCTAGAGCTGGGGGAAAAAAAAAAAAAAACACAACAATCTAAGGTCTTAAATTTAAACATTGAACAAGAATATAGTTTCCAGCAATTTAGGTATAAGACCTTGAATAACAGTATGCCAGTTATTTGCTGTAGAAGAATTTGTTGATAAATATGAGTCATAAAACACAAACCATTTTTACATCTCTTCTCATTTTACTTTGAATAAAATAAATATTGCCAACATTTAGGCAAAAAAAAAAAAAAAATTTGCACTAGCTTCATTAGATTTCAAGTATTACCTTATCTTTTAACATTAATCTAGGACATACATTATAAGTTGTGTCCGGAATTGTGGCCTTCCAACCCAAACAGTTCTCTGATTCAGTGATCCACAAATCTCTGCTTCTTGGTGATGGGAAGGATGTCTGCTGCATCTCTTCTGCTGTGTTGTTAGACACCATCCCAATGGGTGGAGGTGGTTTACTGCTGGAACAGAGAACTCCATCCCCATACATGTAGGGATGTTGGTTTTGATGTTCTGGCTCAACATGGGCATTAGTATGCCTAAACTAAAAGAGCATATAATAAAGTTATGGGGGTTTTTTGAGAGGTGTTACACACTTTTCTGAGGTTCTGGGCCCTAGCCAGGAAAATCCAGTATATGAGGGACCACAAGGACCACAGGATGAAGAAATGTTTTGAAGATCTCCTTTTTATCACCTTGTAGTATGCCACCTTCTTGTGTGTGGGGGGGGAAGGCATATAGTTGATATAAGCAAATTCAGCAGCAGCAGCAGTATGATCAACACCTACTGTTGCACCAATGTGCACTATCTCTTCTCAAGCATCCTGTCTGATGCCTCAGTAAAAATACAAGAGAAGCAATATTTGATGATGAAATAGTAGAGCAATAGCTACAGTATAAAAATGTTTTTTGTCCTTCTAAACTTTGTTAAGTTCTGGGAAAAGTACATACTGTGCACATATTATACAGTAATCTGACAGTTACAATAGCTCACGACTGTTTTAATATGCAAAGTGCTTGGTACTTAAAAACAGTCTTCATCATTTCCTAATAGAAACCTTTTAAGGGGAAAATGGATGCAATTACAGAAATTATATTTTCTCACATATATTAATCTATTTTCTATCACATTCATAGAGATGGTCAAGGTATAAGGGAATCATCTAGTTGTAAAAGAATATTAACATTTGAAAATGGTCTTACAGTTCATTGAAGATTTTAAAAGAAGTGTAACCTAATCAACATTCAACTTTTATGTTCTAATTACATGATAACCAGTAATCACCATTGTCTCAGGTTATATGAACTAATAAAAATCTCTCCCAAGTGCACAATAAAGTGCCACAACATTAACTGAATTACATAGCAAGCAATTTTTGGTTTTAACATTTTTAGTAGACTTGGTTGCATTGTTCAGATGTTGGTTTTGTTTTGTTTTTTTTTTAGTTATAGTAAGTAGGTGAAAATGAGATCTGCTTTCCAAAATTTAAAAAAAAAAATAAAAATCAAACCAATTAACAAATCTCATTTAGTGACCTTTAGTTAGTTTCTGTTCTACTGTAATGTGTTTCAGAACCATTGCCAACAGAATCTTGCAGTGGGCCTTGGAGGAAATTTCCACTTCTTTCTCAGATAGCTTTGATAGCAAGTTTAGAATTGAAATGCCATTGAATTAGTAACATTCTAGTCTACCAAATCTGTAGATGATTCATTTCTTTCTCTTTTCTCCTTATTGAATAAGTAATATAGAAATTATTGATGAAACAGTCATATGCTACTACATCATATTGACTATACCAGCTCAGTCTATAAATTATGCTCTTTGCACACACACACACACAAACAAAAAAAAGAAGAAAATATCTATTTTCGGAGAATGACAAACGTCAACATTTAGCACCTTGTGATCAATTTTAATTTCTGTATGGTGTAAACACATATGTTAATTTCCTGTCATTACAGTAATTTTTCAGTAATTATAATTAAAATAAATATGTATCTGCCATTACTTTACAGTTGTGCCTTGAGCTATTACTGCTATTTCTGATTCTAAATGTGTGTACCTAACTGTGAACATCACACAGAAATTGAACAGCTAGTCTTTAGTGTAGCAAACACTGAAACAACAAATATTACCTGTTCTTACAATTTGGGACTAGAACTGAGTACTCTCATGTATTTAACGAACTGATGAAGCGAGGAAAAAGATCTTAGAAGCAAGATATTCTCATACAAAACCATGTTGTTTACATTCTTGACATCTGCAGTTTTGTATTATTTTGGTAGGTCTTTAGTAAAGGTTAGAACAAAAGTTGGAAGTCGGTTGCGAACAGTTATAAATGTATGCCAAATTTATGAAGCAGAACTTTTAAAGAATACATAAGATTTCAAGAAAAACAACAAATGAAACCTTTTATTTTGGTAAAAAGTACTTGCTTCCAATTTTCTTTGTTTGAAAAAAAGACTTTAAGAACAAAATTCACGTCCATTTACTAATTTTACAAGATCCTAAAAATAACATGAAATAGTTTTTCTTTCAGATCAGATAAAATTCTTTGTTTTGCTTATAATCGGTTTTGGATGCATTTATTCATTAATTTGTTGGAGGAATGAAAAAAGCAAGGTTTTTTTTTAAAAACCCTACATGCTTTATATTCCAGCATTTGATCTTAGCTGAGAGATAGCTACAAAGCAGTGAGGAGGAGATACAGATTCCTGCTGACATATTCTGCAGCTTTGCAAAAGCATTTATCAGTCTTGCAGGCTGCAACTGAACTTATACATAAGAACAGTCTCAGCTGTGCTCCAGGACTATACTTCCCTGACCATCGTAATACTTGCCTGCTCTCAAGATCAGCCCAACAATGTTTATGCTGCAGAAGAATCAAATTCAGCAATACCCAGCCTTAAACTGGCCTCCCAGCACCTTCTCAAGGAGGAACATGCCCATAGTCATTAGACACAACAGAAAAAATACAGATTCTATGTTTGTAGGTCACACACCAGTGTTTGCTTGCCTTCACATGTAACATGCCTAGTCCTCTCATTTACCTGAACCATCAGGCTACAACAAAAAGCACCTGAGGTCTTGTCAGAGAGAAAGGCACACAGCTGAGAAAAAATGCAAGTCTCATTAAGCTCCACAGGACTCTCATTAATTTCTTTTCACTGCAGGAAGTCTCCCCTTTTGCCACCTACCTCACCCGCAATAGTTAGGAGTGGGAAGGGCTCCAGGCAGACTGACACTACAGGCTGATGTCCAAAAAGCTTGCCTGAAGTTGCAGATTAAATGCTTCCTTCTAGTTTGCCGGGCAAAGCAAATCTTTCTAGCAGTAAAACACTTTGATACCACAGGTGGAAAAAACCGTGCTGCTAGCCAGTACCATATGCATCCTAGAGTCCATTTTGACTTGCAGTATCTACCATACATGACAACATCTGATGCCTCTTAGACACATTTCTTTTCCCTCCCCACAACAGAGGAGTTGCCAGGTGCTCTACCTTTTTCTGTCATCTGCACTGTGCATTCAGAGTCCACAAATTCAAATCAGACTTTTTCTTTTTCCTTTTTTTTCCGCCAGACCTTCCCAAGCCCTGACCAGCAATGCTGGTGCTATGGAAACAGGAAAGACTGCACACAAATACTAGCAACCTAAAAACCAACGTCACTCCTGTCCCAGGGCCTCATTTTGCCTTGTCTTAGGATAGGATGGTCACAGCTTTGGGAAAGAAAGAATGACACTTTCTCAATCGCCCAGCTATGTCCAAGGTACTTCCTGGCTCTTCAGCAAATGGCAATGGACGTCAGCTAGGTGAGCACTCTATTCCCAAACCCCCAGCACAGAGGCTGTCAGGAGCCAGCTGTAGTACATATAGGCAGAAGAGCAGCGTGGGTGCAGCACTGGTATTGTGCTGTGCTTGTCTCTTCCACAATGAGTAGCGTGCACCCGGCGCCAGGCCAGCAAGGATGCCAGGGACTGCCCAGAAGCCTGGCACCCTTGAAACATCATGAGCTTGCTGTTTTGTCCTTTCCGTGCAGGGAGAGACACCAGCCATTCTCATGGCAATTTCACCAGCCTGGCCAGGACCCCTGGTATTACAGCTGTGCTTGTAAAGTAAATGTTGCCAGGCATCTTCTTTACTATTAAATCATAGAATCTTAGAACAGCCCAGGTTGAAAATGACATTGAAAGATGATCTGGTTCAACCTTTTGTGGGAAAGAGAGCCTAGGTGAGGTTGTCTAGCAACCTGTCCAATCACGTCTTGAAAACCTACAGTGATGGGGTCTCTACCACATCCCTAGGGAGGTTGTTCCAGTGATTGATTTTTCTCATTGTAAAAAAAATCTCTTTCTTAAATTGGGATAGAACCTCTCCCACTGCAATTTGTACCCATTGCCCCTTTGTATTCTCCATGCAGTTCCCTGTGAAATTAGAGGCTCTGTCCTCCTTGTAGGCACCCTTAAAATACTGGAATACTGTGATGAGGTCCCCACCTGAGCTTTCTTTGAAGTGAGCAGATCTTCAGTCTTTCTTCATCGGGAGTTTCTCTAGCTCTTTGATCATCTTCATGGCACTCCTTTGGACCCTCTCCAGTACGTCCTCATCTTTCTTGAATTGTGGGGATCAGAACCTGACACAGTACTCCAGTGTGGCCTGACAAGCACTGAGTGGGGTGATCCCTTAGACTTAAAAGGTCACATGCAGGTCACCTGTTGAGGGTAGTCTCTGGCCTGTGCCAACTCTATGGCATGCCGAATTGACCAGGACAATACTAGCTGGGCCAGGTCAGAAACTGTGCCACGGAGCATTGCAACAATTTAGCAGTAAAAGCAATTCAGTTTAAGTGCCTTCTTGAACACTATTTAAAATGTTAGTATAGACACAGCCTGCTATTCTAAGTGGTGGGATTGTACTGTAGATTCTAACTAAGGGAAGTGTTCCTGGCTTACCAGCATTTAGGAGAGTTGGGGAGAATCACCTCTCATTGTGAAGGCACCTGACATCCCCATGAGTCATGCTGCAAAACAGGTTCTTTATCTTCAGCACTCACAATTACCACACCAGGTGATGCACTTGGAGGCTGCAGTAACTGGAAGCACACAGGAAGGAAAGCACCAAGACTTTAAAGTTCTTATGCAGCTGATTATTCCTGCCCTTCTTGCAACCTTCGTCTTTCTCAACACTTCTATATGCATTCTCAGCGCCCTCTGTCCTGCATCTTCTCAGCCTTACCCTTGGGAAGATCAAACTGCTCACTCACATTCCTCTGACTGTACATTTAGGGTAAAGGAAAAAATTCTGAGGACATGCCTCAGTTCTGACTATTTGTCATTTCCCAATTTTCTGTAGCTATCAGGTATATATATATACACACACACACACACACACACAAACTGTTTATGAGTTGTGATTTCTATTTGGATGCTCACTGCAATTCCAATGGCCTTTCTTTTGTTAGAAAGCCTGCACTTAGTAAGCAGCATGTATAAGAAGAGTTGTTTGGGAAGTTTCTACTCCTCATGGATCTTGTCATCCTTCTTCACAGATGATGAACCCTGATGATACTGGCTGAGCTAGATCACTGCAGCCTCTTTGGGGGCTGGAGGGAAAAATCCAAGGTATTTAATACTTCCAAGCAATTGATACTTGTGCTATTGCATTTAGAAGTCAACTTGTCAGCTATGATGAAAGGGGTTCCTTTAAGAAAATACATGAAGGAAACAAAAGAAAACTCTTGCTACTGCTTGGTTTTGTGTCATAGCTTGGACATACTGAGGATCTGCAAGGAATATTTCCCCTGAACACTGAAATTGCACAGGGTAAAGGTGTGTAGGACTGGAAGACATCTCCTGGATCAAATCTGTTCCTCAATTATCATATATAATGATAGATGTGATAAACTGAAAAACTGACCAAGATCCAGCTAACTCATATTCCTCTCACTATTCATAATGGAGCTTCCCAGAACCTCAGTCCTGTAGTGACAAGACTCCTTCTAATTCCCAGCCTAAACATATTTATAGCTCCTTTACACCTCTTTGTTCCTATATCAATATTGTCTAAACACAAGCACTTTTGCTTTTACCTTTCTCTCATAAAATATTTTTTCATCCCTTTTACCATCTCAGAATCCTTGAATCATCTTTATTAAAGTGCCTTATACTAATAATATTTCTTTATCTTTCCTGCAAAAAAGCATCACCCAATAATGCCCATGATCACATTTATTTTTTTCTCAGCTACATCACAGTAATGGCTCCTAGTCATCCTGCTACTAATGAATGCACCTCCTTCTTATTCTGTTTTCAGTGGCATGAAACAGTTATGAGCCCCTATTGTTTAGGACTCATCTGGGCTAAGATTAGTTTAAAAGCTAGCAAAAGAAAATCTCTTTGATAAATTTACCTATTACTGAAACAGCATTATGTAGCAATTTCAGTAGCTATGGCTGCATGATTTTATGTTTGAAAATTATTTGTTTATACTTACACTCAAATTTACCAGATTTCAAACTTTCATAATGGCATTTTCTGCCTCTGCTTTCTGCCTGAGGCATTTTTGTGTGACATGGGTGAAAACAATTCAGCAATTTTTAAGTACAGTGAGCAAAATAAATACTCTGTTGACATTATTTAAACATTTTAGAATAAATTTAATACCTTTGGTTTACAATAAACCCTTGATATTTAACAAGAAAAGTCCTGAAACAATAAAGGATCAACAGCTCTCTGTAGAAAGCCCACATCTATGTGTAAACTAAGACAAATTATTTTTAAATCCAGATATTCCCAAGTTTTCTTGGTACCAGTTGTGTATCTGTAACAAAGGAAAATAAAATAAGGAAGAATCCATTAAAAAATTCTCTGTGATTATGTTTATAGGATAAAACAGGAACTTTATTTCATTCAGTTGAATTGAGCAACCAAAAGACCAACAGAGAGGCAAAGAAATGCTTTGAGTCTGTCCTAGAGGAAGGCAGTATAAAGACCAGCAGTCAGATTTACCTTGCTTAGGGGAGTCTACTGTTGTGTTCTGCACTATTTGAAGCTTCCAAATACCTAGTAATCGCCTATTTGTCTTCTCTTTTACTGAATCAGAATAAATCTTAGAAGAGGAATGTTAAAGCCCATAAACTTTCCTGGCTATGTGTGGGCTTTGGAGACAACAGGGCTTGACCCACAAAGAACACTTCAGACCATGACTTTACTAGTACACAAGATGTGTCAAGCAACAACTTTTGAGAGACACCTGTCTAGACCAAACACCTTTCATCCATTCTACTAAATCATCCTCCAGTATAAGACAGCTGACTGCAAGTTGTCTAGTGAGAGTGGTCCATGGCCACTTTAACCCTGAACCATGCCAAGGAATCATTTGAGAAAGCAGTAGCTCAAAAGCATGCCAGGACCTGATTTGGCAACTCATCTGAAGTTCCAGCATGCAGAAAAGTTCCTTGGCATTATCACGTTTACTAGTCAACGTAGCAATAAGATGTGTCACAGTGTACAACTTTTACACCCTTCAACAGGATTCAGCTTTGGTTAGATGGGCATATTTTCTACATGGTCTGAGAGAAGGATTTATTATCTCAGAAAGTATCTAACTGTAAGTACCCGTGGTCAATACCCAGTGAGATATATGACATAGAAGATTGCACCTAAGCCTGTCTTCAGAAAGATCTAAGTTCAACTACAATGTCAGTAATGTGGGCCTGAACCTCAGATAGGTCCAAGTTCCTTGTTCTGTCTCTCATTTCTGAAGCTGTGTTTGATGTTACCTAGTCTTCGGATAAATACAGGAATTCCCTACCTTACAAAGTCATACTTTTGTATGTTCTTACTATCCAACAAATCTTGTTACCACCTTTGCGCAGCAGTGCAGAAAGTGCAATTCCATGGAAAGACTGCAATGTAGTTCTACCCAGAAAAGGCCATTACCCTCATGGTTCAAACATTGTCATGGGGAACATGGGAAGGAACACACAAGCTGAGAAGGGAATGAGACTGGTCTGGAAGAACTTCAAAAGAAAGTGGTAACTGCAGATTAATTTCATGAGGTACCAGATACTATTAGTGTGAGTTGGGACACACTCTGAAAATTCAGCGTGAACCCTGTTTCTATAGAATCGTTCAGAAAAAAATCATTTGTTTCTACATCTTCATTGGGTTTATAGATGGGATAGGCTGCTCAGTCAACCTGGATCTCTCTGGGATATCATATAGCATCAAATTCCAGTTCTTTTACACTTTCTTTTATACATTTTTTCATCACAATTTGATCCCATAACTTTTGGCTGGAGAAAGAAAGGAAACAAATGAAAAAAAGTGATTCTTTTTTCTTAAGGCAAATTACCAGACTCACAAATAAATTCACATGCTTTAAAACTCCTCTCCCAAAACAGGTCATCTATAAGCACAGAGAAGGATAGGAAACAAAATAATTTCCTCCACTTACTTATTCTATTTTCTGTGTAGCTTTTCTAATGTGCAAACCATTCAACTGAAATAGTTTCTTGGATTAAACTGAGCTGAAAAAGCATTAGTGACTGCCTAAAGCAACATAAATAAAAGAACAAAGTAATGTCTTTTTATTAAGCATTTGACTTTTGTTCTTGTTTTCTTTTCCATTGTTGAACCACACTTCTCAACAAAACAGACACTGAATGTTTGCACGTAACTTACATAATTTCACCTGGGGACTGTAAGCTTTAGTTCTCCAAAATCTACTCTAAACACAGTCAAAAACACAAACAAAAAGATCAACCGCTTGTAAGCACTAAGAACTTTTCAATTTTGAATTCTGTTGTAAAGGAAATACAAATTTCAGCATATAGACAAAAAGGCAGCACCCTTGTAAATAAGTCTTCAGGACACCCACATCCTCAAATAATCTGCACAAGACTGCAGTGATAAGGGAGAAGTAACATAAGGAGATCCAGGTGCAAGAGCAATACTAGTGACAAGGCAGTAGCAGGCTTTTAAGAGGAGGGACTTCTCAGCTAAGTTTTTTACATTGCCAATACATATGCATCACCTGTAGTGCTCATGAAACAGAGATATTTACAGCTATTTTACAGGTCAGTCATCTGAAAATATGGTAGTGATTATCTGTCACCACTTGCAAAGCAACAAACAGGCTGCCTCATACAGTCTGAGTTTCATTTTCAACAGTGTAACCTTGAGCATGCCCTAGACCTGTGTAAACAGACATTCTGTTAAGTATTATAATTCTTATTTAAATGAAGTAAGAAAGTAATAATCCACATATTGCAGAGTTAGTGATCTCATTGTCCCGTTGTATCACATGCATTTGTTTATCGGCACGAATCAGCTTCTTATCTCTTTTCAACGCCCAAGGCAAACAAAGTTAACATTTAATTAGAAACCTCAGTTTCCTAACTTATTGACGTTGTTGCCTTACAGTGATGTCTCTGCTCACTGACAAACACCCAAACAGCCCAACTTGCTAAACACTTGTATCTACTGATGAGGGAGAAGTTGGTATTAATATCACTGATTTCCTGTTCTCATGCAAACTTCTTTATTTCAATGTCATTTGAAGAACCATTGAGCAGCCACGGATTGATGGTTTAACCCAATAAACTAGCCACTAGTGTTTTAGTCCTGTTAATACATATGCAAGTGGATGATGACAACTTTAACGGAAATTTTGCCTATATAAACATTTCCCTCTAATGGGGGAGGGGGAACAAGAGCTATTCAGAATTTATATTTGGATCCTGTGGTTCATAACCCTTTTAAAGGAATGGGCCTCACTGCGCTTTTATGTACTACTTCGATTAACCTTCCATCGCTTCATAGAATTTGAGGCTTCAGGGATCTTCAGATCATCTAGGCTGATTTCCTGGATATCACAGACCATTTATTTTCACCTAGCAACCCTTTTATTAGTACAAAAAAACCCCACCCCAACTCCCTTATGTTAAAGCATTTCACTCTGCAGAAGCTGGGACTGTCGCATAGCACAAGCAGAGAAGCAGGGAAGCTCAGGGTACAGCAGCACTTCTGGGCCGCAAAATAGCAGAGAATGAAATAGAAGATATACGCCTCAATAATCCTGCAGGTGCTCTCTGCTTCAGGTTGCCAAGGAGAAAAAAAGAAGGAACTCTGCAGCCCTGTGAATCTGAATGGCAAGAATATTTCTTTCCAACTCGAGCACTGTTTCTCAGGCTGTATTTTTCAGAACACAAATGATTATTTTATTCCCCAGACATGTGATGCGGTCCACCTCAGGGCACTGCCTTATACTGTCTTGGTCACCTCTGAGGTGAGAGAGAGGAAGATAAAACGAAATAAAATAGATAAACAAAATACCTGCTTGATTGTGCCTGGAGAAAAATCTTCCCCCAAACCCTAGAAAAAATATTAGAAATGGCATTTTCTAATCCATTTTGTCCTAATGCTGAGCTGCACTTCTTTGGGCAATATGAATGCTCTCAGAAAGTGAATTAAAGCTCTTTGCCTCTTTTTTTTTTAACTATCCAAATTTGTTTATATTTCTCTGAGCTATGGTGAGTCCATCATCTCCCCAGTGTTTAATTACCTGCACTGAAGGTAAAATTCATCCTATCTTAAGGCTGATTTTATCTAACATTAACTTCCAGTCATTGAATCCTGTTTTGACTTTTTTTAGGAATGTTAGAAAGTTTCCACCCATCAGATTCACTTACGTGCGAAACAATTTTTCAGCCTGCTTTTCAATAAGCTCAGTAGGTTGAGCACCTTAAATCTCACATCGTTTTGCAATTCATAGATCATTTTGAGTGTCTTCCTTCAAGCTGTCTTCATACATACCCCTTAAATTACAGAAGCAGATGAAGTGGATTATTATTTCACCCTTAACAGTGGTGCAGCCAGAGGCAAGCTCATGACCCTATTTCTACTCTTTACCTATACAAGGATCATATTAGCTCTTCTTGCCCCCAGCATTACATGGTGGAGGACATGGGGAGCTGGTTATTCCTGGTATCTAGAAGCCCTATTTTCCAAGATATACATTCTCCTCCTTCAGACTGTCTGCATTTCTTACCTAAATTAACTTATTTTTCAGCATTAAAGTGCATTTTGTTGGAAACTGACAACTTACCTTGGCAATTAATATCCTTGTATGAGAATATGCAGTCCTCATTGCTTATTCTTCAGTCAGTAGTCACATCATGGCTGGATTTGCCTAGTAAGTTGCTTCATCATCATAAAGAAAAATAAATACTGAAATGTTAGTCCAAGGAGGGACTTATGTTACTTGCAATAAATAAAGAGTAAATTTATAGGTTTGCAGTAGATAAGCCTTTCATTCAGCTGATAGAGTTCCTGTTATTTCTGTAAGTCAAACTTTTTAATTAGTATGACACTGGATACTGTATTATATCACACAATTGTCCATATAAATAAACAATCCATCCAAAAGCAGTTCTTACTATGGGGTTATATTTTTAGACACTAAAATTTTTCACTAAGTTCTAAATCCCAATATTTTTTTTCTGTGGATTAGCGTCCAGAAACCAGTCCACTTCAATTTCTTTAACTCTAAAAATCAGAGTCACAGCCTTCCATTTTTTCCAAAGTTCCAATATTAATTAAATTAATATTTTAATTAATTAGCTAAAGAAATCTCCTTAAATAGTTCATTTAATAATCTTACCTACAATATGTATCCCCATTGTTGCTTTTACAAACTTTTATTATCTATTCTACTGATTACTAGATGCTTCTTTTTAACTCATTTTCATACAAAACATTTCAAATAATTTAAACTTCCCTACTGTTTTTTGTATCACTACTGATGATTTTATTGTTTGCCACCAGCTGAAGAGATGGTTTTAAAAAAGTTTATTCCTAAGATGTATCTAAATCCAAATAGCTGATATTCAAGGATCACCTTTTTCAAACTCAAGAATGGTCCATCCCAAAAACCAGGAAAGCAAGCAAAGGCAGCAGGAGGTCTGCATGGAATATGGAGATGCTGTCTGATTATGCAGGGGTAGTGTTAGGAAAGCCAACATCCACCTGGACAAACAAACTGAGGAAACGTAAGTCCATGGCACCAACAAGCTGCAGCCACAAGGCAATTGGGAATAGTTGACAAAGATCCAAGGATCAACTTGTCCCCAAGTTGACAAAAGTGGAAATCATGTTTACATAGCCTAATAGCCTTCTAAAACAAGGTGATTAGCTTGGGGGAGGAGGGGAGAGCAGTGGATGTTGTTTACCTTGATTTTAGCAAAGTTTTCGACATTGTCTCCCATAATATCATCATAGACAAGCTGACAGTACAGGTTAGATAAGTGAACAGTGAGGTGTATTGAAAACTGGCTGAACAGCTGGACTGGAAGAGTTGTGATCAGTGGCACAAAGTCCTGCTGGGGGCCAGTAACTAGTGGTGTACACCAGGGATCAGAACTGGAGCCAATACTGCTTCACATCTAACCTGAATTCTGGGATAGAGCACACCTTCAGTAAGTTAGCAGATGATACAAAACTTGAAGGACCAGCTGATACACCCTACAGTTGTGCTGTCATTCAGAAGGACCTG
This sequence comes from Ibycter americanus, assembly GCA_035590275.1. Taxonomy (NCBI): domain Eukaryota; kingdom Metazoa; phylum Chordata; class Aves; order Falconiformes; family Falconidae; genus Ibycter; species Ibycter americanus. Next base: position 22,458,010 of record JAVJGI010000062.1, read on the forward strand.
GACAGGTTTAAGAATTGGCCAGAGCACTAAGTTCAGCAAAGGGAAGTGAAAAGTCCCGCACCTGGGGAGGAACAACCCCATGCACCGGTACATATCAGGGCCAACTGGCTGGAAAGCAGCTCTGCAGAGGTGGACTTTGGGGTCCTGGGCAGCAAGTCGACCATAAGCCAGCAATGCACCCTTGCAGTAAAGAAGGCCAAGAACATCCTAGGCTCCATCAGAAAGAGTGCTGCTAGCACACAATTGAGGTGATCCTTCCTCTCAACTCATCACTGGTGAAGCCGCATCTGCATTGTCCAGTGCTGCACTGCCCAGTACAAGAAAGGTATGGACATGCTGGACCAAGTCTAGCACAGAGTCATGAAGACAATTAAGTGATTGGAGGATCTGATATATAAGGAGCCTCTGACATATAAGGAGAAGCTGAGAGCTGGGACTGTCAAGAGAAAGCTCAGGGGGGATCTTATCATTGTGTTTAAACACCTGATGGGAGGGGAAGAAGACTCTTCTCAATAGTGTCCACTGGCAGAAGGAGAGGCAATGGGCACAAACTGAAACACCTGAGATTACATCTAAGCACAATAAAACACCTTTTTTCTGTGAGGGTAGTAAAGCACCAGAACAGATTGCCCAGGGAGGCTATAGAGTCTTGATTCTTGCTTGCGTTCAAAACCCAGCTGGACATGGTCCTGGATAACCTGCTTTGGCCATGCCTGAGCAGGGGCTTGGTGTAGATGATCTCCAGAGGTCTCTTCCAACCTCAACCATTCTGTGCTTCTGTGATTCCATGAACATGTGGTACAATTTTAGTAGTATTTAATCTATCAGACTTTAATATTTCATTGAGTCTTTCAGCTTCTCTTTTTAGCCAATGAGAATAATAATATATAACTTGCCTAAATTACTATTATCTGCTCTATTTTTTGCAGAAGCTGAGCCGTTCATGCAGGCTGACTGAATACTGCCAGCAGCAGGGTGCAACATCCAAGCCTGAGGTGATGGGAAAAATATTGTCTTGGAAGTCCACAGGATACTGTTTGAGATTTTTTCAAGAAATCCACTGGCAAATGCTAGACTGGAAAGAAGGCTGGAGGAAGAGATCTGACAACAAAGAACAAAATGAGTAGGAGACAAGTTTTCCAGCTTTCTATTTAATCAGGGTTGCCCACCATATCTGAATTTCTCCACATCTAAAATTTACCTTGTTCCAGTTTAATACTCTCTTAAAACACTGATTTTGATCTTGGAATATACTGATGCTTTTTGGTGCCTTCACTCTGAAGTTTGGCTCTGACCTCAGTGCATCCTGATGTACCTTCACCTGTGGTTGCATGACAGTGATTTTAAAATGACTGGCAAACACCGACATATTTAACTTTTATGCATTTCTATTTTTAAAACTGGAGTAGAAGTTAATTCATACTGCACCCAGCATCTCAACGCCCTTGACTGAAATGCAAAGAGGATACCCTCACACTAAGCTTTAGGATAACCACCTACAGGGTGCCTGGGCGCTGGCGGGGTCTGCAGGGCCCCTGCGAGGAGCGGCCAAGGCTGCCCCGGGCCGCCGGTTCCCGCCGGTTCCAGCTGGCTCCAGCCACCCCCGCAGGGCACGGCCAGGCCTGTGGCCTTGTGAGGTGGTGGTGCCTCAGGGAAAGCCTGTGTGAGAAAGGGTAAAAACTCCTGCACAGCCATGGAGGAGTGAGGCAAAAAAGTCAGAGAAACAGCCCTGCAAGCTGGGCGCAAGAGGAAAAGGAGGGGAGGAGGTGCTCCAGGCACTAGCACAGGTATTCCCAAAGGGACTGCAGCCATGGAGGGCCTGCACAGGAGCAGAGGAAAACGGTGAGAAGGATGGAAACCAAAACTCCAGACCACAACACCCCATTCCATCATGGAGGGGCAGAGTGTACCTGCTGCAATAACAAGGCAGAAGAGAGGTGTCTGTTGAGCCTGGGAAAGGTGGATGTGTGTGTTTTCCCTAACTATTTAGATGATTCTTTCTTGGTTTTGTTGTTATTTCCCAATATCTGATTTAGTAATTAAATATTTATATTAATTGTCAATGAATTAAGTTAATTTCCCCAAGCTGAGCTTGTCTTTCCCACAATAGTAGTTGGTAAATGATCTCCCTGTCGTTACCTCAACCCATGAATTTTCTCACTCTTGTTTTTCCCATTTCCCAACCTGTCCCGTTGAAGGGAGGGACAGCTTCTCCAAGTTATACCTTAATTTATGTGTATATTTTATCTATAAATATTGGCTCCTTTTCTTCACACAATACAGTTCTAAGGATCAGTTTTCTACTTTCAGCTAAGCAGATAATCATAGGCTATAAAGGTCAGGAAATCAGGAACAAGAAATTTGCTGCTTGTCACTTAGCACTGTAGTGCTTAGGGTTTAAGGAGTGGGGCTGGATGACTTGGAGGCAAAGCCTGGGCTTCAGCCATGACCTTCCCATTATCTCCTTGAACTACAGGCATGGGGTGAGTTCGGAAGTTCTTACTGGAGACTGCCTGTGTGTCTGGGCTTAAAGCTGACCTTTAGTTTGAGTGCAAGAATTAGTGCATGTTGAAGGCTCAGTAATGCTCAAGAAGTTTCTGAAGAGATTATTTATTAAAGTACTGTCTATGTGAATGGAAAAGTTAGCCTTATTTGTTTTGCAGTGCATTTACAGGGAAGTCACTGTTACAGTTCTGCACCTGTGTTTTCTTGGCTTCTGGAAGAAGTATAATAATCTAGTCCCCAATTTTACGTAGTGTTCCTAAGGGACAGAAATATTACTTCAAAACCAGGGAGGTCTCAAAGGTCCTAAGACTTATTGTCTTCAAAAACATTAAGACTCCTTGCACAGAAACACCTCTTGCAAGGCTTATTGACAGCTGCTGATTCAGAAACACATTCAATAAAACAGCTAGTCAACTCAAAAAAAGTGGCAATAACAAATAATGAACACTCCATTAGGAATAAGAACATCTGGTCATCTTAAGGTGTAGAGTAAAAATTACAGCACTTAAGGCCAAGTTCCCATTGTCTTCTGAATATTTTATCATAAACATCCAAGTTTACTCAGCTCTTTCTGTAATTAATGTCAAAGAAAGTATTTCACAGGGCTTTGTAACAAGACAAAAACACAAAAGCAGGAAAGTGCACTAAGAGTGTTAATATATAACTGAAATAATGACTATAAACTACAAGTGTTACAAACCTAAATGAGAATAAATATTTGACAATCAGACCTGTCCAACTTTCTTAGGAAAGCTAAAAAACAGACATATGCTCTTTATCCAAAAGGTTCCTATAAAAACAGTACGTTCTACCACAAAAATAACACTGTATCTATGATGTTGCTAAGAGCAGACAAAATGAACTGTGAGATGTCATCGTATATTTAAAAGCATTGTGAAAATACTATACAGTTCTGTATTGCTTCTATGAGGTATAATGACTTGGTTTACCTGTTTAATTTGATGGAGGGGAGGGGGAGTGCAATGTAAGGAAATAGTTTGTTTTGATAGTTACTCCTTGCAGTGGCAAATAGCATGCACATGTTCTGTGCCTCATGTCATCGTATCTGTTTAGGCTGAGCAGACTGTACATACATTTTTGAATATGCCTACCTGTGTAAAACTAGCATATACAAGATAAGTAAAGCAAAATTTACTGTTCTTGTCTAAACTTGATCAAAAGATTAAAAGCAGATTATCTGTGGTAAAATTAAGCCCAGATATCATCCACAACACTTATTGCATCTGTGTACTAGCATACTGTAATTCTCGTTTGAGTAAATTAGCCTTCATTTAGCTCTGTGTTATGCTGCCAGACTGCTTCCAAGCAGTTTGTTTTATGTCTACTTAATCCAGCATCCCATAGAAACTAAATATGAGTGCAGACTTTAAAACCACAGAATTGGGAAAGGAACTGTAAGAGCATGCTCTCATGGCAGAGAGAATTTTTTTCTGTTATTTGATCAGCCATGAATGAACAAATGCAAGTGGACAAACAGAAAAAAGAGGAGGAGTGACACTCTGTGAGTTTATGACTGAAAGAGAAGGCACATTTAGGAAAAGACACTCTGAAAGGCTCAGACCATATGCCAGAGATTATTTCTAGGTGTTAGGTATAATAAGCAGTTTGTACAGGCAGTTTATTTCCTGTGTCTGGACCTACGGATCGTTTGTGCCATCATCAAAATTAAAGAGTAGTTGTCCTATAAACATTTTGGCAGTCCTGTTTTGTGGTTGTACTACAGATTGACTTCCAAAAGGTTTGTTGGATGACAAATACCGACACAGCAGGCAAGGTGAGCATTGGCATCAGGCAGTCAGGTAGCTGGATCACAAAACTGAAGTGCTGTGAAGATCAAATCAGAGCCTACAGAGCATGACAATGAGACCAAGGAAAGTGAAAGTTATGGAATCCACTTGGACCACAGGAACCACAACAGTCCTCCATAGGGAGACTTAATCACAGCAGTGTTATACGCCAGAAACTTGGGGCTTGAGACTTTTAAACAAGTCTGCCTGATTCAGAAACCATGGGGCAAGAATGCATACATTAGCGTAGACAGATACAGGGATACATAGAAGCAAAAATATTGCTGAAGTTCAAACCCCAGGAAAGTCAGTGCTCTGTGGATATGCCTGGCAATCACATGATTTTGGTACAATGGCATGAGGAGCAGAATGAAGTCCCCACAGTCCAGGTAGAAACAGTTAGTGACCTGCTGCTCCACTTAGATATGCACAAGGCTATGGGGCCAGATGGGATCCACCTGGGGGTACTGAGGGAGCTGGTGGAGGAACTTGCCAAGTCACTCTGTATCATTTATCAACAGCCCTGTCAAACTGGAGAGGTCCCAGAAGACTGGAGGTTAGCCGGCGTGACACCCACCTACAAGAAGGGTAGGAAGGAGGATCCAGGAAACTACAGGCCTGTCAGCCTGACCTCGGTGCCGGGAGTGTTATGGAGCAGATCATCCTGAGTGCCATCACGCAGCTCATGCAGGACAACCAGGGGATCATGCCCAGCCAGCATGGGTTCATGAAAGGCAGGTCCTGCTTGATCTCATTGCACAACATGATGACCCCGCCTTGTGGATGAGGGAAAGGCTGTGGATGTTGCCTACCCAGACTTCAGCAAAGCCTTTGACACCATTTCCCACAGCATTCTCCTGGAGAAACTGGCTCCTCGTGGCTTGGATGTGTGTACTCTACACTGGGTTAAAAGCTGGATAAATGGCTGAGCCCAACAGGTAGTAGTAAACGGAGTTACATCCAGCTGGTGACCAGTTACAAGTGGTGTTCCCCTGGGCTCTGTATTGGGGCCAGTTCTGTTTAATATCTTTATCAATGATCTGGACAAAGGAATTGAGTGCACCCTCACTAAGTTTGCAGACAACACCAAGCTGGGTGGGAATGTTGATCTGCTTGAGGGCAGGAAGGCTGTGCAAAGCAATCTGGACAGACTGGACCAATGGGCCAAGGCCAATTGCATGAGGTTCAACAAGGATAAGAGCCGGGTCCTATACTGGGGTCACAACAACCCCAGGCAATGCTGCAGGCTTGGGGAAGGGTGGCTGGAAAGCTGCCTGGTGGAAAAGGACCTGGGGGTGCTGGCCGATGGTTGGCTAAACATGAGCCAGCAGTGTGCCCAGGTGGCCAGGAAGGCCAATAGCATCCTGGCTTGTACCAGAAACAGTGTGGCCAGCAGGACTAGGGAAATGATCATCCCCCTGTACTGGGCACTGGTGAGGCCACACTTCGAATCCTGTGTTCAGTTTTGGGCCCTTCACTGCAAGAGGGACACTGAGGTGCTGGAGCGTGTCCAGAGAAGGACAATGAAGCTGGTGAAGGGTTGTAGAGAACAAGTCTTGTGAGGAGCAGCTGAGGGAACTGGGGTTGTTTAGCCCAGAGAAAAGGAGACTCGGGGGATCTTATTGCTCTTTACAACTACCTGAAAGGAGGATGTAGGCAGGTGGGGATCAGTCTTTTCTCCCAGATTACGAGTGACAGGACAAGAAGAAATGGCCTCAAGTTGCACCAGGGAAAGTTTAGATTGGATATTAGGAAAATTTTTCTTCACTGAAATGGTGGTCAAGCATTGGAAGAGGCTGCCCAGGGAGGTGATGGAATCACCATCCCTGGAAGAGTTTAAAAAATGCTTCAGTGTGGTGCTTAGGGACATGGTTTAGTGGTGGAATTGGCAGTCCTGGGTTAACGGTTGGACTTGATGATCTCAGAGGTCTTTTCCAACTTAAATGATTCTATGATTCTAAATGCTGAGGAACACAAAGCATTTAGCTGTGATGAGAGATCACAGACCTAAAAGAGAGAGGAAAGCACAGGACCGAGAGTTTAGCTTAACATGACTGGTTAGAGTCAGTATAGAAAATGATGCAGAAGTCAGTCATCCTCATTCCTGTATTATCTTCCTTCAAATATTCTTTAAAGTTTTCCTCTGCCACAATGGCTACAAGAACCTAGACCACACGGCACCTATTTGTGTGTAGGGCTAGCCAGGATTCTCTCATTGTCGTCTACACACCCATCTTTTCCTGTCTCTTTGCTGACTCCAAATTGTCAATTCCACAGGGTAAGGTTAACTATGCTGTGCCCTATTTGCACGTAGTGTCTGTTCCATGCATTTGATTCTTCTCTATTATAATATAAATGTATTACAGTACAAAACTATTCTTGCTTTTTATAGTTTAGCATATTGCAAAGATTTTCTTCTATAAAGAGATTCACAGGAGGTAGAGATTGATATGTTTTATTGTCAACTTATGACTATATTTCTTATACCTCTACAAATTACAAATTTGCATTTGATATTGTTATAATTAAACTCTGGTTTACCAACACCTACTTTTACTGTGGTAGATTTATGCAGTAAATTTATGTGGTAGATTTTACTGTGGCTTTGTAGTACAATCCAACCCCTGTGATAACAATTGAGATGCAACCAGGCTGCCTGTAAGTTTATTTTACCTCTTCTAATTAGCTCCAGGGGGTATTCTCTTCTGAGCAATCAACAGATGCAGAATACCTACCAAATCAGTTTAAAAAAATAAAGTCCAGCAATTATTCCCTTAACCATATCAATACAGCCAACAAAAATGCATAATCCAGCAAAGAACAGAGGAAATAGCTTTTTTTTAAAAGCAGGTGTTCTGTTTCACTAAACAATTATTTCCAAAGCAGCAACGTTGTATTCATATCTGAATTGAGCCTTGGAAGAGTGTTCACATGCTTTCTTTAACTTCATTTTAAACATCTTTAATGAGGAGAAGAATTCAAATAATTATAATTATCCTTTAGGAGTAAAAAAGTCTGCATATAACTTATAGTAAATTCCATTAAACCTTTTAAATGTGTTACTACCTACATGATTCAAAGACTGAAAAGAAAAAAAGGGAAAAAGCCAGTTTTATTTTTACCATGTTTATGTACTATCACTAGCTGTAACCCAAGGCTTTTTTATAATATAGGATATTCTTTTAATTTGTCCTTCAACCAGGACATTCAGGAAAATATAATTAGTTGTATATACTTATTTTTATAGCTGTGATAGGAATGCATGTCATGACCATTGTCACTTCAGTGTTTCAAACATTTCTACAACCTTAACAACAAGAAGATACTGAAATGGTGTTGCTGTGTTCAGTAGAATAGTGTCACACATTTGTTAATTCCCGATTACTGAATCTCTCATTAATGCACACAGAATGTTTGAGGTTGGAAGGGGCCTTAGGAGGTCACCTAGTGTGTAAGCAGAGTCACCTAGAGCCAGTTGCCCAGGGCCATGTCCAGATGGCTTTTGCATATCTGCAAGGTGGGAGACTTCACAACCTCTCTGGCAACCTGTGCCAGTGCTCAGTCCAAATGTAAGTACAGGTTTCTTCAATGATTTTTGATACATATGCATGTCTTATGTATATGTCACAAATTCATACTCAAAAGACCTATAGGAGATAGTATTCAAGAGATCCCAAATTCTCACAGGTAGTGGGGGACCTTCACATGGCATTCCTCTCACCTAGCCTTAGACACTGACTTTTACACTACTGTCCAGGATGCAAATCATCTTCTTCCAGTCTTTCTTCAAAGGAGAAGTGATGATCAACTCACTTAATCTGAAGCCTGAAGCTCAGACCTCTACACCTGAGGTGATAGTCACCTGAAGTACCCACTATAGTCAAAGAAATTAGCATTTTTAAATATGTAAGCCATTTGACAGCTTTAAAAGCAATGCAGAGTTTATGAAATAGCACATCACAATAAAATAATGTTTGTAATATGACAACATATTAATCAAAACTATCACTGTGTTGAGTCTGGCTGAGCCCCATGGCAGCTGTCATAGTGCTGTGCTTTCTTTGTATCGGTAGCTGGAAAGGGGGTGATAATACACCAGTGTTTTGGCTGCTGCCAAGCCGCGCTCGCACAGCACCAGGGCTGTCTCTCCAACATTTCATCCCCCTCACCAGTGGGCTGGGTGTGGGCAAGATCTTGGGAGGGGACATAGCCAGGACAGCTGACCCCAACTGACCAACGGGATAGTCCATACCACAGGATGTCTGCTCAGATACAAAAGCTAAGAGAAAGGACGAGGAAGTGGGAGCATTATTTATGATGTTTGCCTTCCGAAGCAACCACTATGCATACTGAAGCCCTGCTTCCCAGGAAGTGGACGAACATCAGCTGCGGGTGGGAAGTAGAGAATAACACCTTTTGCTTTCCTTTGCTTCTGCGTGTGTGATCTTGCTATTGCTTCTTTAAACTGCCTTTATTTTGACCCACAAGGTTTTTTCACCTTATTTTCTCTGCTCCCCTCCCCCACCCCGTTCTGCTGAGGAAGTGAGTGATAGAGCAGCTTGGTGAGCACCTGTCATCCAGCCAAGGTCAACCCACCATAGTCACTAGCAATTAAACAGAATACATATAGAAGATCTACAAAAGTTTTCTTAAAATAGGCTGATTTGCTCAATTAGAGTTGTTGACATCACTGACCATAAAAAGAAAAAAGAAAAAGAAAAAAGCAGTGTCTTCTTTTCTACAGTTTTTGCCAAACAAGTGTAAACACCTTTCTTCTGTTCCTCCTTTCCTCATCTTTCACCATTTCTGATTGTCTTCTACTCTTTTTTTGTTTTTCTTGAAGAGTGCCCTTGGAGCTTCTTTCAGTATCTTTCTGCTGCATGTTATTCAACGACCTCTTTTTTTTTTTCCCTCCTCCTCCCAACTCATTATCCCATGCTGTAGAAACAGTCTCTAGCTTCAACATTACGGAATTATTGCACAGTGTTACGTATGGTACATGATTATGCCCGAACTTATTTGATGGGCACCAGGAAAATAAGTTATTTGCAATAGAAAACAATGTATGAAAAATGAAGCCTTGGTCAGATATTAAAAATATACTTTTAAAAACTAAGGCAGACCTTCAACCAGAGTAAATGACCATAACTCCATTGTCTTTAATTTACTGATGTACCCTTGAGTAACTGCTTATTGCCTTCTGCTTTGGAAGTAAATATGTTGTGGTGATTTGCTTAAGCCAATAGCCTGTGAACAGCTTTTCAGTGGTGGAGAGAGTGAATTGGATAGAGAACCACTGTCCCTTTACCCTTGCAGTGAGCAAAGCCTTTCTGCTTTGCAAATAGCATGTTGAATAACATCAGCCTTGCTAGGTTTATGTGAGTGGGATGACACACATCACTCTAAGGGAATGAAAGGGAACATCAGCAGGCAGCTTAAATGGAAGTGTATTTACTTCAGCACTATTCATATATTCACACCAGCTGAGGATCTGGCTCCTGAAGCTCCCTTTCAGTCCAAGAAAGCAAGTGCCTCATCACAGAGAAACAAACTGCTCACAGTTGGTGCCATTCAAGATGCAGTTTGCAAAAGTAGAGGTACTTTGGAAATACTGAGAAAAAAGGAAAGGACAATGGTTTCATATCCAGTTCACTGAAATACTCTCTTCCCAGATTCAAGTGAATCACTAAAGGAGTGTAAGATTTACTGTCAGTTCATAAACTACGGAGGAAGAAAAGACCTGAATAGTTACTGATGATTACGTTTTAAAATTAATAACTCTTCTGTTAACTTTTATATCCTGTCATAAACACTGTGGAGAGTGGTTTGTGGATATGAGATTTTCCTGTTTTCATAATTCAAGAAACTCCCTCTCTCAGGCAGGCAGGTCACCTACTCAAGTAAATGTATAAATCCAAAAGAGGCAGATCCTGTTAAGATGGATGTAGTTCAACAGAGCAGAAAATATGCTTTGTTACAGAAAAATAATTCTCTAGCAAGGTATATGAACAAGTAATGTTGTAGGATTTCCATGTATTTCTTTATCAGGAATTGATTCAATTTACAACCTAAGGCCAGAAAATGCTTACAGAAGTAACATTGTTCAATTACTTCCTGTTCAAATTATGCTGGTTTTTATTTTTCAGGATGAGTGAGTTACTTTTGCCTCCTTTTCTGTGCACTGTTAAGCATCATGGGCCTAATTCACGCTACAAAGGAGACTTAGAGACAGGTTAGATTTTTGAAAAGATGACACTGAACAGGGGGTGACTAGTCAGCAATACTGCCTAACAGCAGTTTTGCTGGCTCAAAAAGCAGCTATGTTTAAGAAACATCCTACCTCTATACTACCTCTGCACACCATGTACATATGGAAGAGGAAAACAGGCAGAACAGGAAAGAAATCTGACTGTGGTAAGTCCACGTTTCAGCAGTCCTCTGCGTCTGTTCGCAGGCCAGCACAGTAGCAGTCAGTGAAGGGCTGCAGTATGTGCTGCTGTGACCTGTGCCAGGAAACACTTCTGAACAGCAGAAATTGAGAAAGCCACTGAGGCAGGTGGCCCAGTCCTTGTAGCACTCGGCAGTGGACCAGTGTTTGGTGACACTAAGAAACTTGCATTTGCTTGCATCTCTTCACCTTCTAGGGCATCTGTGTATAAGAATTTGCATTTGATTTCTACCCAGTTCCTTGGAAAACAGCCCCATCTCCCTTTTTTTATTTAAATGAAAGAAAAGATAAATGGCATAAAGGACACTGGAGAAACACAGCGAAAGACAAAGGTAGAGAGCTCATAGAAAGCAACTGAAAATGTGAGAGGACAGCATGCTAAGTTAAGCATACGTTCACTTAGAGAACTTGGCTGTGTATCCTTCTTGTCAGACATCTGCCCTCTATTTCTGGAAAAAGCTCCTCTGCCCCCCACAGAATTTCTAACCCGCAATGGAGATGGCAGCTTAAAATATGCACCTGTTCAAGGTAATAATATTTTACTTTTTCTAAGGTAAATTAACACTCAGCTTAGTAATCTATTTTTCTAAATCACCATCTCTCAAATGAGGGGCTGGAGGGATTGAAAGGGGAGTAAAATTTTTCCCAGAATGGGGAGTCTAATAATTGGTCTGTGTAAAAACAGCACAAGCTACAACTTTTCTGCACAACTGTTTCTCTGGCACCCTTCCTGCCATTGGCAAGCCCAGCTATAGGCATGAGCAGTCCGAAAGATTGCTCAAAAGCCTGTGTTTCTGGGCTCCTGAGCTTGACCTGTTGCCCTCCTCCTCCATCATACCACATACCGTCTTCAGCAAAAAATTCTGTTCAACCTGCTTCCCACTGGGTCTGCTTTCATACAACTCCAGGCAAACTTGTATTGTGCTAGCCTGGAGGCAAGCAGTTTCTGCAGAGCACATGGAAGCTGTGTTTATTTGAGGAAGCAGGTTGGAGTTCCAAAGTCTTCCCTAGTTTGAGCCTATGTCAGGGTCTGCTTGTGCATTGGAGCGGGGGTTCAAACAGCAGACTTAAAAGAAGTGGAACAAGCAGGAGCTGTGGGAGCGAAGAGCCTTATGGGACTGGCTGTAGGAAATTGAAACTGGCTAGTTGTTTTGTTGGAAGACCATCTTGAGCTCAGGCTCTGCATCTTACCTTGAGCCTAAGTTTTATGTGTTGCCTTTATCATTATGTTTTCTGCACTGAACTCACCAGTTTGGATACACTTCCAAAAGCCATCTGTAGACTGTATAGATGGTCAACATGCTTTCAGCATGGCCAGGATCTGTTCTTTATCAGCTGTAAAAAGTGGAAATAAAAGTGATTAAATAGCATGCACTTAGCTCTGCAGCCAAAATAATACACCACTGCCTGTCCATAACCCATACATTCACACTTTAAGGTACCAACACAAACATGAAAGATGAAAACTTTCCATTTCCTGGTTGCTTTGTGTTCAAAGGATAAAAATCTAGACAGAATCATTCATCTTCTATATAACCCAAGTATTAATTGGAGTGAGACTAATTAATTGCCTACCTTTGATGAGAAATGAGATATCCTCCTCCTTTCTTTTTTAAAGTGAAAGATTTACTGCTCAATTTTAATGGCATTTTAAACGTTTCCTTCTCTTTTAATCTGCTGTACTAATTTAATACAGATACCTCTGCAGCAGAAAAGCTCTCTGCAAACTGGTTCTGATACGTAAGTTAAAGCAAGATCATTTGTTAATAAATTGCAGGAGTCAACAGTAAGCTGAATATGATGCTCTGCTGCTGAGCTCAATTAATAAATTTTGACTATGGATTTAAAATGTCAACAGCTGATGTAAACTCTGATAAATTATATTATAATTAGCATCTCTGACTATAAAATCTCCATTCCAATCTCCCTTAAAAGCAAACAAACTAATATACATTGCAGTTTGGTGTGCTGACCCGATAAAGCAATGCTGATCATCACACAGTAATGAATATACGTATCATTAATAGTTTCAGTGGATTAAAATAGCTGTAGTATATGTAAACTACATGTTAATTGCAAAGAGCCTTTCCAGAAAAAATTTATTAAGTTCTGCTGAATGTGAGGGAAAAAAAAAATCTACTCTTTCCAGCATCTGAGATTTGATGAATGATACTCACTGTTCTCACTGTCAATGGTATTGACAGGATTAGTATAGCCACCATTTGTTGAAAGTATAAAATACTCATTATGGAAATATTCTTCTTTGCTAGAAGTTGATTTAAATGAGAAAGCTGAACCTTCTGAAAACTACTTTGCCAAGGAAATAAGTATACAACAGTTCTCCCTCAGATCTTGCTGGATTTGGGAGGTTCCAACATAACTAGAAGTCTATTGCTACATCTATTTTATCAGTTAATGGCATGACAAATTCAAGAAAAAATGCTTAGCAAAAGCTTCACAGACTACCTCAAGTCTCCTGAGGCTTATGCAGAACGATTCTAATCTTTCTTAGCAAGATTCAGTAAACTGCAGCAGTTCCATGCATTTCTAGTGCACTATGATTTAACTTAGAAATCAAAATGGAGCATCATTATTTTGGGTAACCGTGTGATAGATAAAACTTTATCAGCAAATGTTTACCAGGATCCAAATACATTCTCAGGACCTTAGCCTGAATGCTGAATTTCTGTTGAGGAATTCACTTTCCCTTAATAATACATGCAAAGGTCATCAACCCTGCGGGTAAAAGGTTTCCTTACATACCTTTATATTTACAAGCAACAAAAATAATAGTCTTTCTCAATCTGTGTTATTATCTTGGTATTATAAGTTTAGATTTTGTATAAAAATGAGATTTTCCTTACACATAATTTTATTTAATTGGAAACTTTCATAATGTTACATATGGGATGAAAATACTGCACATTAAAAAAGACTTTTGAAATAAAAAAATCTTTATGGTGTACAATTGGACCCTTGTGCATATAATACGTTATTAAGGATTAACAATAACGATTCTTTGCATGGCAGTTTTGTCCGTAATATCCATACTGTAATTTCTGAAATACACTACCTAGTATATATTACTACTTAGGGAAATATTGCAATGCTGAACTTTCTCAGGGAGTGTGATTGCAATGGAAATGTATGGGTCTGTGTTAGCTCCAGATCTGGGTCTAGACTGTTTTCACAATGTCTAGGTATCAGCTAATTCATAATTAATGATCCAGCTGCTGCTGAACCACCCTAAATTTTTTGTGAAGGTTTTGCAATACAGTAACCCAGTAAAGGTCTGAGTTAGTATCCTAAGTTATTTCACAAGCGAAAGTAATTTTTAAGTCCCTGTGTGCAGCAACATGACAAAACACAAATGGAGATAAAACTGGGCAGTAGGACTGCTTTAATACTGGTACTGTTACTGGGTTTGGCTGTCTTTGTTCCCACAAGTAAATCACTTAATATTCTGTGCCCCATTTCCCCTTCTCCAAATCCAAGATGATAAAACATAACCATGTACCGTTTGCAGGAAACTTGCAATTTGCTCCTGCCCTACACACTCAGTAGCCAGGTCAATGTTTTGGCATATGGAGATCACATGACAGAGAGAATTCATAAATCTTCCATCTACCAGACTGAAAGTCTAGAGTAAGAAGCACATATTGTTTTGCCCTGGTAGTATTTTGCAGCTAGAACATACCACCATGCTGAGACTGCAAGAAACAACTCCCTGCAAACCACCCTGACCATGTCCTGTCATAGGTTCCCTCCTCCCCCTTCCTCTGTGTGACTCAAATCCCCTGCCTGCATTCTTCATTAAATGCCTTTCCTAATGGGAAAAAGCTGGCACTGAGGGGAGGTAAAGGGAAGCCAGGGGCAGAGGTTCCCCTAACTGCAAAGACTGCTCATGCTAAGGGGAGCTGAAGACACTGGTACACACACCCTGGTTCTCCTGTCAGTCTTTCTTGCCTTTCCTCCTCATTGTCTTTCTTACTGACAACTAGTCAGTAAAAGACACATCCAACCTCAAACATTTGTTTCTAGAATACAAAAAAAAAAAAAAATCAAATACTGAAAAAGAAAAGGGAGGGAGGATAAGCCTTGTGTGTAGGTGGAAAACCATATAGAAAAAACCAGCTCATCGACTGCTGAGGAAAAAAGCTTTGCATGAGTAGCTATCTACTTGAAAAGAAAAAAAAAAAATTATATATCCCTACAAGGTGAGCCTAACTCAAATTCATCACAAACCAAATAGGTTTAAAATGCAAGTTACACTAAGGTCCAAAAAAATGCCAGATCATGAGATGATTAATGATGAGATAATTACACTTAATAAAGTTTTGGTTGTGGCTTTGATATAGAAGAGATCCACTAACGTCAAGCACGTGCCATCTTGCTGAAATCAAAGATGTAAGTAAAATCCTCAAGTAATAAATTACATGCTTTTCCTAAAATCTAAAGCAGTGATTGTTACATCTGTATATTTCTACCCACATGCTCTCCTTTACAAAGTATTAATGCCAATCCAAGTGCATACAAACTTATGTTTTCCCCTTCATAACTCACTTCTTTTCCCAAGAAAAAATGTGCATACAGTTGTGCACGGTGGTCCAGTAAAGTGACTTGCTTAGAAGCTGTTGAAATATTACCCCTTTAAATGACTACTGAATGACAGAGATCCAGATAGTGGTCCTCGCATCCACGCTGAATCCTGCCCTGCTCTTTTGGGAGTCCAACTAAGGTGCAACTTGTGAAAAGTGAGTCAGAGCTAGATTTATGGCTTAACTGACACGCAATCATCTTAAGGACAAATAAATTCTCATAAGTATCAGACAGTCTCAGAGCTCATCAAGTGCTTTTTAAATGTTAGCTGGGAGACTGACTAAAGCAAACCAGAGGGCTGTGGTCAAGCAGACAGATTCAGAGAAAATGTTACACCTGAGTGGTCCTGCTAATACAGGAGAAGCTTAAAGCATTAGAGACTAAAAGAAACCCAGTTTGAAAAGGCTGCGATTGGTAACAGAAATCAAGCAACTTCAATTAGACTTGCCCTCAAGGAGATGTCTGAAGCTGCAGTATGGGTACAAATTGCATTGCATTGAGAAAATACAGAAACTGTCTCTTTCAGAACCACAAAATCTACTTTGAACAGACAATAGGCCTACTAGCATATCAAGTGGAACAAATTAAAACTGTCAACATCACATCAACTGTTTTAAATTGGTAACTTAGCGTGACCCTAAAGCAGAATAGAAATTAGATATTCTGATAATGTTCAGAAAATTGAAGGCAGAGATCGGCAGCCTGCCCTAACAAACGACAAAGTTGTAACATGCAGAGCCGTTCTACAAAGTGTTGGCTCACCCACACAAAATACAGCTTTAGAAACTTTTATAGGCTGTGCAATAATCTCGGGCAGAATAATCACCCAAGGAAAAGAAGTCATTAGCAGTGAGTAATCGTCAGATGAGTGATTTATCACTAGTCTTCTAAATAATTGGTCATGGTGATTATGAAAACTTCAGCTAATATTTAAAAAATGTTATGGAATCAATATATAATCTCTACTGTATTGCGACACATAACCAGAAAGAGTGTAAAGGATCTAGTAGCATCCACCACTGCTGTCTTCCTAGTGCTGTTATTTGATTTAAAAAAAAAGTGTATGTGTGTGTATATATATGTAAATATGTTTGTAAGCACCTGTTCCTGGCATACTTTTTCAAATTCAATTGACAAATTGACAAATCAGATAACTAGATTAGAAAATACTTACTCCCAAAACATCCCCTATATGCACAGCAACCTGTTATAATCAATAAAATATAAGATACCACAAGAATTTAGGAATCAAAATGGTAAGCAGCATGGTACCTAACCTTTAGGCATCCTGATGCAGAACAGCTAGACCCACAAAAAACGGTATGCCAAGCACAGAGCAGCCTCCAGGGAAGTCCTAAATAGGGTTTGCAGTGAGTTAGTGCCCCAGCAGTACCAGGCAGTGAAGTCTTCCATTTGGGATATGCAGTCTGGAAACTTCTTAAACCCTTTTCCCTCTACCCTCAAAATACACCAACCAACAAAACAACACAAAAAAAACCCCACAACCACCACTCAACTGAAAAAAAGAGAGCAGGAATCACTACTTTCTTTCAAGGTACTGCTTTTTGTAGGAGGAAGTATCCAAGACAAAGACTCACCTCTCTACAAATACTATCTCAGGACACAGGGGGAAGAGGCGGGCTCAGACAGACGTGACCTTGTCCCAGGATCTCTGTGGCTCCATCACAGCTAGGTGCTACCAGGTAACTTTAATGTTCTATACTAGTTATTTAGCAAATGTATAATGGTGAGGATTAGAAGCTGGGTGAGGATTTGTGGCTCACAGTTTTGGTCTTAGGTGTTTCCATTCAGCCTAAATCCCCCATCAGATGCTTTGGCCTTTTTCTAATCTTGGAATGAACAGCTTTAGGATGGCCTATGAAAGCTGCCTCATTCATTCAAAGTCAAGGGAAAAAAAAGCATGGGACTGCAGCTCATTTAATGCGGGCCAGACAAATGTAATAATGTGGTATTATGCTGAACTGATGTGCTTGACTGGTTGCTTGCTGACTGGCCCATGATGTGCTGGAACTGCAGTCTGTGACCTTTCAGGGGTGAAAGTTGCTCCACGGTGCTGACATTTACCCAGGCTTAGGGAGTTTCTGTCTCCTAATACAGTGACTGCTTTATGAGAGCTCCTGGCATATTTCACAGGGAAAAAAAAAAAAAAAAAAAAGAGAGTAGGACAGTGTAAATAGGACTTTAGCAGCCTAGGTTACCTGGATAAGGAAAGGAGAATGTAAGAAATCTGGACATGAAGGCTGATTATTATCCCCAGGGAGTGGCAGCTCACCAAAACCCCATTAATTTTACAGCTGTGGCTTAAACTGTGTGGTTTTATTGCAGAGTTGAGCAGTGGTTTCCCCTGCTAGGTCTGTCCTAGTTTCACATGATTCAATTGCTACCTCTGAACTTCTGTTTGTTGGTGTCCCTGGCTGCAGATGTTTCTTCCTGTTCTTTCACTAGATTAATTTCTGTTAGTTTGTCTGTAACAATTATCTGCAGATGATAAAACCTGAAGATCTTGAAATATAGTCAGAAGACTGCAAAATATACAAGGCTTTGACCAAAAGCCCCTGCAATATAATAGATAATACTTATCACTAAAAAGCAGGCAGCAGAGCAGGCAGGCAGCTTTAACATGCACTAATATCATCACACTGTGAAAACTGTAGAGAGGATGCTGTTGCACTGACAGATAATTTTGTCAATAACATTGCTTTTCAGTTACCATTTTTTACCCAGCTAAACAGTCTTTTGATACCATTAAAAGCATTTTCTTGGATCTAGGCTTTACAATTAAAGCAAAATTAGTGTCCATGCTATTATGATAAAATAGAATGTAAAACAGAAACAAATGCAAATCAAGGGAAAGTATATTGCCTTAGCTTGTCCCTTGCATTCAAGATGACTTACAGCATTTTACTGAAATAAAAGGGCCAGCAGCGATGGAATGATTATTCAGGATAGGATACTTTTCTAGCAGGGCAGAAAAAATGTAGTAGTTCCTATGTTACCTTCAATCCTATGGCCAGAGTAGGGAAGGAAATGAAAAATAAGTCTGGCAGGGACTCAGCATGACACTGGCATTACATGGTTGCCACAGCAGCCATTAGAATATTGTAACTTATGCCACTGGTCTGGTCTGATACACAGCTGGCCCAGGGTCATGGTAATGGCACCCAAAGTAATTTACAGCATCTGTGCCACATCCCCAAGTTACACTGCATGCCTTGCAGCTGCAGTGAAGAATTTGGATCATTAACTTTACAGTCATTTAACTTATGCTTGCATTATGACGGCTGCCTGATGGCATCTTACTCCTCTATCTGCTCCTAGGTTGCCATGACAAACTAAAAATCTTGATGCAATGAGAAGTTAATAAATCAGATGAGTTCCATGAGAATTTAGGGCATAGTAGCTCTGCTTCCAACATTTTACCAGATAATCATTTTCACGGGCACTTGACAGTGGCAACAGTTATGACTTCTGCATACTGCCTCATTAACATTTCTAGGATTCAGCGCTCAGCAAAGACGCTGCCTTTCTTTGACCCATGAACACTGCAGCACTGCACAGAGGTTACACATAGCCAAATGTTCATTAACGCATATTTAGGCACCTACGTACATGACCTATTTTCTGTCATTCTTGGGAACCTTTAACACATCTCCTTGGCATCATGAGTGTTTCTACTCATATTCTGATAAGAAACCAGTTCTTCTTCCATCTCTTTCTCTTTGCCCTTAAGCTAAAAGAACATTTGTTTCATGAAGTTGTAAATGATCATTTTAGATGTTGGTAAGTTGTTTTGTTTTGGTTTTTTTTTAACCTGTGAATGTGAGTTAAACTGGTTGATTTATGCATCTTTTTAATGAGCACATCCAGCACTAAGTATCTCCTAGACCTTAGTTTCCCCCCGCCTAAACAGTAAATACTGAAGATCTGCCTTAATATCAGTTCAATTCAGATTAATCTTCATTTTATAAAAGGACTTCTAGAATTTTTTTTGTTATTCAAAAAGTATGAAAAATCAGGGTTTGTGTTTCTCTTGTCAAGAGCAGAGATATTATGTGACAATTATGTTAATAAGCATACAAAAATCTGCTTTAGAGTAGCAGAAGCAAAAGCTTCAGCAATGAAAAGGACAGCACTTTGATGGATAAAGAAGCTTATTTATGAGTTTATGGCTAAAGATAACAGTTCTGTCATGAGACTCGTACATTGCATTATGGTATGTTGCAGTAAGTAGGCTATTATGCGAATATGATCAAGAAGGCTTCTTGCACAAATAAGCACATTGCCTGGAAATCAGACTCCTGGATGAAGGAAAACTTTGGGTTTGGTTTAAGCAGGTTGTTTTCTGATAAATCCTGATCCTCACACCATTTTAATTAAAAAGCGAAGGTAAAATTCATCTCACTGTGTTCATGCATAATTAACTATCAGACAAATGCCTTCAGGTTTATGATAAAATTATAACCCAGGGATGCTCACCTCACATCCAGTGGGGCTTCATGTGGCCCATCAGAAAATACAATCTAGCATACAGCTGCTTTTGGTATCCTTCTCTTTTCAGGCAGTTCAACAGCAACTAGGGAGTAGTGGTTAGGTCTAATAGATTTGCGTCTGTCACGTCATGAGGAAAGGATCACAAGGAAAATGGTGATGAGGAGCAGGTTGTATCCTTCTTCCAAGGAAAGAGAACCATAACAGATAGTCCTCCAACCTGCTGCAGCAGTAGCCGCCCGCTCCTGGATCCTTTTCTTCAGGTGCACCTGGAGAGGCCACACTTGTAAATGATGTGGTTAGAGAGGACAAAACAAGCCCAGTTCTCCTGGGAAGTGTTAAATGCACTTGACCTTTGTTTTTTTCCCTGAACGGTAAATTCTTCTGTTTGCTGCTTCTCATTTTTCGAACCTTTTCTAGTTCATGTTCTCAAGCTTTTCTGCACCACTGCCAGATTAGAAATGCATTCTAACATTTTAAATTAAAACTGAGATACTCACATCAGTCTAGGACATTGAGTCTAAATTATGAGGTGGTGCGGTAAAAATTGCAGCCATAGGCAACATTACGTCTTATTGATGGATCTGGGGCTTTTTGTACAACTGCTGGCACCAATCAGCCACGATTTTTAGCAGAAATTTGAATGTTATTGTAATAAAAATAATGAACACTTATATTTCCAGTGTGATTGTTGGACAGATTTTTTTATCTGTCCTGTATCAGAAACACCACTTGAAAGATAAACCATCCTAGTACTGAAATGCAAAATGATTTAATGAGACACAGTACTGTAAACTCCCTTTTATTCTTATCATCCTTTTTCATTATCAAGGGAGTACAATATCAAATTAGTTTAACTTTTGACTTGCAAGAGAACACAAAGAGCTCACAAATTAAGATTCTCCTGCAAGAATGTTTTAGTGTCAGGATTAAATATGAACGACCAGTTGATTGATAAGCAGAATTAGCATGGGTGAATAAAGTCCTTGGGGGCCAAACCTTCCCAGTGCCCAACAACATGTCACTTAGAATGACCCCATTTCTTTCAATAATATGACAAGCCTGTAACTCAAAATTTCAGCCTGGTGATATACAAGGAACTGCACTCAACTCAAGATCATTAATGATCCCCATCTCTGAATGCAAACACAGCTGTATCTTGTCATATATCTTTTACACCAGGAAAAGCTTCATCTCTCCTCCCAGTAAGGGAAGAGATATCTCACAGAAACATCTAGCTGAACTTCCGCTTTCGGTTACTTCTCATTGATATTGAGTTGTACACCCTTCATGATGACAATCATTTATTCTTTTGTTCAAGACCTTGTCCCCAAATCCATGAACCAAAGAAAGAATTAAGGTTTCACTTAATATTACAAGATTATATGGAACTGCTGCAATTGCTTTATAGATTTTTAAGGCAGGAAGAAAATAATTCACCAGCCTGAATAAAAATGCCACAAACCAAGTTAACCAGCAATTATTAAATAACTTCTGATTGAACTAATGTGTGACTATTCAGAAAGACCCTCTGTCTCAATTGCTATTGAAGGCTATACCTCATATGTTAATTGATTTTCACTATTGAAAATTAGCTACTTGCTTCCAATTTGATTTCTGTTGGCCTCAATGAGGATTATTTCTGCCTTTTATTTTCACATACTGCTTTTTTCACGTGCTTTCATGAATGCTGCATCATACAAGACACAGAATCATCTGTTTGTTGCTAGAGGTGTATGTGTTGTAGCCCCTGTGAAGAAGTTTCCCCTCTAGAGAAGGATACTCCAGAGATAAATTGAGATTTTATGGTGGATCTGTCACTATGTAGAAGTGCTCAGCTTCTTTCTTTTTTTTTTTCTTTAATTTCTTCTTCAAATTTTAACAGGTAGGACGAACTAGAAAACATCTATTTTTCCAGTTGTGTTGTCAGTTTCCTACACTTCCACTTGCTAATTTCACTCCGGCTCACAACTTCACTTTTGTCAAGTCTCACTTGCCCATGATATTTCTGTCATGATATCTCTTATGCCTGAAGTACACTACCTTTTCTCTGCTTTCCTGTCCTCATCATTTTTTGCTTTCTGGGAAGAGTTTAGACAGGGGTCTGTTACACCTTTTCCACTATAAAATATACTTCCAGTAAATGATAGCTAAGATGTTGCCATTCTGGGTTAAATAGGAAAATTGCAGCAGTTGTTATCAAGCTTCTCAAATGTGTTTCATACTGTATAACAGTTTATGCACTCAATCAAATCCTTGTTAAAAAAGCAATCTGGGATTAGCCACCAAAATAAAATTTTAAAAAAAGAAAATAAAGCCACATGAAGTAGCTTCCATTTGTCTTCCAAATTAGGTGTAGGTTCATCATTGAAGCATTTATTATTATTCAGGAAAATAAAGAAATCTAACAAAGCAAGGCTTAAAAATCAGAAAATAACAGTTAAAATACATGGATTTGTTTTCCGCAAATGCAATGCCACAGTTCTTCACACAATAGCTCATGGCCACAATGACAAGGAATGAAAACAAAAGAAAACCTTGAAAACAAAATACTTGTACAGGTGAGAAAAATATATGCTAGATTCTTGGGGGTTGTTTTGCACCATGCCAGAAGAGCAAGAGAGTCATGAACATTAAGATTATGGCTACAATGTGTCACTGGAGCTGGGAACAGAGAACCAGGGAAACATCAGTGAAACTGGCAGGCCGTGGTATCCCTTATTATTTTTTCTATTAAAGACTTTGGCTTTGTAAAACCAAAACAGAAAACTGTATGGAGCTTGATAGATGAAATCACTGCAGAGAGAACACTGATAGCTATGCAGTTCCTGCTCTGGCCTATTTGAGATCCATCCTACTGCCAGTCAACCAGAAAAGAACATTTAATCAGGTTGTGTAGCCCAAACATAAACTTTCTTTTGTCACTAGTTCTGTTATTAGTATTTGGACAGCTGGTAAGAAGAAACTCCCCAATGAAAGAATTCCCTACCAGCATCCACTCAGAAGAGTGTCCCACTTTTCCTCATGAGTAACATTATCAGATCACTCTATGTATTAAGTTTATCAGGTCCAGTGCTCTGCAGAGATCCTGAGAAGAGAACAGAAAGTTTCAGATCAAGATTTTTCAAGTTTGTCTTGAGGATCTGGTCACAGACTTTCATGTATTTATTTAGAATCACATAGCTGAGTCCCTTAGTGAGCTTGGTAGTTTTCACACATAGATCAGAGCTTTGCAGGGATATATCTGCCATAACTAAAAGAACAACTGTTACATTCTTCTGCCTGGCTTGAACCTTCTTGTGCAGCACAGTCACACATCTCTGCTTCTGATGCCATCATCTTCTGCCACATAAAACTTTCAGCAAACAAATTCTGACACTCGCACTGCAAATACCCCCATATAGCCATGAATATATCCACTATCAATCGCAGCTTGCAAGCTTCGTTGAATGTTTCTTTCTTTCTTCCCCGCATACTCTGGTTGGTGTTACTGCCAAGACTCGCTTTAGGATCTTGGAGTTGGTACGTTTCCATATCACTCTGGCTTGTGGTCTGACATGGTCTTCCCCAGTTACAGCATCACCTTCCCCTCAGTTTCGCACCATCTTTACCTCAGTTTCTTGCCATTGTCTCTCTTCCTATCACTCTATCCTACTGCTTAGATCTTTTGATTTTCCTGAATTCAGCCTTGTTCCCCCACTCATCTGCCATGCTCTTCCCCCTTAGAAGCTGCCACCAATAATAATTTTGGCTAATCAACAACAGGTTTCATAAAATGTACTCATCTAAGATACACAAAGATTTCCATGATCTCAGGCTCTGGAGAGAAATAAATGTTATCCAGCCCATGCTTTTGTTCTTATTGCTTTTGTGCCTTCCTAATCAGCTGTATTCTGTTTCACTGTTGCCTCTTCCACACATGTATCTGGGTACTCATCTCAGCCTGACTGCCCATCCCCTTCACTGCAGTCTCTTTCCTCTCTAACTCGTGCTCCCCCTTGTAATTTAAAATATCTCCTTTCTTCCTGCTATTGTTTGTTTTCACAGCCAGGCCAGTATCCCCACAATCAGATGCTCTCTGAAGCAGTCCTGCTCACTTGCTCTATCAGCTGTCCCCCAGCATCTCCACAGCCCTCCTTTCCCTCTCCTCCCTGGGCTCCCCGCAGTCTTAGGCTTCCCAAAACCATCTGCCCCCGCCTGCTCTGCACCAGCAGCAGCCAGCTCCTTCTTCCTACCCTGCCTGAATCCTGCAAGGAAGCAGGAGGAAGAAAAGAGATGTGCTTTGCTACAGTATGTAGTTAGGAGGAGAGCAGGCACTACCTCTGGCATCCCCAGAGGATGGGCCTCAGGGGGGCCCAGGGAAAGGGCAAGTTGCTGTCAGCTGGCACTTGACTCGTGCACACAGAATCATCCGAGACTTTTACCTCTAGGAAATCCCTAGTCGTGTGCAAACTACAATTCACCAACTTGGCCACATTTTGACAGGTTTTTCAAGAGGATACCAAGAGTCAGTTTTCTTCTGCAGATCCCCTTTCCTGCTTCTCTCCATTAATTTGTTGTGAATGGGTGATTTATATCAACTAAACCACTGTCAAAGGTATTAGCAAGGTGGTTTTAATGTGATGTTGTAGAAGTGCGACTTAACAAAGTTTGATGGCAAGGTTCACTCTGTTACTGTATGGCACAATCTTTTGAACAGTGATTCAAAACTATCAAGGCACAAATCAAAGTTACAAAAATCAAAGTTACTAAGGCACAAGTCAAAATTACCATCCTACAAGGTTATGCGCAGTATAGTCACTTGCCAAAGGTTTGCTGTTGGTAAAAGGTCTCTGCCTCAAGGAGAAACCTTGAGAGGCGTCCCAGCTCAAGAGGGAATCACCATCATGTAGCCATGCTGCCTGGCAGGGAGAGCCCAAAGAAGGCTTATTTAGGCTGTCATATTTATGGAATAAAGTTGTTGACTTGTACTCAAATTACATGTGATTGGAAAGATATGTGTGAGACTCCTTGTACCCATGACTTTCTTTGTTCCTTGAGAAATGTCTTGGAAAAGCCGCCCACTATTCATGTGTTAATTGCATGATCCGTCTTCCAAGCTCATATGCATCTATGCTCACTGTGTCACTCTGCTGCTTTGTGGGTTTTCAGAGAACAGATTGAAACTGAAGTAGTTCTTGTACAGTTAATGGATTAGGCCTTTACCTAGTTTGGAGCCTGTACCAAACTACTGCTAGTTAGGTTAAGGGGTCAAGTGCATCCATCATACTCTACCCCGTGATTACAGTCAATCCAATTTATCAACTCATGCAGTGGTAGTACAGTGACCTCTTGCTTCTATGTCATAAATATGTGGTATATTGCAGACCAGCAGTAAGAGTGCAATTATTTTATAAGTTGTTTAGTTTAAGTGTCACAATTAATGCTAGTTATATACCATTTCACTTACAGAATCAGTTGATTGTATACATTTTACATGTTGGATTGACATAATTTGTTTCATCTTTTGCCAAACTTTGATATACAGAATGATTATAAGTAGTAAATATAGTAAGGTTAAAACTAACAGAGCTACAATTGGATGCAGCATCAAATTCAAAATTCCAGTTGCTGTTGGTGACCATCCAAAAACAGTTTCTGACCAGTGATGTTCTCCATCTTTCTTCACTCTTTTTAGGGCATGGTGTATCTTCTCTGCATCATGATAGACGGTAATGAAGGTTCTTTGCCTAGTGTTCCAAATTCATTTTAGCAATTGACTCAGATCATCTTGTTGCAACAGTTTTCTTGCCAAAGAAATTAATTCCAATAGGAGTGTGCAATAAATCTTGATACAGTGTATAGTCAGATTGTGGCAATTAGTGGGTTGTGACAGGAGTTGAATAGTTAAAGTTGCATCCTATAATCTTGGTAAAATTACAGATACTTGAGTGATTATGTCTCCACAGTGATGTTGTCTGTAAATATAGAATCACAAAGCGTTCTTACATAAACACATTCATTTCCAATATACACACGTACAGTTTCAGGGGTTTTCATCAGGATGTATTTCAAAATGACAAACATTTTGTTTAGTGTCAATACAAATATCTTGGGCCTTAATTGTATTACTTTCACAAAAAAATCCTTGTTGGTCCCATACAACACATGCATCAATATCAATAATTTGCAATGTGTTCCCATTTGGTTGGGCCCATATTCTATGTTCTAATGGATAGAGGGCAGTTCCACTGTGATTTAATCCCAGTGCAATGGTTGGGTATATGGTGTATAATGAAGTGTTGCATATTGTGTAAACAAAAGCTGTGGCTTTACTTTTGGTAGGGTCATAAGTGAAATTAACTAGATGCCACCAAGATTGGAGATCCTCTTCAAATTGAGCCACATTATCCCAAATTACCTTTTGAATCTCAGTGGAGAAGGTGCCCTCTTCGCCTTCCCTTATAACTGTCGTTACAGTAGATTGCAAACACAACAGAGAAACATGTATGGTGCAGAATGTACTACAGTTACCGTATGGATTACCATAAATAAAAGAGGTGAGGGTTTCCACACTGTGGGTTGAGCTTTTTGGCATGTGAGCTGGATTTGATTTATGCTGGTGATGATTACTCCTGTGAGAAGGATAAGCAATCCTTTGATGGTTAACCTGATCTCCAGGGGAGGTGTGTTGATATCATTCACAGTATCGTTCCTGGAAAGGGAATACAGTACATATCTTGGCAGGGTTTTTCTGAACGTGTTACCCCTTAGTGGCTCAACTTGTTTAGTTGCTGGGACTAAAGATAAAAGTCCCTTTTGCCACTTGGAATATCTTTGTTCTGTCTCTTTAACACCAACATACAAGATCATTGAAAAAATAAAGATGAATATAAGCAAGCTGCCAGTCCCGAAATGCCTGTGGAGTATCTGTAATTACAGCCTGAGGCCTCAGTAGGGGACTTGGGAGCACAGTTACTGCAAAGTCATTGGCCCATGGCTTTTTTAATTAAAGCCTGTCAGGCCCGAAGAGACTGTACTCAGATGGAAGGGGAATTACTAGCTGTGTTCTTCAGAATGGAACAGTCATATCAGTTCACATTTTGGCATGGGATGGACATGAGGCCTGGCCAGAGCCCATCAGAAAATTTCATACAAAGCTCTCAGGGTGATGGAAATTATGTTTCTGAATTTCTTCGGTACTATGAGGTAAGGGTATGGTTCTGAGAAGGGAAATCATGATTAATTAAATGGACTACAATACAGGTGACTTGGTGATGCAGGAGATGGAGAAGTCTGCCAGAGATACTCTCTGATTTGCAATGGGACCCTTCAGGCAACCACAACAAGATGGGACACGGACTTGCCACAGAGGAGTAAGCCTGAAAAGAATAAGATCCATAGGAACATAGCTGCCTGAAACCAGTAAAAGGAGAGCTGTGCTTATAAAAGATGATTGTGTTTAAAGGAAACACAAAAGCAAGTTTAAGACCTCATGACAAAGTGAAACAGGTCCACATGTCACACTTGGAGAAAAAATATAGATCCAAGGCAACCTGGAAGCCCACTGATCAGGCATAAATGCCAGACTGGAACAATAAGCAGTATGCACCAAGATAAGGAGAAAGGTCTCACGAGAGCCCAACCTGTTCCTGAAAGGTCAGAACATAACCTTTAACAGCAAAAGCTGCCACAGGTGTTTACTGTACGTGACCTGGCGGTCGGTCCAAAAGCCAACAAGAGAATCAAGAAGTTTAAGCTTTAAGCCCGTAAAGTGCTGTCTACATTACAGAGGCGTTCAAGTACTAATGTGCCAGTTAATGATGCACTATTTTTTTCCCCCCAGTTATCCAAAAATTAGTGGAAGACCGTCAGTGGTGGGTGCTGATAAAAAGGCATCATGAATGTGAAAGGATCAACAACCAGAAATGCTGGGTTCAGGTACCATCAGTACACAGGCTGCTGAACCAAACATTTCGTTTTCATTAGGATAGGCTTGCTTGCTGAAACTGGTTATGAGAACAGCAGGACATGCAGGCTCAATTATTTACTTACTAACGGGACACTAAGTGTTGATGTTATCGCATACACATTTCATATGGCTACTGGTGCTTGAACACTTTAGTTATATCCTCTGCTAGTAAATGAACCAGCGCTAAGGCATCAGCACTGAACTTAGTTAGGTAGTACTTTTATTTGTTCAGACTGACCTTAGCAAAGTTTTGGTGCAGGCCAGCTCACCCACACTTAAACATATGTTTAATCCTGATCTGAGGTTAGGGTAGGTAAGTACTGTGGCCAGTGGGCAGTTCAGATGGCATTACACTTTGCGGTGAATGCTAGAAGAGGTTGATGTGATGTGTACAGGGTGCTGGCCAGGGCCTAGATACTCAAGCCTGGTACTTTATTATTTACTGTTACAGATTCTGCCATTAAAGCAGTAATCAAAAGACAGCAGGTTGAATGACAGAGGAACACAGATCATACCAAGAAACCACAAAGTCTAGAGTGTAACAGAGCTGAACAGAAAGATAACTGGGAGCCAGCTAGAGACAACCAGAAGACAAAAGCAGATGGGTTCAGGAGCAGGAGAATTCAGTGCTTTGGCCAGTCACTGAGCTGCCTTAGGCCCACTGGAAGAAGTTTGGCATATGAGAACCACAGAATCATGCTTCTCCAGCCAGAGGGTGTGCCTGGCCAGCACAGCAGAGAAATTGCACAAGGCATGTCTTACAGACTTAGCAAAAGGGCACTAACTGACCATGAAAGGCTTACAGCATCTATTGATTGAGATGTTGCCACAGAACAATGGCACTGAGAGAAGCAAAGGCAGAAACAAGTCCCGCACTAACAGCAGCATCACAGCCAATCAAAAGCTGGGATAAAGACTTACACATTTTAAAGATTAGAAGGCCCAACACAATGTAAAGGCCAAATTATGAGAGTCAACCATGAACTGGGACCAAGTGGCTTCTGGAAGTCAGTAAATGCTTGCACAAAGATTTCAGAACAACATAGGTATCAGAGAAGGCAGCAAAGGCTTCAAAATACAGGAGTTCAGTGGAAGAAGTCAGCCAGTGAAAATGCAGCAAAAATTCCAGCTGTTATGAAGCATCTCTGTAAACAGCTTTTTCAGCTAAAGAGTTAATTAAATTAGAGAAACATGCAGAATTCATCACACTTAACTTCAAACACCAGCCATGTAGATGTGTCCCATCCAACCTGGTTATACTAAGCTCCCTGTACAGTCAGTGGCAAGAATAGACATGATTCATCTCACTTATTTGAGACACCTGCTTTAGAATGACATAACTTGTACCCTACTAGTACTTGTTTCTCTCCGTTTTCTAAGAAGGGAGTTTCAGTGATTAGCTCAGATGGAGACATCTGCATGTGGCCTCATAACTCCCAGCCAGGGAGTCATCTTATGTTTTACCTCCCATTAAGCACCATGCAGGAGGTTGATTGCCATTTTCATATGTGGAAGGCATTTTTTCCCAGACAGCAAAAGTGGCACACAACTATGTGGGGTTCTTTTTCACAAACTATCTTGCAATCAGAAGGGCTGGCTTTGGGGCTGATTTACAATTGTTGGATTAGCTTTTAGTGCACTTCTTCATTCAAAATGGTCCCGTGAAGGTGTACTAAGTCAGCAGACTAAAATTTTGATCATCGTTTTTACCATGATTTAAAATGGTAAAGAGCCACGCTGGCTCTGTCTGTAACGGGCGTTGTAGCTTTTTCCGTATGCCTCTTTTCTACATGCTGTGTGCACCAGTGTCATCAGATGGGTAACGGCTTCCCACAGAGGCCCTTGGCAGGGTGGAGGGCAAATTCCCTCTTGGGGACACTGGTGCCCAGTGAAATCTGTGTGGGACAGCTCTGCTGGATAGTTTAGGATACCATGGGAAAGGCTTTAGCTGCAGCTATTAACCATATTACTTCTAACTGCAGTAGGGTGTCTAAGTCTCTTTTTCCTATCAGACTCTCAGATGTACAATATTAATGTAACAGAGGAGCAACAATAGCAGAAAATGAAGTTACATTAACTTAAAAAATGAGGCAAGTTTATTACAAGTTAACAGTCCTTTAATGCACCCACACAAAGTTCAAATGTTCGTAAAGGAAATGATGTGAGGTCAAGTGTGCTATTTTTAAAATATAACAGTCTGATAAACCTTGAGCTAATACCCAAGGACAAAGCTGGTACTAAGATACTGCACATTCCAATGAGGAATTAAATATTAATATAGAAGGCTACTGATAGTTTCTTACAGGTCTTGACATCACTGAATCTTGCAGTGGCAGTGCTGAGAGCCAGACCCTGCGCTCTTTGCTCCCAGACCTCCTGTTAATTTCAAATGGAATCATCCCTCTGTAAAGAGTGAACAAAAACTGTAGGGCACAAGCTTTGCAGTACTAGAATCAGTGTTTTGAAAACCTATGGAAGCTGCTGAGTCTGAGAGGTTTGCCTTTATAGCTCAAATTCAAATCCACCTTCATAAATGTAGTTGGGCTGCTAGGGTTTTATATCCTAAGGAGAAACTTGTCGTAATGTGAGTCTTGCAATATTTTACAAGGCATGCTTAACCTCTTAATGTGTGTCATGCAAAGATTAAGAGACAGCGTTACTGCTTGCAAAATCACCTGCTATTTCCGGGAAACAGTCATTTGCTGGACCTGTCCTTGTCACTGGCATAAGTATAATGCTTTTAATAATCTCTCATTCCCTAAGTGATGTGTTTGCATCAAAATGATGGATATGCTATAACTGGCAGAATTTTTAAAGATCTGCTCCTTTCTATCTTGTTCTTCTGGTGCCATCTAGAGGTTTTATGCTTAGTTCTATAAAACAGGAAATAAAGTGCTTTATTATATTTCAAAAGTTTCCTTTAAAAACTGTCTGTGCATTAACATCACTTAGGGTGCTATTATCACTGAACCTCTGTCTTCATACAAGAGCAGATTAATGAAGTGTGCACAAGCTTTTGAGCTGTGGGATGCAAGTGAACCTTATGGGCTGGGGAGAGATTTACACTAGAGGCAAATACTGTCATAAAAAAAAAAACTCTTTTCCTAATAAAAAGCACCTGTACATTGGCCTTAGGAGGAATTTTCATAGAACTTGCTTTCAAGAAAATAAACTGTAACATATCAAAGCTGATTCAAAGGAGGCTTGGTGAAAAGGAAACCTTGCTAGCCTTGTAGTAGAATGCCAACATGGCAGACACAGTCATGACTTTGGCCCATCAGCACAACTAGCTGACATCTTGTCTGCCTTCTTTGAGAAGACAACGGTGCTCCATTTCATGCTAGCACCGCCTAGGAAAAGCACAACATGAAACTCAGACAACACAAAACTCATCAGTGTGACAGAAGATCATTCTAATAGAAACATTTCTGTTAAAGGTAACAGAAACAGCTAATTCACTGTAATGGGCCCTTGGATTTGTAAAAATAACAGGTTAGATTCACATCCTGTATAAATGAGTGAATCTCCCTTGATATTAGTGTGAATAGGCTCATTTGGCATCAGACCTTCTCCAGCAAATCTTACTTTCTTCTCTCCCTCCTTCAAAATGTTTATTAATTAAACTAATGCTGACACCAAGCCTCTGAAGGGTGTGTGCAAATGCTAATATGCCTCATCATGTATTCCATCTGACTCAATTACCAGAGCATCCTATTTGTCCCTCTAATATCCATCCAATGGTATTGCCCCTCTGGGCAACTAGATGCACGTTCACTCTGAAAAGATAGTTCCTCCTAAACAGAATTGACCCAATTAATTTTCTAACACTGATAACAAGATTTTTAAATGTGTACAGAAGAATCAAAGGTACATTGAACACTGAAAAATGTGAAACAGTTTATAGGAAGTCCTTAGCCTTTTGAATACCATGTTCCTGTGAATGATAATTTCTGTACTTTAGCAGAGGATTAACTGTCATAATAAATTATTTCTGTTTGCCCGGAAGGAAATAAGTGGAGCTTGCTTAACTAAGAAGGCCAGCTAAAGGTACAACCGAGATGAGACTAACCTTGTCTCCTGTGCCCAAGGATACCTCTGAAAAGCTGCCATAACATGCAATAATTCGATAGCGTCAGCTAAAATTAACCTGTGTACTGTAGAAGGAGATAAGAATAATATTAAATTCTTGCTGATGCTCACTTTGTATGCTACAGAGACTGGCTGTGATGTTTTGTGAGCCTGCCATAGTAAGATTTTGAAAACCTTAAAGGCCTTTAATAGAAATTAGAATAGAAAATAAGAACGTTTGAGTTATTTTATTGAGATATTTGCTGAAGTTCTTGTGATGACAGATTCATATAAAAATATTTTTTTCTTATTTTGATAGATATTTGGAGGATAAATCCTTTCTTTGCTTTGTTTCCTAAAATTTCCTAATTAAACTATCTCAGAGCACTATCATGTTCCTTAGTTTTTAACCCTCTTGGACACTTGCATTCAATGACCAGACACAGAATGTGGTTCCACAGCCACAATAATTTTTCACGCAAAAGAAGCATTTTTCATCACTGTCTAATGTAATTCCTGGCTGTTTGTATTGTACTTAAATATAAACCCACTGTTCATTGGCTCTAAGTACATAAATATTTCAATAAGCTGTTTATTTAAAATCAAAGCATCTTTTAATGAAGTGTTATTAAAGACTATTTCCTGTCCAGAGCTAGCTTGTTTTTTTGTCATGACTACTCACAGATATCAATGAGTTGCAAGTCTTGCAGTCTTTCTTACTTCAGGAATTTGAAACTACAATGAATCCATCCTCATCATTATCTGTTCAAAGCATCAGGTTCTTAGTCTACAGTAGCACATCTTCAATCCCTCCTTCAATACTGAAAACTAAGGTAAGGTATAAGAAAGGGAGAAAATCTCTCAAATCTGGCATTTAACTTGCTCATGTGAGAGGTAGGATGCTTAGGTCTAGTCTCTTCTTCAGTCTGTTTACCTAGTCAGACAAAGTTAAAAAGGATAAATAGAAGCAGCACTTCCAAATACAGGGAAGACTGGGGATTAGTGCACTACCCTTGGTGGTCGAGATACAGTTTCAGATCCCCATGGATGGAGAGGAGGAGAAGGGGAATGCCACTTTCCTGTCTCCCAGAGGAGTGCTCCAACCTACTGTATCTGACAGCTTCTAAACTGGCTTCTCAATTCCTCTGCTCTTCAGCTGTCTCAAAAATAAAACATTTTTTTAATCAAGCGGAGTATTAACAAACACATTTGTCAGACAAAACAATGGAAGGTCTAAGTCACTTAGATGAGGAAAAATAAAAGTGGAAAAAAACCCCTGAGATTAAATTTACTTTGGAACTGTTCATTTTCCTGTTTTTTTCAGTTTGTCTTGGGGTGGGGGGGAATGGAGAGAGAGATAGAGACTTAAGCTCAGATGGTGACATAGAGACTCAGAACTGGCTTTCAGCCCTGACCCCAAACACAAGTTACAGTCCTGATACTTGTGCCAAACACTTTCATCCAGTTTCTCCAGTGAACATTTTGCAGAGTGACATTCCTCCAGGCCACCCATCATCCAAGCTCCCCTGTCTCCCACAATGCTCCCGTTTCCTAGCATTTGTCCTAGAGACTGGGAGAGTCACAAGACAGGAGGGCTGCCTCTGGGCCATTTGTATCAGCAGTGTTACTTAGCATTAGAAAAACTCTTTGCTAGAAGCTGCTTAGCAAATTACAAAGGTTCATCGAGGTACATAAATGGACTTTTATTGAACAGGGAACGTGATCTCAAAAAGCCAGCACTGCAAACAGTCAATCATATATTGTATGACAGATATGTGAGTAATCTCACTGACGTCCATTCTATTTGAACATTTCATGATAAGCATATATTGAAACCTTTGCCTAGCAGAACATTTCTTCACCCATGGAAGAGTCCTGTTATTAATTTGGGTAGAGGAGAATCAAAAACAATTGTCTTAAGTAACTGAATTGTATACATGTCTTTTGATACCAGTTTAAGCTTGCATCTTGACCTGTATTTTAAAGAGTAAAGTTAATGTCACAACTGCCACCCAGTGACTGTGATTAACCATAATTTGCATTTTGTATTGAAAGTCAATAGTCTGCATGCTACCAGCTGTGAAATTGTACAATAAGCAATAATTAAACAATGAAGAGAGTAAACAGAACTAGTTAGGTGTGATTTGGAGCAGTGAATAGCAAAGGTGACTTTTAAAGTTTTATTAGCACAAAGCAAGAAAAACAAAATACAACCATGTGACCTATGCTTCGATAAGTAAACAGTGGAGATTTGTAAAGATAAAGTCAAACTATAAAACAAGTGTCACTACTAAATAGAGACTAGCCACTAGACTTACAGCATCAGAGGCTTCAAAGCCAAAGGGACTGTGTGTGAAACAAAGCAGGAGCGATGTCTGAATATGTATCTAACTGCAGTTCAATATTTTTGCTGGTGGGACTTTTGTTCTCAGAGGGTTATTGGGTTGGGGTTTGGGGTTGTAGGTTTTTAAAATTTGTTTGTTGTTTTTTTTTGCTGAGGGTTGGAGAGGGTGGAAATAGAACTTTAATGTGCAACTTGCCATTGCATGTGAGAACTTCTGGCAGGCATTTGACTTTTTGCTATCTGCAAGTCCCACCCCATTACATGGATTCAAAATGAGATTGTTGCAGATGTGTACAGCACCATAGCACTGCTATCTCCCTAAAGCAAACTCCTAAAAGCTCAGTTTTGTTTTGGACATTACCATATATTTATGTGTGGGAATACCTCAACTGCATCTCACATGTTCTATTTAGTTTGTCAAATGTAGCGTCAAGCTTTATTTTGCTGTGCCCTTAGGTTTGAGGACGTCCTCTGATGGTGGTATTGGCCTGGGTTTAGCAAGCTGGCCAGGCTTAATTTCAGGCATTTTTTCACCATGTCTGTACACACTTACAGTGACATCCACTGTTTCCCCACCATACTTGTTCTTGACATGGATGCTGTATTTGCCTGAGTCTTCCGAGGACACTCCCTTGATTGTTAAACTGGCATATTTCCCTTGTTCCAGTGAAAACACATAGTGCTCATTACATTCAAAGGCCTTGTCATTCTTGAACCAAGCCACTTCGGGGTCAGGATTTCCAAATACAGTACAGGTCAGATTCAGTGTCTGAGGGAGAAAAAAAAAGTAATTTTGAGGATCAGTCAGATTTGTTTAACCAGCATATTCTCAGCATTGCTTTCAGGCACTTCTTATTCCTAGTTGATTAAAGACAGGTATCATGTTCTTGAGGGCTGAAAAATAGGGTTCCTAGGTTTTTTTCCTTTGATTCAGTCTTTCCACCATCTTACTAGTGACTGCGATGCAGTAATAGCCTCAGGGTAACAGTGTCTGAAGATCGTAAGTTGGACTGTCATTGCAGTCCTGCCTGCAGGAGTCTCCTGACAACCCATTAGTCTGACATGAGGTTCAGGCAATGATAGGTTTAAAAACAACCTTGAAGTTTCCCTGT
Organism: Ibycter americanus; assembly: GCA_035590275.1. Taxonomy (NCBI): domain Eukaryota; kingdom Metazoa; phylum Chordata; class Aves; order Falconiformes; family Falconidae; genus Ibycter; species Ibycter americanus. The sequence continues at coordinate 22,493,354 of JAVJGI010000062.1, forward strand.
ACACAGCAGGGAGGAGAAGTGAGCAAATCTTTTCTGATCAAGGCCTCCTGAGGTTATTGCTTGAGATGATAACAAAACAAAAAAAACCAGAAAAAACCACTTAAAAATAGAGTACATAACATGAATCATTGGACATTGATTCCAGGTGCTGCTGAATAGTAAAATGGAAATATTTCACAAAGAATAAATAATACATAAATGTTGTAAAAATGTTACATGCATGTATAGTATATTCAGAGAACAGCTGAAATGACCTAGTAGGCCATCCTGGTAGTTCAGGTGTTTTCCAAGGACTGAAATGAGATTGAAGAAGCCCATAAAATTTTCATGGTTGTTCTTCCTAATTTTTATATAGTAACTGCTGAACTCCATTTTGACCACTATATGTATATGTATGTAAACTTTATGTATTTAGGTACAGTGATGACAGGATAAATGAAAGAATCATGTGAGAAGTTGCATTGATTAGTGCCTACTTTGTCCACCTTTCCTAGAAACATTCTGCCAAAAATTCTGCCCTGGTAAATTAAAAGTCACCTTAAGAATTTCACATATGCACCATTATTTTAGGGGAAAAAAGAGAAAGAAAATAAACCAATGAATGACCCAAAAGTGATAGTTTCTACCAGAATGCTTCCTTGTATTCCCTGCCTTCCATATTTCCCTTCTGGTTTCACCAAATCCTGACCCAGAGGGAGCAGAGAAAGTCCATCTGTGCGCACACATACATGTTTTTATGCAGTATTTTTCTTGAATGATGATGACTAAATAGGTGTGATATAACTCAGACCAAAAAAAATAAAGCAGGAAGAAATTTTGAGTGACCAAAAGTGCCATATGTTCACAAATACAAACAGTCTTGCATACTGCATACCTCCAAAGTCAGAGGGGAATGCTAAAGGAAGATTTACATGCTCTGAGTACAACCTAGTGACAACCTAAGTGTGTGAGTACTCTTAAAGAAGTGATATCGTGTAGGGTGTAAAGTTAACTACTAGCCTATAGGAACCAGCCTTACTACAAAATAATTACAGCAGTAATGATGCAAATATGAAAATAAAATTTTGGGAAATCAAACTGATGTCTAATAGCATGACTTTAAATCTTACTGTCCTTTCTGTATCTCAGGCAACATTTCATGACTATTGCCCTCAAAAATTACCTCATTTAAGAGCAATTAATAATTAATTCATAATAATTAATCAAGTCTTAATAAGTTAATATTAAAACCTTACTAGAGAAGAGATATATTCCACAGCCATTTTAGATCATTTGGGCCTGTTCTAATTTATTAAATTATAGATGTGACCTAAAATCATTTATACTCTCTTAAGCACTAGTAAAGCTTTGTCCTGTGTCCATATATTTGTGTAGTTATACCATTCCATTGCATGAGGAAAACTCTCTGCTCTTTTTTTTTTTTTTTTATAGTTACTTCTGACACCTGTACTTACCTAACTTTTGCATGGTACCTGTTCATATTTATTTTAAAGGTGATTTTGAAGTTTCACCTTCTTGTGATCCATTTTGTTTTGCCTGATTTCAGGAACCAGAGATTTTCTCTTCACATGTTCAGTTATTTAATCCTCACACGATTAGGTGTTGTTTGAAGCCTTTTGCTTCTGGAAATGCACTATGTAGCATTTCCTTAAATTAAGGTTGTCATTTTTAGGGCAGGATTGCATGAGGAAACTGCAGCTTTCTGTTCATGCAGTCAGGTGACTTCACCGAGCTGTTTCCTTACAGTTAGACCGTTTTAAGGTGTTGGTCATAGAGTGGCTTACACCTCACCTCCTAAAAGACTAGCTTTTCTGCTGTGAGGTGCCTCTGTCTATCACAATAAGAAGCACCTCATGTGAACACCCATTAGAGAAAAATTAAGAAATGGGCCAAGAGGAAAATCATCTCTGTCTGGTCCAGAGTTGAGCAGCTTTCAGTATCCACTGCAAGGATCACACGTTCCCCCATCTTTTTAAAGAGACTGCTCCTGGCTATCCAGAAAATTGCCAAGTACACAGAAAGTTGGAAGAGTTGTGTGCAGCATCTTACTCTGGTGATAAGAAATTCAGTTTCCACACAGAGCAACACATCTGTAGTCTCTGAAGATGCACTTCATACAAGAGATGTAAACAGCCTGATCAACATGCTCTTGATAGCCAGCAGATGCTGAGTCACATTGGCTCATGAGCTGATCTGCTATAGTCAGTCGAAATGGAAGTCCATCTAGCTCTTTTAGAGGTCAAAAGCAACTGCTTAAGAAAGTATACAAAAATACAGAGGATGAATAATTTGATCTTATTCCCAGTATACCTTCCTGCTTTCCACAATTTGGTGGCTTTTAAACTGGTTATAAGCACAAGTTGTATCAAGAAAGTTGTATTTAATGGTCCCTGCTGGACTTTGTTTCATGATATTGCCTATTTCCTTTTTCGGACCCAAATCTATTTTTGCCTAAGGTAGTAAGGCACAAATTAATTATGAACCGCTTGAAGAAATGTTTCTTTTGGATACTTTAAAGCCTGTAATGACCATGTAATTAGGCATTCCCTAGTTCTTGTGCTGTGAAGTGCTGGATAATAATTTCCAAGTACCACCTCTGCACTGTGCACAATACTGCAGATTTCTTTTTTATTTTACCCTGTTCTCTTTCAGTAATTTTTCTTCCCAGACTGAAGACCTAGTTTCTCCCCATAGAGAAGGGCAGGGCACCCAATAGAAGATTTACTCCAGGAGAAAGACACAAGAACTTGCTGTCTGTGTAGGAAGAATTAGGAGTTTGTCTTTCCTGGACTGAAAGCTTGGGTGTCCGTACTCTGGAACTCACCCTTAGGATGGAAAGACTGAGTTCTGCTACTTCCTCGCACCCATGACTAACAGCAGCTCAGACTAATAGTCTTCTTCTATCTTAGTATCCAAAGAGTTTGGGCTGAGTTTGCATGAGATCCCACTCCACCATGACAAAAATCCCAGTGAGGGACAAGCAGTCAGTCAGAATCATAAAATTTCATCTCCCCTAGTCAAGCTGACCTAGGAAGGGACTTTAAAAAGATTTACCAAATTTGACTTTGTATCTGGGTGTTTAGTTATTACTGATGTAAATAAAAAAATGTGTATTCACTGGCCTTTGATCTCCTGTAATTATATATTGTAATGGAGCCATCTGCCAATATGTAGAAGAAGGGAGAGTTCAGCCCCTTGGCCTAGGTAGATTCTTTACACTCCTTTACTCTTACCAGCCATAACAGTCTATGTCTGACATGCTGGAGAATGGGACCTAACTTTTGTTTCTGTTATGCTGGCTCTCAGAGGGTGGCTGCTTTCTTCTGCCTCTTCCATTTCTTCTACAGGGCAGAAGCGGACTCTTTCCTTGAACTGCTCTGCTCAGTACACAGAGCAGAAAGCCAGCCCAGATTTGAGTATGCAGTAGACTCAGAGCGTCTACATAACCAGCATAAGATCAATGTCTTGAGGGTGACCTTGCTTGCCTAAGATCTGAATCAGGCAATCTGTGCCTCCTTTGACTGTATACTCAGCTTACAGTACCTGTGCTCACCGAGAATTTGCATGTGTTTCAATTAAGTTATTACAATTAGGCGGTTTAAATTATCCTCCTGCTCTCAGCTTCTACGAAATCATCTGCATTCCCTCCCCTTTTGCCATCAAAGCAAACCTCCCATCAGTCAGCATGACTTGTTGACAAAAACTGGCCTTACCTTCCCATCCATTATAGTAACAACATCAGGCAAACCACCGATGACTTTGCCACGATCTAGGAGTTAAAGAAAAATATGTGGACCATGTTAAGTTTAAACCTCAAAATCACTCATTTCTGAATGTTTTTATAACATAGTACCATATTAGTCACAACTTTTATTTGGACTTATCTTTAAAAAAACTGTAGTCCCTGGTTAATTAAATATAAAATAATACAGGTTTTGTGATATTTTGTGTTATTTCTTTTTAATGTATTTTATGGTCCCCTCAGACTTTTTAGCAGAGATTGTGCTATAGCATTCTAAACCGATACACTAAGCTGCTACTGAGCTTGACAGTTTGTGCTTTGGGCACAAAGAAAAGCAAGGATGATGCTTTTAGCATCTTGGTGATATCTAAGATCTAAGAAAAAATTGTTCTGCCACTCTTTGTGGGCAGAGGCATCTTGTCATTACCAGGGTATTGATACCAAAGTACCAGAATTTCTACCGCTCCTAACAACAACAAACTTCCCCACTGTCTGTGTCTCAGCAGGCACTGCATAACAGACATTAGCAGGTAATTTTTTACTTAATAGGTAGATCCCAATATTCAACATCATCAGTAGCTTTGAGAGTCAACACCTTCTTGTATGACACCCAGAAGCTCACATCTTACAAAACCTCTACAGACACAAGAAGATACCGTGGAGGTTTGCAAAATGTGTAAAAATTTAGTGAGTTTTCATTGGAATTAAAAATAAATAAATCCACAAATTACTATTATTATTGCTGTATTATGTGCTAACAGGGGATTTGTGCAGCCACAGAACTCTGAAAGCTATGGCAGAATATCATGATGGATGCCTTAAAAGGAACACAAGACTAAATTGTAGAACACCTTTGATAAAATGTAAAATAAACTTACTCTTCTCAGCAAAAGCAGCTGCCCTACAATTGTTGAGGAAGAGAGGAAAAAAATATATAATGTTATTAATGAAATTATTAATAAAATATTTTTTCTGTAATTAAAATCACTGTTACTACAGCATTAAAATGCAAAAGATGTAGCACTTACTTGAGTCGCTGGAATTCTGCATATGCATCATCAAAAGCTGTAATAAAACAGTGAGAGAGTTATTGTCCGTGAACATAACTTGCACTTGGGACTCAGTATAAACGTGTAAACACATACCCATGTTAAAGGGCTTTTAAAATCCAGGGTTACACAGTAGCAAAACGGGAAACCAAATGCCTGAAACCCAATGCCACTGGTGGTGAAAACAGATATAATACTAAAAAAATCATAACAGTTATGCAACTGAACGACAACTGGTTCTGACCAAAGGCTTTCTGTTTTTACTGGCATTCCTCTGATTATTGCCAGTAAATTCTGTCTAATCCATGAAAATTCACCATGTAGGTATGGTCTTATAAATATACCTTGTCCTGACAGATCAAGTGTGCGTTTGTAGGATTCCTTGTCACCAAAGATTTCAAAGGTGTAATTCCCCTTATCCTTTTCTGTGGGTTCACGTATCTGCAGCCATGCAACATCCTCTCCACCCCCAATCTTCATCTTTTCACCAGAAGAAATCTTAGAATCCCTAGAAAAAAATGAACAGAAATGAGTTTGAACATTCTTTTGATGTATATTCTCCATAGGAGATCACCTATAAAAAGTTACAAAGGGTAACATGCTATTCCTAAACTACAGATAAATTGCAACTAATTTCCCAGAAGATTCTTCTCTTCCTAGCAGGGACATGAAACACTTTGGAAACATTAGCTTGAGCTTTCATTCCAAAGATTAATTTGTTCACCCTCTTGTCATTCTTCTCTCCACATACACAATCTGTGTTTATATCTGTATGCACATACATGTCTGTATTGGAAATCGTGCATGACTTGATAGAGTTCTGTACATTTCGTACACACTAACTGAACACATCAGAATAGTAAACTAGAAGCAAATAACCTTTCATGATGAGGGAAAAAATCTTTACCTTTCATTAACTTCAAAAACCAATCAAGAAAACAATAAAAGATTTGCATAGGATTTATTACTCTTGTATCAAGTCAAAATGCACTTTTTTTTTTTAAGAACAAGACAAGAAGTAAATTTCCTAACTGCAGATAATCCATAAACAGGTCTTTAAAAAACAGAGGTATTATATTGTCTTATCATCACTTCCTAAGCTAAGAGTATGAGAAATGCCCTACTGATTCAGATCAGAAGTTCTTCTGGTCCATATTCTGTCATGAAGAGTGGAAATAGAAGAAGCTATATAGTAAGAGCATGCAAACCAGAACACTTTCAGTGATTTGAAGAGAAGTTTCTCTTTTCACTCATTAACTAAAGAAATATTTCTTTTCATCCTTCCTCCCCAAGAATTTTTAGCTGGAATTTTTCATACATGAAGTCAGCATTAGCTTCTTTTTGATCAGTTATTTTATTTGCCCAGACAAGGCTGATTTGGCATCACAGCTAGAGAGTTATTTGATGGGGAAAAGGAATTTTTACTATTTCTTTTTCTGTAAGACAACTACATTGAGTTCAGCATACCACATTAGATACCTGGATAGAAACTACTTTATATGAGAAATTACTACATAGAATATTCCCAACTGTGCCATGAGTGGATGATGCATGCTGGCTTTAGGGCTTGTGTTATGTTCCCTGCTATGCAGTAGAGTGGGTAATTCAAAGCTAGATAGAAATTTACATGGTATATTTCATGATGTGCAGACAGTGGTAAAAAGATATGGATTGTCTAGCCTTTCATTTTTTCCAAGAAAAAATTTGCTAGAACCCCATTTAAAAGAGCTGGAAGGTTTGAAAAGGCTGGGGGAGGTTGGTTGCTTGGTTTGTTTGTTTTAGTCTTTGTTTTAGCTTTAACAGCTCCGGCTTATAGTCATTGTATTCATGGAAGAATTGAAATTTTATTTGTTCAAAATTTGTGTTCAGTGATCCTCAAGACAATCAATGTATAAGATATTACAAAATCTGAAATATTGGGAGGGTGGAAGGTGTCTGTATGTAAATATAAATATGCATGCATGATATTTCCATATTAGCCATGTAGCATTCTCTACTTTTGTATTTTTATGAACTGGGTGGTGGAATGGACTAGGTCACTTTTAAAACTCAAGTAGATATGGTGAAAGGCAGAGGCAAAACCTATTTTTCTTTTCTTTTCCATCATATTAATATCACCTTTACTGAAAGAAGGAGCAGAACTCACTGAATACAAAGCCTGAGTTACGAGTACAGCTGCACACCCTTGCAGAAGTGTTCTCCAGCTCTCTAAATCTTATGATCGCAGACATTTGTGTTCCTGTCTTCACAGAAATCAAAGGCTGGACAGCATTGCAAAACTAAGACAAGATACCGATAAACCAGCCTTTTCCTGTCCAAGTCAAACCAGTTCACTGTGTGTCGTCTTTGTAGTCCATAAGGAACATGCAAGTTGAAACCACTTGAAGAGTTTTAAAATCCTTCCAAACCTTGCCTGTGGTTTCAAACCTGAGGGCCTGACACAGCAAAGCATTTGAACATACATTTAACTGTAATTACACAGATGAATAAAGTGTCTCCAAAGTCAAAGATTAATATAACATGAGGGTGGAAAACTATCGGGAACTTTAAAGTTCATTTCTGGTCATATTCTTAGCTCTGAGGGCTATTCTCAAAGTATTCTGTGCCTCACTGAATATCTTTTCAAAGAAGAGGAACAGAATTAAAATAATTTGGGTTACTTAAGACTCTATCAGTTTTGAAAAAAATTCCTTTCTTAATACTGGTTTTTATTAAACTGTGAGAGCAGATACTTGGTATTCACATAGTATTGGCATTTAAGGAAAATGGCATCCCTGAATAGAAAACTATGTTGCTGTCTCTGAACCAACCAGATAATACACTGGAAGAGAAACAGTCTTGTTATGAATAAGAGGCTGGAATACTGTAGGTTCTTTTTTCCTGGCTATTACAGCCCTCCTGATAGGTGTTGGACAAGTCTGTTAATATTTCCTTTCTTGTATGTACTATCTATGTGAAAAGATAATATGAAGAGCTGGAAAAAGAAATTCATTAAAGTGGTCCAATTACTAAATGAATGCCACAGAATAGTAAATCATAAAGATGGCCTTTATTCTGAAATAAAATTGAAAAAATATTCTTAGCTACCTGTGAGACCAGTTGATTTTCATTTCTTCATTGTAGTACTTCAAGAAACACTGGAGCCTTATTCCTTCCTCAGTGCAAAGGATCTTCAGTGGAGAGGCTGACTTACCTATGTGAAATAAAACATATGTTGATCAAACAGGGTAGTGGAATGAACAGGAAACAGTCAAATGGACTACTTGCACTGTCAGGACAAAAAAAAAAAAAAAAAAAACTAGGTCATGATTCTCAACTACTACAAAAAGACAATTGTTCGTGCCTTTCAAAGGAGAGCAGCTGATTTACATCAGGTGAAAGTTCAGCGTGAGTTTATGGTTTTATTGTCATATACAAGCATCATGGCTAGCAAGATCCATTGTGAAATAGTAAGCTAGTCATGTAATTGCCATGAAATAGTAGTGTCATGATTCTAATTTTATTCTTGTGCAACGCCTCTTCTTTCAGTTGAAATGACTCCCAGCTTCTCACTGGGAGCAGGATCAGAATTTCATTCTCTCTGTACCAAGGTTCACTTACTAATAGGAAGTAGGAAGAAAATTATTGCCACAACACTGTCACAGTATCTAAACCAAACAAGCCAGGTGGAATAATATTTTTCCCCTTTTAATAGTGTCAATTAGCAAGGTCAACTGCCTATTCAGAAACTTTATAACGTGTCCATAATAATATAAGCATCATGAGTCTCAGAGATTTCGCACTTACAATAAAAATTGTCTGCCTCAGGCTCAGATGACTTTAACATAAAAAACCTACACGAAAATTCAAGACAGCATTTACTTACCACTGATTCTGCTCAATGCCAGAATTATATCATCATACACTGAAGAGAAAAAAAAATAAAATTGCACCATCAAAATTCAATCAGAATATAGCTTTGTTATGTTCAGTTTAATTAAAGCAATATGGGAAATCTTCACATCCTTAGGCAAAGAAAACCATTAAAATTGCAACAGGTGTATAGGACAAATTGGAGACTATGTACAGCATATGAATTTTGTACTGTGTCACTCATTATCTCCGCTGTGTGTAGAGTCAGCTGTCTGCTGTCAAATCTTTGTCTTTGTATCCCTCAGGCCAGCAACAATAAAACGTCGTTAAAACTGGACAGTTCGCATTCAAAGGAGAGTGCAGGGGAAAGAGAAATTATCGCATTCTAGGTGAAAACAGTTTTCACCTGCTCCCTGTAGGACAGCCTTTGACAAATGTAAACCCCTTCAACAGCAAGTGAAAGAAACCGGGTATCATATCAAGCTTTTGAAATATCACAGAGCTGATGGGTTTGCAGAAGGGAAGAACCCTGGAGACCAGGGCAGGAGAGCAGAGAACTCTTCCATAGCAGAAAAATCCTATTCAGTGTCATTATGTAAGATGGGAAAGAGAGAGGAAAAAAGAAGCATCATAATCTGAAGAATGCATAGTCAAGACTGAAGAATGCATAGTCAAGGCTGAAGAAATTTTATTAATAGGGAAGACAGTGAAATGCATGAAGTTCAGAAAATACTACTTTTATATTTTGGTCTGTATTGATCTGTATCTGCACATTTTTTTGTCTCTGCTAAAATAAATCGTGATTCAATTCTGCAACCTTCTGCAACCTCTAATGTGCTTCTACTGACATGTTGACATGAGAACATGAATTGCATACTATATATAAATTACATTACAGATGTCTGGGAAAGTGGGGTTATTTTACCTATACTGCCTAAACAAGATAATTTTCTGAAAGAATAACGGGAAGAAATTATGCAGAGGAGAAATGCCTAAGAGACTATCAAGTGATGATACAGCTTTCTTAGGTAAACCACAGTTTAAGAACTCAGTCTGATATTCATCTTTTTCTCTTATTTCAGGTACTTCCCCAATCTGCTGGAAGAAAAAAAATTCAGATCTTTGGTAAAACCAAGTTAATTTTTGAACATGTCTTCATCACCCTATTATGACCTGGCAAAAAATATTCATTATTTGAGTCAAATGTCTACATACAGTTGGGATGAATCCAGGTTTACTTTGGCCTAGTTGGTGGGACCCAAGCAAGGAAGCCCAGGGAAGCTCTTTGGTAGAAAGTTGAGTAAAGATCATTTATGGTGGCAACAGATCAGTTTTTGCTATAGACTCAGAAGTTAACATTTTTTTTACTGAACAAATTTAAATACACATACGATTACAGTAGCTCACTGTGATATCCGATAACATATGAAATCTTATTTAAATGCCTATCATTGGTGCATTTTAGACTAGGTTCTTTTACCCTTATTTGCATTTATTTTCATTTGAATGCAAATACATACTGAGCTTGAACTGACCTGCCCCATACAATATGCAGTCTTCCAGGGCCTGTTCATGCTAAACTCCTCTGTTTATCCTTCATGCTTCAAGGCTAACTCCAGCACTTAGGAGGCCCATTGTTTGGTTTAACACCACAGTTCTTGTGGCTTTGTTAGTTGGCATTTTCAAAGCCTCCTGGACCCACAGATACTGTGAATTCTCTAAACAGTCATTTCACTGTACATTGCCAGCACAGCACAGTCTTGCCATACCTGAAGTATAGTCTCTGGAAGCTTGAAGGATCCCTGACGATAAGATGGAAAGCTACTGCACCTTTTGTTTATTGCAGTGATCAGGATATCCCTTACCTGAAAATCCATACACTAAGGGAATTATATCTGTGTATATATCAAAGGGCAGGAAGTGAGGAGGATGTGTTGGATAGTGTGGGACCTGAGCATGACATAAATGGTGTGGAATAAGGAGCAGAGATTGTACTGGTTTTGGCTGGGATAGAGTTAATTTTCTTCATAGCAGCTTGTATGGTGCTCTGTTTTGGATTTGTTACTAAAACAGCGTTGATAACACAGGGATGTTTTAGCTATTGCTGACCAGTACTTGCACAGACACAAGGCCTTTTATTTCTGTCCTTCAGAGACTGCCCCACCAGCAAGTAGGCTGGGGGTACACAAGAAGCTGGGAGATGACACAGCTGGGACAGCTGATCTCAACTGACCAAAAGGATATCCCATACCATATCATGTCGTGCTCAGCAATAAAAAGCTGGGGGAAGAAGGAGCAAGGGGGGATGTTCAGAGTTATGACACTGGCCTTCTCAAGTCACTGTTACATGTCATGAAGCCCTGCTCTCGTGGAGATGGCTGAACACCTGCCTGCTGATGGGAAATAGTGAATGAATTCCTTATTTTGCTTTGCCTGCCTTCACATCTTTTGCTTTACCTGTTTAAACTGTCTTTATCTCAACCAATGAGTTTTCTCACTTTTCCCCTTCCAGTTCTCTCCCCCATCCCACTGAGGAGAGGTGAGCTACTGGCTGTGTGGAGCTGAGCTTCCTACTGCAAGTTAACCCACAAAACAGCTTTACGATTTTACAATGAAAATAACTCTCAGTCCCCACTGGCAGTTCCACACCAACATATTCAGCACCTTAGTGTTTTAGAGTTTTTTGTAAATACTGAAGCTTGACAAATTTGAGAGGGAGAAAGCACTCTACAAAAGATCTCACATAAAAGGGGATGTCTGATTAGCAACTAACTTCATTTCTTGCCTGTCAGAGTGCTAGAGATTAATCATTACAACGCCCAGTATCAACCTTTCTAAACTGGTGATCTGCAGTTCAGGCTTCTATAACATAAGCAGAGAACTGAAATGCAAAGAACCCCAAAAATATTTTCTAACTTGCCATTTGCAAGGATAGATCTTTGACACCTCTTAGGAACATGTGGACATCATTATTTCAATATAGTAAACTGAATGTTACCTTTTCCTGATAATTCAAGAGTTGATACATCATGACCTCTATCATCTGATAGTGTCGCCTTATAAACTCCTTCATTGTTGCGAGACAGCTACAAGGAAAACACAAGATGTTTACTGACACACTTGATACCAGTACAACTTTTGCTCAAACCCTGCATGATTTTCTATATCAAACAACATACGTTGTACTGCATTCTGGTTCAATAATCTTAGAATCATAAAATCATAGAATCATTTAGGTTGGAAAAGACCTTTGAGATCAAGTCCAACCATTAACCCAGGACTGCAAAGGCCATCACTAAACCATGTCACTAAGCACTGTATCTACACATTTTTTAAACTCTTCCAGGGATGGTGATTCCACCACCTCCCTGGGCCGCCTGTTCCAATGCTTGGCAACACTTTCAGTGAAAATTTTTTTCCTAATATCCAACCTAGATTTCCCCTGGCTTAACTTGAGGCCATTTCCTCCTGTCCTGTCGCTAGTTATCTGGGAAAAAAGACCTACCCCAACGTGCCTACAACCTCCTTTCAGGCAGCTGTAAAGAGCAATAATGTCCCTGTTGAGCATCCTCCTCTCCAGACTAAACAACCCCAGTTCCCTCACTGTTCCTTGTAAGACATGTTCTCCAGACTTTTCATCAGCTTCATTGCCCTTGTCTGGACATGCTCCAGCACATCAACATCCCTCCTGAAGTGAGGGGCCCAAAACTGAACACCGGCTGTGAGGTGCGGCCTCACCAGTGCCCAGTACAGGGGGACAATCACTTCCCTAGTCTTGCTGACCACACTGTTTCTGAGACAAGCCAGGATGCTATTGGCCTTCTTGGCCAACTGGGCACACTGCTGGCTCATATTCAGTTGGCTGCCAATACCCCCGGGTCCTTTTCCACCAGGCAGCTTTCCAGCCACTCTTCCCGAAACCTATAGCGTTGCCTGGGGTTGTTGCGACCCAAGTGCAGGACCCGGCACTTCTCCTTGCTGAACGTCATACAATTGGCCTTGACCCATCAGTTCAGCCTGTACAGATCCCTCTGCACAGCCTTCCTACCCTCAAGCAGATCAACACTCCCACCCAGCTTGGTGTCATCTGCAAACTTAGTGAGGGTGCACTCAATTCCTTTGTCCAGATCATTGATAAAGATATTAAACAGAACTGGCCCCAATACAGAGCCCAGGGGAACACCAGCTGTGGCTGGCCACCACCTGGATTTAACTCTATTCACCACCACTCGTGGGCTCAGTCATCCAGCCAGTTTTTTACCCAGTGAACAGTACAACTGCCCAGCCACGAGCAGCCAGTTTCTCCAGGAGAATGCTGTGGGAAATGGTGTCAAAGGCTTTGCTGAAGTCTGGGTGGGTAACATCCACAGCCTTTCCCTCATCCGCTAGGCGAGTCACCTTGTCGTAGAATGAGATCAGGTCAGTCAAGCAGGACCTGCCTTTCATGAACCCATGCTGGCTGGGCATGATCCCCTGGCTGTCCTGTACATGCCATGTGTGGCACTCAGGATGATCTGCTCCATAACCTTTCCTGGCACCGAGGTCAGGCTGACAGGCCTGTAGTTCCCTGGATCCTCCTTCCTGCCCTTCTTGTAGATGGGTGTTACACTGGCTAACCTCCAGTCTTCTGGGACCTCTCCAGTTTGACAGGGCTGTTGATAAATGATACAGAGTGGCTTGGCAAGTTCCTCTGCCAGCTCCCTCAGTACTCCCAGGTGGATCCCATCTGGCCCCATAGGCTTCTGCACATCTAAGTGGAGCAGCAGGTCACTAACCGTTTCCTCCTGGATTGTGGGGAATTCATTCTGCTCCTCCTCATCCCTGTCTTCCAGATCAGGGGGCTGAGTACCCAGGGGGGAGCTGGTCTTGCTATTAAAGACTGAGGCAAAGAAAGCATTGTGTACCTCAGCCTTTTCCTCGTCCTTTGTGTCAATGTTCCCCGTTGCATCCAGTAAAGGATGCAGATTACCCTTGGCCCTCCTTTTGTTTCTAATGTATTTGTAAAAACATTTTTTGTTATCTTTCATAGCAGTGACCAGCCTGAGTTCTAGCTGGGCTTTTGCCTCTCCAATCTTTGCCCTGCATAAACTAGCAACATCCTTACAGCCCTCCCGAGTTGCCTGCCCCTTTTTCCAAGAGTGGTAAACTCTCATTTTTTCCCTGAGTTCCAGCCAAAGTTCTTTGTTCAGCCAGGCTGGTCTTCTTCCCCATCAGCTCATCTTTCAGTACATGGGGACAGCCTGCTCCTGCACCTTTAAGACTTTCTTGAAGAATGTCCAGCCTTCCTGGACCCCTTGGCCCTTCAGAACTACCTCCCAAGAGACTCTGTCAACCAGGCTTTTAAACAGGCCAAAGTCAACCCTCCGGAAGTCCAAGGTAATGGTTCTGCTAACCCCCTCCTTCCTTCTCTGAGAATTGAACACTGTCATCTCATGAGCACTATCTCAAGGCATCGTTCGACCACCACATCACCCACCAGACCTTCCTTGTCTGTAAACAGTAGGTCCAGTGAGGAATCTCCCCTGGCTGGCTCACTGGCCAGCTGTGTCAGCAAGTTGTCTTCCACACACTCCAGGAACCTCTTAGACTGTTTCCTCTCTGCTGTGTTGTATTTCCAGCGGACATCTGGTAGGTTGAAGTCCCCCATGAGAACAAGGTCTAGTGATTGTGAGACTTCTCCCAGCTGCTTGTAGAATGTTTCATCTGCCTCTTCATTCTGGTTGAGTAGTCTATAACAGACTCCTACCAGGATATCTGCCTTGTTGGCCCTTCCCCTGATTCTTACCCAAGGAAGGACCTCATCTTACCAGAGAGGAGATGGAAACTATGAATGACTTGTGCATGCTTTTTGGTGGAGCCGAGGTTAGTTCTTAAGCCTAAAACATGTTCTGATTTCAGTTCAATTGCCTTGAGAAACCATGTTTTTTCTCTTGTTCCAAAAAGACAAACAGGATTGATCCTGGTCAGTAGGAATTAGAAGTAATACAGAAAGATGTAACAGAGAGTAACTTCAACCCACATAAACTTTAAAAATGCAGTTTTTCTGCAATAAAAAGTACTTTTTTGAATCAGTCTATGTAAAGCATAACAACAGATCTGTATGCTTTAACTGTCCAAATATCAATTCAGTAGCTTTCATTCAAGCAGCAACTGTAATCAAATTATATCTATGCTAAGTAAATAATGAATTCATTACCCTTGGAGAGCTTTCATTCTAAAATCTAACATGGTAACACTGCATTAAAGGCAGTAGGGGTTTTTGTTTTGGGTGGTATTATTTTAATTTATTTTAAAACCTGAAGGAAATATATAAATAATTATATATAGATTGGAGGTTATTTAATTGAGTCTTAGACTTATACAAGTCCAGAAGCAAGAAAATCATAGCAGAAGCATCATATAATTGAATGACAAGTAACAAGAACAATTCAAGACAAGCAGAAACAACCCTCTACAAAAAAGTCTACTCAAGAAAAATGAAGCCACTAGAAAATCAGTATGCTCTTGCAAGTGAAATGAAAGATAGACATTAGAAGAATATGAAACCAATAATTAAAATAAATAAATAAACAAAATGGAATGCACATTATGCTGAAAGCAGAAAAACTCAATCCAGGGAGGTTTTGGCACTTCATGAAGGCAGCCACTGTGCAAGCTAAGGCTTCAGACACAAGTTAGGTTATCCTGTTTGCATAAAGATAAATCTTAGGAAGCCATACACCTCAAGCCTATTTATTTTAGGCAATAAAACTGAAACACTGTCAGAAATGAAGTGCTTGAACAAATCGAAATATTAAGGAGCAATAAGAAAGAACAAGATAGAGTTCACCTAAGGACGCTGAAGCAACTTAAGCATAAACTGTCTGAGCTGATAACAAAAATAGGTACTCTTTTGCTAGCATTAGTTACTCACCAGCTAATTGAAGGGTAGAAAATATGCTTTTTCTTAAAATGGTTCACAGAAATCATGATAACTGGTTTAGTGCTCTGCCTGGCAAATCTAGCGTGTCAAGCAGACACTGTCATTTTTAATCAGTAGGTGATACTGTACCCTGGGAATACTGAGATGACATTCTCCCTTCTGCAGATCAGGCACCTCATCAACGTCAATCCCAGAACCATCCTTATACCACTTGAAAACAGTCTCCTTCTTTGTGTTCGCAACCTGTACAACAGAAAAGGCATGTAAGCCTGGCTATGTCCTGAAGAAAGGTATCGTACAGTAGGTAGTCACTCAGGTACTTCCAACATAAGTCAATTTTTTTATAACACATGTCAAATAAAGCTAAGTAAAAAAACAATTTCAACCAAGCCCTACTAAGCAAATCTTAGTCCTACAGTATTTATTCGCAGCACAGAATTGGTCAGAAGTAAGCAGCTTCAGAGCCTTGTCAAATCCTTAAAGGTGGTCCTGTCAATCTCTTCCCCTAAAGGTTTTGCACCCTTGCTATGTGGTTGTAGTTTGCCTAGAGATATCTGTGAGAAGTATCTTTGAAATTAGAGCTGCTGAAGTCCCCTTTATCTTTTTGTGTTTGCCATGTCTCTCCAGAGAGCTGTAACACAGAACTTAGGCCCTATCTTAGAGAGTCTTCAGCCAATTTGCAGATTTATCCCAGCTACCTAAGCAATGTCTTTCAGGGCTAAACTGCAAAGAGCAACTGAAATTACTATTCTGAAAGCATTTGAGACTTCAAAATTGCAAGGTGCACTAGAAATCCTTTTTTACTACTAGGTTGCATCCTATGGGAAGTACAAAGACTTGAGGAATCCTACAAATTGCAGTGTCTCCCAATACAAAGGGGCTTAACAACAGCATGCAAAAGCAGAGAAGTTGCTTGAAAGACAGAATTTGACTGTAGTAGCAGCAGCTCATCTAAGTAATGTGTAAATAGACTATAGCTATGCCTCCAGCAGTGCTCTAATTTTGAAATATAAATTGTGTATTGGTGACACTTAAAATATTGCTGGATGAATGACCTCAAACTGTGAATTCAAAGAAGCTAAAAGCCCAGCTCTTTTTAGAAATCCTATTTTATTTTTCTCCTTTTCAGAAACATGAATGCTTTATTGACATCACTATCCCCATACCTTTCTAAAAATCACAAAAATGCAATGGTATTTCTGTGTGTAGGCTGAATTCCCAGTCAGCATGGCTTTGGTAGAAAGACAGAGCTAGCAGGACATTTCTCATTCCCCAGGCAGTTGCTTTAAAAAGCCTCCTTAAAAAAGAACTGAACAAATGGATAGAGGGCAGCCCAGAAGTTAATACAGATCTGCAATAGTTTTCAAGTGACTTGCTTGGAGGAAAAACATGCACCAATTTCTACCTCTTTCACATTAGAGAAGTCATCCCACAGATGAACAGCGCTATGAAAGCTCTCTGTAGAGGTGACCAGGCAAATAGGAGGGCGTCCTATACTGATTCCTGGGTATCTCTATAAAACCTGCTCAAATTAATCACATATATGGCTGCTTAATAACCACTGTGGTTGCTATGGAACTCTGACAGAGTATTTAAGACCACAACCTCGCCAAAAGCAATGCCTTGCTTGAGAAAAGTGAGCAGCATTTTACATTTACCAGTAACTACAAAGTGGCTGTTCCTGTAGTCGTATGACATGAGTGGCAATTTTATTTGAAGAAAGACTGAAGGAACAAGTCTTTAATGCTTTTCAACAATTTTTCATCAGATTGTTAGCACTCAATCTGACAATAAATAGACTGAGTTTCAGACACATGCTATTTGCAGTGCTGAAGTTATTTCATGTTGACATTTACTGTGAAAAGTTACCTTTTTTGCTGTTTAGCCACACACACCAAAAACTTGCTTTTAACAGACACAGTACAAATAAGGGTCAAAGTTATGCAAGAGCAGACAGCTTCTGAATGTTCTGAAATTTAGAAGTACTTGAAGAAATATTATAGTAGATGCTGGCACATGAAGAAAAATAAACACCCAATAAAAGGCAAACACCATCAATTTATCATTCAGATGGACAAACATGTCCCACTGGCATGCAGCGTCTACACTACCAAGAACAAGATCATCAGTCCCAGCTATTTCAGAAGTAAATAGTAAGTCAATCAAAAGTCAGTCAGGTCCAATCACATAGGAAATAAGCAGTACATGAAGTAACGTGTATTACTTTTGATACACTGTTTTATAACAATCCATATTTATTTGTTATTTCTGTTATGGATCTGGATCATAGAGTCAGTCATCTGCCTTACACAAGTTTCGAGTTGGCCTGGTTTCCTAACTCCCCTATTTCATGCAATGTCCTTTGAGAAAGCCAAGACAAAAAGCCCTCTCTTACATATACTTCCTTTATATTATCCCAGGCTCTTTCAAGAAGGAAAAACACTCACGACAATTCTTTTTGCACAGGAGCACTAAACAGGGCCTAGAAGAGACCTGGGCCAAGTGCTGTGATATGGCCTGGGGAGATTGTTCCTCGGATGTTTTTATTAGCACAGAAATAGCCCAGGGCAGCCACAATACTAGCTTGAATGTCAGGTATCTGAAGTTTGTAGGACAAATCCAGGCTTTATGGTGCAAACTCTTCCTATGAACAAATATCAGTTAAACAGGCATAAACAACAGTACCATGTGAACTTAATGGCCAGTCGCATACTAACAGTAACAAACATTATAAAGTCAATAGCATAGTTAAAATGATGAGTGTGCAAATAGCCCACATCCTAGATTTCATTTACATAAAATGTTCTGACCTTATGAACAAAAAGTACACTGGTGAAAAGCATCTAATCAGACACTCAGCCTTCCACAGTTTCACTGGTATAAACAGGCTTGACAGTCAATGAAAAGAAGGATAATGTCAGATTAATTTGTAGAGAATTAACACTAGTATAACTGGTTCATCAGCATCTAATTCGCCATGTGAATGAAAGGATAAGCAGGGTTCATGCCTGAGGCAAATGCATGTGGAGATTATAAAGTACTCCAGCTATGCAGCTCAGCACCAGCAAAGGTACTGTGTTAGCTAATGCATGTTGAACCCCAAAATGGGGGCACACAGAATGGCAGCTTCACCACCCAGGTCAGTTCTGCTGGGAATAGGTTGAGGTTAAAGGTCTTCTAATTAGTGAGCAGAAAAAAAGAAGGAAAAAAATCCCACAAATGTGCATGGAAATAGCTTATAATGAATGATTCAAGTTAGTCTAATTAAAAGCCAAAAACTTATTCAAAAGAAGTGGAGAAAATTAATACAAAAGAGTCCATGTTACAGGAAAGGGAACAAAGAGTTTGATGCTTGTTGAATTCAACTGACTTAGTTATTCAGACTTCTAATTAGTCATCTAAAAGAGCAATAAAAATGAAAATATATCAGTTTAGAATGGCATATAAAGATGTTAATAGCAGAAGTTAAGATTCAAAAGTCATTACCCAAACATAATAAAAATCATGTTTTATAACTTTAATTCTAGAAGCCTTTGTTACATGTTTAGTTACAGCTGATTAAATAGCAGATGATTTGGTAGAGTAACCTCCAAATCAGAAAACAGTGAGGAAAGAGTTTGAACTCTGGTTTTGTGGCTATTTTTTTGAGAAAGGAAGAAGGACCATTTTGTTTAAATTATTTGTATGGCTTGCAATTATTATAAAAAATTAGATCACCTACATATTTAGAAATATCCTGCAATTTTTTTGTTTTGTTTTGTTTTAATGAATACAGCTGAGGAGTAGTAAGTCAGAAATTTTAATTTTAAATATTTCTAAATACTAAGAAAAGTTTTAATATGAAACTTCTAATTTTAAAAATATCAAAATCTTTCCTCATGTTTTCCTACCTGAATTTTTAATCAACATATTCTAACAAATTATTTCAAGTGTATTTCCTCACCTTACAAGCAAGTAAAACTTCACATTCCTCTGTAACTTCCCAATACAAAAACTCTGAGAAGTGAGGACCTGAGAAACAAAGTTGTCTTGAAGCATATGTTTAAAGCAATTAAGAGTATCAGAGAGATCCAGTGAAAGAAAGAAAAAGGATGACAATTATAACATCCTCTGACATACATAACCTTTTTAAAGTTATTGTGGTTACTCATGTCAGTAAATTTATATGCTTTAGTGTCTGCAGGATTAGGGCCCATAATTGCAATATCCAGACCCAGGAGGTGGCAAAGTCCCAGACTTTCTCTGAAAATATTGAGAACTAAAAGATCTTGAGAGTTTGTGCTCCAAGTGATATAATTTCTTTCCTAAAGCTATGAAAAAAAAAAATTCACCCCCACAAACAGAAATAATAACATTACATTGCTCATGTAAAGAATGTTACCTAAGCTATTTAGAATAAATGCTCTTAATTACTATCGTTGCTTTCATCCTAAAAGCCATGTGCTAACCAAGTGAAAATTACAAACTAGACTTCAAATGTATTTTTTTAAGGATTTCAAAGTGATAGAATTCTGAATTAGGTATCCAACAGTAATTCTTACTTTCAACTGCAAACAATATTGGTAACAAGTGTATAACACACTCTGTAACTGTATGGCAACTATGCAACTAATATACATCTAGTTTCTGGAATTTTGCCTGCACAAAAACCCCAGCATCAGGTTTTTAATCTTCCTTGTCTGACACTGTGCTGTCCTCTCTTCTGTCAATTATATTGAAGGGACAACTTATATGCTTAAAATTTAATGTGCTGAGATGTTTTGTTGGGTCAGAGCCTACAATAGGCGTACTTCTCATGAACATTGAGCAAAGATAATCACACATAAGGACTCCCACTTTATTTTTCTACTTAGCAAAAATTCTGCCACAATTTGCATGTATCACATGGCACTATTGGAAAATAAGATCCACCAAGGGTTTAGCGTATTCTCACACTGTGCAATACACTCATCTTCTAAAGAAATCAGTGGAAGTTAGAAGCACTTAGTATTCACCAGGGACACATTATTGGCTGCAAACTGGGCCTAAAGTCGCCAGTCTACTCTGTCTTACCTTGCTTCCTGAGAAATTCCTTTCGCTGGAGCTCAGACTCAGCCAATACTGCCTTGAATGCTAAATTTTAGAAGAGGTGAATGAAAAATGAGTCAGTCAGAAAATTACTCAAAGAATAATTGGAGTTCATTTCTTCATCCAAATCAATGTTTCAATGTTTCAGTGGACGTACCATCTCCAATGAGAACTAACGAAGACTGGTTCTTGGCCTTTCCATCTTGAATCTGTACCGTATAGGTACCTTCATTGTCAATTGTAAATCTGTCCATCACCATTTCTATAATGCCATTTGAACGGTCACAATTCATTTTATGCCTCTGAAATAAACAAGTGATAACTTCACTGTAGTATAGGATAAATTACTTATAATTCCTTATCAAATTAATAATTTTTATATCCTTGCCTCCACACAATCTTTTTCACATCTTTTAAATTGTAAACCATGGAAACAGGGCTGTACTTGTATTTACTGTTGTATAAGAAGATCCCAGTGGTGACAAAAACCTCAGTGTGCAGCTGCATTTGGAATCCTCGAGTCATCATAATACAGGTTGTTTTGATTTAAAAATAATAGTTTATGGCACTATGCATGTTTGAAGAAGAGCCTACGCAGACAGCCTTTAGCTGCATTACAGCTTCCAGTTCAACAAGGGCTTTTTCTGGGCTGAAGCACTATTCCTAGCAGAGTCCAGAAACAGCTGGAAATATTATGTTTGTAGACACAAATAGGGATCTCCAAATAAATCCATTAAGACAAATCCAAAAAGTCATGACTACTAAATATCTCTGAGACATATTTGGCAGCTCAATACTGGATCTTATTTTCTCACTAAAAAAGTTTATTTAGGAAGGGTATAATAATTTGCTTATCTAATGCTAGCTATTTTCGAAGAACACTAATGTGGGAGACCGTGACAACAGTAACATGTGCAAAACCAACAAAGATTCTGGGAACTAAAAGATTAACCAAGTCCAGCAAAAGAGAATCAGAATTCTGTCAAAACATCTAGTTACCTATTAAAGTGCTTGCAGAATACTCAAAATACCAAATATTGACTTGAATTCAAAGTTAAATATGTTTTTCACTGTTTGTGTCATTTTTATGTTTGCTTTCTATTAAATATTCCTGAAATATTATTTACTGGCAGGAATCATCAAGGGAATAGAAAATTGCAAGCAAATATTGGAAAATGCTTGCAAAATATGTGTTTTGAATTTGCAGATACTACTTTAGATACAACCACTTTTTACTAAGTAGTATCCTCTTTCATTCAGTGAGTAACAACCATGAGGTTTACGTGGCCCACTAACAGTAATGCTGTTTGAATCTCAACTAACATGTTCCTAAAGCAAAGTACAAATTATCCACAGAAGTTACTTGGTCAATACTTTTAAGTAACCAATGGGGCTAAGGATATTATACATTAAATGTTCTGTTCATTGTGGGACAGAAAAGTAAATGTCACCATCTGGAAGGAGTTCTATGCAGTAAATTATTATAGAATCCATTAATGTTAAAAGGAGACGTGATGCCTTATAGACAAAATGTTTTGATTAACCTTTTTATTGGACTCCAAAACTAGAAAAAGGTACCTAAAGCCACAAGTAAAGTTTAGGAAAAGGGAAGAAAGAAGGAAGGGAGGAAAAAGCTAGTAAAAATACTACTTACTAAACTCTCTGGGACCACTTCCTTACATGGAAGAACTTTTAGAACTGAACCAAAATTAATAGGATTAACCCCACAGGTATATCTGCTTCAGCTTTGAGGGGCACCCCCTGGCCAGCCTCAAGAACAGATTCACTGTTCTATGGACAGCAAGGCTGGAAGAATAGTGTAGACACGGTCAAGATTGTTAGCATTCATTACTGGTACTTTCAAATGTACAAACAGTAACTAGTTCATATCTTAATGGGATAAATGAAGAATGAAGAAAGAGAAAAGATAACGTAATTAGCAAAGCAGTAGCCAACATATTAGGATAACAATTTAGTAAATAAATGACTTAGAGAGAAGAGACTGAGGTATAACATTTATATAAAATAACAGGGGAAAATGCTCATATATTCTGGATATGCACTTTCCTATATGTGGTTCAAAGACATACAGAATGTCAAAGAATAGATCAAGATTTAATTAGTCAGGAAATTAAGTAGAAAAATTACTTATGTAAGAGTTCATCTGTAAAGGTGGAGGAGATAGGCCAGGTAGGTTAAAAAGACAAGTTATAAACCTCACCAGACTACCAAAAAGTGCAAATTCAAATTGTTGCTTACAGTCTTTTGCCCACAGAGGTCAAGGACAACACTTGCATTCATTTCATGAGTTCTCAGGGAGAACGTTAAATTGAGATTTGCCAGAAGCAGAAAAAGAAGAGCAAGATGTATGTTTTAATCTGATCCTTTATCACACTTCTAGAATTTTATTTCTTGCTTTTGGGTAAATGAAAAAAATATTAGAATATTAAAATGAAAGCTGCTTAAATAGGGTCCAGTTCATTCCATTCTCAGATAATTATTTTTTTAAAATCTTACCGAAACTGTTCCTTGTTAGGACCTAGAAGGAAAGATTTATCACTTCAGCCAATGTCAAGAATCAGACTACAATTCACCAGCATAATGGTCTATTGAACATGTTCAGTGACTGTAGCCCAGTCTCCAGGCAGGTTTTAGAGTGTAATTAGGCTTCTAACTATTGCCATTATGCAGCAAGATGAAGTTCAATGATTTTATGGGCACCATAAATACTAGGCTTTTATGTGACTTTCCACAAAAATATCATCAGTCTCCAAACGTAAATGTCACCTGTGGGTTGCTAATTAAAGAGGTGAAATAATGCAACTCCACTTCAAGACTCTCTCTGATGTCAATGATTCCAAAACATATGTGAACTAAAAATAGCTCGTTCTGTTCCACTAACATTGCCAAGACAGAATATTGTCATTTTAGTACACCTTAGTCACTAATATTCAGGTGCTATAGCTTACTACTTCTTAATGTAAGGAAAACAGAGAAGTATTTCACTCAGAAACACATTTTCTTCCACTTGTCAATACGTAACTAAAGTAAATGCTCTTTGCTTTTCACTGGTATAAAAATGCTGATAAACTTCTATGGCCAAGCCTGGCTTTGCATCCTCAGGAATAAATTGAACTTTTCAAAAAGCTGCACTGGAGATGGTTTCCTCACAGGAAAAGATATTTCCAGTGCTGTGCTTTGTGGCCAGTAGATGAACCTTACTCCAGCCCTGCAAGGCCATGACCTGGCTTTCTTCTTAGCCCAATCTGACCACTTTTTTATATCCCTTTCTATAGAAGGTCTTCCTAGAGCTATAAAAATGCTGGAAGCTGGTGGCCTGACCATTCATCTCCATGCAGCCATTCAATGCCCATTTAGTATCAATGACAAAATTAAAAAAAAAAAAAAAAAAAAAAAAGAAATGTAAACATATAAAATTTTGT
>JAVJGI010000062.1:22518585-22531581 GCA_035590275.1 Ibycter americanus
CTGGCTTGTCTCAGAAACAGTGTGGTCAGCAAGACTAGGGAAGTGATTGTCCCCCTGTACTGGGCACTGGTGAGGCCACACTTTGAATCCTATATTCAGTTTTGGGTCTCTCACTGCAAGAAAGACATTGATGTGCTGGAGCGTGTCCAAAGAAGAGCAACAACTCTGGTGAAGGTTCTAGAGAACAAGTCTTATGAGGAGCAAACTGGGGTTGTTTAGCGTGGAGAAAAGGGAGGCTTGGGGCAGAACTTATCTCTCTCTACAACTGAAAGGAGGTTGTAGCAAGGTGCGTGTCAGTCTCTTCTCCCAAGTAACAAGTGATAGGACAATAGGAAATGGCCCCAAGTTGCATCAGGGGAGGTTTAGGCTGGATATTAGGAAAAATTTCTTCACTGAAAGGGTTGTCAAGCATTGGAACAGGCTGCTTAGGAAAGTGGTTGAGTCACTACCTCTGGAAGTATTTAAAAGACATGTAGATGTGGTGCTTAGGGACATGATTTAGTGGTGGACTACGCAGTGCTAGGTTAATAATTAGAGTTGATGATCTTAAAGGTCTTTTCCAACCTAAAAAATTCTATGGTTCTATGATAGAATAGGATGCTTATTAATGCATAAAGGTTTATTAAGTAAAATCACATATATACAGTACTCAATATGTACTTACATCACTGTTGTCAACTTCTTTATCATTAATAACAAATCTATAGGTAGAATTTGGTGATAAGCTTTCAGCCTGAATCCAGAAACGAACTTCTCCTTTCTCAAGAACCTCATAAGCTAATTCTGATTTCAGAGGTATTGCTGCAGAGAAAAAAGCAATCAGAAGTCAATAATGCATAAATCATTCTGAGGAAAAAGACTGTTGTAGTAAAATATTACTATCTCCCCATTATTTACGGAATGCTAGGTACAGAATAAATTTTATGCAGGGAAAAGACGTCTAATGCAGTCTTTAACTGATTTAAAAAGTAATTTCTCAAAGGGAGAAAAGAATTTACAGCTTAGAGTTTGCATATTTTTTAAGGAATTGGCTAGTAGCAACCCATAGTCTATTGTCAAAGTTAAATTCAAAAGACTTTTAGGCAATGAGGATTTCATTCAATGCAAACTAGTGCTCTTGTAAAGAGTAATGGAAATGGAAATATAACGACCCAAGTTCTTTGAAAAAAGAAGCTGCCGTTTTCTCAGGAAGAACCTTTTTGGAACTCCAGTCATTAGTATGTAATTATATTTCTTCTAGAAGTGTCAAATAGACTCATATCTTTAACTTACTTGGATTCTTTATTTCATTGCTTAATGCCATCAAGCGTTCAAGCTCTGAAATTAAGAAAAATACTCATGTTTTAATTTATTCTGAAAAATACAGTCAGAAAATGAGTGTCAAAGAAGGTACATATCAGCATCAGCAGATAATCTCCTTAAGTCTTTTATGTGAAATACCCAACTTTTCAGAAAATGATGACTAAAAAGTGAGATTTAAGGAACTTAAAATTCTGATACATGGTTTTAACAAGTGTTCCTATTTCACACATTTTCATGCACACTCTCTTATGCAAAAGAATCTAAACAAGGGATGAAACCTCTTTGAAATTCTCTATGGGATTTAAATGAAAGATGGGAGACAATAGCTTCTAAGTAGTGTATGAAGTTCCTTTATCTGCTGACTTCATTTCTGATACTGTACCTGAAAAGCTTGTTTTACTGTGGCAGGAAACAAGATTGAGTGCAGGTTAGTTTGAAAGAGGTACAGAAAGTTTATTTAATGCAATAAATCCTCATGAAGGCTGCGTGAGTGTCCAGAAATCACTTTGTTAGATTTTCATACTAACCCTATTTATCATATTCATTACTAATAAAGATTTGGAAGATGAACATTACTGCCAATTTCAAACTTACAGGTAATGTAAAGACCAAAGAAAATTAGCAAGGATTTATGACATGGTCAAGGATTTAGCAAAATTACTGGAGAATTTATAGCATTTGAGAAAGTAAATGGGTAGTGAAATAATGGTTTCCAGTGCTAAGATGAAAAATCTGATACTTGTGCAGGGATCCAGTACAAAGTATAACTTTGAGTGACAGATATAACCAGGGAAGGCATGGGCTAAGTGTGGGCTGGGAACCCACACCTTAACCTTCAGTGCTCTTCTACAAAAAAACTTCAAAGGTAGGACTGAGGGTGACAAGACCTACAGACAGGTTTCAGAATGATGCTTCAAAACTAAGTCAGAGGGAAGTGGTTATGATAAACACATATCTGTCTTTTCCTACAGTATTCATTGGAATATTAAAAATATTTCAAGTTTAGCTTCCCTAGAAGAAGCAGATACTGGTAATGGCTAAGTGTCCACATAAATGTTCCATGTCCTGGAGAACCATATTTTTTGCTGCTGCACATGGATTTCTTCTCAACACCTACTTTGAATAGGAGGTTTGACACGGTTCACACTGTGACAAAAGTCCTGCCTACTATCACACTCACACTTAGTCTCACCTTCTCCCCTTAAATCACTTTGAAAGAAGATAAATAGAGGGTTTCTCATGCTTAAGGAACTGGACATAGCAATTATAGCCTGTAGACTGGGAAAGCACCAAAGTAATTTTTGTGCTATTTAAAAATAGCAAAGTCCCCCTACTTTGCCTTTTACATCACCACCTCACAATGGTAAACCAAAGTCAGACTGCAGCAAATTCGTTGCAACTGCAACTCCAATAGAACAAAATACCTACAATGAAATAAAGCAAAACTAATCTAAATTTAAGCCAAAGGATAATTTAACCCAATGTATTCAGATCTTGTTAAAGCAACATCCTTTTTCTCACATACTTCTCACTAATTGTCTGTATCTCGGTTACATGAAACTGTATCTAGAGGCTCAAGGTCTGTCTGTCTCTGTATTAGGCTCCTTGGTAAGCAGAGATCTGATGGTAACTTTGCAGTTAATAGAGACCCAATTATTCTAAGATGTGAAAAGCTATAAAGTCAAAGCACAGCAAAAGCGACATACTAGAGAAAGAGTTTCACAAAACAGTGAAAAAAGCAACATTTTCAGAGATTTAACTGAAAGTGTAACAGTATTATAGTCCCAGCATAAAGAAAGCAATTCTAATTGGGCATATTATTTATCATTTTTTAAAAAAAGAAAATATTGCCTGAAGTTATCCCAATTTTCATTATTGTGATAATCAGAAAAATAAGTAATCACACAAAGCCTGTTGTGTGGTCTTTTTTACTTTTCCTTAATGCATAGAAAAGAATGTTCTTTTTTATTTCTTTGACAGTTTTAGTGCAGTTGAGGTGATAAAATGAAGAAAGACTTAAGATAGTAAGGACCTTACCTTCCTCATCCATAACGAAGCTGGATGAAACCCCATCTGTGTCACTAACTGAGATAGAATAAGTTCCCAAGTCTGATTTATCAGGATTTTTGAAGTACAGCTTAGAACTAAAATCACCAATAAAAAAGGATATAATTAGAGGGGTTTCTCATGTTGTTGAGATTTTAAACACAACTACTAATAATTTGATAGACTGGCATGACTTACTGATTTCCTTCTGTTTCAATCTTAAACTTATCAGAATCATCAATCTCCTCATATGATTTACCCCATGCAAAATGAGATGCGTCTGTAGCTTCTTTGCACTCAAAAGCCAGGTAAATATTACCCTCATCATCTACACCAGAAAAGATTTCTTTTGTTCCTGCAAAACAGGAATCAACTCAAATGTCAAGGCTGCATTTTTCTTTTGAGCTGCAATTCAGAGATTACTAAACCCATGCAAATTTTGTCCATCTTCACTAACAGATACTGATTTTACTTCCAGATCTTGAAGCACATGTCACATGCTGAGTCAGCATCACATACTAGCAAGATTCTTACTCTACACAAAACAGAGGAATACTAAAAATTATAAATGCTTATAGAGAAACAAATCTATAAAATTAAACTGAATATGAGAAAATATGAAATTTAAGGAAATCATTTTTGTCACTCTTGAAGCTTTAAAAAATGTGTTGTCATACTTCTCACTCACAGAAAGTAACACCTTTGCTTATGAGAATAAATATTAAAATAACTGATTATCAAATATTTCCCGCAATAAGTAAAGCAAAATGTTTTGACAATACTGCTCTATCCGCATGAGTTTTTTCTTTAAGTTTTAAGGCTAAGAGCTTAAATCTTAAAAGCACACTTATCTGCGCTGCAATATCAAATCAGATTGATAAAATTCCCTTCTAAGTATTTCAGTATTTTAGAAGCAGAGGAGATAAAACAGTTCATTACCTGGCCGTGCCTCAACAAGCACTGGTTCAGATATTTCAGATGACTTGCCTACTCCAGCATCATTCACTGCACGAACTTTGAAAACATAGGTATGACCCTCATGTAAATCAGTGACCTTGAACCAGATAAAGAGCAAAGCCAATTTAAAAAACAATCTAAACTCTTTGGTTACATACATGAAGATGTTAGCAGAAGTCCATGTTCAAATACACATCTTTGTTGTACTCAATCAGATGTTTCTAGAACTCAGTTTTGAATTAACACTAATGAAAATGTTACCTTAAAATAGCGCTTTGAAGTAGGTTTTTCATTTGCAGTGATCCAGTCTTCTGTATCTACTTCCTTATAGTCCACTAAATACCCAGTAATAGGGCTTTTGCCTTCATACACAGGAGCTTTCCACAGAAGAACCAGTGATGTGTTCCTAACTTCACAAATTGTGAGACCATAGGCAGGACCTAAAATATTTCAAATATAGTAAGTTCATTTCAGTATAATACAATTTTGCAAACTGGCCCTTTAGAGGCCAAAATGCATCACTTTAATTTCGTTTTGTCTGTGTTTGCTTTCAAAAATCTCATCATTTCCAAAAAAACTGGTATATGTGGTGTTTAGGTCGTTTTCCCTTCGTGGCTGTATAGAGCAATGTCTGTTTTATACAGTGAGTGACATTAGTATTCTGAAGCATACATTCTTAGCTAGATCTCAGTAACTCCATTTTAAGGGAAAGTTATTCATGTGCAAAATCCATGCAGTTTAAAATTTTCCAACAAGTAACAGAGGTTATTATTATTTAATTCGCCAGCACCACATCAAAGTTGCTTCACTGAGCCTGACTCAGGTTTATAATTTAGCATCAGGATTTTTATTTTTTGTTGGCATACATCAACCATGATCTTTCAGACTAATCCAAAACTCACTGGTACCAGTGGACTTCGGATCAGGCTTCTTGTTCCCTGACAGAAGAATTTTTCATTGTGAGGTGGATGATGATAGCCAAGAAGAGACTCTTCTAAGGATATGTATTAGGAGGACTATTTACACCAAAAACATCCTGATGTTCTATAAATAAGTGAGAGTACATACCTTTGCAGCTATCAGATTATGTTCTCCCAACTATACTTTCCTTCTCCTTCACTTAACTGTTCTAGTGCCATTCAGTTTAACTTGTAGTATTTGTTTTTTACTATACTTTTGATATTTATTTATACCAGTAGACTATAAAGGCATAATCATATCAGTTTCCTACCATGGTGAAAACACCCGTGACAGAATACTGATATTCAGCCAGATTATGTAACTGGAAGCTTATTTCTTGTGTTTTAAATTTAGAGTAAGGAAACTTGAACGTACGTGAGACTTAGGGATTCTCTCAGTGTTGTCAGTTTGGTCTAATTCAAGATATTACTTTTCCCTACAACACGTCTCACCATTTAAAAAAAAAGAAGAGTAGCAAAACCTTACAAACCTGACTGTCATTTCAGCCTACATGATCTTAACAAATGATCAATGAACATGAAATCTGTAAAGGATGCTATTCAGCAAACACACAACAAAAAACAGTAGAAAAGTGTTTCCCCACAGTGGACAAGCACATTTCAGAAAAGAAACCTGTATGTACCTGTTGCAGACCTTATGAGGACAAACACTAGATTTTCTCATGAGAAGACTGCAATTTTCCAGGAGCCTAAAGCTTTCTCTCAGGGCTCTTTAAAAATCCCAACCTAACTGTCTATATATCCACAGTTAATTAAAATTCTACTGGCAGATGCAGCTGCTAGAAATCTAGACAGTAGAAGAAAATGTGTAATGAAATATGTTCTATTCTGAGGATTCTGAGACCACAGATGTTTCACTTTTTTAAAAAAAGTCATGTAAAATAATTCATTAGCTATCATTGCTAACTCACAGAGGCTCACAGAGATACCCAAGACTAGAGTTCTGCAGAAGGATGAAATAATTATGGGCTCTGGGCAAGGAATCCATCACTCATGCTGGAAATCCTGCAAGGGGTTTTGGCCTTTCTAAGGAAACCTCCCTTCCATATCAAAAGGTGGAAGAATATTTCATTGACACTGGGAGTATATTGCAGTCACATTACATTAGTCTTCAGTATCTTTAGTAAGTCAAGGAAGAGGGTCAGCCTCTTTCTCCCAGAGTTAAATCTTAATTATTTCTTTTCATTATAGCTAAACCATAGTTTTAAAACTCATTCTACAAAAGACTTGTGAAATATTTTAACAGGTTTGGCAGTTTGAGGGGGTGGGTATGGGGGTGTTTTTTGTGGTTCTGTTTTTTAAACACAAAGAATGCAATACTCTTTGTTCAACTGGTTTCATAATGAGAACAATGTAATCAGCTAAGGAGTAGAAAGGTCAGATTGTTCATTATGAAAATGGAAATTTCACTCTCTTCATTTCCTGAAAGTGCCTTTTATTTTATTTCTTTATATATCATTTAAAATGAAGGATAATCTTCACTTGTTTACACACTAGGCAATTTCACTGATGTTTTAGAAACACTGTAGAGAGAATAAATCACAGATCCTTTCTTTAAGGAAAATAATTATTCCACTAATAATGCATTTATATTAAATATTACTAGATCATAAGAAAATGTAATTAACGAAAGGGAGTTAAGGTCAGATTAAGTATTTTATTGACAGCTTTGTTATGTCATTAAATCCAGAAAGTAAGATTTGTAAACTCAGAAGAACTTAACTAGAAAACATGGAGAAAAACTCTCCGACAAGTGGCTTTGCAAAAAAGAATCTGGACATTAAAAAGAAGTAAACTTGGAACTTAGCATAACAGTATAATGTTTCTTTAAAAAAACAAATAGAAAGGGATTGGTAAGCAGGCAAATAATTGTAGGAGGTGTGGAGTTACCATTTCTCTGGTCAGCATTGAAAAATCTTTACTTGAAACAATGTCTCTAGTTTGTGTGCTGCTAATCAAGAAAGACATGAACCAACTAGAAAAAGTTCTAAGAAGAGCAAAAAATTGTTTATGTAGAGATAAGGAATACATGATCTATGGGGACGATTGCATGAACTGGATTTAGTCAGTTTAAGGGGAAAGCTAGGGGTGTGAGAGGAAAGGAATAATCTCTTCTTCATCTCCTTGGTGGACAGGACAAAAAGCAAACAGGTTTAAATTGCAGGAAGAAAGATTCAGGAACATCAGAAAAAGCTTTTAAACTGTAAGCATAGTAAGATTAGAAATAGATCCTGTCCAAAGAGACTAAGACTCCTTCATGGGTAGAAGCCTTTAACGATGGATTAGACAAGCCTCTGTCAATGAGACAGGTATAGCTGATAGTGCATGTGGGCAAGCAGTTGAGTTAGGTGACATTTTAGAGTCTTTATTAGTAAATGATCCCGTGATCTTACTGAATTGTTTCTTGTTCCAGGCAAGAATTACTTTTTACATATAGCATAGAAAAGGAAACTGAAATTTTCCTGTCATCTTATGCTAATTATGTCCTTTTGAAATCACTAAAATTTCCAGTAGTTTTACAAAAACAGATTTAGGGGTTGGATTTTTTTTCTTTACTGACAAAATTAACTGCATGAACATTTAGGCATGAAACAGATGTGTGTAGGTGCCAGACAGCTCCTGATGACATAAACAAGTATTAGAATGGATCCTTCAATGCATGCCAAAGCTCAGTGTCATAAACAGAATTTGATTTAACAATACAGCAGTATTTTACAGCATTTTGGGGAAAAGAAGGTAGAAATATATTAAAGTGGTAGGTGCCTGTGTTTTCGTTATGGACTGTACTGTGACATGCTTTGTTTAGGCAAATGGTACTAGACATCAGAAATAGCTTCAGCAAAAGTTTTTCTTGGTATGAGCAAGGGTGTTATCATGTTATAAAATAAGCAGAATGGGCCTTCAAAAACCCTTTCATAGTTTATTTACAGAACTCGAGCATTACTGAGGGGAACCGATTCCCTAGATGTCTAATGCTTAGGCACAAATTTATGTGCTCATGAGGTAGACTAAAGTTTAACTTTCTTTTGCTGGTGGTCCTGAATTTGAAATATTTCTTTAACATTTTCTACAGAGTTAGCATTGCAGTTAACAGTCTTCAGCTACATCTACATTGCAAAACTAGAGACAACCTAAGAACAGATTTGAGTATTAGTAGTCACTTCTGCTGTATGTTTGTTAGCACATTTGTTCTAACACCTGGCTAATAATTCTCAGGTAATACCTAGGTTCAATCTAGGGGAAATACATGAATAAGGGCATGCTAGTTGAGACTGTAAGCCTTCAGCTGTGAAGTGTGAGCTGCACTGTGCTACTTGCCTCTATGTCAAGAAACGGGCCCCTGTTGTGTCTTATTTATGACCAAAAAACATAGTTTTGGAGTCTGAAACTCCAGGACTATTCTTAATAGACTGCAATTATGGTGCAGGGATGGCTATATATTGTACAGGTGGTGAGTGTGAAGCAGAGCTTGGAAGGCTGGGGGTGAACAGCTGGTAGAGATAAAAACACAGACTAAAGGCTAAAGACTTTCTTCTCTGAGCTGATGCAGGCAATGAAAGGAGGAGACACTCGGGAAGCTAAATAGAGGTCACCCACTTCCCAGGACATTCAATGGGGATGTGGCGGTAGCTTTTAGCAGGAGATCTCAGAAGCAACGGCAATCTCAATTGGTAATACAGCAGAAATGAACCAAAAGACATCCAGTAGAATTTGGCTGAAACATTACACTGACTGGATTTTAAGGAGTTTATATTGAATTAAAATTCATGAGGAACTAATCAACTTACCAGGTTCTGGCATAGTCCAGGCTTTACACTTAAAATGCTCACTGGGATCCGAAGGTTGACCTATTCCAACCAGATTTGCAGCAGCAACTTTGAATTCATAGAAGGCATCTTCTGTCAAATCCTCTACCTTTTTGAGAAAACAATTCAATATATCAAAAGCCATGATTTATATTATTTTAATAAATTAAACATTTTAAAATAAGCATTGGTTAATTAATTATCAGGCCTTACTGCTCTGCTGGAGTACTGGAAGCATCCGATTAGAAGATTTTACTCTAAAACCAGACGCTGCAGAGATCTACATTGTGCTTCCATGTTTCAGGCACATCATCCCAGGAATAACAGCAATCAATATATTGGCATGAGGGGCTGTAAAAGCTTAGAACAAAGGTCCAAGGAGCCCACTCAATGAACGACCACTAGCAGATACTTATAGGTGAGTGTTTTAACATGAAATAACCTTCTTGCATTGCTTATGAATGGCTATTCATAAGTCATTCACTAAAGCAGGAGTTCAAATAGTGTTTTGGTCTAAAGAAGTCACACTGAACTGACCAGGGAAGAAAGGGAAACAGGAAACTAAAGGAAAAGCCAATCCAATTAGTTCCACAGTGTGCTGATATAACTCTGGCAAAGATTGTCTCAGTAATTTTTTTCTGGCTTGTATGCATCTTTCTCTTAATATTACCTACCATTACAAAGTGAGGAAGTAAGCACTGGAAATGGGATGACCTGAATCCATGCTATACCTCCACAAATGTCCCTGGTAAATGAGTCTTTACTTTTCTAATGAGTTCATCACCACAACACCATCTCATTTTGAGGTCAAGATAGACAAGCTATAATGCATAAGCTTCTTGACACCCTGAGCACCTCACGGTAGCAGCCCTCTTCCATCCTTTCTCTTCCAGATCACCTAAATACAATAAACAAATCATCTACACCTCCAACCTCTGCATAATTTTCCCAAAGTTATATTTAGCCATATGTCTCAAAAGAAAGGCACAGATGAGGGTACTACTTCTAGTGAATGTACTAAACAGTTTTAGATTTTCATGAATAAATAAATGATAATGATATCCTCTGGGAAAATGTGAAATAAAAAAGGATTTTGGTGTGATTTTTTTTAATGGTAACAAACATATGATGGTGTGGTAACAAACATGTGATGGGGTAGCATCAAATACAAGACCAAAGCAAACAACATAAGCTAGGAAAAGTCAAGCACTGATACAATTTAAACAGAATTTCATGAAGATAGAGAGCTATGTAGTGTGATTCACAAGACAGAATAACAGCTCAGCCTGTAAAAATGGTTTTGAAATCCCAAGTTATTAAGGGAAAGAATATTTGGGGGTTCCCATAGAATTATTTATTCAGAGGGAGTTAAACCTTTAGTGATTTCTCATTGCTGTACTGTGTATCTTAGGGCCTTCTCACCTTGCAATATGTCATAAATTATTCTGTGCTACTAAAACCTGTCTTACTTTTATTTCCCATCAGTATTTCAGATTCCAGTCATTCAAACTAATGTATGAAGATGCATCTTCAGGCACAAAGAGAGTTACTGGCAGGGCTGAGACTTAAATATCCAATTAATTAAACTATGAATGGTGTCCCTTAATTTAAATTACTCATTTGTTTACAAATGCATTAAAAATGAAAATATCTTGAAAGCATTGTTTATTATTGCCCTTCCATGCCTATCCTACCTGCCCTTTTTTATTTCTCACCATCCGTGCTCTATCTGCTATGTCAGAGATGCCAGTTATAAACTCACTCATAAGCATACATACGCCTGAGTGTTGCTGGCTGCCTTCTCTGTATGAAATAATCTTCCTGAGCTCGTCTGCAGCATTATTTTCTACTTCAGTGTCAAATATCTGCTAAAGACTTACTTCTGCTGTGAGGTTTATAGGAAAGTTGCTGACTTGCAGAAATAATTTTAAGAAGTATTTGGGAATAAGATCTCATTGTTCAACTTAAATTATCAAGCATCAGATTGATTAATTAATTGTTATATCCTATCTTCCTAACCTTTCCTCATGGAAGTTCACATCAAAATTTTCCTGTTTTAAGAAACATTGAATTCATTGTAAGTGTAACCAGAAGTAATTTATTTCAAAATTAAAATCATGGCTCTGGTACTCTGGAAAGGAGGCAATGAGGCATAATCCTAGGTTTTTTAATATACTTCCCTTTCCAGCTGAAGGCAGATTTAGAGAGTAAGAACAGGTACAGTTAAATTTGTTCTCAGCCCATCTCCATTTAATTTACAAGTTTCCAGTTCTATTGACAGCACGATCATCTGACATCTGGTATCTGCTGGAAAGACAACACAGCTAGGTGCACACACAGTCCAGGAGGTTCCTACAGAGCACCGATGATAACTTTTTGACACATGTGGTAGAGAAGCCAAGGAGACAAGAAGGCTGCTGGACTTGTACTCACGAACAAAGGAGGACTGGTTGGGGATGTGAAGTTTGGGGGCAGCCTTGGCTGCAGTGACCATGAGATGGTGGAGTTCAGGTTCCTGCATGGAGGAAGCAGGACAATAAGTAGGATTACAACCCTGGACTTCAGGAGTGCTGATTTTGGCCTCTTCAAGGACTTATTTGGAGGAATCCCATGGCTTAGGGCTCTAGAAGGTAGCAGAGTCTAAGAGAGCTGGCTAATATTCAAGCATCACTTCCTGCAAGCTTAAGATCGGTGCATCCCTATGAGTAAGAAATCAAGCAAAGGGGGCAGAAGGCCTGCATGGATAGGTAAATAGCTTCTGGCAGAACTCAGACAGAAGAAGGTAGTTTATGGGATGTGGAAAAAGGGACAGGCCACTTGGGAGGAATATAGAGACGTTATCAGAGTATGCAGGAATGCAACAAGGAAGGCTAAGGTCTATTTGGAATTAAATCTGGCAAGGGATGTCAAGGACAACAAGAAGGGCTTCTTCCAGTACAACAGTAGCAAAAAGAAGATCAGGGAAAATGTGGGCCTGCTGCTGAATGAGGTGAGTGCCCTGGTGATGAAGGACACAGAGAAGGCAGAGTTACTGAATGCCTTCTTCACTTCAGTCTTTACTGCTAAGGCCAGCCCTCAGCAATCCCAGACTTCGGAGGCAAGAAAGTCCAGAGAAAGGAAGACTTTCCCTTGGTCAAGGAGGATCAAATTAGATATCATTTAGGCAAACCTGACACCCACAAATCCATGAACTCCAATGGGCTACACCCCTGAGTGCTGAGGGTGCTGGCAGATGTTATTGCTAAGCCACTCTCCATCATCTTTGAAAGGTCATGGAGAACAGGAGAGGTGCCTGAGGACTGGAGGAAAGCCAGTGTCACTCCAGTCTTCAAAAAGGGCAGGAAGGAGGACCCAGGAAACTACAAGCCGGTTAGGCTCACCTCCATCCCTGGAAAGGTGATGGAACAGCTCATCCTGGAGGTCATCTCTAAGCATGTGGAAGAAAAGAAGGTTATCAGAAGTAGTCAACATGGGTTCACCAAGGGGAAATCATGCTTGACCAACCTGATAGTCTTCTATGATGGAAGGACTGGCTGTGTAGATGAGGGGACAGTGGTGGGTCTTGTCTACCTTGACTTCAGCAAGGTTTTTGACACTGTCTCGCATAACACCCTCATAGGTAAGCTCAGGAAGTGTGGGTTAGGTAAGTGGACAGTGAAATGGATTGAGAACTGGCTGAATGGCAGAGCTCAGAGGGCTGTGATCAGCAACACAGTCCAGTTAGAGGCCTGTAGCTCATGGTGTTCCCCAGGGGTCAGTGCTGGGTCCAGTCTTGTTCAACTTCTTCACCAGCACCCTGGATGAAGGGACAGAGTGTACCCTCAGCATGTTTGCTGGTGATACAGAACTGGGAGCAGTGGCTGATACCCCAGAAGGCTGCGCTGCCATTCAGCGAGACCTGGGCA
>JAVJGI010000062.1:22531681-22544971 GCA_035590275.1 Ibycter americanus
GGCCAGGTTGGATGGGGCTTTGAGCAACCTGGTCTAGTGGAAGGTGTCCCTGCCCATGGCAGGGGGCTTGGAACTAGATGCTCTTTAAGGTCCCTTCCAACCCAAACCATTCTGCAATTTTGTGATTCAGAGAAGAGGCTGCAAGGAAGAACTCAACTTTTTCATCCCATTTCTCTCCAGACTACGTGCACTACATGTCCCTCTCAGTATAAAATACATGGGCAAGAGGTGAAGGTGGAGGAACAGCCACAGCAGCAGTACTACCATTCTTGAATGGAGTGTATTAACTCACCTGGTTCCTCTGCCACAGCCATCTATGCATCAGCAGAAAGGCAGGCATCCCACTGCCTTTTCACAGCCCAGGAGCGCCCTGGCTTCAGGGGCAGAGTATGCTGCAAAATGTCACAAATAGGGACCAAAGCAGGAACAGTTTCACTCTACCTTTTTTATTCTGTTCAGCTCCACAGGAAGAAAACATTCTGCTCATATGGAGCAAATGCAGTAAAAAAATGAAACAGTCAAATAGTGCACTGTGCAGTATTAGCCAATATCACAAGGTGCTTTACTTATGCAAAAAATGAATTAATTTCCCATACCTGATGGGATGAATCATCTTTTTCTCCCTCCCCACTTGAACTTTTCTCTTCAGAGAAAACTAAAGCTTAAACAGCTTTTCCCCAGTAATAGATGGGAGTTTATGGCAGAACCAAAAATAAAGCTAGGTGTTCCTAATGCCTCTGTTTCCTATTGCGAGAGCAGCAGAAGCTAACCGTAATTCCATTGTTCAGTCATTGCTCATACAATTAGCTGCCTTTTTCTTTTTTAGGCTGAGCATGTGCAAGCATATGTAGGAGTCAGAAAAAAACTTCAACAGGAAACTGTTTCCTGGGTAATCTGCACCTACGATTTCTTGCTGCTGAGAATGCATCAGGTAAGCCTTCTTTTGCTCCCTACACTCTCTTCCCCTTCCGCTGCCATCAGCCATGGCACAACAACGCAGGGAGTCTCTGCGCAGCTCTGTGGAACATGAACTGCTGCAGTCACTCAACTGGCTGGGCTCATCTGCCTTTTTTAGTGCCCTCAGAGAGCAAGATAAGTTCAAAAAAAGTGACTCCATTGCCTCAATCGCTTCTCATTCAAACTGCACATGAGGAAGCCCTGGGACTGATGAGGAAACCTACAGTACATTCCAGCTGCTTCAAATACAGTAGCAACATCAAGAGTAGCCAATGCAAATACTGGGGGTTTTTCACTGCCCCTTCAAAAATAACTTCTTTTACAAGTTCTGTTTTACCACATGTAAGCTGAGCTATTTTCTCGGCTCTTGGGAGTGAAGGGCAACCTTGTAATTTGAGTAAGAGGAAGCCTGGAACTGTGCTTTCCCCAGAGACCTACAAATGAGCAACAATTGACCCTCTGCACCTCTGGTTCTTGGGAGAGGGGATACACAGCTTCCCTCCTTTCAGCGGGCGCTGAGCCAGGCAGCCTGGTCAGAAAAGCAGTGGGAGCCAGAACAAATTCTGCTCCCCATGTCCTTCCAGTCATGGCTTACAACAGGGAGTATGAGGTGAGCAGCCTCTGCTGCTTCCTCTTCTTGGCTGGAAGTACAACGCCCCTTTCTAGATTGGGATAAAAGCATGCTATCAGCATATATCGTGATACATATACTGATACACACCTATATACCGACGACCTGCTTGAAAAGTCTAACAGAGCAATGACAGCAAGCACGTTGAGTTGAATGGCAATGTGTCCTCCTTGCCATTAGTATGTCAGGCAGCTGAGTAACAGACAGCAACTGCTTGTAGGGACTGGGCTTTTCAAACAAACATTACATATATCAATACGCACTGTCATCATACCTTTATACACCAACTCTGTCAAAGGCAAACCAGAGTTGGACACAGCCAGAATCTACATTTAAATAACACTTGACTAATTCAACTAGTGCTTAACAAGGAGATACAAAGGAAGTTGCTGATGAATTAATGGGTTTCTTTCAAATTTTTTTTCCATTAGCATTTTGACACTTTATTGTGTTTTAGGATGGCGTGATAGAGTACTGCACCACCAAGGTATGTTATCAAATCACAGTCAGAATCAGTATTTGCTTTCAAAAGATGTGTAGGAGCACAGAACTAGAGTGAGAATGCAAAGGAAAGAGGTTCAGCTTCTCTTAATTAGCCTGCGGAAGTTCCCACACAGCACTGCTCCCAGTCCAGGAAATCTCTCATAGACCTGTGTGACTTTGAGTTTTCCTAATGATTTAAATCATATTTTTAAGAAGACTGCCTGCCTAGAACTTCATTATGATCTAAAAGGAGACCAGCAATGATGGCAAAAATTGTCTCTACTTGCATTCCCTAATGTTATTATTAATCTCAGCTTTTGTTTCTCTGATTCTAATCAAGATTCAGCATTTTCTTTAATTAGAAAAATATGGGAGAGACATATAATCCATCACTGCAGATGACAGATTCATTTGCTGATGTAGAATGGGTAAAAATTGCAATTTGCTACTCACAAACTGCAATGCTTTTTCACATGTGGAAAGAACTGCAAAGCAGTAGAGGGGGAAAAAAAAACCCACCAAAAAAACCCTTCACCTGTAATGCACTAACAAGCTGTCAATAAATTAGGCCCTGACCACTGATATAATGGTTTCTAAATGGTGTGGGAATTAACTTAATTCTGCAGCAGTTTGTGTTCTTGCTTCATTCCTCAGAGACCTCCTACCTGGTCAATACTTTAATCCTGCAGTTACTTTTCTTGTAGCCGCAGTCTGCAGTGACTAAAAGCCAGGTAAGCTTAACAAAAGGTGCAGAACTCTCTCTTACCTTAAGTCTGCATCACGACTAATTTAATTGCTCGCAACTTTATTTCCTTAGGAAGCAAACAGCTTGTGGTTTATCATATCATTCTGCCAATAAGAAGACTGATTAAGTCTTCCCCACTTCATCTAGAAACTCAGGGATTTATTAAGGGAAAAATTAGCAGGCTAGGGAAGAAAAGCCTGCCTTCTGAGGAAAGGAAAAGGAGTTTCATTGGTTTCCAGTAGGTAATTTTTACATATTCACAGGCCTCCTGTATGAACTCTTGGACTGTTCAACAGAGAGAGAAATATATGCAACCTGCAAAGAACAAAACAAAACAAAAAGGGGGGGGAGGGGGGGAGAGGTTGACATGAGAAAAAAGTGACAGGAGAAAAATAGAAAGAAAAAAAAAACCAGGAAATAAATAAAAAGGGGGAGGAGAGAAAGACATCACCTTCAAAACTCTCCATGCACAAGCTGCTCACTGGGGAATTCATCAAGAACCGGTGCTGTCAGCACGCTAAGAGAGCACAGCAATGAAGGGCTTGGCATGAGGCTGCCAGGCACGTATTGTTTCCTCTCTCACTCCCAAGGACTCCTTATCAGGACAGCTGTCATTCAGAGGATACTCACTCAGCTCCTTTCTGTTGCTGCTTACTGCTGGAGTGACCTGCCAAGCAGGTGTCACTGCTGTGTCAGGCCATGCTTCCCTCCCTCCACAGCTGAGCTTCCTCACTAATGGTTGCTCCCGGTGGTATTTATGAGATGCAGATGCTCTTCACACTCCTTTCAGAAAGAAGCCTGCAGGTACTGCCACATCTGAGTAATAAATGCCTATTGCTCTCCTGACCTACTTTTAGCCACATAGTTTTACTTAGACTATGAATTCTTTCCCTTCTGTTTACAGGTGCCTAGACAACACACTCCTGGAACAGGAAGGGGGTGTGTTTCTAGGCACGGTTCCAGTATTAATAGTTACTAATTTGAGCTACCTTTGAACCCACCCACAATGGGTACATCTGTCTGTAGGTTGTAAACTCATGTTCGGTGACACTGTTATTTTGTGCACTTGATAATTACTCGGTATGACATGGGAGTTCCCAGGTATACCTGACTTCCCTGCATGTGCAGTCTAAGAACTGAAGCAGATTTAGCTTTCCAGCAAGACTTCTGTGCCTTCAGGAGAATACAAGTCAACACCATCTGCCTCCAGATGTTTTCATACAAAATCTTTTGTGATTTTTGAAGTCCAATACATGGATACAAGTGATGCTAAAAACATGCATTGTACCCGGAAAGAGATGATAACAGGGGGTCCTCAGTACCCAAATCAAGAAGACTTTGGAACCTGAACCCTTTGTGCTACAACTGGTGGTTTCAGTGTTTCAGAACTGGAAAATTAATCCTGTGACATGGCACAAATTATTGGACACAGCCACATCATTTACCAGACTGTGGATACACCTGAAGCTTGAGCCTGGGGCCCCAGCGTCCCGAGAGATGTAGGTGCAAAATGTTCAATGAGCCAAGCAGAACTATATACCTGAGACAAAATTTCATTGGCACTAAGCTTCCCAATATCTACTTTACAGAACAGAGAAAAATGGTAGAGTTAAAAAGTTTATGTTCTAGTAAAATTTAAAAAAATACACATTGGAGTTAGTGATTGCCTGAGTCTTATTCTATCAGAGCTTTTCTTTCTCTTTCCCAGTGAAGGTCCCTAGTAAATTACAACAGACTGAAAACTCTGGGGCTGAATGGAAGAAATTTTCTGGCAATCGAAGAGGTTTGGTTGAGTTATTCCAGGTTTACCCTGGTTTAACAAGTAGCAGAATTTGGCCATTCTGAAGAAAATGTAAGAAAGCTGGAAGAGGTAGACCTTGCGTATTGGGCAACTAAGGAAATAATGGAAATTACACCAAGTCCAACCCCACCTAGTCTCCCTATTAACCTTAGAGTTTTCAGGCAGGTTATATGACTTCATTTCAAGCAAACTATCTGATGAGAAAGTAAGTAGGAGACAAAGTACAAAATTCAAGTTGTGTTTGATTCTGCTTTTACTTACACTGTCGTAAATCTACTCCAGCCAAAAACCTGACATGTGTGACGTAAGATGTGAGAGTATCCTGGGAAAATCTACATGTAACTTTTATAAATAAATAATGTGCTTTAACATACTGACAAGGGGAAAAAAAAGGGAAAAAAAACCTAACTGAACTGAAGTTTACACTAATCTGCTGTTAGGGAAGTGCTTTTACTGCAGAATATTTCATGTTCCTGATACCCAGGGCACTGTGAAACGAAAATAATCCCTTTTGCTTAGCCTTAGAAACATTTCATAAACATTTCACCTTTGTGATAAGCCATATAATTTTGTCTTTGCCTTACAAGAACAAATATCAAACTGTTTACTGATTGGATGGATGACAAAGAAAAAACACAAATTACCCAGAAATCCCTAAGGGGCAGCATAAGCTTTTTGTATGTATTTATTTTATTACAACATAAGCTGGAGTACATAAAAAGCTTTACGTATATATACTTCAAAAATGAAACTGTTAATACATCAGTTACACATATCATTCACATGAATTGTGAACAGTGTCTAAAGCATTTGCATTAGTTAATCTGTTGTAAGTGGCAGCATCAACATTGCTATTTCAGAATTTCACAAATTTGTCCAAGGTTTATCCAGTAAGACTTAAAAGCAAAGCACGAGACTCCTGCAAAAAAGTAGCTTATTAAACACTGTGGTTGTTTAAGATGTATTGCAGGTGCAAAACGATAAGACTAACAACATAACTGGTAAAAATTTGGGCTGTTTAAGAAATATTTGAAAAAAAATGGTGCTGTCGTCATCACTGCCTCAATTACCAACTCTGGTTTCTCTTCCCTGCTATTTGTTTCAACTGGATATATAGTGGGTATTTTTGACTCCCAATTCTCTTCTTTCCTATCCCTCTGCCCCACACTCCCGTTTCTTCCCATTGAGTAATTTATGAAATTTAGAGAGTCACCAAAATAGCCTGCTGTCATGATTTAACCCCAGCCGGCAACTAAGCATTGCCCAGCCACCTGCTCACTCCCCACCGGTGGGATGAGGGAGAGAATCAGAAGGGTAAAAGTGAGAAAACTCACCGTTTGAGATAAAGGCAGTTTAACAGGTAAAGAAAAAGCTGCGCATGCAAGCAAAGCAAAACAAGGAATTCATTCACTACTTCCCACCTGCAGGCAGGTGTTCAGACATCCCCAGGGAAGCAGGGCTCCGTCACGCTTAATGGTTACTTGTGAAGACAAATGCCGTCAATCTGAATGTCCCCCCCTTCCTTCTTCCCCCAGCTTTATATGCTGAGCATGATGTCATATGGTCTGGGATATCCCTTGGGTCAGATGGGGTCAGCTGTCCTGGCTGTGCCCCCTCCCACCCTCCCAGCTTCTTGTGCACCCCCAGCTCACTGATGGGGTGGGTTGAGAGGCAGAAA
The DNA here is from genome assembly GCA_035590275.1 of Ibycter americanus. Taxonomy (NCBI): domain Eukaryota; kingdom Metazoa; phylum Chordata; class Aves; order Falconiformes; family Falconidae; genus Ibycter; species Ibycter americanus. Next base: position 22,537,977 of record JAVJGI010000062.1, read on the forward strand.
AGGCCTTGATGCTGTGCAAGCACTGCTCAGCAGTAACGAAAACATCCCTGTATTATCAACACTTTTGGTCACAAATCCAAAATATACCCCATACTAGCTACTATGAAGAAAATTAACTCTATCCCAGCCAAAACCAGCACACCTGCTGATTCCTAATACTGATGGGTTCATTCCAGCAGCTCTTAGCATTCAGTAGGCCAAAACAAATGAAAGGTGTGCGATTATATATTGAGTACACAATTTTACTGAGCTTTTGTGTCAATCTCTGCTTTTAGTAGCAGTAATGTAAAGTCAGAATAGTAATTACTAAATGTGTGGAACCATTACTACAAACTTGCATTAAATTATCTCAGAGTAGGAGTTGAGGCAGCAAATATACTTAAATAAAAACACACATTGCTACAATAGTACTCAGGCTCATACTGGTAATAGCTACACAGAGATGTTCTGTTAAATCCAGTGTGAATCTGGTGTGCAGAATAATAGCAGACAAAAAAAAGAATTTCTCCTTCCTGTGCTTTCTTAAGTTTCCCAGGAGCAATGCCACTGAAAAAAAGGCCCGAAGATACAATTCTGTCTAAATCTTCTGGGTTCATTCAGATAGAAAGTACTACATGTCAGTCTAGACACAAAGCAAATCACCCCAGCACCACTGTTAAGCTTTGTGAAAATGAAGGGTAACACATCTACGGAGCTGTCAATGGAATGGACACCGTAATGCAGGAAAAAGCAATAAGGCCACTCATGAATAGCGAACATCAGGATACAACACTCTGAGAGCCAATCAAACAGCACAGGAGAGTTACAGCTTTCATGTGAATAATTTATTCTTTTACCACTTTAAATTTTACCAGGTACTTATTTACAAATTTATTTTTGTGGACAGAATTTACATCTGCTACTGCACAATTTTATTCATTAATAGAGTATGATTAGCATCCTTCCCATGTTGCTTAACGATGCCTGTTTTGATCAAGTAGAGTTATTCTTTTGCCAATTATTTCTTTGACTTAGTTTCCAAGTGTAAACAGAATTTGTACACATGCCTTTACTGCAATTAAGATTTCTTTTATGGAACCAGTTAATAGATTGAAATAGTAAAGTTCCGTCTATTATTAGCATTTGCTAAGGAAGCTTGTTTCTTTATTGAAGCAGGGATTTAGGTTTAGATGCAATGAAGGCTTTAGGCATTTGCATATTAGGCACTGCAATGCCTCTCTACCAAGGCATCACCCCTGAGAAGAATCTGAATTATGTGCTTGGCCTCCCAGTACAGTCTACGGAGTCCCTCATCTCAGACTGGCAACCCAAAACACAGAGCCTGTCTGGAAAAGCTTTCCACTGAAGAAAACTTGCCCAATTGCACCAACATGCACTAAATGTGTCCTGAACTACCCATCCAGGAGCTGGAACCTGGTATCTACCCAGAATGCAGTGTGCAGGAGCCTGTGTGTGCTTTTGAAAGGATTTGCGTGAGGTTCATTCCTGAAAAAGAGCTGCAGGACGTGGTCCCAATACTCTTCTTCTAAACAGTCATCTAGATTTCAGAACACACGCACATGAAGTGGAAGGCCTGAGTTCAGTCCTTACTCAGCTTAAGGGAATTCAAGCCTACATCCTCTAGCAGATGACCTTGAAAACAGGATTACCCTAGCGAGGAAGAAGCAGAAAAATTATCTCCTGCACATCCTATTAAAAGTGGGATAAGGGGACTGTGAGATTCATGGAGAAGACAGCAGAGAGATCTGCTAGTCTCAGATCACTCCGTGAGGATGAGGGTTTGAATTCACTTACCTGGATAATTTCTGAGATTTTTAGCCAAATAATGTATAATACAAAACACATACATATTTAGAGATCAGGGATTAGCTCCAAGAGGTCCTTCAATCCATTGCCAGTCAGGCAGCCAGAGATGTGGACTGAATCCTTGAAGGCTAAGAAAGCGAACAGTATCTCCACATTCCCATGCAAATACAGTAGCCTTCAGGCTATTAGATAAAATAGCTGTTTTAAAAGCAAAACATATGCAAACACAATTTGAGAGTGACCTGCCCCTCTAGTTTGTACCATAAAACCATATTTACACCAGTGGCTTCTGGGTATTGCATCATCTGGTTTCAAAGGAGTTGAGGCAGTAGCTAGGTAGGTTTGTAACTGCTCAGCGGTGAATGGGTGGAGGGGAACTGCTCAGCACCTCCGCATGTCAAAGGGACAGTTAAGTTAAACTGGAGAGTTCTGGGATGACAATTTTGGTGTTCAGATGCCTGAAGCGTACCTAAATTCTGGGTTTAATACCCACATTTATTAGGGTTTTTTTTGGATACACCGAAGATATAACTGGGGGAAAAAACAGCTCTCAGCAAACCTGCCTCAGGCTTAACAGGGAGGAAACAGAGGCCACAGAGTAGGAAATCTGGCTAGAAACATGCCTCTCTTGTCAATCATCAGGCTGTGATTAGGCAAAGAGGTACAAAAGAAACAGGTTTGACAGACAGCTACTAATGAAGACCAGATTTTGCCCTCATTTACACTGTGTAAGCAGTGAAAGCAAGTAAGCACTTGATTCAACCTTTCTTACAATAGCAGCTAGCGAAAATACAAACCACTGCAGGTTCATAGAACACTTATTACTGTAAAGATTATTTCCAAATGTATTTCTTTGTGGTGTACAGCAACAAATTTTGAAAGAAAGGATATGTTTCATTCTTTCCTGAAAGTCTGTGGCTTTTTTTCGTGGCTTAAACCATGGAGACTTCCCAAAACTCATTTAGAAGCATTTTCAAGCATTAGCAGGAATGAAAATGCTTAATTAATAGGAATGCAAAAGCTGGCTTGATTCCTCACTATGCCATGGTATAAAAACTATACTACTTAATACTTTGAACTATGAAATAGTATTTTATTGTAAGATAAAACAGGTATTTCCTTGTGTGTTCCTGGTAACTCTACTAATTCAAAATCTGGCTTAGTGCTTATGTCTTTAGTTTAAGTATACACCTAAGTGTTTCACTACACAGCTTGAAATACTTTCTACAGTTAGTAAAAATGATGCTGAAGGCAAACACATAATTTTTCTTTCCTGCTCAAGCTACAATGCTGTACTTTAACTTAGAATCAACACGTCCAAGGATTCTTGTCTGAGAATTAATTCCATCATTCAGTGAAAAAAATATATTTCTTTGTGAATCATTAACGAATATGCCATCTGTGGTATTAAATTCCACTGCACCAACCTGTACTGATGCTAAGATAAGCATCACACTCTGCAGGCTGCTACACACACTACAGCCACTACCTGGCTGATGCATTAATTAGCTCACTAGGGAATAGGTTCACTTGGCTAAGAACTTTCAGGGCTGGACCACTGTTTTCTACAGGATGGCTAACCAGATCAGCTGCATTAAAACCCTGTGCAAGACAGATGGAGGAAAGGAGAGAAAAAAAACCCCAAAACAAACAATAAACCCAACATGAAAGTGAAGGAAAAAAATATCTATAAACCTCACTATTCTATTTTGTGTAGATGGTGTCTCTTAGGACAGAGCCTGCTGCCTTCCTTTGGAACTAGCAATAATGTACAAGAATGCTAATGTCCTGTTTAACAGAAACATCTTAATAAAACATAAAAAGATCTGCTTTCTTTGATGTAAGATCTTTCTAAAATATGAATCTATACTAGAGCTTTGAGTATAAACAATTCCCTTCCACAGTCCACACCAGTTCCAGGCTGAATTACCAATAGCAAAAACACTGGTTATCTTTTTCAGAAAGGGTTTCTCAGTGATTTACCATAAAGCTAAAACATTTGCCTTGCCTACTGATTTTTTTTTTTTAATATATAAAACGTATAAAATAAATGCATGTGCCCTTTTCAACACAGTCTGTCTGCGTAGATGGTTTACACTTTTCCAGTTCAGAGTAACATGACAAAACGTATGCTCCAGCTTTCCATGGGCAGGAAGAAGCTTTGTATGGTTGTCTCTCATTAGGACGCTGCTCCACAAACAGCGCTTTTGGGCGGTTCAGAATCCCAATGACAACATATGTCATCAGCATGTACTGCAATTAGCAATGACTTATTGATTACAGCAATCGTTAGATCAAAATAAATAAAGCAGTCTCTCAATCAAAAGATAGGAAAATCACATCATGCTAGTGCACAGTATAATCAACATGTGTAGCGCATTCCAATTTTCTATGTCCTCCTTTGATGGTCTTGCACTAAGTTGGAAAAGCCTCTTGTCAGAGGTTACTGAACATACAGTGAAACATTTTAGCTGTTTGCAGTCAGTTTCAAAGGATTTACATTTGGTTTATGTTGATCTTCCTTGACTTGCAATTAATTAAAGAGCAGCTAAAGTACAAAATATTTTCCCCAACTCTAGTGGCATACATGGTCATGTCAATTGGTTGCAGTCTGAACAGCTACAGTTCATCTTTGTTATAATTTAAAATATCTGATAAAAAAGGTAATAAAATGATGCCTTTTTATACAGAAATCACTGCCTTTTTCAAATAAAGAACATATCAACATTTCATATCTGCTATAATATGCCACATTTTAAAAAGGTTATGTGCCTTTTTTTTTTTTTTATTTTTTTTATTTTGTATTCCAAATACAAACATGTGGCACACATTTATGTTACTCAGAACTTTAAGTCTGGTATCTGTTAAATCATTTGTGGTTGAAATTCCTGGGACCTCACAGTGTCACGTCTTCCTTAAACCATCTATTGCACCAGAAATGAAAGGCTGTGATGGAGATGTTCTTCCTATACTTTTCTAACACAGGAAATAGTTAGTTTAACATAAAAAACAAATGCAGCCAAGCTACATTGCCAGCAGTGTTTATCCCTCAGTATCATCCCAGAGAGAAAGAAAACAAATGGCAGAAAAGGCTCCAACCCAGATTACAGCTACATGTAAACACGCGACCAACACCAACTGTCCCATTATGACACTGTTGTCAGGAATTTTTTAGAAATCCAGGTGTAGAAAAGTTTTCCCCAGATTGGGAATTGGCACAAACATAATCCAGAGATTATCCTTTATAGCAGCTTTTCCTTTCATGTGCTTGGCTTTTCACACAGAGCACAGCAAACACGGGAAGAGTTACAACCAAGTGACTCCAGCTCAATATCCTGGGAGCAGAGAGGAGGAAAGAGGGAGTCCCTTCTCTCTGCAGACCTGCCAGAGAGGGTTCCCTCTGTAGGGGGAAGTTTGTGGGTCCCCCACAGCTGCAACGCAGCTTGCCACTTGGGAAGCCAGAGCCAGGCTGGCCACTTCACAGGGGGAGGGAGCCCTCCTGGTCCCCTGCTTTGTCCAGCCTCTCGGGCAAGGTGAGCACGAAGGGTAGGAGGACACCCTTGGCATCCAAGGGAGCTTTAAGAAGCTCCCCGTCAAAGGTGCCCTTGAGCCCGCCATCCGCTTCCACCTCGCCATCCTGGGCTAGGCTGAAGCGGAGGGTGCCGGTCCGGTTGACACAGTAGATGGTGTTGCCCAAGGGGGCACAGCGGAAGGGCTGGATGGGGCCACTGCTGGGCCGCAGGCTGGCACACTGGCTCCAGCGCTTGGCCACAGTGTTGTACCGGAAAACTTCGACACCACCTCCAGTCCCGCCACCTGGGCCCTGCTCCCCACCACGGCCACTGCTCACATCAAAGCGGTAGATGAAGCTCTTGAAGGCCACCATGTCAGCAGAGCGCCGTCGGCTGCTGTTGTAAGGGCACTCCTGCCACTCGTCACGCTTGGGGTCATACTTGAGCAGGCGGTAGAAGAGAGAGCCTCCTGACACATAGATCTCTCCATTGCAGGTGGTGGCCTCGTGAGCCACGGCAAAGGCACCCTTGGGCAGGGGTGCCACAGGGCTCCAGCGGTCAGCCCGTGGGTCATACCTCTCCACAGTAAAGAGGCACTCGCCCCCCACAGCATAGAGGTAACCATCCAGGGCCAGCAGCTTGAGCTGTGAGCGGGGCTGAGCGAGTGGCCGCACCTGGCTCCAGGTATCGGTGAGGGGGTTGTAGCAAAAGACCTTGTCAGAAAGGCGGGCCCGGGGCTCACCACCTGCTGGCCCTGCCACGATGCCCCCTGCTAGGAAGAGGTAGTTGTGGAGGACGCACATGGCACAGCCCTTGGCATTGGCCTCCTCAGGCAGGCGTGTCAGCACTCTCCACTCACCGCTGGCCTCCTGGTAGCAGTGGATGAGGGAGCCACTCTCCTCCAGTGACACCACAGAGGAGGGGCTCTGCGGCCGGCTGCTCTCACGGCTCTGTGGCCGGCTGCCGCCACCCAGCCGCTCGAAGGCATCGCTGACCTCAGCCACCAGCAAGCAAGGCCGGCCGGCCTCCATGCGCCGCTGCAGAATGAGGTCCCGCTCAGTGCCACTGAGGCGGCCGTAGACACTGGGCTCCCGCAGCACCTCCAGGTAGTGGTCGCTCATGAAGCGGTAGGCGGCCTCCCGCAGCTCTGCCAGCCGCTGCTTCTTGGCCAGGCAGAGGAGCTGGTAGCAGTTGTTGAGGCGGAGCTGGGCGCGCATGGCCTCGGCAGCACAGTGCAGCGCACAAGGCATCTGGAGGACGCGGGCGCCGCTCACCACCTCGGCCAGGTTGTCGTGCCGCACCTCGCCCATGCGGGCTGTGTACACGTAGTCGATAAGGAGCCGCAGTGCCCCGTAGCTCACCCCTTTCACGCGCAGGACGTCCCGTGAGGCGCGGGCACGAAAGTAGTCGCTCTTGGCCGCCAGCACCGACTTGTGTGCGCGGATGCGACGCCCCGACACCTCGATCACTAAGTCGGGCTCCTCCGCCGGCCGGTTCCGTGTCCCCACCGCCTCCTCTTCCTCCTCCTCCGGCTGGCAGGCGGCGTTGTTGATCTCCCACTGGCTCTCCACCACCCGGCCGCCAGCAGCGGGCGGCTGCGGCTCGGCTGCGGTGGCGCTGAAGCACAGGGAGGAGCTGAAGCCGCAGGGGGCGGCCGGGGTGGGCGGGGGCGGCGGC
>JAVJGI010000062.1:22545089-22560224 GCA_035590275.1 Ibycter americanus
GCGGAGCGGCCATCACCTGCGGGGGAGACCGGAGAGCGCTCAGCTTCGCGCGGCCGGGCCCCGCTCCCCCTTGCCGGCTTCCCCCCCGCTTCCCCGGCTTAATATTCCGAGCCGCCGTTCTCGCAGGCGGGGCTGCCACTGGTTTCCGGGGCTAAACCCGTGCTTCTCCTTTCCCTGGAGGATCCACCCTGCGGCTCTGCCGCCTCCCGCTACCCGGGGCTAACTGCACTAGCTTACCCCCCGAAAACCTGACCTCTTCCCGGTGCGGGGATCGCCCCGATGAGCACCTCAGCAGCCTGAAAAGCAATTCTGGTTTTCCTGTTGCGATGCAAAAATTCTAAGCATTTTGCACACACTGCATCCTTTTCATGACAACTGGTCCCTACGCTATGCTGGGCAGTGAGGAAAAACGTCCATTAAAGGCAGATACATTGGAGTACTATCATAATTTATGCACCTTGTGCAACTACTTCAGTGGAAGGTAGTGGTTGCAATCTATTCTGGAAGGAGATTCCCTGCTAGCCGAGTTTTCCTTTATATGACCTTCGTGAAGGTTTCTTCATGTCACTGCTCCTCATTGGCATTCCCCCTGTTCAAAAGAAAGTGTAAAAATTCAGTTAGTTTTAAAATCGGTATCTTCTCAGTTCACTCAGAAGTTTGGGACTATTAGAGTTATGTTTCCTTTAATGGGGTATCTATAGTATCCCAAAGTCACCAGAAGTATGCACATAGATTCTAATTGTTTACAAAACACACCAAAGGATTTTTTTTGTTGTTACGAGAAAAGCAGTCCGACATGTATGTAACAGCATATGTAGCTGTAATGCATTAGCAAGATGTAAATCAGGCTTCATAGGGACTGGTTCATGACTGAAAGATTTATGGCTTCTGTTAATAAAAAGTAGAAGCGAGCAAAAATCACAATAGATAATTAGAACAAGAAGTTTCTTCTGGGAAAATGGCAGGCTACAGGGCATGTCTGTAAGTAGGTTAGTCCCTGTCAGCACAATCACCACCCAGTTGAATCTTCATTTCACAAATGTAGTTTTTAGAATTTAGCAAAGTGCTGTTTGTTTGTCTCATGTTTGTTTATGGATTTCCCAGGCTTGGTTTAAGTTTTGATGAATGATGCATGAAAATTGCCCAAATGTACTTAATTCCATTTAATAAGTATCTGCGGCTCTGATTCTATTTTTAAGGAGGTTATTAATTTCCATTAAAATCCCCATTGGCAGTTTTTTCACAGTCCTCAAGGAACACTCATTTCTATGTAAAATATACCTTGTGACTTCTTTTCAGCAGAGATGATTAATTTACCTTATTAAAATAATATTAGAAAAATCTAACTTTTTTTTTTTTTTTTAATGAAAGCATAATTGGTAGGTGACATTGTCTGGAAATTCCTGACACAGACATGAAAACTAGAAGCCTATACTTGTGCAAGCAAACTTCACTTAAATGATAGTATCAGTCTTCTCTTACAAGTTTTTACTTTGTGCACTTGCCCATGAAGGACCTTCTACTACATTTGATCACATTCAGTTACACAATAAATCAATACAGAGGTTTGATTTCTGGATATTTGGGCCTTTGAGACCATAACAACGTTTCAACAGCATTTGAAAACTCCTTACGAAAATGAGTAGATTTCACAAACTTTGTCTTTCTTATCTGGGTGTTTAGAAATCTGGCACTTAGAAACTTTCTATGACATTTTATGAACTTTGGATAGCCTTAGTGGCAAATTTCCTGGGGTCCAGACCCAAACTCGGCAGGTTATGCTTTACTGACTTTTCCACAGCTTTAACTAGACAAGGAGAATGCAGCGATCTGTGTGTACACTCCGTGTGTCTGTGGAAAACACACTGATTCATTAATAATTTCAACTGGGCAGCAATCCTGTCGATGTAATTTTGTTTTTCAGTAAGTCTTCACAGAACTGAATTCACTATGTAACCATTTTTTATTCCAATTTATTATGCTGTAGACATTGAGATTAATCTACTTTCTGCTCCAGGCCTTCCAGAGCCCCAGTCATCAGCTTTGTTTAAGAGCTGCTACTGTAGCCGATACTGGCAAAATTACAAAGGTCAAATGGAGATGCTTAGAAAAACACCTACAATGTCAAGCTCTGATACACTGTTATATTAAGAAAATTGCTACCAGTACCTCATTTGTAATATAAGTAATTGAAACATTTAGTGTCTCTGCTCTTTCTTGGGCGGAGTGCCCCGAGATTCAACCCTTGTCTCACTACAGTTCTGGATAGCTTGACCTCCTCAATCATGAGTATCCAAAGGGTGCTAATAGACTTTCCCCAAATTCTCCCAACTTTATCATCTGTCCTGGATCCAGACACACCTCACTTCTCACTTCTCCTACTTATGTTCCCCCTCTACAAGAAGGAATGAGTAGCTTCAGATAAGTTCAAGTTCTCAGTCTTCTGTTTGATTTTGCAAGTGAAACTATAAAGGACAAATGAAAGAGAATGCCACCAAAAATAAGTGTGGGTGACTAAATGTGAGAAGTCAAAAACAGTAACTGTAATACCAATAATATCTTCATATGGTGAAATGTATTTCCTGCATCATGTCTCAAAGGAAAATAACCAATTAGAATATTCAAAGTTGTTAAAAACAGCATCCAAAAAACCCGATCTTTTCAACTTTCTCGACTAATGCAAATTACAAGGGTGAGATCCTCCTCAAGCACAGTAATCATACCTTTTCCCATATTCAGATACCTGCTTGGCTTAGAAGTTTGACTTGACACTGAAAGGTTACTGAGAAAGAAGCTGCCACCCACCACAGTCCTAACAAACATCTGTGTTAACGTCCTCTTGGGGAACCACAAGGAGGAAGGACTGATGGTACAGCTTGCTAATGGCAAGCAGCAGAATTCTGAAGAAAATTATCTTCTGGCATACTTAAAACGAATTACCAAGAATACGTTGAAATTCATGCTGAGCATAAGGAGGACTTGAATCAAAGTATCACATGCAATTTAGAAAACAAGGAACTCTACAGGGAAGCTGAAGACTTAGAAAAGCTGAACGAGGGTCTGGAGGACTTTGTCAAGGACAGAGCAACGATTGCTCCAGCAATCTCACCACCTTTGTCTAGCTGAAAACAAAGTATAGGAATTACACAAAAACGAAGCTGAAAAAACAATTGAGACAAGTTGTGGAACCTTTCCATTATTGAGCAACATGACCTACCAGAGTTAAAAGGTCATGGATTTAGTATAAAACAGGAAGAAGCTGCAAAGAGGTGATGAAAATACAATACTGAACTCCTCCATTCTTTTCTTATCAACAGTGATCAAAGAGTTGTGTTGCTGTTCTGGTGACAGAGAACATTCAAAAATTACAGAAACACAAAAGATACTTGATAGCCATGCTGATTCAAAAGGATGCGAGCTCCTAACGATCTTGTTTGGCTTAAAACAAACTTGGTTTTAGCACTTTTTTCCAAAACTCATGAACAGGATAGGTACTGGAAAAGGAAGCAAGCTGTTTAGAGTACATGGCATCTGTGGACTGATGTCACCTTTTATATTGGGGACTTTTAAGGCAGAAGCTGAATTACTTGGACTGAAACTGTTTTCATTATCATGGGTTTGGTCTAGAAATGACGTAATGTTCATGGACAGAGGAACTGCCAATAAACATGAACTGTATTTACAGACTTGGCAATTACACACTTAAAATATCCTGGATCTGTGGCCCCAACATCAGATGCTATAAGACATTGCTTAAGTAACAGCACAGATAAGAAGGCACAGCTTTTTCTGACAGAGGAATTGCAATGAAAAGCTGCAGGTAAAGTTTCCTGGCCCTATATTCATTTGGCAGTTCTTCTGATAAAATCCAATTAAATGCTTGTTTTTCATTGTTCTCTCTCTACTTTTTTTTGTGCAGTGCCAAAAACCTTTGACCCAAACGCTGTCCTGTAGCAAGACCCACTCTCTCTGGGGAATATGCACATGTGGGAAGAATTGGGTTACTGCTCTCCAGTTCACAAATGGAAACTGCTCTGACTCAGTCCCAGGGTAAATAAAAGCAGTGCTTTCCCTATCATAAGCAACTCTAATTTACATAAGCAGACTATCCTCCCCAAGAGACACTACACCAGTTCAGAACTGACAGAATGCCGTTCTGCTCCACCTTAGTCCAGGAAATGCTTTTGTAAAAATCTACACTGCCAAATTTTACCTCAGTAGAGAATTCCCTCAGGATAGGGGCGTCATCTGATTGAGATGATTAGGGAGTCCAAAGAGGCAGGATCATCAAAAGAGGGAAAACAACCCTTGTGTTTATTTTAAAAACTAAAAGATGACTGTTAAAAGTAGAACTGGCCAATGTGAAGACATTCGGGTCAGCCCAGCAGGCAAAATCTTCCAGAGGGCAGAGTCAAGTGCATATTTATAAAAATGGTCTCTTACTCTCCTGCTTATTGAGCAGATTCGTGAAACCTGGGGGGGGGGCGGGAAATGGTCTCTTCGTAGCTGCGGAAAATATCTGGAGCACAGAGATGCCATTTCTCTGAAAAGGCCTGCAGCACTTGAATTCTTGCATCCTATTACAGATTTAAAGTCTAGATCTTAACCACTTGATTAACCTCCTGCTTGTAAAAAGAAAAAATTTTTTCATGTCTTACCTCAAGAAAAATTGCAGAAAGAATAGATCTTTTTTCCTCCTTTTCTAAATTTGCTTTCCCTTTTTTAACGTTAGGAGTGCTCAAAATCTGGGTTACCTAGTGTCTTGCCCTGCCTACTGGATATATGTGTTTTTTAGTATTGCATCCACACTCAAGTTGCCTATGCAGCTTCCTTGTGATGTCTCAAGATGCTGTAATTGATCACAACGTGTAATGGAGGTATGAATGTTTTTATCTCATAACTGCAAAAATTTCATACAAACATAAAGAAAAATAAACATTTAAGAAATGCAGCTTATGATTACAGACCACACAAGAAACATGTGGGCAGCAGTTTCTCATCAGAAACTCAGAGGAAGAAAAGGCTGTGTGTGTCTGGGCAGGGAGGAAGAGAGAGGAAGTAAGTCATAATAAAAATATTATCAAAAGCCTGATGAAATCAATATTATAGCTAGCAAATCTAAACTAAAAATATGCAAGTTCTAAACAGTCATTGTGGCCAGAGAAAAGGTTTCTCAACAGTGATATCCATAGAGACAAACATTTGCTAGGAAACTATCTTTTTGAGTTCCTTCCAGTTTAGACTCTTCAGAAGTAGTTAGGGAGGAGCAGTCTCTCTCAGGAGTTCTCACACCGATAACACTCCCACAAAAGCAAAATCTAGCAAATGTTAAGTGCAATTCCTCTCCAATATCTCTCAGAAGAAAGAAAGTCTAACAAGAAAAGAACAGTCAGAAACAAGGTTTTGAGTGATTACAATACCTTTGGGGAAAATTTCAGGGCTGGTGTGATGTCTCCATCACTAATGCAGTACAGATCAGGAGACGATGGCACGGCACTACCATGCTGAATGTAACAAAATTTTTTATGGAGAATTGTTACTAGTTCTAGACATGGCCTCCTAAATACAGTTCTAGATATAAGGTGAGAGCATGTGGTCATGTCTGTGATAAATTGAAGTTTGGTTACTTTCATCATATCTGAACATGGCTAACACTACCTTAGATGAACAGCTGTATATCAGATACCAGCACAGTGCTACAGCTGAAAGGATGAATGCAGTCCTTGAATGTGTATACTGGAAAAAAAGGAGTAACAGTAGGGAAAAGGTTACCTTTCATCCATAGCATTAGTAGGTTTGCAATGAAACACGATGGATGGATGGATGGATGGATGGATGGATGGAGGCATGTTACATTTTGGAAGCAGTATTTAAAAATTTGGGAGGACAGAGAAAAGTACCAAATTATTTAAGAGCTACAGAAAAACACTTCAGTGAGAGACTCGCAACAACACTCTGCAACCACACACGAGCCTACTCTGTCTTCACGCAGTGTATGCCAGTCTCGAGCCAACTCCCAGGCAAGAACGTGATACCTAGCTTAGGCATCACCTCACAGCCACACTTTCATGGCTTTGGAGAGAAAGTGGCTTGTGCTAGTAGCTTGGAGAACAGGTAGAGCAAGCCTTAGCCAGCGTGAGAAATGCAGTGTTGACACTTCTTCAGGGCCTCGTATGTTTGTTCTGTGACTTGATGACTGTGCACAAGTATAGGCACATGAAAATTCTTGGTGGAGAAAGCCCTAAACAAATCAAGGGGTGGAAGCACAAACAAACCAAAATATTTACACTGGGGGGGAGGAGCATATTGTGGATACTGAAAGTTTACGTTCATTGATGGGGAGAGTGAAGAACAGGCTCAAGGAAGGGAAATCTATTGAAGATGACTAAATACATACTAAACACTAAAACTGCATCCAGCTTAGGAGGATCCATAGCTGGAAAATGGTCAAAGTATTAATATTCAAAGATAAAGTAGTATCCAATGGGGAAATACACATTTTTACCCTGCTACACGCTTCTTTGAATACTGGATTATGGTTCATGTGGGAGGCAGGATGCTGGGCTAGGCAGACATTTGATCTGACATGGGAAGACCCTTATTCTGATGTGATGAAGGAGACCAGGAGTGTGTGCTTTGCTGGAAGGCACTTGGGAGTCCAGGAGGAATGCAATTTGACAGGAGCAGACTAGCTGATTTAGTGATCCTTTCTGACCTTAAATTCTGGAAATTGCCATACACTAGGAGTACTCACATCAAGCAAAGCATCAGCCTGTGATGATTAAAAGCCTCATTTGAGTGTTACTGTGGTTAACTGCTGTAATGTTGATTGCAAAAAAGCTTTTCAGCATTAAACTGTGTTGTTGACAAATAAATAATTGCAAACGTTCAAAATCTCTGAGAACACTTTGGCAATGTTTGTATTAATAGAGGAGGAGGAGAATATCCACTGAGAAGACAAGTCAAGCAAGCCAGCAGATTTCCTCAGACATATTTTTGAAAATAAGAGTCAGGCTTGGTTTTGTGTTCCAGAAGAGCATTTGATCCCCATGAATGTACCACATTCTTGCAACACACCTGCTATGTACTACATTTAATAAAGAAGATGGGCCAATGTATTTGCAGGAAATGAAATTCCTTGCTTTAAGATAAAACTGGATTTTGCTTTTAACATCATTATGGAATGGAAAGGACATGCAGATTAAAGAGCCCAAAGCACCAGAAATCTGCCAAAGTATGTCACCATGGTGCTTGAGAAAGACAGAATTTGATAAGTACCAACAGACTTCAAAGGAAAGCCAAAAAAGTTGCACCCCTCTGAGATTTATGCCTAGGAAAAGAAAGGAAAACTTCTGGAGGAGGGAATAATGAAAACACTTCTTTCTCCAGACAAACTCTAAATCAGGTACTTAAGAGAAAAAAGCCCCACTTTTAAAGACTGAACAGGCTCACTGATTTCTTGACAAATGAAGTAAGCGATGCTTAGAAAGGCAGAGGTCCTTCAGATACATGGTGAATGGCACCATTCTCATTTTTGGAGATCATATATTGTTTCTTTGCCCAGACACTTTTTCAAACTGAAGTTTACAGTCAATCCTGCTACAGCTAAAAGTTACACTGCATCTAGTTAGACTTACAAAATAGTTCCAGGTTTCTGCAGACATTATCTCTACACAGACTTTGGACTGGATTCAAAGATGGAGAGATGTGCCGCAGTGCTAAACATGGCAAAGGTTGACTTTGAGGGCAGTTTAATCTGGCAGATGGCAATGCAACAGAGATATAAGACCCAACACAGCCAGATCAGATAGCAAAAAAACCCTCCAGTGTAACAACCCTAATCTGAAAGAAGGAAAAGAATTAGCTTGCACAGACTTCTCTCTGCTGTGGCAGAAGCGCTGCTAGTAGGGTTTGCTGTTGGGCCTATAACTGTGAACTATTAGGTGACTCATGGGAGTCTGACTTCTTTTATTTATTATTTCATGGAAACTAGGCCAAGGTGGAGAGACATGGAGCCATATTGCTACACAGAAATGATCTATGGGTTAGATGTACCTCCCAGTTCTCCTACAAGGGCAGAGACACATATTGTGTGTCTGAGCTGTACAGTACTGGTCCTGGAATGGAATCTGGAACATATGGACAGGTTCTGTACCCATACACATCATGTGAGTATAATTAGATGTCAATTGATTGGGATCCTCAAAAAACAGTGTAAGAGAGCTACCAAGGCCTAGCCAGTAATAAAATACCAAAGACCGTGGTGATGAACTTGTGCAATCAGGAGGTGATAGTTCATGGTTTGGGTGCCTTAGCCCAGATTGATCTCCAAAATAAACCTAAATTATTTTAAAAGACAGCAGTACTGACTGTTGCTGCTACTTTGCCTTTCTCTACAATGGTTAAAGCTCTGACCAAGCCTCATGGGAAACTTGCCACTGTTCCTTCCTTTGCCTTACAAGATCAAAACCCCCACATGTCAACTGAGCGCCTAAACCATCAAGACTATGCGAGGCAGGTTACTCTCCTTCAGACTAAAGCTGCATTACTTTTCACAGAAACAAACAAACAAAAAAAATGTTACTCAGGGAGAGAAAGAAGAATCCCAGGTTCCGTTCCCTGACACAAGCGAACCTTCTGTACTTCTTCCTATTGCCTTTGGTGGGGCAGGGCTCAGTTATACTGCCTGGAGATCCAGGCCATTCCAGCTTGTGCTAGAATTGAAAAACACTTTTGCTGATGTCAAAACAGAAACACATGCTAGAGTCATAGGTACTTTTGTGGCAAGACTTTACTATCAGAAATACCTGTAGGCTGTCAGCACAGATTTCACCAAACAATGGGAATGTTTTTAGCAGCAACTATGTAACTGAGAGCGTAAGAAAATATGAGGCTACTCCACGTAGTCATTGGAACTGAACAGGTGAAGAAGAGAAAATCCAGTGTTAATGTATGCAGTTTACATTACTAGAAGGTAACAGTTGCTGGCCATTCTGACACAGAAGTAAAATAGGTTTCTATTAAGATACTCCCATTTCCATGGCCTGACACTTTCTGCATTAGATGCATACCACTTTTTACTGTAATGTGAATTTCATATGCTGAGCCTGGGTGTTCAGGCAAAGGCTTTCTGGCTGCACTGATTTCTCTGACTATACTCAACTTTTACATTTAAACTTTAGTGGAAGCAATTCAATATCTCTTACAATATATTTTTTTTTCCATTTAACAGAGCAGAAAGGTAACAGTTCAGATGCCTGAAAAACTGAAAGACCGAAAGGGATAGAAAAGACTGTCTGTTTATCTAATCTTACTCCTGCAAGAACAGGCCAAAGAATTTTACTTCTGTACCAAGCCAATAACTTCTGGCTGAATTAGGTCAAAGCATTGTTCTTCTCCAATCATCCATCTCAGATCTATATGTTTTCTCTGTTTTGGCCAATGACCTTGATGGAAAATCAGGTGTCAAATCGATCATCCCGGATACCTTGAAGAAATATACATGCTGCTTTTCACTTTGGACTTCACTTTTTTTGTCTTCTACACTTTTCTATCTGCTGACTTGGCAGCATTTTGTTTTCCCAAAATGATCCATGCTTTTTCTGAAGAGACATACAGACTGGCAGCACAATCGTGAAGGGTGACGGTGATCACAGCTACCTCAGGACAGTCCCATCTGCTTTTGGATTTCCTGGCACAGAGGAGAAATAAAGATTGTAGTATGGCTGACTAACCTATGATTCAAACATGTCCCTTTCCAAGTGCTACAGGATAAAAGCTTGTTAATGCACACAGTCAAATTTGCATCATGTGCAACAGTCATGGTGCTATTCTTGCACTCTGCAATCTGGGCAGAGCTAAACAGAGTCAGGACCTGGAGTAAGAACTAAGATCTTCAAATCAGACTGTGAGGCAGAGAGGTGTTTGGTTTTATGGTTATGATTTGGGAGGTGTGAGAAGAAGCACAGATTCAGGGATCTTGGTGTGTGGTTATTGACCATTTTGATGTTTCAGTCTTAAGTCTGAAGTTTGGTTGCTTCTGGCTAGGGAGAGATTTTAAATATACATCAACAACATCTCCTCAAAGCAGATATTGAGGCTTTTCAGCCACTGTACTTTGAGAAAATACCTGATTTTGGGGTGCAATAGAAGCATTTATTTCCCCGTAAGGCTGCAAATTGTCTTGGTAGGAACACTGCCCAGGCATTCATTGGGCTAACAACCTAATAGGTCCTTGCAACTCTGTTGCCCACCATAAAGGCCTTCTGGTCTTCTGTCACAGAGAATGAGTGGTATAGCACCAGTGAATTTTATCATATGAATGCACATAACAGTCTTTGCCCTCCTTTTCCTATATCACAGTGTAAAACTTCTTGAGATACATGGCACTGACTAACTCCAAAGCTCACAAAGCAATACACTCAAATGACATTTCCTTTACTGTTTCTGCATCTGCTGTGACAACCAAACTCCTTCAGGACTCTATTATCAGTTATTATTAAACAAGAAATAAGTTGTCTTTGTACTGCCCACTTCCATGGCTTTGGAGAGGATAAGGCTTGTGCTAGTAGCCTGCAGCTAGAAACATCCACCTAAGTTTCACAGAGCTTTTTGATAAAACCGGAGTCTGACATCACTTTAAATCCCATCCCCATTGTAGTCAAGGAAAAACTCCCATTAACTCCACGAGTATCTGGATTTCCTACCTGCTGTATTGGGCTTGCATGGCAAGGTTTTGGTAGTGGGGGAGCTACAGGGGTGGCTTCTGTGAGAAGCTGCTAGAAGCTTCCCCTATGTCCAATGGAACCAATGCCAGTCAGCTCCAAGACAACCCACTGCTGGTCAAGGCCAAGCCCATCAGCAATGGTGGTAATGCATCTGTGATATATTTAACAAGGGGAAAAAAACATCTGTGCAGCAAACTGCATCTGAATAGAGGAGTGAGAATATGTGAGAACAACTCTGCAGACACCCAGGTCAGTGAAGAAGGAGGAGGAGGAGGAGGAGGTGCTCCAGGCACTGAAGCAGAGATTCTCCTGCAGTCTGTGGTGAAGACCATGGTGAGGCAGGCTGTCCCCCTGCAGCCCATGGAGGTCCACGGTGCAGCAGATATCCACCTGCAGCCTGTGGAGGACCCCATGCCAGAGCAGGTGGGTATGCCCAAAGGAGGCTGTGACCCATGGGAAGCCTACACTGGAGCAGACTCCTGGCAGGACCTGGACCCATGGAGAAAGGAGTCCAGGCTGGAGCAGGTTTGCTGGCCGGACTTGTGACCCCGCAGGGGACCCATGCTGAAGCAGTCTGTTCCTGAAGGACTGCACCCTGTGGAAGGGACCCATGCTGGAGCAGTTTGTGAAGGACTGCAGCCTGTGGGAAGGACTCACGTTGGAGAAGTTTGTGGAGAACTATCTCTCATGGGAGGGACCCCATGGTGGAGCAGGGTCAGAGGGTGAGGAGCCCTCCCCCTGCAGAGGAAAGAGCAGCAAAAACAACATGGGATGAACAGACTGCAACCCCCATTCCCCTGTGCTGCTCAAGAGGGAGGAGGTAGAGAAATGGGGAGTGAAGTTAAGCCCAGGAAGGAAGGGGTGCAGGGAAGGTGGTTTTAAGTTTTGGGTTTATTTCTCATTCTCCTACTCTGATTTGATTGGTAACAAATTAAATTAATTTTCCCCAAGCCAAGTCTGTTTTGCCTGTGACTGTAATTGCTGAGTGATCTCTTCCTGCCCTTATCTTGACCCATGAGCCTTTTGCTGTATTTTTTCTCCCCTGTCCAGCTGAGGAGGGGAGTGATAGAGCAGCTTTGGTGGGTACCTGGCATCCACCCAGGGTCAACCCACCACAACTCTACATACAAATGCATACAGTAGCCTTTTTTTTAAACTGAGGCAATGCAGGGAGTTGCAGTAAATGAGAGATGAAAGCAAGCTACATGGTAAGAGGAGAGCTCTCCCATGAAGAGATTTGTCTTTGACTGATGGAATCAGAACATTTGTTGTTTGCATGCCATTCCCTTAGCAAAGGGTTGGCTTTTGGTTCTTACCGTCTAACACTTTAAAATATGGGTTGCAGAAATAATAGTTTTATTTCCAGAGCTCAGGGCCTGTTCTTCCAATCTACTTACAAAAAAGGGAGAGAAGAAAGCAGAACTGCTTCTAAGAATAAAAAAAAAAATAAAAATGAAAAATTGCATATCTCTGACAGATTGATAGTCTGAAATGATTCAGAAGTCCAGGAGCCTTCCGGCAGTTAAGAGATCCACATGCAAAGCTTACTCTGTTCCTTAAATACTCCTGGAAGAATCAGTGTCCAGAAAAACAACAAACAGCTTGTGCTAATCTGTGAATGTGTATGTGTAAAGTAACTTCAATACTATTAATTAATGTAAATCATGTTGTGACAGACAACATAACAGCATGGAAGCTGCTTGTCCAACTTACGTGGATTTGTATGGAAAGGTTGCAGTTTCTGGCACATTTCCGAGTGAATTAAAAAAGGCTGTCAACCCATCTGTTTTAGCCAGAGGCACAGCAATGGCAGCTCGTGAAACATCGCACCTGAAAAGCATTTATGTGACACATCTTTCTTCTCCCTCTGACACACAGGAGGGAAACGCAAAATCTGTAGAACTACTGGATTTTTTTTTCAGCTTATTTTGCATTAAATAAACTGACTTAGCCAATCATGAACTCCTGCCATCCTTACTGATGAGGTATAAGAAACTGGAAAGTACCAAATGTGCAGTTGCAGAACAAAGGACCTAGCCAACTCTTTTTTGCATTAACACTCAATCACCCATATACAATACTGACCTAGTCCTGTAATTCTTTCAAAGCCAAAATTGCCAGTTAGCATCCGAGGAGCATTTTAGGATGAGGACAGAAATAAGACTACAGAACTGTCAACACTGTCTAAGGAAAACACAGCATGTACGGTCCCAATCCTGCAAAGTTACATGCAGACTTAAATGCTCTGGTCACAGGACTAGTCCCACTTGTAATGCCAACATCTACATACGTAAACTGAGTGTTTGCTTAATTAACTGCAGGAGGAAAGCAAAATCTCTATCCATTCACTGTATTGTCACGTGGTTACAAGTGCTGGCACAAGGAAGGGGGCAGGAATGTAAGGCCCAGGCTAAGGAATGCGCAGGGTCCCTTCCCACTCAGTGACAGCTCAGTCATAGATCAGGTTAAACTGGTTGTCAAATCCTGAACTGCTATAAAGTAATTCTTCAACAAAAGGAACTAATCACGCCTGTTCTCTGACAAAACAAAACTGAGACCAAAAAAGAAGCAGAAAGAACAGATGATGACAATTCCATTGAAAAGTAAACCAGCAGACATAAAAATGACATGTCCCGAGAAGGCTAATGAGATCAAACACAATGAAAATGAGCTCATTTTTAAAATGGGTATTTCCAAGGATGCGAAGGGGTATAAAATGACTTCTCAGCCTCTGTTCACAGGAAAGCAGCAGCCTCCTAACTGCAATGCTGCAGAATCTCAGTAGGAATAAACAGCAAAATCCCTGAAAAATCCATGCAGGATCTCACAAGACAAAAAAAATTTAAAAAATTAATTCTACTTCAAAAGAAATTGCAGGATTTCCTTTCATGTTTTATTATACTCTTCTTTAGCAGCCAGCTGCCCCTAATATCCTCTTGCAACAGGATTCTACAGAATGCTGAAACCCCCAGTAAGTAGGATCTGGATCCAGTCATCAAACCACATCACTGTCTCTACGGTAACCTAGGCCAGCCCTAAATACTATAATCCTGCTTTACTATAGTAAAGCCAGTTAATGGCTTTCATTGAATGTTCCTGCCAAATAATGGTGCTCTAATATTTATTGACATTTCAAATCTGTCCATCTATTTGGACTATTTGTTACACTGAAAAGTGATGCAAGTAAAGCATTCATAGAAGAAAGGAAGCTATTATGGATTTCAGTCTTTTGATATTATTAAGGCGCAGTCCTGCAAATTCTAGTTCTTAAGTGTGTCACCATTGACTTCAGTGCCACTACTGCCAACAGTGTGTCTCTGCAGAGTGGGGGGGAGCTGGGACGGGCAAGGGACCAGTCCTTGGCTCTTTGGCAGGTTCTCATCAGACAGTCCCATTAACAGTGGATGACCAGAGGATCCCATTGGCATGCACTGGATGTCCTAATTAAAGAGTGAATAAATGCTGTGTGATGGGCCCTGGGAAGAGGAGAATGCAGAACAGACAGGCTGGGCCAGACTAAAACTGGGGAGTAAATATTGTTTTGTCAATACTAGTGACAATTTAATTAGTATTTTCCATAAACATTCCATTTAATTCCTTTTTGGGAGACAGATGGTTAAGTCTCAGAAAAACGAAGGAGCTCTTTAGCTTCCTAGATCATATAAAAGGACTGTTCTATTTTATTGCCATTCTATTTTTTATTGCCCTACTTTTTTTCTACATTTTTGTTCTAGTTTTCTATCGTTCGGTTTAATTGGTATGGAAAAGCTTCACAGAATGGGTTTTTTTTGAGGGTTTATTTTTCCTCAATGGGTACAAAAAGTTGGCTATAGGATTTAATACTATCATTTTCTGTGCTATGTGTAAGTCTGGGTTTGGGAGCTGGCTTTTTGTTGCTTTAAAGGACCAGACATAAAAACCTACCAGCTTCAGACAAACAAAATTCAGTAGGACTTTTCTTCAGGCATCTTCCACCCTGCAAAATCGTGCACGCCTGTGTACATCCAGGGCTTGCACCACTCGTGCTTTTAGTAGGATGGGGAAGCACGCCATATAGAATTTATAGCGGGAAGCAATCTGCTGCAGTTACACATCCCTAAACGTTACTGTAAAGAGTCGTTTAGATTTTTAATAGGTCAGCAGGATTAAAAAAAAAATACGTAGGCATCAGGTTCGGCTCCTCTGCGACATATGGAGAAGGGATATGGGGATATGCCCGGCCTTCCTCCTGCCCAGGGCGGGAGGATTAAGGGGGACTGAGGGAAGAGAAAAGCACGATTAAACCTGACGGTGCTCCAGACTCACACACACACACAGGCACGGCGGCTCCCGCGGCTCCGCGGCGCGGTTTTTACCTCAGCTATGGGCAGATACCGGCACCAACCCCCCCGCAGGCTCCGCGGCGGCG
>JAVJGI010000062.1:22560735-22589105 GCA_035590275.1 Ibycter americanus
GGAAGGGGCGCCAGAGGCAGCGTGTGAGGGACTGACCCCAGCCCCATTCCCCGGCCCCTGCGCTGCTGGCGGGGAGCGAAGGGAGCGATCGGGAGTGAGGTTGAGCCCGGGGGAACGGGCGGGGTGGGAGGGAGCCGTCCCTGAGGTAACCGGGGCGGCGGCACCGCGCCCCTGCGTGAGGCAGGGCCGGTGGGGTGGCTGCAGCAGCCCCTGGCCCCAGCGCCGCGCCCTGACGGGAGCTTCCCAGCCCGGAGCCCTGACTGACCGCGGCCTCTCGGGGGGGCGTTCCAGCCGGAGCCTCTGGGTTACTGGGGTTTCTGCCGGCGGAGGAACAACGAGGTGGAGGCCAGGTGGCTTCCATTTGACTGCAGTTTGGGTCTGGGTCCCATTTTGTCCTGTTCTTCAAAGCCGAGGCTCTTGTCAGAATTCCCAGAATTAGACCCGTTTTCCAGTTCCTTGAAAGAAATACCCTGGGTCTGCTGATGATGCAGTTGGCGGTACTTACCTAGCTCGAGTTCTACCGCAGGCTGCAATCTGACTTCTACCAAGACAGCAAACACTGTCACCACGCTATCCAAGCCTTTCTAAAGCATTGCTGGTGCCTGGATACTGCTGCCTCAAAACTATTCATCTGCAGCTTTTCTCTTTTCCCCTCTTTCCACTGACTCTGGGGTCCCGTCAGACTGGTTCTCCTGCAGCTGCCCAGCAAGTGGCTCCCGGCCCTGGGAGATGCTCCTGAGCAGACTTGCAAAGCTGCTCCTGTCTCAAATTAACCTGACAATTTCTTCTGTGCTGGCAGTGCAACCACTGCAGCTGTATGTTCTTCCAGCTTTCATGGTGGTGGTGGTTGAATGTGGTTGGGTGTCTTCTCATTCATTTTGTCCCATTGCTCCTACCTTTTGACTTTGGTTTTGCTAAAACTCTCGTGTGTTGAGTCAGCCCTTAATACACTAAAGTGCTTGCATGCAGTGCTGGGTAACTGTAACCACTAGAAACCCTTGGCTCTGCTCATGTTGGGCACTTAAGTAAGTGCGGTGTTAACTGGAAGCTGGTTTTCAAGCTGAGGTCAAGTCTCATCTCTACTGAGAGAGGCCAGCATGCTTCTTGGTGCCGTAAGATAAGTAATAATCATACAGTGTCACAGGGTCTTAGAATATTTGGTAACCACAACATTTGGCATTAGCATAATTGCAAATTCCCCACTGTACCCTGATTTAGGTCCATTACATGATTGGACTGTTAGTTTCTGTAGGTGGCTTTATTCCTAGCTAACTGGAAGGAGTTTTCCATGTGATGCAGCAGACCCATTAAAGACTGCCAGAAATAACTCTTCTCTCCTGACACCAGGAACTAATCTTCCTGCTGTTTCGTGTTACTTTAAATACTAAATATATTTCAAGATGACACTGAAATTAGACAACTGAAACAGGTCTGGGAAATTATTTTCACTTTTAAAATCCCCATTGTTCTATGCCTCTGTGGAGAATCGTCTTCCCTTGAGGTGCCTGACTTCAGTTCACACTAATGAGAGTTATGTGACTGTGGCAGCAGTATCATATGTGAGATCATTTGAGATTGTTCTGACTCATGCTTTCTGAATATATGACCATTTTAAGCACTACTGGATTTGCTTAGCTCCTCTTCAGGTTTAACTGCCATATCACATTCCAGTCTGTGTGTACACAGAGATGTCTGAGCTATGGTTTCTGGAGACAATTGAGAGGAGGGTAGGTAAGAAGTAGCATATTGTGTTTATGGGCCATACTTGCCCCCATGGCTGGAGCCAGCAAAAGACCTGTATAAACCCCAAGCTCTGTGGAGGTCCTAGCCCGAGAAGTCAGGTAGGACTCAGCTGTTGCACACCTGATCCTCTGCCCTCACTGAATACTGCTAGAAGCAGATCAGGTAAAGCAACGTCAGTTCTGCTTTTTGAAAATTCACCTTTGGATAGTGATTCCCTAAGTTTGAGAGCCTCAGTCTATTGTTCTCCCTTCAAGTTTCTTCCTGGTCCCCCATGCATCTTTGTCATCTAACCTTTAAGAGAAAACAGATATAAAGGAGAATTGCTGACATCTTAGCACAAATTTTGCAAAATACTGCTGCTCTGTGGATCATAGAATGGGAAAGTTCCCATGGAGAATAAACAGGCTCATCGAATAGCCTTTCAGTTTTCAGTAGAACTGGAGATGATGTTAAAAACTAGGACACCCATTCTAGAAATCATCTCAGTTTTAGTTGTGTGATTTCCCTACCTAACTTGAGTTCCCTGAGGCTCCATTTATAATTAATGTACAGGAATAACCATGTCTGGAGGGCAATTTTTCTCACCTATCTTCAACATCTTACCTTAGGATGAGGTGAATCATCCTTTGGTATTCCTTGTTTCTCTCCATTAACTGTGAAGTCAGACTGGTACAGCTATAAACGATTAATTTTTAAACACCTAAATTGCATGAGATGAATCATTGTCCCAGTGTAGAAAAGGCCCTGTCCTAAAGAAATCAGGTATGACACAGCTTACATGGTACATAATTTGGTGCCTGTCATGCATTTCTGTAGCCCAGCCAACATGACAAATATTCAGAGGGACTGATTGCTTGTGATGCTGCTACTGGCCGTCAGGACTTGCTGAGATACCTGTGTTTTGCAAGGGGCAATTAGCCGGGAGCAACAACAGCAGAGCAGTGAGCACAGTGAAGTAAGTAAAGGCAGGAGGTGTTTGCTCTGCTCTGTCCCAGAAACCTTAGCTAGTTCCTGCCCAGTTGTATACAGTGGACTTCCTTCTGGACATACAAGCCATCCTTTCTGTCTTAAACTTACCAGCAATAGTGCTTAATAATAAAAGGGGAATACAGTTTGGAACTACAGATTTTTGTCAGATATTTCTCTGGTAAAAAAAAATTAAAATTCCAGATGAAGAAATAGGAAGAGGAAGATTTCTTCATCTTATACACCTTTCTGTCTGATTAATCCACATCAGGATTAATCCACATCCACAGAAGATTTTCATTTTCTTCTTCCTAGAAGACATCAGACTGTGATGTCTTTAGTGCACAAATGGGCAACAGAGCTGAATGCCGTTTTCATGATAGGATCACCAAATGGCATCCTGACCCAGAGAGATGCACATCTGCTCAGAGCATATCAGGGCCCTGCTCTTCCTGGGAGCGGTACTGCGTTTCTTTTCTTTCTCCCACTGGCTGCTGTAGCAGCCACATTGCTGCGATTCCCAGCTCTGAGGCTGTCATGCAGGACTGGACTACCCTGGTAGCTGGAGCAAATGCACTGTTCCTCAGTAAAATTATCCAGCAGATCACATAAAAATTAATCAGCCCAGTCTCAGGGGGATTGATTCTTGACCAGTGAAGCTACAGAATTTCTCATATAAGGAGGTTAGGAATCATTTAACAAAATCATTATTTCACCCAGATTAAATACTCAGTCCATATCCTATAGACCAAGAGGCTTTAAACCTTCCTAGAAAACAGGCCGAGAGTGTAGCACACACAGGCATATGAGGGCTAGCTCTTACAAGTAAGCAGGGTAGAACCCTGCAGGTAGTGGCAGCATGGAGCTGAACATGGGCCCATGCTCAATTATTTAGCCAGCTAATTAGGTGGGCTTTGTGGCCTTCACTTGCTGAGTCCATTACATTGGGGGCCCATGTCCAGCACACCAGGCTGCATTGGTATGCCTGCGCAATCTAGACTTGCTACCAGTGTCTATGCAGATGCAAAGCTGTTGGTAAGCTATTCTTTTGTGTTTTAGATTGGTACAAGGATGTCTTGGAAAAATAAACATTGCAGCATCAAAATTCTGGAACTGATGTAGGTGAAACTTGGTAGTATTCCTCTTGTGCATACTGGAGTATCAGATACATAGTGGCAGTAACTGATGATCCTGCAGCACCTAGAGGTCTCATTCATGGCCCAAAGCCGAAACATAAAAAAACCCCAAACCAACCAACCAAATAAAAACCCCAAAACCAAGCAGAAAAGAAAACTTGACTCATTTTGCTTGTCCTGTGTTTGATGGCTGAACACTTCTGTGTGAAATGCTTCTTGGTATTATAACACAATGGCCTCAGGGATTGGTTTGATGCTATTGCTGGCACAGACAAAACGCTTGTATTTCTGCTGAGCAGTCAAAGATGCCTAAAATACATTTTTTATTTTTGGAATACAAAAACCATACATGCTGTAGGCATGTCACACAGTATACATTGTATACATCTCATGCTGACCCAAGTTGACCTGCCTTTGTGTATTAGTTTTCACACATCCCTGTAAGACACCCCAATAGTAGAATTGAAAGGAAAAGGCTGGTTGCATCAGGAGGATTATTAGCTTGTAGCAGATAGAGTAGTAGCAGTCATAAGGAAAAGTAGATCATAAAGATTTCTTCAGTGTTGGGTTACATCTATGTGCGGGAGACACTGATGCTGTTTTTAATTTAAGAAAAAAAGCCACCCAGCATAACAAAAGAGACTATTAGCGCAGACTTTTATCACCCAATACAATGCTCTGAAGAGGTAGAACAGCTTTTAATGAGGTCGAAAGCATCTGATAATGTTAAAAGACGGGGACCACACAGCATTTACTTAGGTGAACAGTTGAGAAAATGTGCACATCATCTCCTAATTCGCTAAAAAAAATAATAAAAACCCAAAGAGTTTGAAAAAGAGAATGAAAACCTACCCTTGCTCTTTCCAGTGCTCTGAAATTATCCAGTCAACATTTCTTCCCAGCCATAATCAGCCGTGGATTGTCCCACCACCGGTCTTATCAACATGCATCTATGACTGTGGCTTGTGAGCAAAATACCTTGTGATCAGTACATTTCTCCCAGAATGCTGATGTATCAATGAAACATCATTTATTGGTGTAGGCTATAAGCAGCTTTGCTTGTCCAGATGGCAGGGTTTGTGCAGGGAAGGACTGGCACGTGGATCCCACCTGATACAGCCTCAGGATGCGTCAGTGACGTTTGAAGTGCTCTGGAGTTCAGCAGTGTAGATGCAGCTTAAGTTAACTGATGGTGTCAGTTTCTTGTGATTGGGATTAAAAGTATCACAGACTGCTCTGAGCAACATCACAGAAAAGTTGTTGCACTTACAAATCTTGGCTGAACTAGGGGTAATCCTCCTCATTAATGCACACAGTCTACTACCCAACTCTCCAGAAAGAATAAAAAAAAAAAATCTCTTCAGAAAGGGAACAGTAAAAAAGCATTTAGCGTAGTCTGACAGGTATGTTCTGCAACCTGAAACACACACACAACAAACCAGAAAAGCCCACAGGAAACAACTTCTACAATTTGTTTGGAAGGTGTGAGTTAATACATTTTTTTGTGCCAACATTTAAGGTGACCCTCATACTCAAGGTGAAACCCATAGA
Organism: Ibycter americanus; assembly: GCA_035590275.1. NCBI lineage: Eukaryota > Metazoa > Chordata > Aves > Falconiformes > Falconidae > Ibycter > Ibycter americanus. Next base: position 22,566,132 of record JAVJGI010000062.1, read on the forward strand.
ATTTCTCTCCCATGTGGAATAATGGAAAGCAACAATGAAAAACCTGTAACTCTGTAGCTATACTGTATCAGGTTTCTTGAAATTTAAGCCTTTCTCGTTATCTGCATTTGGGCATGTAAATATACAGATTTCAGTGGAAATTAGGTACTTCAGTGCTTGAGAAAACTCTGCTGGAGGCTCACCTGAATCTTTTGATGTAAAAATACTCTTTAAATCAGATTTGCAGTGAGTTCTTACAGTGATTTCATCTCCCCCAAGGTGTGTCATTTTAATCCTAGGTGTTCTGGCTCATCTTCCAGGTTGGGACACACGTTAATGATAACAGTGATTATCCCTGGAGTATAACAATATGCACAACAGGAGAACTTGCAGTTCTGCTGTCAAGGCCTGTTTTGCTGGGGGAAAGAAAATTCTCTTTGAACACCTTTGAAGGTCATGCTGTGAAAGACTGACTGCCTTTACAGTGTGGTTTATGGAGCTTGGCCAAAGCATTTGAAGTGCTTTCGGTCATACATTGACATTGCTGCATTTCAGATGGGAGTCACACAGTAAATCGTCATTTGCCTAGGAACTTTCCAGATTCTTTCATCTGAAGCTGTTCCAATGTTGCTATTTTGATTCTTTGTTTTAGGAGGCGAAGAGTGTTTCTGGCAGTTTGGTATCTGGGCATGCCTTTAAGAGCAATGCTACAATCAAGTAAGCACAAGTATGAGGCAGCAGCAAGTCAACTAATCCTGAAAAATCTTGAGCTAGGTTTCTCAAATCAAATAGCAGATAAATCTAGCAGTGTGCAGGCTGCATGTGTGAGGAAACAGGATGTAGATTCTATATACAGCTATAAAACCCCTAAATCGGAAAGGTGAAGGAAGTAAATCAGAACTTTGAGCTGTGGTGTGGTGCAAGCAGCTGATGAACCACCACAGACCAACAACGAGACTCCTCATACCAACCACTGATACCTGTCTGGCAGGTGTCAAGTCTCTGCTAGTACATATTTCTGTCTCCTAACTGTAAGAGACTGGTCTCAAGTCTAGCCTGCTTGGCAACCATCCCATATGAACTAGGTTGTATGGATACATGTTAGGCTACATCAGTATCAAGAAACCGAGGCAGAGAGCCTGTTCGGCAAGTGGCACCACAGGGTTTACATCCATGTAGTTATTCAGTCCCCAAAATACCCCACATAAATGTTCTTGTCAATGCTGTCTGATGGGAGCAGCCCAGGCTAGGCTCAATCCTAGAGAACCAGCTACTAACTATGATCACAGGTCAGTGCTCAAGTTGTTGCCCCTGTCCTGGCCAGTTCACTAGCATGGATGGTTTCAACAGCCACACGTACAGGATACTTGTAAGGAGGAGGCAGTTCAAAGAGCTAATCATGGGCGTAGAAAACATCAATGGCTTTAATCTGTCTGCTTTTACAGAGTCTTCATGTGGCTTCAAGTCACGTAAACACTTCCAACTCAGTTTCTTTCTAGCTACAGATGATATTAATCTGCTGCCTTAACAGGACTATTATTATGTGAAGTATTATTATTATAAAGATATGTAAAGCAATCTAAAAATACTGTATCAACTCCATGATATCACTTATTGCAATACAGATTAACTCTCACAGAACTCTTCATTATAGTTGCACCTTTCAAACCACAGATTTTTCTCACCCCCAAATGCGTTTTACAAAACCAAATTTGTCTTTATGCGGTCAGAAAATTAAACAGGACATAAGAGAGAGGAACCGTGAAGTTTAAGCACTAAACCACAGTTCAGGAAACCCTTCACAATATTCACTCCTCTCTCACAGGGGCAGTAAGTGATTTTCAGCCCTCAGCCTCCCACCCATAAATAATGAGTTGTACATTCCCATTGGGACAGAATCTGTCTTCAGGTGTGTGAATGTACAGTATCCTGCACTCATGCAATGTGATGTTTTACAGAACCATGTATTAAAGAGATGTGGTATAAAAACAGGAGCAAAAAGGCATGCTTTACTAGCAACCAAACAGTTCTCAATAACTCTTCTTGTTTATTTATAATAGTGCAGGTACACACAGAAAGGCTATTGCCCAAGTCTGATGAATACAAGTCTCAGTATTTAAATATAATCATGGGATTCTGTATATATCCTTTAGGGCAGATTAATTAGAAAAAATTGCCAGTTAGCAACTGAAAATTAATTTCCTCTGTTAATGCTATTGCTTTGCAATACTCATTTTGAATATTAATGCTTCTCATTTTTATTCATCATGCATGCTGCCCAAGTGCTGATGCCTGCTCCATGTAGACAGCACAGTAGAAATTCTACTGCTTAGACATGATTTGGGTCCATTGACACAGGGGTCAAACTTATTATGAGAGACTGCATCATTTTCAGAAATGGCATTTACTGGTGTTTAAATTGGAGAAACTATAAAACTAAAAAAATATATGTCTTTGTTGTCCTAATCACATATCCTGTTTCCCTTTCATAAGTCCGTAAATATATATATGTTATTCATTATGCATCTCACAAATTCTAGCCTTTTAGTTAAAATGACAACCCGAGAAATGTACCACTGAAGTTAATTTTTATCAAATTTTTTATTAAACTTTTTTCTCAGTTTATACTTTTAATATAAATACACAAGTTTTATGGCTCATGTTATAGAAGACACTACTATGTGTTAGAAAACATATATAGAATATATCGTAGTGGTTACACTTGCTCCCCTCAATATTTTCTGTAACTTCTATTAATCTAGAAAAGCAGTATCAGAAAGCAAAATCCAACCTACCTAGCAGCACAGTCTACAACAGCTGTAAAGACTATTTGCCAGCTGTAAGAAAAACTTTGGTTCCTGCCTGTTTTCATAGTAAGGTAATACCAGTTAGCTGCATATCAGAAAACAAACATTGCACCTTGTGCTCAGTTAGTTACTAAAAATCTAGTTCATGACAATGTATATTTTTAAAGACAAACATGCACCTTCTTTTTTGCTTTACAGCTTAGTAAGATAAATAGATACTTATTTTCAAAATAGCATAAGGTATATGAGAGACCCAGTTCTGTTCTTGCTGAAGTCACTGGCAAAACTCCAGTGTACTTTCAGAAAAGCAGGTTTGTACTTTGTTTCTACTGTTTTGTTGATAAAACTGAAGAAAATTACATTTCAGCTGGAAGATAGGATGAATTTAACTTTACACTCATGCATTACTGCTAACAGATCCTGTAATAACGCCATGCATCGATTTCCAGTTGAATATGTAGTGGACTCTTCTTACTGCTCCTAGTGATAAAGATCTGTGAGAGAGTGGACATGATCGTCCAGCCCTGAAGGCACGGACGTGGCATCCCATGCCCAAGGAGCATGCAGAATAAAACCTGTAGTCTTTTTACTGCAGTGTAGCAAAGGGATACTAGATTATATATGCTTTATACACAGAAGAATCTTTTTAACTTGTTTTTCAATATACATAACGTTAAACTGTACAATGTAGTACTTCCACACAGTGGGCAAAGAGCAGCTCCCAGGGCCATAGCTATGGAAGAGTATAGAAAATGCAACTGGCCTTGATCCCTCAAGCCAGGCAAGTCCAGGCAGTAGGCCAGGGAGAAGAGGAAAAGTTTGAGAGAATGTGGCCAGCTGCCTGGCTTAGAGGCACTCTGCTTTTATGTTTGCCTTTTTTTTTTTTCTTTTTCTTTCTTTCTTTACCAGGACTCATGCCCACACTAAGTCCACACCAGTACTGACAACACCCAACTAAAGTTGTAAGATACCCAGCAAAAGACACAGAATAAAAGCACAAAACAGCAATGAAGACCCTAAGCCTACAGTATGTAACAAGTGTCCTTTTTGACCTATTGGAGTCTGTGCTATTATGGCTCAAGAATCCTGTTCTGATCAGAATGTAGGATGTGGGAAAAACCTCTGAAAAGAATTGGGGTGCCTATCTGATTTTTGAAATGCTTATGTTGGTGCCACCTGGCAGGCAAAGACTGACCAGACTGGCATTCCCTCTGACCCACGTACTTTGTGGCAGAGAAGACCTGACGTTACTCCTGTGCTCTGTCAAACTTGGTAAGCCAGCCCACCCACCAATTTTGGAGTCACCTTGATAGAGGTTTGCCTTTTAGAGCAGACAGACTGAAAATTTAAGAGAAACACAAATCTGCTGCAAAATAAAGAGAATAAATTTAAGCAACATTAAAAAAAAAAAAAAACCAAACAAAAAACACAACAAACCCTACTGCTGCTTTGAAAAAAATAAAATAAAATATAAATTCCTTGATCTTACATGGAACAAAACAATTCAGTCTCTAGTACTGTTTACCTTGAAATGTCATGTGCTGGGAAACACTGTAGTTATGGCTGATGTTGATTTAAACTAGGCAGATTGAAACAAAACATGATGGAATCAAAGAGTTTGTATTAGAAGTGGCAGAAATAATTTCAGGGCAAACCACGCCCTTCCTGGGATAATAATGGTACCAATGTAGCCAGAAGTTTTACTTGATTCTAGTCAATGTATACATCTGACAAACATTGTGTTCAGATATATTTAATTTGCATTTTACTGAACTGAGGGACAGTATCAGAGTTCTTAACATACTCAACTGAAACTTAATCATCCTAATTTATCTGTATCTTTCAGTCTATTGACAAGGGAAAAGGATGTTCCCAGTGACTCCATTCAACATGTTTTCTGTATTACACATATTTTGACTGAAGGATGTGTCTCATCACTGTTTTTGGCAATGTCTTTCTGAGCTCAAGGCTTTGTCTTGTATTTCCCATGTGCAGAGACTAGCGCAAAAAACAATTTCAGTAGGAATTCCAAATTCAAAGTTTCCTTTGGAAATACATTGATTCATTAAGAAATGACGATTTGGTCACTGTTTAAATTCAGGCTTCTAACACTACCAAAGCAACCACTTGCCTGACAGAGTGAATGAAGCTGTGCACACTATTTTCATAACATCCATTTACATGACCATGCTTTGCTGAACTCTGGGTGAAAAGAGGTGACCGCCACTCAGATATGACCATATCTCTGTTGTTGCTGTTGTGCTGTGACATTATTTGATAGGTGTTTGCCTGAGGACATAGCACAAAGCAATTGGCATGGGACCTATACCCACAGTGATTACCTGCACTTCTTATAGATACTCAAATAGTATAATTCTTCCCAATTAAGGATTTAATTAATAATTTAATTACTAATTTACCGGATGCGCATACCTCCTTAAAAATGGCATAGTCTATGTCGGGTTTTGATACTGAGTTGCCAAGGGCAGAATGCGCTAGCAGCACTACAATGCACAGCTGTCCTGTATCTGTATTTTCTATTTGCCCTAACCCATAGCACCCTTAGAACTTTATCTGTATAACGAAGGCGAGTCACAGACACATTGCACCTATCAAGAAAATTAATGCACTTTTTGTACTGCAACTTTTTTAATAATACTGAGCATTAGAAATAATAATAATAAAAATCTACTTTCTATGTTGAGACAAACAATCAATTAATATAACTGCTTTTGTCCAGACCAAACTCTGGCTTGTGGAATGATGTTACAAACTATTATAGTAGTTACCAAATTAATAATAGCTTGCATTAGACTATTTATTGTTTAAAAATTTGCTAATTTGTTAACATCTACAGTCCATGCAGTATGTCACTTTGGAAAAAGAAACAACAGCTGATTTACATAAGCACAAACCAGCATGAGAAATGGCATGTGTTTCTTGCCTTCCCTAAGTGCTATAGAACATAATTCTGATATTTATAAATGTGAATATAAATAAGGTAGAGATTCTAAAACTGTTTAAAAGTGTCTAACAGATCTTTTTTGTTCTATGTATCAAGGAAGCCATCAATGGCTAAATGTTTTCCAATATCCTATCACTGCAGAATGTCCTAAGTATGTGAAGACTGTCTTGCAACCCTTAATCCTGTAATCAAAGCATACTGAAACTGCTCCCAGGTGTATAAAGTCTATCCATTTGGGTCCTAAGCTGGCATTTGCTGTAAAAGGATATCGGACTTTTTTTAATAGCAGAAACTGTCTTGGATTTAGTTCCATTAAATATTTAATAGTGGGATTTGCCAGACCATCACTGAAGACACTAGTTCATCTTGTCGCTGCTGCTTGGTTTTCTTGTTCAGTCTTCTGTGTCCTTGGCCACCAGAAATGACTAATACTGAACTTGCTTTCACTTTCTTGGATCTCTGTCTTTTACTTTTAAATGAGATATTTTGATCCTTCAAAAGCTCATAAATGTTACTGTCCTCTGGCCTATGTTCTAGGGAACTTGATCCATGAGACAAAGTAAGGGATCCAGAAGATGAGGACAAGTCACTTCTTTGTGCAATGGATCCTACTGAACCCCCCAGCCAAATTGCGGTGTCATGGGTGTTACCAAGGGAAGAGCCTGGTCTTTCATTGTGCAAAATGTTCTTCTGGTCATCGTCTTTAGGTTCTGAGCCAGGAGGCAGGCTGTTCCTCAATTTGTTTCTGTTCTTCTTGTTTATAGAGGTAGCCATTACAAGAAACTTGACTGGACCATTGTGTGCATGATAGGACACCATTCCTCTTCCTGGAGCCAGAAGAAAAAGACAGTTAAAGAACATTACTTATTTTAACCACAGTGTTCCACTGTAATTAGTTCATGAAATTTGCTCAGAAAAGTGCAACTCTTAAAACCCTATTACATGCATCCAGTCTGTCTTTCACCTTGTGTGTACACAATTTACAGAAAAAGTGTACAAAAAATAATCTATTGTACCACAACTGATTTAGGACTGTACTAACAAATAAGATGAAACATAGGATTATGAATTTTAGTTGACTGACTTTTTGCTCTGTTCTCACAACAGCATGAGTACAGAAATGTTGCTAACTTCTTTTTGTTGGCATTGACACAAATGTAACGCTGAGTTTTCTCCAGTAATCCGCAAACAAAATATGTGGTTTTCAGTTAATCCTATTGTACCTCTGTACCTCTCCAGAACAGCGTAGAAACATCCGTTTCATTGTAACGGACCCTTCCACACTGTACAGCAGGAACTAAAATTCATCCTCCAGAATGGTTGTCTAGTTACCATGGCAGATTCATAAGGAAATGACTGAACAATTTTTTTTCTTCTTTTTTTTAAAAGTATCTAAACAGTGGGATGTTGGCAGTACAAGGAAGATTTACACAATGCAAATCATCAGAATGTGTGAAAAACAAATTGCGTATGGCCAAATTCAGAAGCTGTAACAATATCAGTATATGTGGCTTTTACAACAAAAAAGAAGAAAAAATGTAGGATTCAACAAAATCAGCTGCAATATGGAAAAGAACTAGGCTAATGAAGGGGAAAAAACCACAACCCTACAAATCACTCTATCCATCCCTAATGCATTCCAGGTTATAATAAAACACACTCTGCTTTTACAGAGAGTGCAATGATATAAAGATGACTTGCCACTTTGGAAGCACAACTGGAAAAAGTCACATTTTTTTCAGTTCAAATGCCAAATACGGTATCAAAGACTATAAAAATAGATCTCTAAATGTAATGTCGCTAGATCTGTGAAATCTGACAAATCTTGACCCAAAACAAATGCAAGAATATAGAGATGACATAAACCACAATAATCAAGACAGAAAATGGAAGAATAAAATGAGAGATATTTTGATTCTGCCACTATACATTTGTGTTACCTTGTATTGCATTTATTTTCACCTAACATAGGTTCCATGTTTTTAAGAAACATTTATCCTGTGTCATACTGGATTATTGCTATGTTTTGCTGAACACAGAGGATTTCATTTTCATTTTGTGGTTACATAAGCTTTATTTTTTTTTTCCCCAAAGGAAGTTGCAAACAGCGTGCCTCAAAATCTGCCAGCTTCCCTGCACAGCACAGAAGCTCAAGCAGAATTCTGAACCCAAAACTTTGGGGCAACCCCCCTATTTAAACACACTTTAAAAATCTTCCTTCTGCTAGTAGCTTAAACATTTGCAAAGTGATACAGCAGCATTTATGCATTTGTGTTTCAAATAGGGTAATATGAAAGTAACTCAAATACATCTCTCCAAAATGCAAAAATCTTGGTCATTGTCAAAAAAATGAAATATATACTCTCGTATATTCCAAGTCTCCTGTTTGGGAAGAAAGGACACAAAACCAATTTACTGACTAGCCAGTCAGACAACATACTGAATTTTCAGTTTCTACATCTCTAAACTTACTGCATCTATTTTCCCCAAATCTGGAAGAAAGATTGTTTGCATTCTCTTCTCATCCTCATATATCTGACTGTACTCTGACAGGACTGATGCCTATCCTATTCTTATGACCTAAAGAAAAGCAGTTGTTCTGGCTCAAACAACTGACACAGAACTAAGCAATGTCTGGATATACTGTAAAGCTCAGGAAGAACTACAAATATAATTTCATCACAAAGCTCCAATATTATATCTAAACAATACACATAATTTGGCAGGTCCACTTACGCTACTGGCAGAAGAGAAATTAAATCTTCAGTATAATACCGTTGTAGTTGATCCATTTGAGAAATTTCACTCACCAGTTACTTTGGGAATCCCCTGCAAGCGTGGCACTGGTAATGCTACTATTATACCCAGGTTTGTTCCAACCAGCAATAAACCATGGCACACCAGGAGGCTAGTCACAGAAACACGCTGCTGCCCTGCAAAGTTTAGTAAGTGCTCCATTACTTAAGTGATGATTTTTACCTAGATCAGAGTAACTTCAGGCAAACACAATCAGCTGCACTGCCTCATTCTGCAAAGCACTCCTCACAAAGGCAAATATTTTGCTGGATTGTGGTATTAAACTTTACATACATGACAATTTAAATACTGTTAAACTTCTCAAACATTCTGTCCTAAATCTCTAAACCACAGTATCTAAAAGTAGACATGGATTATCTTTACAAATGTGCTTTTACAAATAGACTGTGATTGTACATTCTCAACAATAAAACTGAAAGCCATTTTACTTCACAGTACTCAATAATATTGCCGTAACACATTATACTCAAGACTCAAACCTGTTCGTGGTTACTTTTTCTCCTTGTTTTTATTCTGTGAAACTGCACCAGAAGTGCTGTGTCCCCCTGTTTGAGTTTGGGTCCCCCCCATACAAGAATGACATTGGCATATTGAAAGAAGTTCAACGGAAGGTGACCAAGACAGTCAGGAGACTGAAGCACATAGTGTACACAGAGAGGTTAAGCGCTGTCTGCACCTATCTGACAGGAGGGTGCATAGAAGACAGAGTGAGACTCTATTCAGATGTGCACAGTGATAGGATAAGACACAACGGATCAAATTTGGAACACGGAAAATTTGGATTTTAAGTAGGGAAAGGCTTCTTCATCAAAAGGGTGGTCAAACACTGCAATGGGTTGCTCAGTGAGGTTGTGAAATCTCCATTCTATCCAAAGATATTAAAAATTTGGCTGAACAAGTCCTTGAACAACCAGGTCTAATCAGGCATGCTGCAAGAAGGATGGACAAGATAACCTCCAGAGTAATTTCCAATTAAAATTTTTCTGTGATTTTCTAAACATTATTTATGGGATTGCTATTTTTCTAATGAAAACAAAGTAGGTTTTGCTTGCAATGCTTACTAAGTATGTTTGATTCAGTTTAGATGGATTTTCAAAATGGCCTTGACAAGTTTCCAAAATGGAAACTATGGCCTGCCCAAACTTTTGCCATGGCCCAAGTTTATGTGGAGCGGCATTTAAACTCTGCTGGAATCTTCCAGGTTCAAAATCTACATGTTTTTGAATTTATGATTAACTTTACATGCAAGAGAACAGTCATTTCCATCTTCATCACAGCTCTCAAGTTGTTAATCACTTCATCAGTAAGTAGGGAATTTGGATTCCATGTCTCATATAACTTGGATGAACCTGCATGTTCCACACTTTGGAAAAGGACCTTAATTATGATGTATCACAAATGAATGCATTTTCCATCTTGTCCCTTGAAGCTCAGCCAATTTACATCCATGAATACATGAATCACAGACCCAGTGGGAAAGCAGAGAAGGAGCAGCTTGACTGTAGCCCAAAGCACTCAACTGGAAAGCAGGAAACGGACCACAGTAAGTCTTTCCTCACAGAACTTTACAAAAACAAAGTATTAACCCAGCAATGGTGTACTGTAAAAGGCACACGTAGGGCCAGATCTGGAATCCCAGCTCTGTCTATCCAAAGCCACATTCTAAAATACCCTAAAGGCACAATGATTAGGTCACCCTTAGCAGGTGTAACAAGCATGACAAAGTTGAAGAGGTTCCATCTACTTATGCAGATCTTCAGAGACACCTATGTTGTTTTCCATACTGCATCATCCCTTCTCAGCTAAATAAGCATGGGTGGTCCATGCCTATAGAGAAATTCCAAGCCTTCTGAAACTTGGAGTTTGCTTTTTTGATGGGGTTTTTTGGTTGGTTGGTTTGTTTTTAGTAGGTGTTTTTGGGGGCTTTTTTGTTTTGGTTTGGGGTTGTTTGTTTTTGGTGGGTGGGGGTTTTATTTGGGGGCGTGGGGTGGGGAATATATTAATGGGATTATTTTAGTTTCCAAAACAAAGCACATACAGACACTCCTTCAGCACAAAAGAATTTCAAATAGTGATGCCCAAACAACTCTGTGTATTGGAGTTTTCAAAAACCGGTATTTGAATCCTGTGATTTAGAGCTCAGGTTTGCTCAAGTTACATGTGACATGCGAGCCCCCTCCCACAGCCAGCGCAAGGTAACTGTAGGTCAGCTTAACCTCACTCCATTTCACTTAGAGCTTCTTTTACACACTACAAACAGAAATGCTTCAGTATAATTTTTAAACTTTCACAATTATCAAAACCTTCAATTGTACTGTTGCCTCTCAAACACCTTGCAGAAGCAAGTGCTCACATTTTTAAACAATAGATCTTTAACAATTTTTAAAGCATTTAAAATGTAAAATAATATGCATGATTTCATACTCCAAACCTGAAACAACTTCTAACCAGTAATTTTCACCAGGGAAAACTGGTAATATGCATTACAATTTCTATAGGTGAAAACAACAAATTATCAACCAGCAACTTAGAATCTTAAACACTGAGCACAACCTGAAGTATGAACCATCTACAGTGAGATCAGAAGGAAAACCACTTGCTTTGAAATCTTGGAAAAGCAGGAAACATCTTCTTCTGAAAATACACTTTGAAATAGCATATAACAAAAAGAAATTTATAGATTAAAAAACTTATTAAAATACCAATTTGAAATATTAATTTGTCATCTGCTAGCCAATGTTTGAAATCATACTTTTCTTTGTTATTTTGTGACTTTTTATTTTGATATATTTCAAATTCAAAGAAAAGGAAAAAAAAGTAAAACCAATTCTTCAGAATGCATTATGCACTAGCACAGAAATTAACAAGAAGGGAAAATGATAACATAAATGCCCAAACCAATCAAATACTCCTGTCTTTAAATGACAACTTTTAGATCACTGTCCCAATGCAGACAGAACTGTTCAAACTTGTAAAATAATCTGACCAAGATCTTGACTTTGCGAAGAGCTGAAGCCAACAATTAAGCTCATACATGGACAAATGGTTTTATTGCCTAACTTCTGCCCTATGTTCACGTTACGCAGGTCTGAATTACAACCACCACCAGACCCAGGTAAATCCTCATGTGTTCCCACATAGATCTTCTGAAGTCAACCCTAGGTAGTTACAAGGGTAGACCGGTGCATATCCTCTCACATGACACCACACTGTTTTTAATACATAAAAAGCAAGGCCACTGTACAGATCTACTGGACTGACCTAATCCCCAATCTCTTTATCATTTCCTAGCAGTAAAATCATAAAACAGCTGCATTTTATGGAGTGACACTTGGTGGGGTGGGGACAAAAGAAAGCTGTAAGCCTCAAAGTATAGTTTGCTTTCCACAGAGAGGAAATGATACATTATTTCTTTTTCTTTGCTCTTCTCATCTGTTTCCAGGAAACACACATGCTATTAGAGGATATAGGGATATAAACAGAATACAGCAACTTAAGCAGAAATCACCTCTTTGTTAAGCAGGTAACCTGTCATCATCCACATGAGCAATGAAATTACATGTATCAGGGTCAAAGCAATCTCTTTAAAAGGACAAACTCTTTTAGAGTTGAAAGGAAAAGCATGTTTAAGAATGTTCTTGAATAACGAATTATTGAATGTGATTGAAAAAACAAGTGGACTGTCTATTGATGTACAGTAAGATTTTTTTTTTGGTGCAAGCTGTGATAAAGGCTGATGAAAAGCTGCCTTTGTTGACATTTCAACTACAGATCACAAACAGTGAGCATAAACTTGCTCTACAAATGAAGTACATCACACTAGTGAAGTGTGCATATTTGTCTTCAAATGTTAATAGATATTTTTTTTCCCTCTGCTGCTCAGTATGCCCTCTGTTCAGCTAACCTCTGTTCAGAGCTGTGCTTAGGCCACTTAAAAGCAATCCAGCTGTACTGTGGTATACTAGATAGTGAAATAAATAGTTACCTGAACCTATAACAATGGTGATGCTTTTCCTCTCAACCATTCCATTCCTTTCTCATATGGCATTTGTGGGATTTTTGTGTTTTCTTATAGAACACAAGCTCGTTATACATTATTAGGAAGTATTGCTGCTGACATAGGAAGTAAAAGTACTGTGGACCATTCTGGACTAAACCTCTATCCCACAGTTGCCTCCATGACCCTGGTTTAATTTCCAGTCCTGCATTTCTACGCACAAACTTCCCATAACTCCAGAAAGCAAGAGCCCTCCCAACACCATTCTTCATAAGCAGACTGCCACAGATCTAAAAAGTTATGTCCAGCAGATAGAAGATTCTGCCAGACACATTCTGCTTTTGTACATTAATAAACTTTGCTGAATCGTAAGGACAATCACCTCCTGTGCCATTTCCCTTACACTTCATTCTTCTGTGGTTCTGTCCTGCTTGCTGTGCTGCAGGGCTGTCTTCCTCAAAGCAAAGGAGGCACATCCTTTACAACAAGGAGAGCAGGCAGTGATATTTAAAGCCGTCTTCTCCTAAGAACAAAATTAGGAAAATCTAATGCTATGAGAACTGGTTACTAAGGCTATGAAAGCCTCCTCCTCAGCTCCGTCTTAATTAGTTACTACAGCTGTCCTTTAAATACAGCACTGTAACTGACGGTAACTATTCCTGACAGTGACAGTAAAGTTTTCTTTTACTTCTACTGTATAACAACAAAATAAATTCATTAACTTCATGGAGTAACAATCTGCTCATTTACATTGCTTTAAACAAAGACAAGATGACATCTCCAGGTAGCTTATCAGGCCAATACTACATACTGTTTTTTCTCCTAAAATCTTGGCAAAAGAGTCCAGCTTCTTTGAAGTTATATCAGATTCTTGCCTTTTTAATCTCTCTTCATAAGACTTTTAGCAATATTTTTACACCAATTTCTTCCTTTTCATTTCAATACCAGTTGAATTTTTACTTATCTGTTATTTTTACATATTGAGGAACTCCTGTTTCTGTTCAGAGAACTAACAGAGCTGTTTCCTTTAACACTAAAAGTCCTAAAAATCCTCGGTAAAGGCAAACACATATTTTGTAAATACACAGCTATTTCACTCCTTTTCTGTTTCACTCTGGTTTTTTCTTTTTTACTGTCAGTATATACTACACAGAGTTTGACTTATTCTTTGGCTGCTTTTAGTTCTAAAAGGTCCTTACTGGTGCTTTATGATGTAAACCTCCTACTCCTCTGTCTTTTAGCCTTTGTTGTTGCAGCATTATTGGAGTCATATAAACAGGCCCAAGAGCTGCTGCTAAATAATTGAAATTCATTTAATTTTTAGAATGGATTCTCCCTTGGAACATTTGCTGCAATAATGTTCTACTCCTGAAATAAATTTCCATTTCCATTCACTGGCGCGCTTTTTGTGAAGACACTGAGAAAAAAAGAACTAAAATGGGTAAGAATGACAGTGAGGAGATATAATTAGCTAGAACTCTTTAAAAAAAAAAAAAAATTGCATTACATCAGCAGTTTTATTACCATGGCGATGAACACTAAAGCTAAATTTTGGAAGATTTTTATACGTAGAAAATATATATAAGGGAGGGCCTTATTTCCCTTTTTCCTCACTGCTATAAACAGCACTACATATTAAAAGTTAATCTTCTTTTTACAACTGGTCTTGATTTCTTTGTATAACTATGATGAATTCAATTACATGACCTACTTAAAGGCAGGTGGGTTTTGCTGCTGTTCAGTGTTGGAGCTACAGTCAAACATCACATGTAAAAAATGCCCTGTCTAGAATGTGATATAAATGGAGACAATTTAAAATAGACCGTTATTGCAAAGCTAATACCATCTGAAAGAAAACATGATGAGAAGACAGAGACTGACATGAAACATTTTTGGTGCAAGATTTATACCTAAGTCTTGTAAGAATATAAATATCATCTCAGTGCAGGAAGAACTGGCTTCTGCTAGAAACAAAGCAATAAAGCTGGTGCACACTTTGCCCATGAAAACTGCAGAAGCTCAGACTACTGCAGTCTATAAACAGGGAGAGACAGAAGTAATGGTTGTCCCCTTGTGGACACCTCACGCTCAGCCATGCCAGTATCTTTTCTGTCTGCCTCTTCTCCTAGCACTGCCACAGCTCCCACGTGATGTACTTGCTGATGCTGAGCTCCTAACCACTCACTCACAAAACTGATACAGGCCAATGCCAACTGTCTGTGACAGTGATGATTTGCAGATGATTGAACATCTTCTGTCTTAAAACACTTACAGATCTGTTAAACATTATCCTAACAACCACAGGTTCCTTCTTTACTTATAAGACTAACCTTTTTATAAGACTAACCTAATTTGACAAATTAAAGCTCCCATTAGCAAAACACTGGACATACTCCGAAATGGCAGTGTGTGAGTGTTTCATTTGAGTTCACTGGCACTACTGTTGTAACTAAAATTAAGCAAGTGGTTTTTTGGTCTGGATCCTAGACTAAGTGACTCCATCACGTACTTTGATACTAAGTTCCAGAGCAAATGCTAAACTCTGCAAAGCAAACACATTTTCATGGCAGACTGCATTGTTCTACGGCTTCACAGTCACACACACACAAAAAGACTAAACAGAAGAATCCACCTGCTTATCTATATAATTACATTTATAAACTCTAAGGAGGAGAGCTGCTACTCAACCAGTTCACTACACAGGATGTTCTTCTGGGCAGGCAACAGGCTGTGATTAACCAAAGCAAATAGTCACGAGACAGTTATCAGACTCAAAGTCCAAGACAGATCTGATTCTGGCCTAATCTATAACACTCTGGAGAATGACAGTGACAAAGACAAAAGAGAAATGTTATTATATGATGTGATTCAGCTACCTGGCAACATATTGTGAACAGGTGTGGCAATGTTAATATCCTGGAGGTGTTTCAGTGTCTCAGTGTGGAACAGGCGAAGTGTAGATCCAGATGTGAAGGCAATCCAGATTCCCACTCCAGCAACAGCCATGTGGGAGATTACCATCCCTTCCTCTTGATGGGCTTCAAAATGGCTCTGTAAGAAAAACAAGGACTCTGTGGGGAGATGCAACTGAACAACATCATTCAACCTTCCTTATCAGCTCTTCACTGTAGGCACTGCATCTGTCCTCCATGTGAAGGACAAAGCTAGCTTCCTCTTTCCGCTTCTTCCTTTGCTCAGGATATGTTCTGCTGTGTATGATGTTTTAATTTTCCTGTTACTTCTTTTTTTTTTTTTTTTTTAATACATCATCATTAGTATGGAAGGACTCTCAGCTCTTGAGCCAAAGTTCTACCTGATGGTAGAGTAACTTCACAGTAACTTACATATTGTGTTTACTACAAATATTGCATGATAGAGGCTGGCAAGCTCATAACAGCTCAGACTTAAAAGGATTTTGTATTTCTTTATTTGTACTCCTTTGAGAAAACTACCACAGATGAGGTTCCTGGGGGTGAGCAGATTTTTTCCTATTATGTTACTTTTATCTACAGCAGAACTCCTCTTTAAATGATAGAAAATATTTTTCTCCTGTTCTGTTAGGAGATATTTTCAGAATAAGGATAACAGTCAAGGAAAAAGTCATCTTTAGAAAGTAGGGTGTTTATGAATATAAATACACAATTATTTGCTCAACTACATACACAACAACGTAAACCTTAATACTGTGGCTTGTTTTTCAAATTAGACACTTCTGAATTTCACAAACATTAGCTATTTTGTTCTCCTGTCCTTCAAAATATTGATGTTTCCTATTAGAAAGGCCAAAATCCTCCTGAAGATGAGTAATACCAGACATTGAGGATACACCTTTTTCCTTGATCTAATGCCTTCACAGTTACAACTTCTGCATGGCTCCAGGAAGGCCAAAACCTCTATACAGGCCCCCGTTAACATGCAAGATAAAGCTGTAGTAAAGTTCTTTAATCATTAACAAGAAGTAGGGATATTTTTTTCCAGTTCTGTCTTGTAAGTAAACTGTCTCTGAAGTTAAACACAGCCTTTTAATGTTGTGCCAGCTATTATCAAATACAGAGAGCTATTCTGATAAACAGAAAACTTCTTTGCCTAAATAAATGACAAACTGTTCCTTGTATACAAATCTCTCTCTGAGGGACATGGAAGTAAATATCTGCTCTAATATTCACACTACATATTATATACTCCTAATTACCTATGCAGACAAAATGCAAAAGTACCCCCTTTCTCCTTGTAAAAGTACACTTAAATTTTCCATGCATTACAGTTATGAGTTACATTTTGATCATTTTCCATCAAAATCTAAATTACATATTTCTCAGGATAAGCTCTTAGCCTAAAACTGTTATGTTTTGAATTTATTAGGGTTATAGATATATTACTCAAACTGTCCATCTAAATTCCACAAACAGGCTAAGATCAGAGATAAAAAATACAAGTTTAGCTTTCACAAAGTGTAACTTTTAATATTATACTTAGTAGGCAGTTTATTTTCTTTTCATACTTTAATACCCCATAAATGAGTAATTTCCACTGAGACACTGGCTGTTTAAAAATAAGGGGATTTTTTTTTTTTCTTTTGGTTTGTTAACATTATTCTTGAAATTTTCAGTTTTAAGTAAATGAACAGAGAAGTTTCTCTTCAGCTATTAGACAGTGGTTCAGTTTTTGAGTGTTACTGTGGTACCTTTTGACTCTTCAAACACCATCACTGCAGAATGCAAGGTAAGCGTCTCTGGCAGGCACATTTATATTCACTGTTTTGCTGAAGCAACCTCCATTCATTCTTTACCAAATGATATACACAATTTGAAAATCATACGATTTATTCAACGGAAGAATTCATCCGTGAACAACATCTTTCAAAGCCAGAAACAGCTCTTATGAGTAAATTTCCTGTCATTCTTATCACAGTGTTTCATTGCAAAAAGGATTTTAAAATATTAACTCTGTTTACAGACTCATACATCCCTATTACTGATGACCACCTGACTTTTGAAAACTTCTCAAGGACAGATCAGCATCGCTGAAGTGAACCTGACCAGCAACTTGCACTGTTTGAAATTAGAAGAATGAAGCAGGTCGTAAGAAATAGAATTTATCTGGAGTGGTCTGACCACAGCTGACAATTCTGTTGGTGCCACTGTAAACAACTTGTACATGCATTTTTGTCACATTCCATTTTCACCAGCCAACTCATTATACTCCCACTTTGTCCTGCCAGTCATACAGCTGTCTGCCGAAATACGTAAACAGATTTAAAGTAAAACTGTAATACTGTCAACACCACAAGGAGCACGTAAAAAGAACTATTCTTCTCTTCTCATTCAAAGGGTCTCCTAACACGGAACAGGAACATACCCCAAACCTGTACATTCTTTTACAAACGTGTAAGGTTTTGTACAGAGGATAGCTTTGACATCTGTTTCAATTACTTGTCTACCTGAAAACCAATAGCTGGTCTTTTTCTTCAGTTGTTTGTTTTCTTCTCATAGCAAGAAGTACCGATACAAAGGGACAAAAATGTCTTATTCCCTTAAACAAACAAACAAAAAAAACCAAAAAATAAAAATGCCCTTCATTTTACTTTTCTCTTTTAGTTTTCATACCTACATTCCTCTCTATTCAGAGCCCAGCTTTTTTCCCCTGAGGGTCTCTCATTCAAACTCTATAGCAACACGAGAGCTGCAGAAGACATTCTGGATGTCGCAGCCTGCCTGCCCACCCCGACATAGCTCACAATTGTTTCAGCAGCGCAGGACATAACTGGAGTCTTTCTTTGAGGGGGTGCGCACTTGCAACAAACAACTGTGCCAAGCACTGAACCACAATTTCTCAAGATTCATGAGAGGTGCATAATGGGTATCATTGTCCACAAGGTAAAACAAATGACTTTATTACTTTCAAGAAGTTAAGAGTACTCAGGCAACATACACTCATGTATAGGGATTTGAATTTGTTTTGTTTATTCAGCTGAACATTTCAGAGTAACTCTGGTATAATTAGTCAAGTTTTAAAAACAAGGGAAAACAAACTAGGATGGAATATCATTCAATTAGTGACTTTACTCTTGAATACTCTTGGCATTTTTTGTTGGTTTACTGCCTTTACAGAGCATAAGGTTCTACAGGTACAGAGATCACTACGGGATCAATGTCTATACCCAACAGCAATACAAGCCTCAGATCTAGGGTCAAGACTAAGGACAAATTTCTTCTTCAGAGGAAGAGTATCAGAGTATGTAATTAATAAATAACAGCAATCAATGCATTTCTCACGTCTCTTGCCAAGGACCTTGAGGCATTGTGCCAGTTTGGGGCACTGTGCCAATATAAGACATTTCCTAAAACATTCAATTACAGTAACATATCATTAAAACAAGTGAATTGAATCTTATCCGTATCAGAGGGGAAAATAAAGGGGCAGGAAAATTGAATAACATCCAAACCCAATATACAGAATGCCAAAACTCCTCATTTACTGATAGTTATTTAAAAAAAAAAAAAAAGCTTAAATAAGAATCTTAGAAAAGCAAGGAGGCATGGAGTGAGATTGTTTTCAAGGATAACGTACTTTGCACTTAGCAAATACAGACGGTTAACTATGAGTTACCTATGAAACAGGGAGTGCCTCACCAAGGATGAAGTTTACAAAATGGTCTTGAATATGCTCATGGGCTTGCACAAATATGGCCTTAAAAAACAGTCAGGTGTCTTTGTAGGTAACATATGTGACACAGAGCATAGAATATGCATGCATGATAGTAGAAAGCAATGAACAAACAAGCAGCTGTAATTCGAAGTATATGGAGATACAAAGGAGTTCAGCAGAGAGGGAAGAGTAACGACCGAGCCCTGTGAAACGCTTGGATTCCTGTTGACAGAGCAAAGATGAATATTATGCAAAATATCTTGAGTCAAATCATTACCACTAACTCTCGACAAGAGAGGACAGAGAAGGAGAGCAAACATTTCCTTGCAGCTGTTTCCCTTCATACAGCAGTTTCTGCTCTGCACAGTAAAAGGTAGCTCAGATGTATTCAGCTGCTGATACTGTTAAAATATTCCCTATAGACAGTCTAAATTGCCTCTTGTATAATATAATACTGAAACAATATTGCCAATGAACAAGGTATGCACATCATAGCAGATCACTTTTAGAAATATAAATACAGGAAGTTATCAAAACAAGCCAGGTAACTGAGCAAGTAGCAATAGTGAAAACATTAGTGAGCCATTTAGTCTGGTGAGATGATGAGAACAAGATCAGTACTCGTGTATGTCTTAGGACCAGTAAGGAGGCAACAGAAAAAGCATCATTTGTTCACAGTTCTATGAGGAAGATGACATACTATGGCATGGATATTTGTGTGGAATAAAAAAGATGACCCTCAGGCCAATCATACAAAAAATCATCATGTTCTAGAATAAAATTATCTGTGTCAAGAAAACATTATTCAACCCATACACACCGTTTCCGGTTGCACCATTTCTTATATGTTGTTTGCTGCAGCATTCATTGCCTGTATATTAATTATAGCTATAAAAGCCAGTGGATCTGAGCTCTGAATACAATTGATGGGTTAGTTTACAAAGCACTCTGGAAATGAAAGAAACCTTCTGAGATGTTTTTGTAGGAAAACTTGAACAGTTGAAACATGAATACCATGTCTGAGAGATATTGACAGAATATTTGTTATTTTATGTCTCTGAACTTCTGTTTTCAATATGCAATCAGTTATATAACACTGTATTTTGATAAGAGTAAGCTTTACACATTCTTTAATCCGCAAAGCTTGTCTAACTCTGGTTTTGTTCTCCTGTGCCAAAACAGCACAGCATAGCCCAAACTGCAGCCATGCCACCTTATGTAGGAAGAGCTTTGCGATAGAATTAGACTAGAATTGCCAAACTTATTTACAGAGATATGGCTGTACGTAACCAACATCACACAGGCACAATGTGGCTGTGATCTCTTACCGTTGTTATGTATTTCTTGGTAAGAATCAGAGAGATTCTTCATCACAGTCTGTAGAACAGTAACCAGGTGTCCCAGAGTCTACTCTGCCCCTCAGTGAAACTAATAAAAGTCCATTTCAAGCACCTATTCAAATCACTCTTCCAAAATCTTTCCCTCATCATACCTTTCAAACTATCAACAAAACAAGCCTTAAAGAAAAACAAAGTAGGAAAATGCATGATCCAAGCATAAAGAAATCACCCAGAAAGAACAGATAAAGACAGAGGAAATTAGGATGTTAGCTATTTCCCTGCAAACCCATGACAATGACTCACAGAATCAATTGTACCAAATAGACGATTGTTGGGAGAAAACACGATCATCAATGAAACAAAAAAACAACAACAAAGCACACAAAGGAGGAGGCTGTGAGCTCATCACGACTCCTGTTTGAAAGAACTTCATGGCTGTAAACATCATGCAACTCAGTGTAACTGTATTGAAGGTTGAACCAGAGCCTTAATTCCTAACGTTTCATCAACTCCAAACTTCAGACCACTAAGGCATTCTTTTGGTAGAGGCTGCAGTTTTGACAGAAATGAGGGCTTAATGTTTTCTGGAAAAATGTGGTCACAAATATGAGCTTGAATCCTTAACACTCTTCTCTCCTTAAAGAAAGCCTGACTTTTGTATCATTATTCACTGGAAAATGCCCTTACACAAAGCAAATTTTTGTAGGTCACTGAGGAGCAAAACTGAAGAAACATACTATGAAATCATCACAAGTAACATCTAACTATGTAGAAGCAGTCTCTTAAATCTTCTTCTGGAATTAACATGCAATTCCTATAGGCACCCACTTCTTTGCTGCCTTTCCTCAGATCTCATTTTTAAGCAAACCTTTTGCCTCAAATATTCTACAAGTTCCAAGCACTTTATGGAAACCTGGGGGAAAATGGAAGCAAACCAAAGTCTAATGAGAGAGCAGCAGAGAACATCATGGGAGAGTTTCAAACTGCAGGGAGTGAAATTTAACAGAACTGAAATGATACTTCATGAAAAGCTTCCTGAATCATGAAGCTTCTCAAACAGATTTCAATGTTTGAAATTTCACCACTTATACCCTGTAGCACAGTACGTAAGCAATGCTTTTAAAAGTGTTTACCTCTATGGAGTGTGTCACAGTGCTGATTATAAAAATTTGTCCACCACATGCAGCCCAAATGGTCTCCTCCATCACAAGCAGACTTCTAACAGGCAGAACCCCCAGTTTAACTATCTTCTGAGGTTCAGTGTTCCACGTTCCATCTTCAATAAAAAAGAAGAAATGTTATATACAACAAAATGATAATATTTGTTTTAAAACAGTTTTGAAAACACTATCTCTCAAGCCTACTGTTAGAATCTCTGCAAGCTGCCACTTCAAGCTATGCTGTGATTTACGTATGTTTAATTTTAGCTTCCAGGCTGTTTGTAAAGGTAATATGCAACATTAAGGGGAAAAAAAAAAAACCCAAACACTCATGCGTTTGTTAAATGAACAAATTTTATCTGGATTAATTGATACACAAGGAATTCTACGTTACTGTTCTGATACAACTTCTTTCCTTTCCAGAGGAAATGCAGTCAGAAAGCCATGGCTGATATAATTTTCTCCAACACAGAAGGAGCTCACAACCAACCTATTTCAAGATGAATCAACTTCCAACTAGGACAGAATCATCTTTCATGTGAAAAGTAGTCAGCAAAATTTTTACTGTAGGTTCTAATGAGCTCAGATGACTCTTAAGAGCACGTGGATGGAATGGACTTCCTGCTACTAGGTGCTTCATTTAAGGAGGAATGTTTTTTTAAAAGAAATTAAAACAGAATTTTGTGCCATGTCTTCACTTTTCCTCCTTTTCCCCCTAACTATAATCCACAGTGTTTTCTGTGGACTGCATTTAGCAGATCCAAATTACATTATGCATGTGTATGGTAGCGCAATCAATTATTCAGAGACCTTCTGAATACAAACTGTACGCTGCCACTTAGAGCTCTGGTCACTTTCACTTGCCATCTCTTTGAAACAAGGATTAGCAGATTATTTCTCTCCAAATTTAAGAGCTAGCAGCATGGGCTTCTTCAAACAGTTGTAGCTGTGTATTTTATACATGCAATTGGACATACTAAATATGTCAATAATCATTTTAATACTTTTATATTAGTTTATTTCTATTGTAAGCACTCATTGAACATAAAGTCTCATAGACCACATTTCTATCCATTACACTTTAATAATAATATCAAAACTGGTTAAAGTACCTCTTTTTACATTGAGATAAAACATGTCAAAAAGGCGTCATTTCATCACTTTAAACCCTTATTTCTGCAAAAGCTGCAGAAAAGTTGTCTACTTTACTGACACTGGTTTCAGCTCTGTAAACACTTACTTTGTCGTTGATGAGACCAAG
>JAVJGI010000062.1:22598869-22620786 GCA_035590275.1 Ibycter americanus
ACATCACAGCCAAAACACAGCACAGCACCAACTACCAAGAAGAAAATTAACTCCATCCCAGCTGAAACCAGGACACACAGATACTAAGGTGTCTCAATGAAACGTGACTACTCTCCATAAAGGAAGAAATCTTATTGTACACCTTCAACTCTCCCACTGATATGGCATGTGTTCCTTAGTTTACTATACATCTTGGTTTCCATTTCAAATTAATTCAGGACAAGTCTATCTACCACCAAAGAGCACTCTGGATGCTGTTGATCTGACAAAGTTCTCTTGTGAAGAAAGTCAGAAGAGAGCACTTGCTGTTTGTAAACAAGATGGATATTTACATCCATTGAGCTATCTGAAAACAACAGGAGAAATTAGAGCTATTTGCGTACTGAAAACTGAGAGACAGAAGTCATGGGTCTTTGACTACGTACATATAGGCATTGAGCTTCAGTGGCTGAAATGATCCACTATGCTTTCTGCCCAGAGAGGAAGACACAAGGATCACAACTCTAATAGGGGCTGTGAAGTGGATTTTCATCCTAGAAGAAAGATTACCCCTTTTCATTTGTGGAGCCCCACAACAGACTGCACAACCATTTTACCTGTGCATCCCATAGCATTTGTCCTTCTCAGGTTTCAAATAAAGACACCTTGTAAGGCAATGACCAGATTTCATGTTCACTTTTAAATCTTTCCTTAATCTCCTTTGCGCTGATAGACCAAAACCCAAGTTGAAGTACACGGCTGGAAAGCAACCCCGTTCACAGAAGAGAAGGCAACCCTGTTGAACTGCACAAAGCTCTTCACAGGCTGCGTTCCCCTCCCCCTCCCATTCCACCATTTGGATTCCTTTGTTTTGTAAAATAGGTCAGTATTCATGAAAACACCCCTCCAGGGACTACTGCCTCACATGACCACAGCAGGCAACTGTAAGGAATATGAACACTAACATGGGAGCAGCTGATATACACAATTTTCATGAGGCACGGAGAACCGAACTAACACCCACAGACCAAACTGTAAGGAAAGAGACTACAAGATGAGTCAGAAAAACATGGATGTGTATCTCCCATCTCAGAGCTTCAGCAATCCTGAAAGAGACCATGGCAGGCCCTGTGAACATCTAGCTGCACAAAACTGATGTCTTCAGAGGAAAACAGAGGACACCATGATCCTGGTCAATGTAACGTAACCTCCAGCTCATAATGTAATTCAGTCTGGTTAACAGCTCTGCTCTGTCCTTAACATTCTCTGTAGACAAGCAACCCATGCATCCTTTCTTACCTATACTGCTAAGGATGCCACTTGTGCTTTTTAAGTGGTCATTTCTGGAAGAAGTGACAGCAATTGCAATCTTAAAACAGCTTAAATACACCAATCCCTTTCAGAGAAGACAATACTTTACTACTCGCACAGGTACATACAGAAACTGAAACAACAAAAACTGGTATGAGACTAAGCGGTGCCTCCAAGATAAAGAAAAAATGCTATTCAGTGATAAAAAAGATATTTTTTTTTGAAGGGAACTGAAATCTAATGCCTGGCTTCAGATCAGAGATGACAGCTCAACAGGAAACCCACTGGGTTGAAGATGACAGCTGGTGAAAGGAAATATCTTTCCCAACACTTTTTCAGATTCTTTGTTGCTTGGGGAAGAAAAAAAAAAAAAAGTGCATCCTGTACCTTTCCAAACTAAGTCTTTATATGATCTGACACTGGACATACAATTTGTTCCAAGATTCAAGATAATAAGTTTGGCTCCTCAGTTAGAGACTGGCAGGATTTAGTAGCCAAGCTATAGTGCCATACAAACGCATCTCTACTGTTTACAGGGCCCACCTCATTAATGTATGACAATCATCGTTATGCAGCTCACGCTAGTAAGGTACACCAGAGCTCTGCTGGCTCTGTACTTTGCAAGGTTAGGTGTCTCTATGCTAACATCTCACTTAAAAACTCAGGTTTCAAACTTTGAGTAAAGCCTTGCTGATTTTGAAATGAATTAACTATATATGCAGTACTGTGGGGAAGATAGTGAAACGTGTACTGGAAGTACACAGGCAAGCACTCAAACCAGCTCTGGAGAAGACAGTTCTGGTTCAGAAGTATTATCTGGGACTCTCCTTTACTCAAGTTATTTTAGCCAATTACTTCGTGCAAAACAACCAACTGTGATGCTAATGGAAAAAGGAGTTCTACTGTGAAATACATGACCCACACACATAGGAAAGACTTCTATCTATACAGTAAAAATGGAGTTGTCATTTCAAATGAGATATACAGGAATCTCTACCAATATGGTATTTTTGTCTTGCATAAACACCAATACTGGGTAACTGAGTGGAATTAGCACTGTGCTGCATAAAATACAGTACACTGCCTGTTAACACATAACCTTCTGGGCTCTTTAACACTGAGCACTTCAGGGTTTAAGCTAAGGGGCACAAATCAGTTTTCATTCATATCGTATGGTAAAAGTGGGAACAGTATCAAAGTTTCTACTATCCTTCAAAAAGAGAAAACAAGTCTTTTCAGAAGTACTGAAAACTGTAACAACCTTAGTTCAGCAGTTTTACAGAGAATTTTCAGAAAATAGAATAGTGGAAAACTACTTCTGCCAAAATATACTGACACGCAAGTCCCTCAGGATGCTATCAAACCGTATCACATTACCTTCTGCTTTTGTGTAGATTGAGATGTTTCCATTTACCAAGCCAGCAAACAAGTATTGAGACATATATGTTAAACTCATAACAGTTGATTTTTCAGGAGTGAAGAAGTGTTGAAGTCGAATTTTCTTTGAGCCTTGATAACTTTTGTAAATAGAAATGCTATAAAAAGAAGAAAAAAAAAAAAAAAAAAAAACCAGACTTGTGAAATTATGTTTTATTTAGTTCTTACTAGAATATGCACAAAAGAGATTTAGAACAAAAAGGGTGGGGGTGGGGGTGGATTTTCTCCTTTCATTCATAGGAAGGTGAATATTAAAACCAGTATCTTGACCCTCCAAAATGTCTATGTAGACAGTTTGCAATTACTTAACATTGATGTGTGGCAACACTTTTCATGCTGTCTGAAGAAACATTCATTCAACAAAGAGACATAAAAATTCTGCTCAAAGTTCTTATTATGAGTCTATCAAAAAATTATATTAGTTTAAAAAAACATATGGATTCAGTATTACCTGGAGAACTAGGGAAATGAGAAGAAAGAACTCACTACCAGAGCTACACTTAAAATTCCCACCATTCCTACAGATTATTACCATAGGTATATTAGGAATATTGAATACTTAAATCTGGAAAGAATTGCACTTCACAAGCAAAAATAATCAGTACAATTAGATGTTGGAATTTCTTGAAACATAGCATTTTCCTTGGAAAATTTTGTTCTGCTTCATTTATACCAGATCAATGTATTTATCTTATACCTTAAAAAAATTGCAGGTAGTTACATACTTATGTCCTCACTAGCTATAACAAGATCTGTTTGCTTATTGACCTATAAGTTTAAAAATTGCAGCTTTGTTCTTCAATATAAATCAAGGGATGACCCAGTAAGGTCATCAGTTCAAATAGAGCAAAATAATTCATGTCAATAGTAAACAATAATATTATTTATTTGCATGACAAATCCTGCATATTATCACAGTGTAGAAGGTTAATGGGTTCCTCATCAACACTTTGTCATTCTGAAAATTTTCCCATACCTAAAGGTTATGTTGTAACATTACAAAAGTAATATTTATATTTTTCAGACATGATGTATGATGAATTAATCCTCTTTCATCAAAGATACACATTATTTTAATTTCAAATACCACACAGTGTATTTTAAAATCATGTAGAGTGTATTTTTTCCTTGATTTAGGTGGAAAGGATAAGTTGAGGTCACTGTAATAAATATCACTTGGATACTTTTTTAGAAAGAAAACATTTTCTTGGAAGTATCTCACATGATTTCGCTATAGAATAGTAAACCTAATTAATAAATCATAGACAGTACACTGAAAATGAGAATCACCTTCCTTCTTCCATGCCAAGGCAAATAGTAGGCACATTAGAAGCTTTTGCGAGAACATTTTCAGAGTCGAGAGCCTTATTTTGCTCTTTCAGTTTCTCCTCCTCTGGTATGTAGACCATGCAGAGAATCCGTGATTCCACATTGAAGCACTCAATAACCTTAGGGCTGGTGTTTTGAAATGAGACTATTGCAATCTGGCCCATCTGATTAGTACAACTACCAATCTGAATCAGAAAGAGGAAAGAAAAAAAAAAAAACCAGACCAAGACTTGATACCTGTCTCCAGGAAGATAAGCATTAACAAGAAGGAATGACTGGGATGTTAATTGAAGAGTGTATTGCAAGTTATATGCATGAATATGATTTCTCGTGCATTAAGACATAAACAAGAAAATAATTCAGCATAGATAGATTTCAAAGCGTTATATGCACAAAGTTCCCTTGTATGCTCACAGAAACAGTTCTTCCTTTTTTGAAAGGAGGAATATTATAACCTATTCTGATGTCTGATTCATATGTATATACATAATGTAATGCAACTACAATAAGAACCTGTGTAATATATTATTTTAATAACGAGTGTTTTAAGTTATCTCAGATTTTCTTAAAACAGATAATATATCTGAGGCCTGTCCTTTGCACAGTAACAGGTCTACACATAAATGCTTTGTCCTAACAGACAGATTATTAATATAATCCCTTTTGTAAACTTGCTGATACAGGATCCTAAACAGCGGATACAGGATCCTAAAGGGAAACGAAGCTGGTGAAGGGTCTGGAGGACAAGCCTTATGAGGAGCAGCTGAGGGAACTGGGGTTGTTTAGTCTGAAAAGGAGGAGACTCAGGGGGGACCTTATTGCTCTCTACAACTACCTGAAAGGAGGCTGTAGGCAGGTGGGGATAAGCCTCTTCTCCCAAGTAGCAAGTGACAGGACAAGAGGAAACAGCCTCAAGTTGCACCGGGGGAGGTTTAGATTGGATATTAGGAAAAATTTCTGCACTGAAAGGGTGGTCAAGTATTGGAACAGGCTGCCCAGGGAGGTCATGGAATCTCCATCCCTGGAAGCGTTCAAAAAACATGTACATGTGGTGCTTAGAAGCATGGTTTAGTGGTGGACTTGGCAGTCTTGGGTTAACAATTGGACTTGATGATCTTAAAGGTCTTTACCAACCGAAATGATTCTGGAATTCAATAAACTCCCTGACCCAGAACTAAGTATCATCAATATGTCCACAAATCTGTATATTTTAGGGATCTGGGAAGAGTAAAAAGAAAAAAAATATAAAATCTGCCCAAGCAGCAGCATTTTTATAAAGTAACTCTTTATGTTTATATGAAATGAAAAAACATAGCAAAGAGAAAGAAAGGTCATCTTGTGGCAGTAGAAAGATTTTATTGGCATGTATTTGTGACAACTGCTTACAAACAGTGAAGACAAAAAGAAATTATACAGGTCACCTTGAAAAAGATCACTGACAAAAAGCCATTTCTAACTTCTACTTTTAATTTACAAGGCTTTCCTTAAAATTTTAGTATTGTAGTAACAAGAAAAGCTATTGAAATCATAAGCATTCCAAAAAAAAAAGTATTGGTTATGTCACTTTGCCGGAATATCTGCATATTTGCAGTCATAACAATATGCCAGAATAGAGGTTTTTTTCCTATGTACACACTTAAACAGATTATTTATGGCTAAAACATTTTTAAAATCTGAAAACAGACAACAGGGAAGTGTGAGCTCATATGGCTTTTAGCAGCTCTTCTTATAAATTAGCACATAACTGGCTTCTGAATGTGCTCAGCACTTTGGAATTCATTTTGTGCCGCGTTAACAAATCACACACACATAAGTGACACCCTACAGAGAACAGCAAGATCACATGGACAAAATTACTAGCTATCCTTTATAGAAGGCCATCTTAAAACAAAGAAACAAAAAAAAAAAGAGGAAAAAAATTCTCAAAATTTATTTCAGATCCATATGTTGCTAAGAGTCCCAAATAACAATCCAGAGAAACAGAAGACAGTCCCCTTTTTATCTTTTAAAGATTACACTTACCCAAAGAAAACCATGTTCCGTGGCACAGGAATCTGACTCTGTTTCTCCAGAGAGGTACAGTTCAGGATTATAAGCAGCACATTCAACCTTCAAACAAAGGAAAAGAGAGCTGTTACCACATTAAAAAGGTATGCCTGTTTCTGCCTAATTTAGTCTGTAATTAACAAAAACATTTAAGGACATCAAAGAATCGCAAAAGGCAAGAAGTCAGTTTAGTCTGTCCAGCTTCCCGTGGGCAGGGTCAGCTGCATGTGTGTTGTTCCCAACGCATTCCTGATCTACTCTTACAGGCTTGAAAAGCCAAAACCTACAAATTCTCTAGATGATCTGCTCAAATGCTTCATGACCTTTATTAAGTTTTTTCCAAATACCCAACCTAACATCATCTTTGCTGTAATCATTAGTCTGTTACTTCTCATCTCAGCCACCAGGTACTCCCCTTCTGCAGCGTCCTTTTACATATAAGGTTGATATATGTCATGACCCTGTCTGAGTCTTCTCTTAATTAGGACAAATTAACATTATAATTTAATTACTTCTATTTTTTAAATTTTAAAATAATTAATTTTCTTATTCTTGTTTTTAAAATTCTTGCTTATCATCACTTTTCCAACTGGCATCTCTCCAGCAGATATATAAGGTTCGTATATTTTAGAGTGCAGAACTTTCTCACCCGAACATGTTGTTTATTCTAGCAAAGCTGTTAGTAGCACTACATCATGATTACCTCTTCTGAAATCTGTTTTTACACATCCCATTGATTATTTTGCTCTTTGTAACAATATTACATTCTTAACCAATCCTTAGCCTGCTAGTCTATTAAGAGCTACTTCCACAGACCTACTCAGCCACCTCCTCAATCTTGTGACTGTCAAGCTTGTGAACCTCAAGCTTGTGAAGCACTTTATTTCTGCCTGAGCATACCATGTGCCTGTCCTATTGACTGTTGTGCCTTCTCCCCAAATTATTTCTCCAGGTGCTTTATTCATTTTGAATTCTAATGCTATCATCCATAATACTCCTACTCCCTCCCAACTTCATGTCGTCATGTTACTGTGAGTAAATTAATAACAATACTCATGATTTTATCATGCAGGCCATTTAAGAAAATCCTGAAAGCTACACCAGACTCAAGATCTGTATTTAAGTCCTTCCCAACTCTGAACACCATTCAAGCACCAAGGCTCTGAAAATGGGCATTTTTATGAGCAGTCATGGATTTCTATTTTACCTAATTTCCCTAATATCCATGGCAGAGTTACCTACAGCTTATGTAAACACTTTAAAATATGTACAAGTAATTCATAACTCTGTAGAGAATAAAAAGGTTTCGGATGAGGTGTGATACTACATTTTTAGACAAGATTCTTTATAATTCACACTAATGTTCTCACCTCAGACATCAACGTCATTGTGATTATATTGCAGTACTAGAGATAGTGTGGTTAGTATTTACTTAGACAACTTCACCATAACTTGGCAACATCACCTCCCAACAGTGAATAATTAAAATAAAAAACAACAAACAAGCAGACATAAGTTAAAGTTCTAAACTCCCAGTTTACTTAATTTTTAAAATTGCAAAGAATTTCCCAAATCTCCCTGAAGTCAGCAGACATCACCAAGTGATTAGCAGTAGTAAAAATGATGTCATGTATTCAACCAAAGCAGTTTTCTATAAAGATAAAATATGAAAACTGACAGTTGATAAAAAGGAAAAAGAAAAAAAAGCTATCCATGTCAGTCTTTGCATGTCTCATTTAGCACATGCTGAAGCTATCTACTCGTAGTGGTGATTTACAGTAGCTGTGACAGCTAAGCACATCACTAGTGGAAGAAAAGACAGCCTGCATGCTGGCTATTTTTCAGGCTGCTTGTTACACCTCTATGTTACTTTGCATCTTAGTCAAAACTGATGATGTTTTTCCGTAGTTAAACCCTGGTAGTTTAGCCCTCAATCTTGACAGAAGCTGTTTACCTGAGGCATAACCTTGCTCTGATGGGAGAAGTCGTTACAGGCTCCCTAACATCACCGAACAGCCTAAACAGCATGCAGTGAGATAACAAGCAGGATCAGTCAAGCAAAGGGTCTCTTCCCACCACAAGCTGTGGGCTGACACCCAAACTGCAGCTGAGGCTGCAGAAAACCACCAATAATGCTTAGATAATCTTTTCTAGTAATATCAAGGACTTAGGAGCATCAGGCATGACAGCTGGGCTCACACCCACGTTACCTTTAGGAGCTGCAAAACTGGCAAAGTTGACCCAGAGCTCAGGCAAATACTGCCACGCACTGTATTCTCCTGAGGTGACCAAGGCAAAGACCACGACACAACTGTAGGGGCAACAGACCTTCCTTTCAAAACAAGTGGATCCTGTTGTAACTTGATTCAGGAATTGAGCCTGGGCCTTCAAGGCTCCTGGCATGCACCTACAGGACTTATAAATGCATAGGTTCTAAGGAAACATAAATATTTTAAGTTTCTGCAAAAAATTAGATTAGTTTGGTTATTTCACTAGTGGTGACTTTAGCAAGTATTCAATACAGGAAAAGCTGACTGTTTAATATGACTATGGTTGTATGGCGGACTGGAGACTTTCAGTAGACTTTGGTTGCTTTAAACCACAGCTCTGCTCTGAAAACCAGTATCATAGGAATGGCTTAATTTAATACCACTACACATTTCAAATGCAGTTCCAGCTTGCAATTGTTTTCCCCTAACATTCAGGCCTCTATGCTCAAACTTGAAGTGAAGCTTACAGCTGAGCTTCCCTCCTGTGTAGGCTGTCCTAGCAATGAGGGTCTGCAGACTTACTACTTTAAACAGTACGCATACGATGATGTTAATTTAACATTGTGATTCTGGCCATACATATCCAGTTTTATTTCCATTAGTGTTTTTGCACAAGCGTAACTGACTGGTGGTCAATAAGAAATCCTGTTGATAGGAAAAAATAGTATCCAGCACCCTTCCTTTCCATCTGTTGGTCTGGACATGCTGTACTTACTTTTATTATTAAAGCCAGTGGTCAATATGACTTCAAACTGACACGTTAGGAAATGAACCGTTAAGATGATTTCTGTATCATTGTTCAGGACAGAACTACATTTTATATAAGATCTCATAAAAATTAATTTTTAAAATTATTTTAAAAGTATTGCTCTCTGTGCAGCAATGAAAATCAGAAATTTGAGGATAATTCAACATAGTTACACCAGTACAGGACAGCTATCATGGAGATCAGATTCCTGCACTTTGCAAGCTGCAGGTTACTTTGGAGCCTCAAACACTTAGAAACCTCAAGACCAATTCAAAATTCCCAGCAGTTTCCAACAGGTGATGAGCTTACATCTGAAAGCAAATGTCATACTATATAAAAGTAAATACTGTGTTCCTTAGTGCCTCAAAGATTGCAGTATTACGCATTCCTGTGGCCCTCTTGGACCTTCCATTGATACTAGTCTTACACCAAGGTAGTAACTCAAGAGAACTAACAGATGTATTTATAGCATGGTATTCTTTAGCAGCTATATCACACAAGAAAAGCAATTCTAATCTCATATAAAAATTCTGTTCACCTTAAACTCCTGTTGCTTGGCCATCATCACTGGCATGTGTCTAACAAGGAGAGGATGTTTCTCCTTTTTTATTTGATTCCCATCATCTTCTACACAGAACCAACCTAACAAGTTATCCTCAGCTGTAACGAAAAGAACAAACAACAAACATCCCACAATACTTTCACTGAATAACAACTTACACCTCTCTACAGGAATAGAAATTAATTCTGTTAGGATACGAGCAAAAATTCAATATAATAGATTACATAGATATTGATAATGCAAAAAAAGAACACCTTACACTAGCAAAATGTTAAGGGTGTTCTCTTGATGATCTCGTCAGTAGGTTATTAGAAGAGGAAAAGGCACATCAAACCTCTCCTCAGACTCTCGGAAATCTGTTTTACAAACAACATTTCTCTGCCTGTATAAGTGACATCGCTACCAACTACTACTTATCATAATTATAAGGATGCTCCTCCTGGAATGATGGAGACATCTATTCTCTCGTCTTTTGTTTTTGTTATTTTGTCTGTCTTCAGTGAGAAACCATAAAAAGCACTGCATTTTGAGGATGTGCTGGTGAAACTTACTTTTAGCAAGTGCATATCCTCAATGTTTCTCAACTTAGGCCTTCAAAATCCCAGGTATCTTTGGTAATCTATACCCCTTTGCAAACTCAGGATACTAATAACATCACAGGACAGCACATTCTTTAGTGCTCCCACTTAGATGAGATTTGTTTGTGCTAATCCCTTCAGTGAACACTATAGATTTATGTTTAAAAAAAACAACCACCACCCCCAAAAAATAATAATTGAGTTTTACACATTTAACCATAGAAATATTGCTTTATATCAAAACTACATCCAGAAGTTTATTTCAGGCTCAGAGAGCTAAACAAATGAACCCAACAGCTTTACTGGTATTTCCTAGCTAAAATGATTCTGAGCTAAAACTGAGAAATTTGAACCTGAAGTTCAAAGTTTAAAAAGTTCATCAGATCTGAAGAACTAAGTTAATAATGGAATAACTTCCTCACCTGTCTGTCCTGTAGCGTATCTCATTCTTGTTGATTTAGATATAACAATTAGTAATGATTATCACAGTTTTCATTAAAATACTGTGGAAATTATATTCCTTCATAATGAAACCTCTATCTTATCTACAACGTCATTACTTTGAAGCAATACACAATCACTACTATTTGCTGTACTGCAATTTTAATATCTGCAAATAGATTTTTCACAAAAAAAAATAATTATAAAATATAAAAATAAATACATTGTATGTTGAGAGCTATCTTAATGTGATAGGAAATTTAAGTAACTAAAAATTACCAAGGGCCAGTTTAGCCATTTGTAAATTGTTGCTCCAAGACTGTTTGATGGCAGGGGTAAATGTATTGAACACAGCTGTGAAGAAAGTGGGCCGTCCAGACCTGCGAGACAACAACAACAACAACAAAAACGCGCCCCTAAATGCATTGAGTATGACATACAGTCAAGGCTAGAAATGTTGAGCAAGGTGAAATTTCATTATTTTCTAATAATTAGACAAAGACACAGCTCCAGTATAAGCATGCAGGCTATGATATGCTGTACACCCATCTTCCTACACTTTATATGAAATGGTATGAGAACATCCTCCTTGGTGAAGGAATGTAACAGTGCCTGTTCCCTATTAGCTGTCACTGCGACGGTTCCTCTCTTGCTTCTTGCACCTGGAACACAGGGTTGAGGAATGGGAGAAAAACTACAGCACTACCCTGGAACATGCAAGTTCCCAACATCGTGGCATGACAACAGAAGTCAGAGGCTAACTGAAGAGGCAGAAGAGAGGAAGAGCTACAGATTCCCCAATACTTCCTGGTACATCTATGCCTAATACATAAACCCATTTAGAAAGTTTTGTAATCAAGAGTACTACTGACTTGTCCTGTTTTCCTGGGAGTTGCAGCTGAATTCTACAGCGATCTGCCGCTCTGATTTCATCTTCTTTTTTCAAAATCAGTTTTTGTAAACCTGAGGTCCAGTCATGGGCTACAGATTGGTTTAAGTTCTGAAAAATTAAAAAAGCTAAGATTCAATGCCAGTCTACTGGCCTATTTCCAACAGGCTAACTAAGGTGATCTCTGTACATAACAAGTAATTTCTGGCACCTGGGCCTCATTTAGGTTGCATTTTAATCACAGATAATTTAGTCATATTTGTAAACACGTTTCAAAAATATCTCTAAAAAATTTGCTAACATTTTATCTGCTGATTTAATCTCACATTGCTTATTTTGATGATACACCGACGTTCCCAAGTGTTTGTCAGATTAAGAAATTTAAATTTGCATCAAGTGTATGCACAAGCCTTTCACTTTATTTCAATGAGCAGTTACACAGAACCCACAAATTCTGTTTCTAAAGAAAATTTCATTGAAATGTCTACAAATTATACTGCCAATTTGGTTTTGTTCAAATCTTTGAGCCAAAATGTTTACAAAGCCATGATGAAAGCTGCCTGTGTGGTTGGGATCTGTTTAAGTAGGATGCTGAAACAATAACCCTCTGCAAGCAGAGTGTTCAAAGAGGGTAAAAGCACACCTAATAAAGCATCAATAGTAACAAGTATTCATGCACAAAAGTACACTAATTTTCCACAGTCAGAATTTTATGAAAATTGAAGTCTTTTTCAAACATGAAGAAGCTGACCTCATTCCCCAACTAAATTGTTTTTATACATCTCTACCTGGAAATACTGACCAAATTTTAAGTATTCAAAACATAGCTGGCTCTGACTGGCAGTACAGGCAAAAAGGTTTTGTATATGTTAATAGCTGAATATCTTCGGGTATCTGTGCTATACATATTCCAAATAATGCAGCTGAAATTGACCTTCAAATACTTGTAAAATTTTGTCCAAAAGTACTGTTTTCATAAATCTTTCACAGTATGTATTTTCATAAAACGTTATGTTTTATTTAATGCCCTTGACTCTGAAGGCAAGATTTCCCAAGAGAAACTCAGCTTTCATATACGTATTCACACACATACATACAATATTTACAGTCTATGTTGGCAGGTAGGAGTTAAAAATTGTGCCTAAGTGTACATAAAGCATATAGAACCAAGAAGCAATTTTTTGAAGTCTTAAGACTGTGGAGAATTCATTCTGAAATTCAGTGTTAAAGTCCTATATCTGTCTGCCAGAATATAAGCTAAATAAAAGGGATGTGAACAAAGCCAAAGCAAATTACTTTCAAAATTCCTCTGAAAATCCTTCTATGTTTTTGTAATTTTCACTCAGTTTTATGAACAGCCCCCCCCCGAAAGCCAGGATTATGAGCTTGGATGGGCATTAAGAGCTTCCTCCAAACAACCATCCTCCTCCTGCCTTGTCTAACTGCAAGAATCCGATTTCTTAAGATCAAAATGTAATTTTGTTTCCATATAAGTTTATCAGCTACTAAGCAAATGCAGACACTTGTAGTATCCACCTATGCTTAAAAACAAGATTAGAAAAACAGCTGTAATCTACTTAGAATACTAAACAGTTAACAGTAAATGAGTTAGTAGAGGTAAAAATTACTAGTCTTTACAGAAAGAGCTGAATGTATTGCACAGATCCTAGAGAGAGACAATTATGCTACTTTATAGTAGGAACATATTTGAAAAATAAATCCAGCTTTGTTTATTACCTGATAGTTTCCTTTAAGGCTGCCTATTAATTGACTAATTTGACCAACTACATTCAAGTCATGTAAAAGGTTCTGCAGATCATGGTACAGTTGCCCTGGTCCCATATAGAGCTTGTCTGAAATGAATAAAAACATAAGGTTATATATAATAAAAAGATGTAATTCTCAGTTGAAGGAGGAAAGCATGACAAAGATATTAATTTCAACACATATCACTATTTCTTAACACTATGAAAATAAAGCTTATTAAAATCTGTAACAATCTCTCTAGATTGTAAAAACAACTAATGCACCAATGTGCAGCTAGGATCTTCATTGCTTCTGACAGTCAGAGTGGTTTGTTTACACATATAACATCAATATTTCACTTTGCCGTTCCAGGTGCTTTTAATGTCCCTCCAGACAGATAACTGTGAAATGCATCCCAGGAAATTACAGGTAGTAGTATATTATCACATATTAGCTTTGCATGTACAGGCATTACCATAGGCATTTCCTCTTAGCTCACCTTATCATTGCCTTTTATAGTTACAGATAAGATTCAAGTTTGTTCATCTAGTATGATGGAGAGCATTATGTGTAGTTTTAACAAGCAAGCACTAGACCTGTGACGAATATCAAAGCTTCACTGGCCTCAAAATCTCTCGCTGACATGGAAGTTTTGTTCAGCCCAAAGCAGCAGACTTGCTGTTAGTTTAAACACCCTTCCTGAAAGTTGCTTTTGGTCATATGACAAAGACAAAAAACGTACTTGTAGCCTTCACTATGGTGGTTTAAAACTCAGAATTCGTTTAATTGATCGCAAGTTGGTTCTGGATCATATATTCACATCCTAACTCTAATATGAGCCTGCAATTTCACTGAACCACTTGACATTTTATTGCAATCATGGTTAAGCGAAAAAAGGATCTGCACTGAGATCAACAACAAATCTTACATCAGCAGAAGTATTTGCCCTAACCATAAATAAGTACATATGTTTATAAGATAACGCTAACTCAGAAAAAGATTAGTAGGATAAGCTGCCTATTTAAATGCACAAAGCTTGCAGAACCCTACTAATACACTCTGACTCCCAGACACGATGTTAGGAGCAGGACAGCTATGTAATCCTTTCGGAAACAACACCCCCACTTTCCCCTAAAAAAAACCCACCCTGACACAAAGTCAGCGTGTTTCCCTTTGGCTGAATGACAGGAACTGGGCTGGATTATCTTTCCAGGAAATCTCTGCAGATTATTTAGCTCAAACAGTGTAGTTCCCAAACTACAGATCCTTCACGCCTTACCCCAACTTTGGAAGCTAGTCTGCAGGCAGAAAACTTCCCTGAAGCAGAAGGATTTCAACCCTGTGTTGTCAAGAGCACAATCTAAATGTAATGCTAGCTACCTGCTGTGCAGACAGATCAGGACCAGGGACACAAGCTGTGCCACCTGGTCTGGCTGCCAGGGCACATCGGTGCTGGACGCAGCTGCCAGCTAAGACACCGTGAGCACCTCTATTCCCTAAGTCTGCTACAGGGACCAGCGTATAAACCAAAAAGCAACAAACCAAACACAGAGCTATCAAAATAGCATAAGCCAGAATAAACATGAAAAATAAACATGCACAGGACAATTCTTAAAACATTAATATATTCTCAGTTGTGTATCTAACTGTATTTTCTATAGACATTTTCCTGTTTGAATGCATCATACAGATCGAGGCCATCACTGAATGGTTTTCTTTAATGCAATTCACTATATTAAGCTAGAGGTCTGCCTTAAACCTTGAAGAGTATAAAAATTCAAGGCTCAAGGAAAATGTTAAGGGTTACTTTATCTCTGAATACTCCATTTCACTGCAGGAAAATGCAACACATACCTGAGATATTACACATTCCCGTGGAATTTTAAATTATTCTTTTGCCTTTAAATCCTCTGGTAAATTGAATCAATGAAAAGATCTCTGTGTATTGCCCTCGAGCACTAAACAGGGGAATGACTGCACTTACTACTATTTACCCAGCCAAATAATAGATGCAACTTTCATCCACCCTTCTTTGCCTGTTCTGAATGTTAATTAAAAGAATAATCTAGCCTTTCTTACCCTTGAAAACAAATCAGTCCAGAAGAAAAGATCTTTACATTTATTGTACACAACGAAAAGAAATGACTGCAAAGTAGACCTAAGAGGAAGAATCTTGAGATTATGGTCAGTAGAGTATGTCTGCAGATCTGTTTAAAAAATTAAATAATTTTCCGGAAATGCAGACTACATGCTTTCATTAAGCTGCATTTTCACTTTCTTCAAACCAAATACGTGAATTCCTAGTCTATTCATTTACCTGTCAGTTATAAACTCCATTACTAAACAAACCAAACTGCTGCACTCAAAAACATACTAGAAATATTTCTGAAATTTATCTTTGTGGATTTGAACCAAGAGAAAATTTACAACTACCAGGCTGTGAAAAGCTGAAAGTTTGTGAGGATTCCCTTGTATGGAACAGGTATTTTCACTCAAGTGAATTACATTATTTTTAAGTATTAAAAGCCAAGACCACTCTTTGCAGCTTCATAAAGACAGAGTTACCCAGATATTTCAATTTTATTATTGAAAGCAGGTTGGAGAATGGACACTAACCTGCAACATATAACAGCCAACATTTGGGCAGCTCTTAGATGCTGCAGGACTTTATGCCATAGTCTTCAACTGAAGCCATAAACAAAGCTTTAATTACTTCCACAGACAGACTTGCCCTGTGCAGTATATACATCCACTGTGCCTGAAAAGCACTGTCCTCTACAATCTTCTTCCTGAAGTTTCAAATGCTATTACAAATACCTTTGTTCCAGCCTTGGGAATAGGCATAAATCTCGAATTTCATTCAGTAATTGTCACCTGAGTCTATTTTGTCTGCACTATGCATATTGTATAAGCTTTTAATAAGTCAAGATAAAAAGGATGCAATAAGTGTGTCAAAGCAAATAAACTAATCTTGCATCTGAAATTCTGTCACACAGAAAAACCAAATGGAATTAATTTTAGGCTCATTCATTGAAGACCACATTCTCAGCACAGGACAGGAAGTCAAAAAGCAAATCAATAAATAATTTAAGAGAGCCTGCTTCTGTCCTCTGATGTTCAAGAAAAGACAAATGGCTAAATTAAGAAGACATTTTTAATAGTCAGTCAATGACTAGATCAACAGCCACATCTAATATTATTCCTTTGTTGAGGACCCAAGTGGGCCCAAACCAGAACACCAAAAATCAATAGATCGGCAACGATGGACTCATCAGAAGAGAGTTCTTTGAGAACTGACCACAAGTTACAAGTTACAGCAATTTCCTCTCTGAACTAGGTCCTGTAAGGGTTAGCTACAATGTCTTTTAAAATAGGATTAGCTTCTCGGTGATTAACAAAATGCTGACTACCAGGTGATCGGCTTAAGAATTGTCTGACGAAGGGTTTTTCCTGGGTGAAGGAGGTCGGGGAGCACTCTAATCTGTTCATCAGCCAAAGACTGGCTGCTTCAGCCCACACATCTTCCCTGACCATTCAATTGCTGGCTATTTTGGGGTGGGTGTTCACTCTTTCTTTTTTCCATAGAAAGCACTGAAAAACTCTTGGCTTCGCTCCAAAGCAGATACATGGTTGGTTTCTTTTTGTACTTTGAAATGTTTCACAAACGATAAAGCCATTTCCTTTCCATTTCTAAGCCACACTTGCTAATTATCAAGCTCCAAAACCACTTATTTTTCCAATGTGTAAAAAACCCTTCATGAGTTTAGAGAAGATTCTCTCCAGCTCTACGCATCCTATGTGTTACAGAGGGATGGTGTGCCTGGGCAGGAGAGAAAGCAGTGTGCTGTAACCGATAACCACATATGTAGCTTCAGAGGCAACGCTTTTTGCATTCCACCTACAGATCAAGGGTGAAATCTTGGCCGCATCTAAGTTAGCAGGAATTTTTTTCATCAATTCCTTTGTTGCTAAGATTTTACCAGAGGAATTTGTGCCTCCCTGCAACAGGAAAGTTTACTGCCAACAACCAGTAATTCATGCAAAACACCCAACTCCTTCCTCAGCATTATTATGAAATATATTCAAGGTTAAAAAAGAAAACAAAACTGCCACTTGCTTTAGAGGGAGGAAGGAGGGTAAAGCTTAAATTCATTTTTGTTGCTATGTAAAGTTAGGATGGGAAGATTCTGCTTTTTGTAACAATTGCTCTTTAGTCAAGATATATTTGAGTATAACACTAATAACACTTAATTTACCTGCTTATTTCCCAGTGTCACTCTCAGCACTACAGCTTTACATTCACAAGTTTTGCCTGGTTTGAAGTAATTCTTATAATTGAAACAGAAGCAATTTTAGCCCATTTACATCCACACATTTTCAAAGCCTGCAGGAAACTCCCTAGGTGTGGTTAAAGTTTGACTTGGCTCAGGCATAATTATGCTTTGGAAGGTTGTGCATAAATACACACATGCAAGAGAAGTGTCTGTGTGCTAGTGCTTGGGTGTGGGCAGAGGGGAAGAATTCCCACCTCTGGCAGTGGGCTGATTTGCAAGGGAGCACAGCCAGCAGCTGCAGCTCTTCCCCTGCACAGCCAGCACAGCAGCAGCTGCTTTACTGGGTGCTGGCAGAGCAGCTGTTCCCTTGGAAATGCTGTCTATCCGGTTCCTCTAAATTTTCAATTCTCATGGGCATCACAAGCATATTGGATATTGTACTCCTGAACTGATCACGCCCTATTCTTCCTTTCAAAGAATTACTATGGGACACATTTATTTACTGCAGTGATTTCTTACTTGTATGCATTTTCCACTAGCTTTTGCTGTGTGTTCTGATTCTCACTTGTGAATTACTAATTTATCACAGATTTATGCTGCCAGAGAGGAAAAAGAAGGTGTTGCAGTGCCTTGAGTAGATGCAGTCACCCATCATTTAAACATCTATTCCTGCATAAGCACATGTAATGGCTCATATGGTCCCTTCCCATACTAAACTCTTGCTCATTCCCAGTTAGGAGGATTTTTTTCAAGTAATAGTATTGCACAAATCCCAATACCATGCAAATATAATAAAAGCCTCATTTGGTATACTCTCAATATTGCAACTATTCTTGCAAACATTTCTGTATTGTGTATCATGTTAAAGCCAAAGACTTGTTAATAGATACATTCCTGGGTATCTCTAACTGCAAAGTAAGTAAACTTGACAAGATCTGCCTTGAGTATGCTTATAGTAATGACCTCTTCCCCACATGGTTCAAAACCACAATACATCAATAGAAATTACTTTGAAAAAAGCTATATCGACATGAAGTGAGAACCGATGCATCATGGAAATTCAAGGTCCTTAAAAGATTACTTTGTTTCTGAGAGACACAGAGCCCTGAAGTCAGATTAGGTGTTACACAAAATGGAAGCTCACAAACGCTCACATGTGAAAACCACAACCAAAACTGAGAAAAGCTATTTTCGTGACAAGTGTTCCAGTATTACTGAGGGGTAACACAAAATTAATGATACACTTGAAGAACGTGCCAGATTTGAAGAATACTCTCTGAAAAGCTGGTAGATCCCAAATTTGATTTGCCATTTGCAATCTGGTCTTGGAAGCTGAGCGCATTTGTATTGCTTCCTCCCACTGAGCCATCTGTGTGCATCCAGGCAGCATACTGAAACATCAAGTGTTATGAAGTAAAGAGATTTGGAAAAGATTCAGTCCTCATCTTGAGCATAAAAATCACCT
Source organism: Ibycter americanus (assembly GCA_035590275.1). Lineage (NCBI taxonomy): Eukaryota > Metazoa > Chordata > Aves > Falconiformes > Falconidae > Ibycter > Ibycter americanus. The sequence continues at coordinate 22,617,945 of JAVJGI010000062.1, forward strand.
GGGATGGTGGGAGAAGTTATGTGTGTGGGAGGCAACTTTAAAAGCTGCTGTGTCTGAGGAAGGCATAATAAACTGGTACTTCTACAGAATTAAGCAATCAGTATAAATAATGAAAAAATAGGCCCCTTCCACAATATTTAAGTCTATGTTTAAACCTGAGAAGCTTGTACAGTGTTCCGGAAAGCAAAGCATCAAGATACCAGATGAATTCTTGATCAGTTCATAATAAACTGGACAGATTTCATGAGATTGTGAACATGTTTAGGTTAAACTATGATCATGTAGCAGTAATACATTTAAAACTCCTTAAGTGCAATCAGAAGCAGTCAGAACTGCTTTTTGCTTTAAATGTGACTTTGATGTCCTGGGAATGTTTCACTGCTTTTTTTTCATCAAGTAATAATCAGCATACAGCATCCCACTGCTCATTTTAAGATGTCCACCTTTAGGAAGGACAAGAATGGAGACTGTTTTGAGAGACAACGTTAGAGCTGAAGTAAAATAGTTTCCTGCTCTCTGAAAATCTTGATAATGAATTTAAAGAAGGAAAACCAGAAACCATTAATAAGGCCCAAGATTCAATTACTGCAGTTGAGGAATTCTTCCCCTACATCTGGTACTGGATCCTGCTCCTACAGATAACACTGGTATGGAAAACACACAGGACAAATGCCTTACAGCTTTCTCTGGGTAAGAGAATTTGTCAAATAGCGGAAAAACTTTCTCCCTGAGGAGGTCTAGTGGAACTAATTTTCTCAGTGCAAGTACAAAAGGAGACCTTTACGCGACATCTTCATATACAAGTGATCTCTATTTCAGCAATGGATAAACAGACCTGGCAAAAGTATGAATATTGGGAATACCAGGAACATCGTCATTGATTTAGCAGTTGATACTGATGTCCATTTTTAAGTATTATTCCCTTTCCCTTTACAAAAGCCTCTGCACCAGAACACCTAGCTTTCACTGGAAGGCCAGTGATGAGGTTCCTTTGCTGCACCAAGCCCTTCCCTTACAGAGAACTCGACAAATCCAAGCACCAGCCATACACAAGGGAGGCACCTCCATACCTCTGATCCCTTCTGCCTGGAAATTCTGTACGAGTATTAAAGCCAGTGACAAAGCAGATGAGATTTTATTTTTAATGCTGAACTACAAGCTTCCTGCATGTTGTGTTATGTAAGCAAAGCCCCTGACAGTTTCCCCAGCACCACCCCACTCCTATCTGGGTCTTTCCACTTGCTTACTAATGCGGCTCCTGTTTCCATAGACACCTCAGAGAAGCAAGTAGGTGGGTTATGTTTTCTCATTTCTCCTTTAGGAGAGCATTTGAATAGCCAACTGGAATTTCAGTAGAATAAATTCTAAAAAGTACTCTTTTGAATCCAAAATCCTGGTTTAAGACCTAAATAAGCTCACAGGCCAATTTAAAGTTTGTAAGAGAAAAGCAGTCTTTCTGCCTTATCCTCGTTTGTTCTTTTACTCCAAATCCAAATCATGATCTCCACAGTTGCATGCTCCTGAAAAATCTGAGCTACTGTGGCTGAACTGTAGCTCACCTGAGATAACACTGTACTCTCAGGTCCAAATTGCACAAATGTTTAGAGAGTGGTACCAGTCTCCAGGTTTGGAAATTGAAGAAAATGGGAAGTCAGGAATAATCTCAGAAAACAAACTTGGTTGGCAGTCATCAATGATAAACTGAGCTGCTACTCACACACAGCTTTACAGCACAACCCTAAATTAAGTTTAGTAACCTAGTACACAAAGAAACAGCACAAACACATACACAGTATTATGTGATAGGCAATAAACCCTGAGATTACTAGAACACAAACTATTAAATTTATACATGCGGTAAGCAAGCCTAATTACCAATACAGCCAGGACCTATCACCATCATTAACCAATATGAAAAGCATTATCATAAATTTGAAATTACATTATTCAGTCTAATCATACTTTAATCACGTAAGCACCTAAAGGTAATCTCTTAATTTTTGAATTGATTTTTGAATGAGCTTAATTATTGAATCTGATAATCTGAGCCTCTAAAACTCCTTAATGTATTTATTCTCACTGCCACACAAGACAGGGGAGTTCTTCAAGTCCTAATCACAGACAAAGAATCAAATACCACATGCCACCCAGTACACATAGAGCAGAGCTGAGAAACAAACCTCCCAAGTCTCAACTCTTGACAAAGCATTTTTAACACACTTCACATCCCTGTCAGCTGTTAATACCTTGCTCTGAACTGGTAATTACATGAATGCTGAGACCTGTCTCACTATATGCTCATTGTATCAGATCTGAACGCCAAATAAACAGGTTGCACAAAAATTACAGTCCAACCACAAAACGGCTTATTCACACAGCTTGAACAATGTGAAGATAAAATCAACAGCTTGCAACTGCAAATACTGAGTAAGGTATTAAATTCATAGTGTTACACCATTTGTAAGTAAAATTATGCACTAACACCAAGGAAATGCAAAGCCTCTTGAGATAGTGAGAAGTAGCTCATACATCAAGAGCATGGCTTCAGGATTATGTTAAACTCCAGTTAATCCTGACTGCACAGGGAATTTCAGAGATAGAGCGCCATAAATATTTTTTTCCTGCTGACAGAAGCAGGTGTGCTGTGTCAGAGATGAGGAAGGAAGTGAAAGAAATAGGGAACAACAGGAGGGAGAAACACTGGAGCCCTGATGTGCTGACAAGTATGGACCCCACAGCCTGACTCCTCAGAAAGATGCTAGCCGGGTGTGCTGGTTTAAAAGTAAACCGGCAGGAGAAATGAACCCAACTCAAAAGAGTTTAGAAGTCAGAACTACAATTT
>JAVJGI010000062.1:22620886-22686736 GCA_035590275.1 Ibycter americanus
GGCAGAGAGGGTACAGAATACACAGTTCCAGTTACACCCACACAGTGATAAACTGGTCCCAGCCACTATAACTAGGATACTAGGACAACAGCTGGGTGCCTTCCTGGACTACATACTGACTGCAGATATGTATCACAGGAACTCCAGTTCCTGGCTCTGTTCCCATGAGGAAGGAAAATCCTGGAAGCAAAGAGACTTTAGAGTGAAAGAAAAGAGGTGCCATGGCCCTTTCCTCTCACAGGTCCTGAAGGGGAAGGCTGAGGGTAGCACAGACCTGGAAGCCTCTGCCCTCCCAACGAGGGAGAGGAGCTGCACAGGACCTCTGGGGTACACCTGCATGGGCATGGAAGAGCATGACAGGAACTGGATGTAACAGGCAGTGAAAGTACTCATGTGAAGGCATTTAAATGATGAAAGTACTGCAGGGATCTCAAGACAGGTCTGCAGGTGGTCGTAAACCGGCCAAGCTGCAAGAGGTTTACACTGGAGTTCCCACCAAATCATCTGTAACAACTCAAGTGGAAATCATACTGTGAGGAGCTTACCTCCCTCTTTCATATTCACTTGCTTATAGCTAGGTTTCTACCTATTTTACTACTCTGTTGTAAAGGTGTGGACGAGACCCCTGGAAACTGTATAGGAGATGAACGTCAAGCCCTAAAACCACTATAATGGATATGAAAGGCAAACAGAAGAATCTCATCCTAAGTGGGTGAGACAAACATGTTAACACCTAATTTATTCTGTGCCCTAATCCACCAGCTAGAAACATGTATCTGCTTAAAAAGTGAACTATTTCACGTGACCTGGTTTGCTCAGCTAAACGGGCTGTTTGGAGTTAGACTGATTTAAAATCTCTGGTCTTTTGTTCACATATATCAATGACAGTTTACATTTATGAACATATTACATCTCTTTTAGTGTACAGTATCATTTCAAGAGTTTTAAAGTAAAGTTTTACATTATTACTCTATTTCACAGAGATGAAAGTTAGTTCAACTAGCAATTCATCCCACATCATCCTTTTTAAAACCTTATCATCAATGCTAGAGTTGATATGCCACTTGATATTTAGTCTTGCTTACTCTGATATTTACTTGCTTACAATTTTAGTACAATTGTCCAGCCTTGTAGTGATGATAAAGCTGATTTTTTCTTTCCCTTCTCCAATTCTGTATTTCTCGTTGGACAAACCAGTAAAAAACCAGCTTTAATGGCAATGGCTATCACAGCAGCACTATCTCTGTTTTCAAGAAGAGCTGTTCTTCCACCGAGCGAGACATTGACAGAAACACAGATGCACACCGTAGCCCATCAAACACCCCTGCCTGTTTCCCTAGCAACACTTGGAGACCTACATAAAATGACTGCATCAAGCAGAAGGAAACTTGGAAGAAAGGAATCATGCCTGCACTTCAGTGTTATGTCACTACATTTGACAGTAAACAAAACCCACAGAGATCAAAGCCACAGGTGAGTGGAAATGGGAGTACAAATGTATCCCTGGCAGTCTGACCAGGACAGAAGAGAAGCCACGGTTTAGCAGTGCTGAGGTTTGATCTCAGTTACGAACTGTAATCCTGTGAAACAAAAAATAACACTAAAATGCAGCCATAGACATAAGTGTGCTAACTTGTTTTTTCTTTTTACTGTTATCTCTACACTCATCACTGCATGATATATATAGTACAGATGGGTCTTGCTCATTTTCTCTTTCAGCCTTTAGCCATATGGCTCAAATTAAATGGTTCTTTGCTGAAGTAATAGGCTATTCTGTGTGTGGCTCCTAATCAACATGATCAGCAGCAGAACACTGCTGACAGACGCTGGTTTCCCACCCAGAAATGACAGGATACTTAGCCCACCCCCCTTGCTTCTACAGAGTCTCTCTAGTCTGGTCTTCTTCAATAAAATCGCTGTGAAAAGCATTTAGAGCTCATCCTTTTCATTCTTGGGAACCAGGGAACGGGCAACTAGGGGTGGTCACTGTCACGGCAGCACCAAGCAGGCATTCATCTTGGCACAGAAACCACATTTCACGACCCGTCAGCAAACTCATAACAACACATTCCAGGAATCTGAAAAGCTGAAACTCTGGCCAGTACACTTGACCTTTGCTCCTATAGTCCCATTTAAGAGCAGTGGAATACATGTATTTTCAGTGATTTTATGTACAGACGGATGACTTGCAAGTGAAGGTCCACTTCCAGATTCTTCTAGAGGGGAACATAGTACATTTTTATAAGAAGTTACAAATTTGCTTTTGGCTATATTTTTTATATTTTTGGAAGGCATATTTAAAATATGTCATATTGATATGACATATTAAGAAACAAGTTGTATTAATTGCTCTTTCACCCATCCTCTTATCAGAAGAGTACAGGTAACATTTAACTTTCTTGGTGCTCTCTTTCCATAAATTCAGTTCAACTTCTCACCCATTTTGATTGAAAAAGTATCATTTACTAGGATATAACTATGTAGTAAACTTCCTCAAAAGCCAACAACAACAAAAGAATCTCTAATAAACTAAAACCCAAGGAAATAGCCAACAGATAAATCCCTTCAACTAGTAAAGATCGTTCAGGACAAAGCAGCATATAATAGCAAAAAAGATAACATCACAATAAATGTGTTAATTACTTCAGATGCTTACAGCATTTAAAATAACAAATAAAGACAGAAAATTTAGCAAAAAATAGTTAGCAATAACCTAGTATTTGAATAGTCACTGATTACTGTTTCAATTCCTCTATGACATAACTTGGTTATCAAAGATACCAATTTACCTGTGGGCATGTTTAAGTGATCTGTGGCCTCCCTTAAACTCCCCTCCAGACACATTAGATGTCTGAGGTACTTTGAGTGCTTAGGGTTCCTACCCAGAGCACAGCATAGTCTATAGGTGCGGAAACCAAGGTACAGAAATAGCAATACTCCCACAAACATACAAGCAAACCCGTGACAGAGCAAATACTAAAATTCAAGAACCTTAAACTTGATGTTCATTTCCCTGGGTCCACAATAAACAGGTTACTTATAGACATCTTGGAATAAAACAAAACAGAAAAAGGAAAACAAAACCAAACCAATATCCCAGATGTGAATGCTGAATTCATTCTTTTCAGTAGTTCACAGACAGAGGAGGTGAAATCAATGCATGTATCAACACACTGTGTGGAAGAACAGAATTTACTAGTTAGCATTATGTAAGGAAGATGTGTAATTAAGGAAAGTGTCTCCTTTTGAGCTTTTCAACCATTTATAGGCTAGGGTCATCCCTATATTACATAATACTTTTGCTGACTTCTTTTTGGGTCTTGAATCACAGTTCTTGTTTCATAGAATCTTAGAATCATAGAATGGTTTGGGTTGGAAGGGACCTTTAAAGGTCATCTAGTCCAACTCCCCTGCAATGAGCAGAGACATCTTCAACTAGATCAGGTTGCTCAGAGCCCCGTCCAACCTGACCTTGAATGTTTCCAGGGATGTGGCACCTACCAGCTCTCTAGGCAATCTGTGCCAGTGTTTTAACACTCTTGTCATAAAAAATGTCTTCTTTACATCTAGTCTGAATCTACCCTCTTTTAGTTTAAAACCATTTCCCCTTGTCCTATTGCAACAGGGTCCACTAAAGGGCCTATCCATTTAGCAGCCTCACCTACCATTATAGTAGTTTTCCTATCTCACCATAGAATCAAGTCAAATACTCCCATAACCACCTAGAACACACTTCAAATACCTCTTACTGAACTCCATTACACAACACAATTCTTCCAGCACAAGCAGATCAAAACCAAGAATATACAACTTCCTACTCATGCTGAAAATATTCCTCTTTTTCTTTATTAATTCAAATTTTCAGTACTATGAATGTGTCTGTGCTTCTGTACATGGACTAACTGGGAAGGAGAGGACAACAGCAGTAGTCTACAAGAAACAGTACATGGATTTAATAGGGAAAAACTTTATCTTGCATCTTCCTGCAAATGGTTCTACAGAAGAAAATTAACACATCAGGCTTCTGTCATAAAGAGTTAAGATAACTACTTCCACAGGAACTGTCCAGCTGGCATGCCAAAGACTCGTACTCACAGACATTCAAGCAAGATTAACTCCAATACATGAAATAGGACTTTGCCTAATTTGCTCAGAGGAATGCGACCTGATAAACGTGATGGTTTTTTCTGAAGACTGAGCATGTGAAATGTTTTCTGCTTTAAATATCATTACAGGAAGCAAACACAAGCTATAATTGGACTCCATCAGGAAAAAATATTAGAACCATACAAATAAAGGATTCTGCCAAACAGCTGAGCCTTCAATCCTTCTCCATAACTAAAAGAACCCATAGTCTACTTTTGGTGCTAGAGGGAAACAACAGGAATAAGACAAGAGCACACCAAGGACTGGAACAGCATAGCAGAATACACACTAGGAAAATTTTCCTGCCTTCCCCCACGCACCCTCAGGCCACACAGTTTCTCCTGCCAAAAGACAAAGGGCTTAAAAAAAACAACCATGAACTTAACAACCCCTAAAAGTGTTCTCTAGAATTCAGAGACAAAAGACTGGTATGCAAAGCAGAACTGGGTACAAAACTGCAGGCTGATGATTTTGCCAAGTGAAAACCAAGTTCACACAGCCCTTGCTTTCCCCTGTAGAACAGTACTAAAGCATGCCCTTGGTTTATGCGTATTCATAAAACCTTTCAACCTTTCAGCAGTTGCATATTACAACATGTACAAGATGAATTCAAATTCAGCTATTAATTTCTCTGTAACACCCACAGTAAAGTTTGCATCCTTAAACAATACTATCCTTTCTTGCAGCATCGTAGAAAGCTGAAAGCACCAATTGCATTTAGCCAATAATAGTTTAAATTATACAGTAAGATACACTTGTGACGGTTGCCTCCACATAAAAAGGATTTTGGCTGAGAAAAAAGCGCCACAATAAGAAAAATGCAGCTAATAATCAGTAATCCTCACAAGAACACAACCAGAATCTGTTAAGAATCCTTGTTAATCACAGCAGTAATGTGAGAAAACCAACTTTATACAGGGGTCAAGTACTTAACCTGATGTGCTACAGGTAGAAAACAACTTTTCTCAGTCCTCCCGAAACAGAAGAGATGACCCCCCTACTTCTTAATGCTTTAACACAGAATCTTCATCATTCTGTATCTCTCCAGCTCCCACAAACTGGAAATGAAAGCTGAAAATAAGGTCTGAGACATGGTTCTATGTCATGGAAGCAGGATTTTGCCTGCAGCATCACAAATTGTTCTTGATGTTATTAAAACCACACACTATGAGGCCACTAGTATTTCACCACAGCAGTACCTTGGTATACTTTGAAAACAGAAGGAAACATGATATAACTTTATGACAACTGTGAAGTCAGGCAGTTTCAGGCAGAGAATGACAATATTTTGTTGGTCGTGTTTTGCAATTTGTGGTAAATACCCAACAATCTCACCAACAATGTGATACTACCACGATAAAGATTGTGTCATCATCAACTATAAAATGCAGCACGTTGGTGGGTGCAAATAAGCAACAGTGAACCATTACACAAAGTCTTACCAGTCCTTTTCCACTGTGGGCAGGCTGAACTTTCTGAGCTTCTGTATCTTTAGCAGCCAAGATGACTGGTACTAAGGGGGCAACTCTACGGAATAACTAACACAATTAGGTGTGTATTCAAACTCGACTATGCAGGCCAATTTGGACAAGTCTGCATTCAAAGTAAAGCTAGCACAGACACAGCAGTACATGCAAATAGCAAGGCTACACTCTTGCTCTTTCATGACTGGTTATGTTCGATTTAGCTCGATCATTTGGCAGAAACGCTTGATTAAAGTTGAGGGAAGATTTATTCATTTGTATAAGCAGAATCCTTCACAACCTTTTTATTTCTTAGCTTTTGATCCCTTTTACTAGGGCAAGACTGAATTAATGCAACGATCAGAGCTTACCAAGAGGACAGTTGTTCAGCTCATCTTTTACCTACTGAGTACCATTTAACCTGAAAGTTGAGACTACAAATGACGTACAAAGTAATTTCATTTTTTTTTGACATGTTGTCACCAAACGTCATGAAGCTAGGCAACCTCAAAGCCAAGAGGTTCAAGTAAGTTCTACAGTACTGTTCCGGTGAGTTTTTCTTTCTCCCCTCATGCTCCACTTCCCCATCTGATCTTGCTGACAGGCAAGGATTTGGTCTAATCATCTGTGAAGTTACTGCACAAAGTTGCAGTAGGAATATTCAACAAGGTGTTCCTCCCAAACTCAGCTATAAGAAGGACCCCCAATTCTAAGTAATATTCTCCTTTGTATACATTCAGAGTCATGCATACAGCAGCTGGTAAATGATAATATAAAAGCCTTAACCTCGTTGTCTAAGTAGCCCATTAATGGTTAAAAGGAGTTACAAGAATGACATCATTCTTGAAATTGAGACAAATACCTATAAAAATTTTCTGTGGCTGTTTACAAAGAGAGGAGCAAAAACAACTGACAATAACCATCCTGGAGAACACGGGGGGCATTAAATGCGCAGCTGCACCTCAGATAATTCTGAAGTGTAATATTTATGCCTCCTTACAGCACAACTGTGGAAAAATTCAGGAAGCCAAGGGTGCAATATTAAATAAATACAGTGTGAAATAATGCCAAGAGCTAGCACTGAAATCCGTGCAAATTAGTCCACTAACAAGGATCACAATCTAGATACATTAAATGTACTAAAAAATACAGTCTTTTAGGCAAAATACAGGATATAAAAATAACTCATTATATATGAAAGGCTAGCTATCAAGTCAACTCTTGAAATTCATACATCTCTTGAGGGTAGTTAGCAGTCTTGTAGGAAGGATTAACAGGCACAGAAAGAACTTGCAAACTTCAGAGCTTGAGGTTGAGTTTGGAGAGAGGCTAGGATTAAATAACCCATTGGCATATTGTTTCAAAAACACTCATTAAAATTAAAACTAAAGTTTTTTTCTGAAGTACTTATTACTATGTTTGACGGGTGGGATACTATGGGCTTGAGAGTAGTAACTTCTACTCTGCATTAAAACCACTAGTGTTGAGACTCTTATTCCACAGTGACAGGGTAGCTGGTCATTTTTATTGAGAGAAACTTCCTTAACTATGGGATAAAGAACATATGCGTGACCAGCTACCATGGGACAGTTGACACACCACACCAAAAAAACCTTTTTTGCATGCCCACGCACATTCATACTTTAAAACTCTTTATGCATTCCTGTATAGAACACTGAACTAGGACAAGTACAAGTAATTCATGTTGCAAGGCAGGAGACTGGTTATCACTTTATAGATTCTCTGTTTCCAAAGAAAGAGGTTGTATTACTGTCCATGTTACAGAAGTCTTCATCCACAGAATTCTTTCCTTTGTTTTCAGTAGCCCATTGAAATTCAAATATGGATTTTAACAAAAAAACCCCAAACCTGTAAAAGTCAGTAACTCCCGTCACTTACTTGGCTTAGAGTTAATGATGACATTTTCAGCAGAGTGCTGGGGTGGAAACCTGCAGTTCTCTCCTTGGCCCTCACTGCTGCCATACTCTATGACTTCTACTTGTCCCAGTGGTACGCTCCACTTCAATAAATACCTCTGGCCAGTTGTCATGGTGCCACTGCTTTCATAGGAAGAGCTGGAAGATGCACAAATTATTGCTTTGACAAACAACTGTGTTTCAAGGCATCCCATTTATTATTGTAGCTTCTAAAATTTGCTGTTTATCTCTCTGAGCACCATGCACAACTTGAAACAAATACATGCATCAGGCTGACTTTGTGACTGACCTCTCCTGGAGTGCAAAGAGCAGCTATGCAGGTGTGGATAATCTTGTTTACAAACAGCATAGGACTGCCAACAACAGTCCATACATTTCTATAACAAAACATAAATTACTATCTTATAAGATCAACCTGCATTTTGACATCCTAACACAAGTGCTTAGGATGATACTTTGGCTCCATATTTTCCTGATTCTTTTGAAACAGTACTCAAAAGAAGTAACTACTATGTCTAGAAAAGTATGGATGATGGGACCTTTGAATGACTACCGGCAGCAGGAAGGGCAATGTAACCTTCCCAAGGGCTGACAAGCTAACATTTCTGCCAAGCCCCACAGCCCAGGATATTCTTTACAGCAGACCTTAGCAACTGATGTGGCTTCTGAGCTTAATCTCAAGTGAGCTACTGCTGAAGGAAGCGTGTATCACAAGAGGCATATCAGAGGAAAGAGCACACTGAGGAAGCTATCTTGGAATAGCAATGGCATTAATTCTCACCTTCCTTTGTTTCTTTCATTCCCTTATTCACATTCAAGCACATATAACAAACATTTATCATTGATGACAAAAGAGATGTTAAAGTGAACAAAAAAGGTTTACTTCACAGAAAGCATAACTGAAATAACAAAGTTAAATGCTTGGGAAAAATCAGCAAAATGCCCTTATTGAAAACAGTACCTAAATGCTGACGTTCAGCTAGTCAGCTACTATTCCCAACACAGTCATACTTTTGCTTCAATGAAGAGGCAAGTATGAACAAAAACCACAAGTGCCACAGCTTGAGTAAATATTTATAAACTCTTGATCTAGTTCAGAAGAAAGAAAACAAGACTGGGCAGAACACAGCTGTTCACTCATTAGGGATAGCATCCACCCCCTCCAACTACTGCTACTTAAAATTTAGGTCTCCAGTTCAAGCTGGCTACCTAGACTACATGTGAAGAAGGACCTTCTTACGGTCATGTATTCTGTAGAAACGCATGTCTTTTGCCAGCTATAGAAAATTGTTCTGGAACCAATGGTTCCCAGGCTCCTGGGACATCTGACTGTTTCTGTAAAGGCTGGACAAAAGGTGGTTAAGAAAAGTGTGCTGACACATACTTAGCTACGTGTACATGTAAAGCTTCTGAAAAAGTCTACAGCTCCAGGGTAAATCTGCAGGCGTGCACCATGAAAACCACTGCTATAACAGAAGCCTAGCTTAGGTAAGATGCCTAACTTCTATATAGCTAAACCAAAGAGAAATAAAGCTTATCCTGCACAAGCCAAAGAGGCAAGTGGTACATTCTATAGCGTACGCTTATTTTGCACAAAAAATTCTGGAGTGGATACAGGTATCCTATATGAACTCTGGCAGATTATTTCCTTCAGTCCCTAACGATATTTTGTATGACACAGGTGGTTTCTTCTGCAGTAAAAAAAGTATATAAAAAGCAGTCCATGAAATCATGGAGGAATCCTAAATCCACACGTACAGCTTGCTGGTGGACCCACCAGCATCCGAACACCCCAAGGAAATCACAAACCTTTTCTTTGCTAGTGAAGAAAGCTAAAAGTGCATTCAACTATCCTAAAAACCCACTGTTACATAAATAAGCAGGTTGAAAAGCAAACCTTAACTGCTAGAGAAAACCATAATTAAACTTTTTCAGAGCTAGCAAACCCCCATGACACATGCATGCCTAATTACCATCCCAAAGGAGGTTGCTCAGAACCAGTTAATGCCCACAGGAACAACAGTGCTGTGATAACAGGAACTGTTGACTTAATAAGGAGTGCAGAGACTCGGCATAATCACGAATTTTTCACATGGAAAATGAAAACAGACTGCACATTGCCATTTCAAGGACAAATACAGAAAATCCAAGATGATGGTATGGAAGAAGATAAAATATCAATGGTTAAAAGTAATCTTCTTGCAAACAACCAGGAGAAAATATCCAGGTGTTACTAAGGAACTGAAGAATTTGTAAGGGAAAAGAGTAACAGTATAGTTGACATAAGCTTGTTCATTTTCTGAAGTGCAGTTATTACACGGCACTTCTCACTCACTAGCATGAGACCAAGCATTCATATGATTACAAAAATATGTACTGCATTCATACTTCAGTAATACACTGAGATATCAACTCATATTATGCTTAAGAAAAGATGTTCTTGGACGATTTTAATGTTCCATGTTTTCTTTGTCAGAATGTGCCATCACATAAAACAATCTATGATACAAGCAACATTTGAATGTGAGTATAACCTTGGCATACACAGAGGTATAGTAACAGTAATAATTACAGCCAACTAAAACACAGAAGGCACTATGAAAAAATGTATTCTTCAAAGCACCTCAGCTTTAATCCTTCAACATTTGGTCTCAGAGATAAAAACCTTTCCCCAGCTGGAAATCTGTTAGTGACTTCCAGGTTTGTTCTGGCTACATGTATTAGCTTTATGTTTTGTTTCGTTTTTTTTTAAATTTGCAAATGGTGTCAATTTACAGATTTGTATGTGTGTAACTATGAATTTAAGGAAAAGGAGAAAAAAATTCCTACCTTGGCATACCTGTGCTCTGCTAAACGCTAATACACAGCAATAACTAGACACTACAGATCATTTCTATCTGTAACATCCAACTGATAAAATCTACTTACACATTTACTCTAGAACTTCCAAACATCAGCAGGCAATATAGAGGACTGTAACAAAGCTAGCTATCCATTTATTATGACTGGTCCTAGAAATCATTAGCCATAGTAAAAACAATTAAAATATTTCAGAAAGTATCATTTTTTCCAGATGAACCTTGAATGGTTATTTAAAAAATATGAATTAATTCTTACCGAATATTTACTGTTGCACACATCAGCACATCATTTAACATGAAAAGTCGTCGTTCTTTGGTTTTGATAATTTCTCCTTTGTCATTGTAAACTGTCTCAACCATATCATCAGTCCGTATGAGGTATCTGTTACCGCTGCTGAGTAGCTGGATTTAAAAACAACCAAACACTGTATATTATACATGGCTTATCTAACATCAGTGCAAAAAACAGAAGAAAATAGAACGGGTTATCACTTGCCATCCTAGTACAAGTGTTAGCAGGTGGATCTCCCAAGTGAATTAAACCTCTTTACTAATTTGCTTTTCATGTAGAGAAACAGTAACTTCTGCTGCCACCAACACAGCCTGCAGGGGTTTTTGATCTTAATATGGAACATAATTGCTCTGGGAATCTTCCACACTGATAAAGGTCCCCTAGTGAAAAAAATGATAGCTTCCACAATTTCTGTGGTTTCCTTCCTTCATCCCTTCTTTCACAGCCCATTTAAGTGCTACACATGGTTCCAGCTGTCACAGAGGGGGAAGTCAGGGTGGGAGGAGGAAGAGGGCTCGTGCCTGCTCTGTCCACCTGGGCTCACAGAGCGAGCTGAGGAGTGGGGCTGGCAGGTTGCCACAGGCTGTGGAAAAGACGGTATGTGCAGAAGATGCATGGCATGTAAATTGCTCCTGCCATTTGCCTCAGTCTGATCCTGGCTGAGGATCAGCACCGCGTGCAAGCATGAACCAATCCCTCACAGGTCAAACACACCTTCGTAGCAGCCAAGAGAACAAAATGGTCCATAACTCACTCATTTCCTATCCACCCACCTCTTTCACCCTGCCTGGCATTGTTCCAAAACTGTATATGCAAATATTAACCCACAAGGCACACGGCCCTATGTGATTTGGAGTGACTATCCACAAATACATATCAATTCATCCTATCAGTACATAACATACAAGATTTCACAGTTTATATGGACTAACAAAAGGAAACCTGGACCACCTCTCAAAAAACACATTCTGTGTCTTGAACTCCTTCAATTACTTGTAGATTATTAGTAGCTGCTTTAAGAAGCAAGATTATGAGAACTAGAAAAGTAAAATGTCTGAATCCATCTTCTAATGCACTTAGAATGGAAATGTTCTTGCAGTATGACAATAAATTCAGTATCCCATTTCTGATAAATAGCTTAAAACAGTGTGTTCTCGTTGACTACTATTTTCCTAAAAACTATGCTTTTATGCATCACAAAACCCACCATTCCTTGCACCTTCAGCATGTCCCCATCACTCCATCCCAGAATGAGTTCAGAGTATAATCATCTGTAACTTCACGAAAGCAAGAACGGAAGCATTTATGCCTCATCTCATGGGAAAGGAGGAACCATTTCATGATGCAAGACAAGCATCCATATATCCACAGTACAGGTAGCTACTAACAAACTCAAATGAAGACTGTTCCTTCCTTCCTACTAAATGTCTTCTATAGTTCTTTAAAGACATTTCTATTGTATGATCCAAACGCACAAATGAAATATACTGGGATGTTCCTTAAAACAAGGAAGATGTTGGACACATTCAATAGCACATCTTGAAATGCTCCATAGTTGGAAGCACTGCAATATAAGGGTGAAGGTAATCACTCAGTTCTATGATAAATTAAAAATTTAATTTTCCCATGCAGAAAACGTGCACGAGACTTTACTATACAGCGTTATTTCCTACACTGCCAGAGAACACCAATACTGCTACATGTTGCCTGACTCAGCACACAGGGGTTTAACCAATGAGCCTGTTCAGTCCTGGAAGTAGGTCACATCTCACACCTACCACTAGATTGACCCCATGTTGCTGAACTGTACAGAAAAAAACATAGGTGTCTCTTTGGTGTCCGTTTTAGAGATTTCTCAAGGACCAGAAACTAACTCTTCCACCATACATTCCTACTTTTCTAACCTTGTTCAGATAACGTTCATTCATTGCTTTTGCTATTTGTTTTATTTCACAGCGCTGATCTGCGTCCCTTTTCCTTTCATTTAACTTCTCTGCCAGCGTTTCGAGTTCTGTAAGAGCCATCTGTAGAGGTAGTCTGTCAGGATGTCCTTTATTGGTGTTCTTCAACATATCCTGAGGGGAAATGATAAAACAAAACAAACATTAGATTTAATTTCAAAGTCAAGTTCAACAGATTACAGGATGTAGAGTTATTACATTCTTTACCCAAGTACTACTAAAGAATAAGACCAATGAACACCTCAGGAATACTCAGACAGCACATTGTGTACTTTCCTGAATATCTTAATAGTTCTTAAAAAAGATACTGAATGGGGTCACATACAGCTTTTTTGCAGGATGAAAGTACAGAAAAGGAACTTGAAAATAAATGTTTAATTTATTAATGTTAAACACAATGTGAAAATCAATGTTATAGTTAATATGTAGGTGTCCATAAACAATGATCTAAAATTAAACTTTTCTGATTTTTACCGCTGTAATAATATTGTATTATCTTTATTACTATTATTATTCCTCACTAAAAAACTGACAGTGTGCTCACCCTGAAGTAGGAAACATTGCTTACTTCATGAGTCACAACAGCTTCTCAAAGTCTTTCCCTTTTGTAGGCAATACAGTAAGAACAACTTGAATTATATTTTTTTCTCTTTCCCACAGCACTTAAAAATTAGTCACTATGGCTTCTTGCTGCAATAAACTCTGTATCTTCTGCTACATCAAAAACTCTTGCCATGGCTTCTTACCCACATGCTCCCCCCACAACTATCTCTGCTCCTTCTCTCACAGTAATTCCTGGACCTGCACCCCAAAGCCTGTCCTTCCCTGTGGCACCTGCAAAACACAGATAACTCATAGCGCTTACTGGGACAGACCTGCTGTAGTCTGGAAGGAGTGACAAACAGCACAAGTTGGTCTGGAGCAGGTCTACACCGGGGATCTGTGCTCTTCCTGCAGCTCAACTGCCTGTTGAGATGAGACCTGAGGACTCCCTGCCAAGTCTCCAGTTTCCACAGGAAGGAAAACAAGATGCTGCAGGTCAGAAAGAAGCTGCAACACACTGCAGCAGGCCCTGTGAGCCAAGTAGTCAGGGAGGAAGCACGCTTTTGTTCTACATCCCACATGTATTCTGAACTATCCAAGGCATGAATTACATCCTCTTGTATTTTTCTTAAATGGAAAGTAATGCCACAAAGTTCCTAGTGTTGTTCTGAAGTGTTATTAGCTAACAAACTCATATGAACAAGTAGCTCTTTTGAGCTACTGTTTTACTTATAAGCAAAATCTAACCTAGCAAGTAATCTAGAGTAAATCTAGTTCATTAAGATTTTTCTGTAGTGTATTTACTGCCTGTCCCTGCAATCAGAATACAAAATCAGCACATTATGATGCACTGAAATTTTTGCTTGTTATTTCCCCATAATCCAATAGCCGCTTCCACTGTAGCACACTCCTCCAGCAGAAGACAGCTACCATACAATCCCACAAGCAAACCACATAACAATACAACAAAAGCATCCCTTTGGTAAACATTATTTACCTGCAATAGTAGAATGAACTGTGGAAAGCGCTGGATAGGTTTCATCATTAAACCATACAGTGTAATTCGATCGGGGCTTGACTCCTGGCACTGCTGCAATGCAAGAAAGCTACACTGTTTAGTACTGTGTGCGTATTTCCATCAGTTAACAGAATGAAAGAGAAAATATTCCTTAAAAATTCTTCTACATCATTTACATTAATTGTAGCAGTGGCACTTTAAAAATTCCATTTATTATGAAGATTCCATTTAAAAATATTAAAACTTTAAATAAAATCACTATTAAAATGATGGCACATCACTGAACTGAATCCTCCTTAAACACAGCTGGGATAAAGCCTCACCAGCAAGGGAGCACCTACATGTATATTGATATGGCACATTCATTCTTTTAACATAAACAGTGCACTGAAAAGTCTGCTTAACTTCAAGCACAAAAAAGAGAATGTGCTTGTTCAAGGTCTTAAATTTGAAAAATTTAAGTGATATGTTGATTTACAGTCTGTAATTTACTATTGCTGCTCTGTTTCTTGGGGCTAAGAGACTATAAATCTCTAACTAGCTATGTGTTTTTAAGTGGAAATCTAAGGGAAACATCATAATCTCAGTGCTATGCAAACAAAGATTTTCTTTTCTTTTAAGAAACTAAGGAAAAGAACATTGATTTATGTTTGGAAAGAAAAACATAAGAATCCATTGTTTTGGTTATCAGGACTGGCAGATAAAACCAGACAAATTTCGCTTGCATGTGCAGAAAAGCCCTGTTTGTATAAGACATTTCAACATTTGGAAATATTTTGGTCAGATTCACAGATGCCCCAAAATAAGGAGAGTAGAGGAAATACTCATTACTAAAAACAAAGCAAACCTAAACAGTACTAAACTGGTGTCGTGCTTAAGTTGATATTTACTGCTACAACTATCAGCTTCATAACAATTTGTTTCATTACTTATCTCCACAAACATTTTTTTGCGAAAACAGCAGTAGGGAAGATTCAGCCTTCATTGCTGGTGGGCAAACAAAAAAAGGAAAGTACAGAGATGTCTTCTGTTGTCAGAGTTTGGCTGTGAGTCCGCAGCTCTGAGCAGCACCTGTGCCAGCACTGACAAACAGCGATGAAAGCTGTACATTACGCCTCTATTGGAACAACAAGATTTTAACAGTGTGAGAGATATGAATGTTTCCACTGGTATGGAATGTTTCCGTGGTATGAAGCAGACTCACTAGAGTCTGATCTTCGTGGTGCTTAAAGCTTCTAGAATATAATCCTGTGTAGTGCTGGCCACACTCCAAAAAGTTGGTAGTTAATGTTAAGATCTTAAGACAAATTACACATCAGCCCCCCTACCACCCCCCTCTAGGCAACCTAAGAGCCTCACTGTTTAGTTTGCCTAGGGCACCCAGTTTCAGTGTTTGGTGGACCACTGCAACAGACCTGACACAGTGACAGCTCTGAGAGGCACAACTCGATCCAGGACCCTCGAGAAACAGGACAAGCAGTGCTTCCAGGCTCTTCAGCAGTGTCACAGACAGCTTAAAAGCATTGTAATTAATTTTGTGTACCCTCTGTGAGGTATCATTCCCTAGGGATTCACAGCACTTCTACTGCATGTACCAGGCTCTCCATGCACATCATCAGAAGCATCATATTCATCAGAGTAGTATGCATTCTGCACAAAGATTTTCAATTTCAAACCCAAATTAGAAACACGATTTTCAAAATACTAGGAAATTGTTGTGGAATGGAAGTCTAGTTACACTACTCTGCACAATGAAGAAGTCAGAAGTAAAATAAATCCCAAATAAGACAAGGCCTCACATGGTGAACGATTATTTGAAGCTCATCTGATATGAAAGAATCTCAATGTTTTGCCAGGTAGAGTCATGCAAACACCAATAATCTGATCTGAAGAACAACAAAACTACTCTGTACTTCAAAATACATCCTAGATCTAACATCATGTTATTATTCTGAAAACAGAGTAGTGGAAGATGAAATCTCTGGGTATTTTTTGTGCCAAACCCATAAAACCAAAGTCCATAAAAAAATCACACAATATACAGTATCAGCAGTCCGATTTCCTCCTAACTTACAACTTATACTATCTTATTTATGTCATATGCCCGGCTGTTTGAAGATTGAACAAACTCACCTTTAAGAAGTCTAAAAAGGCAGGTTTGGTGGCACATGTTTTCTTGAGAATCCCTACTGCTGTACTGAAGTTGTTTACATATTCACTGTATGCATCCAATACCATAGATTTAGAAAACTGTAAAGATGAAAGGGTAAACCTTAACTATAAATAGAAAAGATATCTGAAAACATAACTATCTAGACCTCTGACTGTTGAGGACTCTCCTTGCTCGGAGATAAGGGCTTTGGCTTAGCTTAGCACTCAATCTACAGAAATACTGGTGATGTTCAAAATAATTTTACCGTAGAAGACAGGTTGGAAACCTAAAGATGTAACAGCTGTGAATTACAAAACGTAAATTTAGAGAAATAGCTTTATCTTGGCCACAACACTAGGGCAGAGCCTGAGGACTATGGGCAATCAAAGGGCATTCACTGAGATTCAAAGTGGCTGCTGGGATCCCCTGACCATAGGATCATAGAATCATTTAGGTTGGAACAGATCTTTAAGATCACAGAGTCCAGCTGTTAACCCAATACTGTCAAGTCCATCACTAAACCATGTCCCTAAGTGCCACATCTAAATGTTTTTTAAATACCTCCAGAATGGTGGCTCCACCGCTTCCCTGGGCAGCCTGTTCCAATGCTTGACAACCCTTTCAGTGAAGAAATTTTCCCTAATATCCAATCTAAACCTCCCCTGGCAGAACTTGAGGCCATTCCTTTCATCCTGTTGCTTGTTACTTGGGAAAAGAGGCTGACACCCGCCTCACTAGAACCTTCTTTTGCCTCACTGCTGCCTATCTTCCAGATTTGGTGAACCAGCAAAGTCCAAGGGCATTCATGCCCCATCTTCAGCTGGTAGGGGTTTACCAAGAGCACAAATTTTGTGGCCTGCAAACAGCCATGTGAAGGGTAAGATCGTTGCCCTCTTTGTAATTTTATCCCTCTCTTCTTCAGAGCTGGTCTCTTTAACACTACATAACTTGCTTCAATCAAAACAAGACAGGTTTGCTTTAAACAGCAAATCTTTAGTAACCGTTTCATTTTGACTGAAATGGGGTCAAAGTACTCAGAGGCACAGATCCCAGCTCTCTTACAGCAGGCCTGAAAAGGTGGTAATTTCTAGCAGCTGGGTAGCAACAGAACAAAGCACTCAAACCAGCAGGTAGGCAGCCTTTTCCATCCACACATTTGTGGTGGGAACTATGCCTTTCTATCTACCAAGGTCACTTCTTAAAGCAGCGGCTAGTTCAGTCCTTTGCTGGGTGAACTTCTACTAAGGGTGGTATAGTGTTTTAGAAATACTCTATGCCTGTGCACCAGGCTCAGTTAAAACCCAGGAATTCAGGACATCACCTACTGTGTTTTCTTCTACTCCCAGTAGACATACTGACTACCTGCTTTTTAAGAGATGCTGAGGCTCAGTCTCACCTTAATTTTGGTGGGTTTGTGAATTTCTAGCGTCTCAGAAAAAGAAACTGTTTACTTAAATGTCTGAAAACTTGATCAAAGCCTGAAAATTTTGCCCACAATCCTTTCATATCTGCCAACCAGTCCAAAGACACGTTGGTGTCAGTTTCCTTACCAGGATGGTACATATGCACTCTGACAGTTGCCACAGGCATTGGAGAATATGGGAATAAAGCGGCCAAGTTAGACAGAAAGATATGGAGATGGAATAACAAGCCTAAAATGGAAACAGATTATCTGTTTAGATGCATTTGCTTACTGAAGCAACAAAGACATCACCAATCATTTCAACAGAGTCCCACTCAGACACACGACTCGCCAGCGCAATCTGAAACATTGAATGGCACTGAAGAATTTCCTTAATTCGATAAAAGACCATTTTAAGTTTTCTTTCACTCAATAATTTTGGTTCCATATCTGAAAGGGGCTTCTCATATTGCTGTGGGGAAATAAAAAAAAAAAGACGTAAGTAGATTTAAACAATCAAATAAAAAGCATCTTCTACAACCAGAAAAAAAAAGCCAACGTATGTAACAGTATATACACACAAAATATCTAAACATTTGGTATGAAGCTGAAATGTAGCTTCTGTAGCAAAATCTATGTGAGTTATACTACAGATTCTTTAAAAATCTAATTATTTTTCAAATTTCCAAATAATAAAATACAAAAGATATTAAGGTACCTCCAGGATTCTTTTGAGAGCATCCACATAATTCTTCTCACTGTCAACTACAGAGCCCAAAATATACCTTCTCACAACCTGTTGAAGAAACAAAGTTTTGTCTGAAGCTCTAATCAGGTCACACGTTCATCATAGCTGGGAATGCTGATGATAAAATTTTCACATTAATAAAACACAAGAAACACAAAGCAATTTCAACGTTGGAACTGCAATAAAATAATACCTCTTCAAAAGTAATTTACTATTACTTTATGTATTTTAAAGATCACAACAGTTATTGTAGCTGTATCAATAATCATTGCTGACTTGCATTTCCAAGCTTCACTTTTGAAACTTATCTTTTCATTTTAGATGTATATATTTAGGCATTAATATGAATAATAATAGGTATAAGATGATGTTGGCTAGTTTGGTGAATTACTGCCACAAAACAGGTAACCAGTTTTCAAAATCAGTTTTTGAGATTCTTTTTCTATATTTTAATATATTTTATATATTTATTCAGAGCAACCTGAAGGACAAACAAGGAAACCTTAATTGCCTTTCTAAGGTAAGGCCATAAACTGTACCACTAAGAAAGTACCTAAGTAAGTCAACATTCTTTTTTGAGCCTTACCATGCCTAAGTGAAAACCCCACCTCATCCATATTCAGACCCATTGAGAAAGTTGTAAGAGCTTCAGGAAATGCTACCACATTTTCATGTTTACAAACTGCAAGTTATTTACCACGCCTCCTTCTCCACCTCTTGCTTCTGTAATTCAGCTGAAACATACTTTATGTGCATGTGTAGGTGACGTGACAGGAAGGACTGGGGAACCAGTCTGGTTTAAGATTTGAAATTCTTACTGTTATTGATTAGATGTCTTGCTGGTTTTAAGGATTTGTTTTCATCCACATCCATTCCCTAATCCATCTCATCCCAGGGCTTTCAAAAGTGTGACTGTGAGCGAGATGACAGCATAAGGGCAGGATCAAACCACTTGCCACAGCTACTTGGGAAGGCAAACTGCTTCTTTTGCTATTTTAAGCTATTCTAAATGACCATGAAACTCACATTTCAGACTTGCTTCTCTCTGCTCGTGATCCCCACAGCCTCCTGCCTCCTCCACCATGGCTGCCTTTAATTCTCCACACTTGTATTTTGCATTATTAAATTAAGTGCAGGTTATCTGAGGATTTTCTTTCAGGTATTGGCATTTCAAAGGAAGACTTCAAAATTATCTGAGGCCTTGCTTAAAGATATACATGGTAGAATTACTTGTGTCTAATTTGTGTTTAGAATGGATTTAGCAGTGTCTTATTTGATATAATGTATCAGCTGCTCTGGTAAAGGACATTAACTCTACTTTTAGCCACAGTTCATTCTTCTGAAAAGAATAAATGTCTGTAGAAAATGTTTTGCTCAGGCTCTAGAATACACAAATATATACTTAGGAGTGCCTACAGGTTATTGCAACAGATATGCACAACTTACAAGAGGCTTGCGTGCAAGTCTTACATTTATATTGCTGTTTTTGCTAGTAACAGTAGCATACAAAGATCTCCTTAAGAATTCAGAAGCAAAAGCTATCACGACTGAGACCCAACCTGGGACATAGCATTTAACAGGCACCAGCTTTTAAACAAAAGCTATCGTGCCACCTGCTGTTTAAAACAAGCACATTCATAAAGTCAGCTTGTTCATGGTACAGCAGCCCGGATTGGAAGGGGCTTCTGGCCTTCACCCTCTCCAGCTGGGATGCCCAGGGCTGCTGTGCAGGTTGCTGGCCCCCAGTCTGTGCCGTGGCACAGGGTTACGCCATCCCAGGGCCAGGACTTTGTGTTGGCCTCTGTTGAGATACTCAAGTTTTTCTGCCAACCTCATCTCACCAAAGCCACACTGACCAGCAGCCCCATCCTCCCACACATGGCCTGCTGCACCCCTCCGATTTGATACCGCGCCCAAATATGCGCTGCAGCTGGTATCCAGATTGTTAATAAAGGCATTAAACACCACGGGCCGTACCCGCTCCTGAGGGAAGCCACTAACGCGAGCCACCTGCTGGACGGACTTTGCACCATGGACTACCACCTTCTGAGCATGGTGCCCTTGCCTGTTTTCCACCCACTTCTAGTCCACCCATACAAATTATATCTCACCTATATGGCTACAAGGGTACTTTGGGAGACTGCTCAGAGCCTTGCTAAAGCAATGGTAGATGACATCCTCTGCTCTCCTCTGTCCACAAACCAGTCATCTCAAAGGCACTCAAGCTGGTCAGGCACAAAAGGACCCTAGTCAATCTATTGCTGACTGTTGCCAATCACCCTCCAGTCCTAAACCCAGAAATAGCTCCCAGGAGCATTTGCTCCATCACCTTTGCAGGGACCAAGGTGAGGCCAGCCTGGATCCTCCTTCTTGCTCTTCTTGAGGGTGACAGTATGACATTTACTTTTTTCCAGTCTTCTGATCACTGTGATCTTAGACAACAGAGAAAGGCCTTACACTCAGCACCCTTAAATCCACCCCATCTGGTCCCACGGATACCTATATGTCCAACTGGCCTCAGTATGCCTGAACTGTTAGATAATGCTTCACTCCAGCAGGACCTGCCTCTAGGCTCAGGGGCTTCAGAGGCCTGAGGACAAACCTCACCAGTAAAAGCTGAAGCAAAGGTGGCGTTACTGAATACCTCAGTCTTTTCAGTGCCCTTTGTCACTAGGTCCCTGCCCCATCAAGCAGCAGACCCATATGTTTTCTCAGCCTTCCTTTTGCTGCCCAAAAAATCCAGTGAAACTCTCAAACTCCTATTTGGAAATAAAGAAAACACAGCATTCAGACTGATGCTGAGATCTTATATTATCATGAGATCTTACAGTAACGTAACACAGTTTGGTAGTAGCACTGTTACAAGATTAGCACTTCCCTGTGCTAAACACACCAGAAAAAGAAACCTCACTAAACAATCAAAAACGCTTATACCACTCTTCTCAACTCCCCCTTAATTTGGTTTTTTTGTTCATTTTCTGAAGGTATTGTCCAGCTCATGACTTGACATAGTAAGAAGATAAAAATTCTCATGTGGTTATTACTTGTCATAACGATACAGTAACATGAATGCACAGGATTTATTTTCAGCCAAAATTTCTAACTGATTATGATTTCAGTGTTTTTTGACATGGTTTCCACAGTGACTCTAGAATTTGAGGTGCAGAACAGCAAAATATACTCTTCTTTAGACTGGAGTTTATTGGGAACAAGTTGGGGTTTTGTTGAGCTTTTTTGGGTTGGTTTTTTTTTTTAATCAGGAGAAACCTTAAGATTCAGAGATCATACAGGGTATTCTCTACATTTAAATAGAAATCCTGGAGCACCTGGAACAATGTCTTCTGACTCACTAAAAATGCTTAAACTCTTTTCTTTTCACTCAAAACAATCACATTTAGTGTAAGTGTTCAGGCAGTGAAACAATATAATTTTATAGGTAATTTTATAATGCAAACCAGCCTTTGGCATCTCT
The DNA here is from genome assembly GCA_035590275.1 of Ibycter americanus. Classification (NCBI taxonomy): domain Eukaryota; kingdom Metazoa; phylum Chordata; class Aves; order Falconiformes; family Falconidae; genus Ibycter; species Ibycter americanus. The sequence goes on from JAVJGI010000062.1 coordinate 22,642,882, forward strand.
GTCTGAATTCAGGACTGATGCAACTATATGCACATACCAATTTTCAAAAACCTACTTACTCAGTTCTGAATTCAATGTCCACTTAATTTATGTTAAACACCAGTATGTTTGACAAGCAAGGCACCTGCAAGCCATTGATGTAGAGCAGAAAGGGAGGAAAAAGAGGCACAAGACCAGATTTCCAAAAGCCTACTACCTGCTGCTGTGATAATCCTTCAGGCATAGGAGTCATAATTGCTTCTGTATGCATACAGTCCACATCAATAAATAAATTTAGCTCCTCCTCTTCCAGACATGATGATCTATGATCTACAAATAATTGATTAACCAAAACGTCAACTTTCACAACATGTAGCTTGAAAGAAAAAAAAAAAAAAAACAAACACCAAAAAACACAAAGATCCTATCATCCAAGCACAGTAATTACACAGCAGTCTTATTTTCACTTATCAAACAAAAGAAATTTCCCAACACTTCTGTACCACCTGTGAAATCACATATACCACCACCAATAGGCGCTCTAATACAGAACGTCTCTCAAATGTATCTCAAAATCCTAAAATCCACACAGCAGGAAATAACCTATGCATCTTTTGCTTGACCTCTACTCCCTTTCGCAGCCAGGAGAACAGGGTTGCCCAGAGTGCAGGGCATGACAACCAGGGTTAAAACACTGCAGCTCCAGGGCCAGCAGTCTCAAAATAAATGACCTTTGGGAAGAAATTAAACATACCCATAATATGATCCAGTCTAAAAAAATCCATATACCCTTCCATAAGCGAACTAAGTAAGTTGTGGAATGTACCAAAATGTTGGCTTTCATCAGAAATGAGAGTAAGGAGTTCTGCATTTCTCCCTAGGCACTCATTTTCTGCAAAAAGCACCACCAAAGTACAGAGATAGGTGGCAGCATGCAGCCGGCCAAACAAGGAGACACGAGCAAAGGAGAGATAAAGAACAGTATGAGAAATTGTCTTAGAAGAAAAAGGGAAGTAAAGGAAGCAGATCTGTTGGTTGTGAGGAATTAATGAGTTTATTCGACAAGTTTGTCACTAGCTCCCTGCTGATTTGGTAAGTGGCTAAAGGATTAAACTGTCCACAGATATGCTACGTTTGCTACCTAACTTCTAGAAATGTAAAGAGGAATGCCAGGTCCACTTCAACACTGTGCAAGTAACTTTTTATTTTCTGTCTCTGAATTAGGTAAATTCAGAAGCAGCTGGCGACCATGGCAGGGATGTAGGATGTGTTCTGGATGTTAGAGATGGGATGCAGCTTTATGTTAGCTCACTCACTAAAAATGTCTCCTTCCATTCTTGTGGGTTTAGCTTCCTAAAACTGTAGTTTATAAGCTCTGATGTTAAAGCCATTCAACTAGTAGGGCAGAAACTTGAGCAGAAAGACAGACATACTATCTCTTAGACTTATCCTAAAGAAGAAATGAGTTTGTATTCAGTTACTACTCCCTGCCTTTTGCAAAAATTAACTGTGGACTGCTGCTGGTGAGGCTCATGACAGAGGGTTGGCATTTGTTCTTAACTAAAGAAAGAACACAAATACTTTTAGGTTTTTGATTTTACACCACTTTGTTTTCCCAATTCAAACTCAGCTTTCATGAAAAATCCATAAACTGTGATAAAGCAGAACAGTCTCTTCCCCTATTTCACTCTTCAGCACAGAAGGTGTTTGTTATCCCTTGGCCACCACAAACTTTTTAAATAGTCAACATTCACTCACTGAGAACCATGTCATAAAGCAGACTTTCCTGACTTGCAGGAGTTACTCAGTGGAGGGAACTGGACAGACCTAGTAACTTAACATAATTTCCATACTTCCATATACCAAATAAGATCTATAAGACTGTTTGGTGGGATTTGTTGTTGTTCAGTGGACCTTTCTCAGTGGTCCTCAGGTTTCTCAGGTTCTTGCCCCAAACCTAAAACTACTCAAGATCCATTGACCATACTGTCATCTGAACTGAATAGTATATCGTACTTTACAGATATAAAGCTGATTTAATGCATCCAGTACTCAGCTCCCAGTACAAAAACCTGCTAGTCCATTCACTTCCTTTCTCAGAAACGACTAGACAGAGTAACACACACAGTAGAATTGGCACATACCTTGAGAAATAAAAGATTTTGTTCTAATGAAAGAACGACCCTTTTTCACAGCTGCTTTTGTCTTTTCAAGCCCGTCTTTGGTACCTTCTCTAGCAGCTCTCATAAGCTTTTGCATCTGTAAGATAAAAAAAACAGTCCACATGTTCAGTGGATAATAGGTACACATTTGAGCATACCATACAGAATGCTTTTGACAAAAATATCTTTAAAAAGAACACTGTCAAGTAGTTTAGGCTATAAATATAGCCCAAAGCCAAGGGAATATATAGCAAGTACACAGATCCATCAAAGCTCAGATGTGAGCACCTGTACTTTTTCTTAATAAAATCAAGCCTGGAGAAAGGGACTTACTTCATGAAAATATTATATCCAAATCTAAAATAGCAAAATGCTTAAGAACCCTTCTGCATCAAATATGTGATCTCAAAATAGTGTCAGATGCTCAGCTTTACATTATATAACAAATACTACAAACAGGTCATAATAGCCAGGGTTCTCGTCGATCTTCCAATGTCCCACTAATTCTGCCACAGTATTTCTGACCTAAAGAAATCCCTTCGACTCAGTTCTATATTAACTATATTCTTAAACAAACACTGTTTTTCAGAAAATATTAGAACTAAGAATTTCATTAATTGAAGAAATAAGTGGATTTCATTAAGAATTGCATAATTTTATAGTACACTACTACAGCAAAAAGAAATTTCATGCAAAAAAATAAAAATGAAGTGTTGTTTTGCTAGGAAATGTTTGTTAAAATAAAAAAACTGCTTTGTACTTTTTCTTTCCCAAAATGCCACTGTGGCAAAAAAATTCCCACTACAGTCAGAGCTGTGCTGAAATCATCACTGACATCAGAACACAAACAAAGCTGTCTTGCTGCAATCAGGCAATTTCTTGGTTTGAGCCAAAGCTTTTAGCAAAACCCCAGCCTTTTCATACTGGCTCCATTCAGAATGGAGAGCACGGAGATTCTGACTCCTGCAATTTGATCCTGTGTGACTGGAGAGGCAGGGTCAGGCTAGCCCTGTGGAGCTCACCTGGGTCTCAAACAGGTGCCAGGGCCGTACGCCTGGCTCACACTCTGGGTAAGGGCACTAGTCAGCAGGGAAGAACAATGCCCTATCTCATCTTCTGAAACCATTACCATTAAAAATAAGCATGAGAAAGGTTTTTGACAAAGTAATTTTAAGACAAACTGCATAGTAATAATCCAGCACATTTAGAATTCATTTCATACAAATTATTGTCTGCTTTTTCAAGTTATTTTTCAAAGAAAAAGACAACATTTTCTGTGTTGGAAAAGCAATATTTAAATGTAGCTAGTTACAAAAATCAACTACACTACCTTCAGCTCATGTTTTTGCTTTAGTTGCTGAATCTCTACTGCTCCCACAGTGTTTGCCATCAAATCTTTCATCTTTTTTTCATAATGCTCCTTTAAACGCGTTAGGTCATGAGAAAGCTACAGTGTATAAAAAGACATAATCTTTTCAAAAAGCCTGTAGTGCAAACTTCATGCTAAAGTACTCATGTATATCATGCATGTTGCCCCATCTGCCTACTGATACACAGACAACTGAAGGAAAATTATCATTTAGGGAAGCTCCAACCTGACAACTGGATCATAGCTGAACTTTCCGAAATTCAGCCAGGTGACTTTCTGCTACACAGGCAACTATGTAAAGAGAAGGGCAAAGTCGCTTAGGCTAAGCTAACTGCATATTAACTACATTGTGCACATCTCTTATAAACGATATGGAAACAACGCATCAGCTTTAACCACGAGCATTATTTGTTGGAGCACAAACCCTAGCGAGTATATTTCTGACTATCCTTCAAAACAGTGAATCAGAAGAATTCTGAAATGCTGAAGAACCTGCGGAGGTTACTGGCACCTGAGAAGATGGAGACTGACAGTGGCAGCGAGTCAGGTAAGGAGACACTAACAGGGGAGGATGCACAGTCTTATAATTTCCACGTGCATCTGTCATAGCCTTATTGTATGGCTATGGGCATAACCATCTTGTACATAAATATATCCATTTGCAAGGTAAGAAAAGTATCGCAGAGAAATGCTTTGGAATACTAATGAACATTTGTTAAACATTTTGAGCAAGCTAGATGAAAGAGTTTAAAATGTAACCAGAAAAAAAGAAAGAAGAAAATGTTTGGTGCACTCTACAATAGAAGTCCAACGCAAAACCCCTCAGCTCCATGTCAACAGTTATTTGGCAAGAGATGAAAGCATCAGAAAAGAGAAGGCCTACTGAGTTAAAAACAAAGGGACAGGTCCAGGATTTAGCTCCACTAGGCTGGGTCAGGATGTGATTACTTCCAACATGATGTTTCTGGCATTACAACAGTATAATTAAGAACAGCATCTGGTTCATAGACTAGAAATATTTAATAGCACAAAACCCCTCAATCTTAAACAAACAATAATAATAATAATCAAGAGTCATAATGAAAAAGTGACTTTGTGGGAAGTCATACCAGCACTTAAAATTGAAAAACCCATCTCAAACCTTCCCATGCTTTTCAATGGACACTAAAAATAATAAGCAAAGCAAGTCCATCATGGTCTCTGAAAGGCTGTATAAATTACTGTAACTCCATTACAAGTCCTGAGAAGGGAGAATTAGTGCAAGAAATGGATACAGACAGAAGGTATAAAGTGGAGTGCTTTCTCTGTGTGTTGGAGTGCCAGTGCAGCGAGGGTTGGGATTTTTTTGTATTGGTTGGTTGGGGTATGGGGTTTTTGTTTGGTTGGTTTTTTGATTTCAGCAATCCTAAAGTTTCTGTCTTTCCTCATTCTCTGCCAAACACCTTCTCTAGTTCCCCGACTTCTTCACCTCCCAGTAAACCATCCAGGTGCAGCAGCCTCTCTGACTTCTCCATCCACCAGATAATGTGTCCCTAGGCTCCTCACCCCCATGCTCATAAGGCAATCCTCAAAACATTTTGTCACAAGCCTGGAAAAGCCAGCTTCAGGGCAGTATCCCAGAGCACACATCTCTTGTCCCACCACGCCTCAGTCTCTTGCTCAGACACTTTGTGCCTGATCCTGGCACCATCTCTCTCAACCCACTGCCAACAATTTCCTGTAACAGATCAAAGTATACTTATAAGCACTTAAAAATGGAAACCTTGCTTTGTGCACATGTGTAAATGGATTCCTATGACTATGGCCAAGGCTGAAGCTACAGAAGAGAGGAAAAGATTTTTTTTAAAAAAAAAGAAAAAAAGAACAAACCAGCAGCCATGTTAAGACTCACATGCAATGTCATCTCCTAGTCTCTTCCAAAGTTATTTAAAAAAAAAAAAAGAGAAAAAAAAAACCCAACCAAAATAACCCTCAAGAAAGAAACAGCTGCAATAGCTTAAATTTGTTCTAGCCAGGACAAAACCTAAACAAAACCAGAGGATAAGCACTCAGCTTACAAAGTGCTGATTTGGGTAGGCTCAAGTCTTGCAATTAATTGTTTACTTCCCAGTTTCCAAAGGGCGGCCAGCAAGGGTGGATGTGGGGAGAGAGCAGATAATGTATACTGGAGGGAAACACAGTGAGGCTTTTATTCTCATCAGGATAAGAAACCTGCAAAATGAAAATAAGGGTCCCACGGAAGAACACCCTGGCCACTACCCCTACATCCTCTAGTCATGGGGTGCTGGAGCAGCCAACAGAACACAGCTGTGAAGTGGCTTTTGGGCATCTATCCCTAGCCAGGACACACCGGCCATAAGGATTTTGCAGTGGCTCTGGGCACTGAGCCCAGCCCTCCCTGTGCCCACTGTGCCCTGCACCCCCATTCTCCAAAGCGCTCAAGGGCAGGGAACTGGCAGCAGGAGGCTGCCCAGGTCCCAGGCAAGACTTCCCTCTCACATAAGAGGCAGAAGGGCAGAAGAAGAGGAGCCAAAGCAGCGAGAGCATGGGAGTCTGGGGCTCCTCCCGATCTGCAATCAGACAGATGCAGCAAGGGCAGGCACCCATGCCATCAGTGTCTTCCTCCCTCCCACAGCACAGATGCAGCCAAAGATACTACACTAGAGGCATGTCACAGATGGATCACTTTAATCATGCCACCTCTCTTCTCTCCTTAATAAATGGTACAGACTTCTCTTTGATCACAAAAAACTTTCATTCTGGGGGGGTTTAAGCTCAGTCACCTTCAAACAATCAAAGTAATACAGATCTGAGACAGAAAGGTAGGGAACACTGGTAAACAATTTTGCACCAAAAGGATCCCAAAACTTCAAGTCTTGTCAGGCTTACCCCTATTTGTGCTTCACATTATTTTCCACACTCATTTACCACTTACACTATACAGCAGCTGCAAAGGAAGAAAAGGTGAGGAACTCCACACAAGCAAAAATAATCTCATTTTTAATCTCACTTTTATCCAATTTCAGGTTTTTTTCCTTTTTCTAAGGAGCTTCTGTTTAATATTTTCATCTTTTCTTTTCCCTGTTACATTTCGTTGCGGACTGTCACTCCCACACTGATTCATGTCTCCTTTAAAAAGATGCTGTTGGCATTTGAAACTGGATTGAGAAGGGAAATACAGGTGAGAAAGGCAAGTGTTGGAAATCAGGATAACATCAATGACTGAGCAGCACTGTGGGATACATACATGTCTCTTGTGGTTGCCTCGCAAAAAGGAGCTGGGAATTCCATTTTTACCCTCAGAATCACTCTGTTCTTCATAGCTTTCAAACTCACTTGAACTCCACCCATATTCCAGCGAGCTGTTTCCACCGTCATCACCATTTTCAACATCATCATAAATCATTTCCTCTGCAAGAATTAAACCAAAATTAAAAAAAACTATGCTGAAATTTCTGTTTGTTTAAACATTAAAATACTTGTTCAGGATGTACTATAACAGAACTATATAGACTTTTATACACACATTTTAAAATGTGAATGAAATCCAATATTTCATTGATCAACAAGATCAGACCAAAGCAGCGAGAATCATGTTACACTATGATATTTTGTGACTCGTCATTCTTGCAACTCTACCAGTCACTAGCACTCTCCCATATCTGCAGATTGCCTTGCCCATAATCTAGTCTAAGAGCATGAACTATTAATCTTTTCAAGATATAGATTGCTACATTGCAAAGACTGACCAAATATAACCTGTTAAAGACACGGGTCTTTTTGTTAGCACAGATGTCAAGTACAACAAACACACTCAAAACAGAACGGAAAATTCTTAGTACCAATTCTGTATCAGGAAACAGGTATGCACTCTACATGAAGCATCATTCGCCTACTACAAGTAGAGAAGTATGGACACTTCTGCCAGGGATCCCTATTGTCAGAGGTTATAACGCAGCATTTAAAACTGTCTCATATTATATTCACTAAAGGAAAATTGTGCTTTCAATTTTAAGATTGAAGTTCATTTAAGTCAAGAAAAATTATGTACTTGAAAAACTGACATATTTTACACATCCATCTAAACCCTAGATTCTGTGATTGAAAAACTACATTTTGACCAATAATTATATTTTAATATGAACATCATTAAATCCTTGAGGAATCTCCTCTAACTAGGAATAAGCAAATTTTAAGAATTTTTTTTTTAAACCTCCATGCACATCAAGACTGCTCTTAAAATACACTTACTGAAGAAGACAATTTAGTGGTAATCTAGCACAATAAATGATTTCAATATGAGAATCATCATATTAAATCAGAATTAGTCAAGACTTATATAAGTCAAACTTCTGCAATGCCAGTATGGGGGCAGAATTTACCCAGTGATTTGCTGAATGTATCTTGTCCATGTGCTAATGTAGACTGAGCTCTTACTGTGCCTTTTTTGGAATAATTGTGTCTCTCTGACAAAATATACAATTAATAAACTTCAAGATCATGAACATACAAAGATGAAATTTCCCTCACTACCTATTTTCTCAGAATCTTACAATGTCTTTGGGGACAAATGGAAAGTCAAAATTTTAAGTAACATCTTCAGGGTTAAGCTGTAAATTCTGACTGAGATGCTCAGTAGAGCTTTGCTCCACATCCCATATTCCTCCTCAGGTCAGCCTTCTGGCCTTGGTGTACATGTCCTAAATGAGCAGTGACAGTGCAAAGATGTCCCTGCCCAGAGCAACACAGTCCGCTGAGGGACCTTCCAGTAGTAAACACATTCAAGTCATGAATGTAACATAGTACTTAAAAATTAAAAAAATATATATAAATCTCAGTAATAATTTGTAAAACACTTCACCTGAACACCACTATACACAAGAAATGAAAATGTTACAGCTTTAAAGATAAATGTGGTTTTCACACAAGAGAGCTTAAGTGTTTTCTTGAATCATTAACAACTTCAGTATCAAACACCTACAACCCTCTGAGAGTCATGACAAGTAGATGCAAGTCTTCCAAGAGTTAGTTTAAAACTGAACTCTGTTAGACCTACTGGTTATTGACACAGTATTAATTCCATTTACATGTATTTTAGGTACTTAATAAACATATCTATTCAGTATACATGCACATAATTCCATAATACACTGCTTTTAACGTGGACTATATTGCAAAGACCTCAAACCTGGTTCAGAGTCTGAATTTTCTCTTGGCACATCATCGTAAATTACTTCATCTGGGTCTAAAAGCAAAACAGAAACAAAACCAACAAAAAACAAATGAGAAAACCCCTAAAATTTGACTGGGAACAACAGTGTTTAAGAGGCATTTCGACCATTAATATCATGCTTTAGCTTTGGTCAGCCCTGAAGGGGTCAGGCAGTTGGACTAGATGGTCGTTGTAGGTCCCTTCTAACTGAAATATTCTATTCTATTCTAAAGATTTTTGCTTATATTCCATATATGAATACAACGGAAATATAACTCATTCTCCACTAGCATTTTGCTAGTACATATAGTCATCATTCACATAATGCAATAATGCACAAAATCAGTATAAGGTATTTGTGAAATTTCAGACAGTTTTATCTGCATTGCTTATGGTGACCTTTGGTAGCCTGAAAACAGAAATCCACTTCAGCAGCCAACATTTCTCTCTCCTTTTTACAGCACTATATTATGTTCTGTGTTTGTTGAGGGCTGCTCATTGCTTTACTAAATGACCATAGAGAAGCTGTAATACACATTTTTAGCAAGAACCACAACTAAATATTGTAATGATCATTGTAGTAGATTAAAAGGCAGAATAAGGATGCAAATTCTTGTCACTTCAAGTGACACATAAAACGAACCTGCAGCCCAGTGGGAACAGCTAAGAACAGGCATGATAACCTGTCCTCAAACCACAGGGTCTCTGTTCTGCTTTGAAATGCAGCTGTCAGCCAAGAGCACACACCAGGAAAAAGTGGCAATTCCTTCCCTTCCACCTTCTCCAAGAACTTATTTGCCAATTATGGCATGAGAACAATTTCATACACAGCCACAGAGCAGACTCTGAACTGGAGCAAGTTTCCACTACACGTATCGATGGAGCCAAATGATTTTCTTAAGACAGTGACAAATGATTCTACAGACTCCAACAAGCACTCCATGGAAAAGTGAACGCTCGCTTTATTCTGAAATACACAATTTTATTATACTGTTGAATGTTTTAACTGGTATAACAAGGTTCTGGAACATATCTGAAAAAGTACAATAAACGTGAACATGGACATTCCTGTAAAATATACCGGTGCATATAGTTACACACATACTGTTGATCACAACTTAAAATGGACCTTCTTCTATAGTTGTACTTTGGCGCTCACTGATACTTACTTTCCATCCATGCTGTATTTGCAGGATCTGCAACCCACTTGGCCAGAGCATCATCTTCTCTCTTGTCCTGGTTATCTTCACTTGAAAAAAAGGCCATAAAATAAAAGCATTAAAAGCTACAGCACAATGTTTTTAAATAACTGTGAAGACAAGACAAGGAATATCTTGCTGCCTTCCAGTTCCTACTCCATGGCTGTTGATTACTCAAAAATGCTTCTATTTAACTGTCTGACAACTTTTGTCAAGAAATTGAAAATGCTTCCCTTCCAATCTCAAGAAGTATTTTACTTTTGAGCTCTTCAACCAGAACACAGAAAATTCTTAGAAAGCATTGAAGAAAGAGTTGCTCTTTCCCTGTAAATAAGACTAAAGACATTCTGGGGTACATCAGAAGCCACTGGGCTTGACAAGGCTGTTATCCTCTGGTTGGTGCTGGTGAGGCCAAACCTGCAGCAGCATGTCCTGTTTTGGCTTCCCAACACTCCCTTTCTAGGGACATGTGGAAAAATTGAAGCTATCTCTAGAGAGATGTGGAGAAATTAAAGTCGGGGACTAAAGCACATGGCCTACAAGGTAAAAGCTGGAAGACATGGAACTTGTTTAGTTTGGTGGAAAGGATGCTTCGGGGTGATCAAACAGCTGAAAGAGAGCGCAGAATTGATGGAGTTGGGTGGTTTTTTAATTGTTCTCACTTGTGTTGGGGCTGGTTTTTTAAGTGCCAGATGATACACAAAGGGGAATGGTCAACAAACAGCACGTTGGAAGATTTGGTTTGGACATCAGTGGGAAAAAAAATAAAAATCACCAAAGGGTAGTACAGCAGAGAAGACTGCCCAGGAAAGCTGCAGCATCTCCACCTAATGACATGTTAGCAATGGTCCTGCTGAAAGCAACAAGCTACACTACAAGCACTCCAGCAGCCTGTTGCTAACAATGCTATAACTTTATAAAAATTACACCTAATTCCTTCCAAAATGGCATGCATGGTTATACGTATGAGACCTCAACCACTGCTGATTTTGGTACACAACCAGAGTTAGAAGTTAAGAAAATAAAAATAAACATGGAAGCTTCACACAAGAAAAATAAAATATTTCTCGAATGTAGGCTTTCTTAGGAATTAAGGTTTTGTAGATCATTAAAACATGCTGAACTAGCAATCACCTATTTTGAGGTTCCTCTGCGTTTACAGAATTATGATGACATTCTTCAGTTGCCGACTGTGTACCTGCTAAGCAGAAAAAAAAATAAATATATAATTACAAAAATGCTTGGAATAATGTATCAGTGTGGTTCAAATGGTACATTTTAGCATAAGAAACTGATTTTACTAGTTCATTGCGATGAATAATCTACTTCTAAACTACTTTTATTCTTACACACGTCTACAAAAACTTACAAGTTCCTTTGCACTATCCATTTCTGCAAATGAAAGACTTCAGAGACACGGCAATTTGGTATAAAAGCTAAAAGGAAATTACAGTGTCTGATGCATTTAATTCTAATCTCTCAAACATATTCCTCTACAGGTAACAACCACCACAAAAACATTTGTTTTACTTGACAGTATTCCTAATGGTGGTATACAGCAAAGACTGCAAAAAACACGTATCACAGTACATGGAATTACAGTAGAACAGCTGCCTACCTAAAGAATAGTCTATTCAAAATACAAGAAAGAAAAAAAGGGTAAGATATGGGGAGCTTTCTGTTCCTCCTGCTCTCTTGACATTAAGCTGTCAGCCTTGCCAATTCTGGTTACAAAATGAGGATTGTTCCTGTTTCTGTAATAATCCATAGTTATTTCCCTTTCAGGTTTCCTCTTCTGTCTTAAAATTGTACTAAAGGACAAACAGAATTCATCAAATCATCAAGGAAAAAAATTCCACAGCAACTCTAAATCCACAAGGATTGGAAAATAAACAAACAGAATGGTGTGTAGAAAAGGTAAAAGGGACAGGAACTCTGCCAGGACCTAGATAAAGCAAGATAAGGTATGTAAAGAAACCATTTGTCTTGAACACTGAACTATGGCTCTGAAAATTAATTCGTGACATTAAAAGGGAATTGGCATCAACCATTCTTAATGGCAAGATAGGACAGGAGTCCTCCCTTGTACTGTATGTTGTAATACAGTGCCAGCAAAACAAAGGTCAAGCAATACTAACTTGAAGGGTTGAAAAAAACCTGTGTACATTTGTTTTTTCTTATGCATCTTTACTTAGGTATCTCAATCCTAGTACAGTAAGCAGAGTCCTGTAGGAACTTTTTTTTTATATTTAATACACTGACATTTTTCTTCCAAGTCTGACAAGAAATTTTAGTTCATACTACAGGATAGCATTCTTTTTCTATTTTGACACAAAATCTCCCACACGTGTCCAGACTGAGTGCTACACAGGCACTTACAAAACAGCACAGGTACCTGAACTTAAACAAGAATTCCCCTTCAAAAAAAGTAATATGCATAAATATAGTACCTTCTTCATCTACAGAAACACTGCGTATTATGACAGGACTGGAGTATGCTGGCAGTATCAAAGGTAAATTAGATGGCACAGCATAGCCACAGGGGACAGGAACAGAATATCCACTGGACAAGTTTGGACTTGCACATTCATCTTGGGGACTTGGTTCTGGTGATGAGGATGGATCCTTGTCTTGGACTGGTGAAATATTTATAACTGAGTAGGGATTTACTTTGGCTGGCGTGCCTTCTGCAGCAGGTTCTGATGTTTGTAACTTCTCACCATTTTCTAAATTATCAGCCCCTGAAATATAAAACAAAATAAATAAAATTTTGTTTTTCACACCTGTTCAAGCTGCCTAGTACTGCCCTTTACAAATATCCTAGACACTGCTATGATCCTTGCTATACAAAGTTGCTTACAATCTGTGACTCTCAGAATTGCCACACAGTAGCGCTATCCTCCCCATTTCACAGATGAGAAATGCAACAGCAGCAGAAGCAGCTGAGTTACAAGGATGCCTATGGAAAAATAACAACTGGATTCCAAATCCTGAAGAGTAAGATTTCTGACAAGTAGCCAGGGTCCTCTTTTGCTTGTCATAAGCACACGGCTCAAAACAGGTTTAAACCCTAAAGGTTAAAATCTGGATTCTAGATGGATTTGGATCTTATAAACACAAATGCAAGAAACATTTTAGGAATAGCCATGCAGAAAGAAGTTCACTGAAGGGACACTCCTCAAAGAACAGTCCTGAAAATGCTCTGTTAAGAAAAAGGAAAAAGAAAATAACTTTCCAAGTATTGCTCTTTGAAAATAAATTATTTTCTGTTACACAAAGTTCCTGCTATTTCTTGAGGCAAGCTGAGGTACAGCAGAGCCAAGGGCCCCTCTGGAGCAAACTGCAGAACTGCATCCCAAGCGATCAGAAGTTTTTAAGCTGTTAGTACAATTCCACAAAAGGGTGAGTGAGCAATAGATTTTCAAGGAAAGATGGTGTTTAAGTTCCAGGCTGTCAAACTGCATAGTCACCTGAAGAGGTACCTGTCTTTAACTGCCATGAGCACAATGACTTTGCTTACAAAAGGAAATTGGATCAAAGTCAGCAAAATCAACTATCGTCAATGAGGAGAATACAGCAATTTCCAGACCACATCTCAGCACCGGGAACACCTGCATGCATTGTAACAAATGTTTTAATGTTTCATAAAATAAGACTTCTGTTTGTGAGAAAAATTCACACATTCAGACTCCATTTATTTTTATGCATGTCATCTTAAGGTCAGCAACCAGCAAGCTTAGCTGTGAAAGCAGCTTATCTCGAAGCACCCACACGCCATTAAAGCTGCAAGGGCATGAAGTTTTCCTGCAACATGGAACTATGACTGAAACAAATCCATTGGTTTTGATGTCACACTTGGATGGGAAACCTCACAGGAATTACACGTGATGGTCATTTGCCTTGTCGAATCTAATCTACCATGACTGAAACTGGCAGGAATATTCAAAACACTCATATGGTATTTCCATGGACACCTCTTTTTACAAGTATCTTTATTGCATGATATCTTCCCATAATCAGTCTTGACTATTTAGCCTAGTGGTGGCACAGCCCAACAGACTGACTTACCTGTGGCATTAGCCTCTTGGTGCTCTATGTTATTTCCAGGACCAGGTGGCGGCGGCACAAGGGCTTGTCTGTCTGCTTCTGGTATCTCATCTCCACTGTCAAAGTCAAACTGTTCTCCCTCATCTTCCTCTTCATCATTTGTACCTGTAGCTTTTGGTTCACGCTGTAGAACTGTACAGAAAGACACACTTTTGATTGTTTGCTTTTAATAATGATTTCATGGGACCAGTAAGTGTTCCACATTATGAATGAAGCTTATACAATGAACCTTTAGATTCTGAGGTTACTGGAACAGAACAAAAGCTCCTTGACTTGTTGATAACTTAATGCAGTTTTCAAGAAATCCTTTAGTGTAAACAATTAATTTACTTGGAAAGCAATTAAGTGATAATGCAAATACCCTTGCTTTTCTCATAATGAACAAAAAACCAAAACGCTTTCAGGAAAACACTTCAGTAGCCAATTTTTAAATAAGAAAAGTTCACAGATTAATTTATTCGTACAGGGACTTTGGGATTTTTTAACTTAAGTCATTTTTCCTAACCCAAACTTCTAAGTGTACTCCTTAACAGTGTCAAAATGCCAGTGATGGTAACTTTCTCCACACACACCATGAGAGACCAGCAGATTGGTTTTCCTACTCCATTCTGAGAGTTTTAAACCAACAACCTTATGTAACATGCTACTAGCCCTATTACCACACACATGGTGCACGTTAGTGGAGGTGGGCGGGTTGACTTTTCAGTTCTTACCTTTGAAGAAATAGAAGCTGAAATAATTACACCCTAATCACAGAATGGTCAGGGTTGGAAGGGACCTCTGAAGATCATCTAGTCCAACCCCCTGATAAAGCAGATTCAACCAGAGCAGGTTGCACAGAATCATGTCTGGGAAGGTTTTGATATTTGTGTAAGATATTTGCATATGTTGATAAGAACCCCTCAGTTCTTCTCCAGGCAAAAGAGTCCCAGCTCTCCCAGCCTTTCTTAATAAGGGAGATGCTCCAGTCCCCTCATCATCTTTGTAGCCCTCCACCGGACCCTCTCCAGCAGTTCCCTGTCTTGTCTTGAACTGGGGAGCCCAGAATTGGGAACAGTAATAATATGAATAGGAAGTGGGAGCTTGGGGTGTTTCTGTCTTTGCTTGTGAAGACCCTGCAGCATAGATTGGGCACCATACACAGGGCTAGGGAAGGACAGCAGGAAGAAGTGCTGGGCAGTTTCCTTCCATGCTATTGTTCTTACCAGCAGGAGCCTGGAGAACCCACAATTATTTAACCCTCCTCACTGCCTTACCTACCACTGTTTTTGCTGTGCGTTCATATTACAAGAAGTCTGCCCGCAGCATCCAAAGCTTCTCTCAGAGAACCTGCACAGAGAAGGCATAGCCAGAGCAGCTGCAGAGAGAGATTCCCAAATCCACCAGTCTCCTCCCTGTTTCCAGAAGCCTTCACTGCAGCTCCCCAAAACAAAAGGGCTTTACCCTTCTCCCCAGACCTGCCCTAGCTGCTCTCCCACCTTCTGTAGCAGAAACTCTTATCAGAGGTCACCTTGAGGGAGAAATGTCATCTGTGGAAAATTTTTGGCCCAGCTGACCTTCCTCCCAAGCTCTTTCCCAAACCCACGATCGCTAACTTTTACACAGGTGTTCAACATCATATTTAAAATGTTATTAAAAACCCACATAACTATAGCATAAGAATATATACTAAAATAGTTAAATATGTAAATACATAGATACGTTATAAAAATATACATGAAGTTGATAAGGTTGCCCCTGTCCCCTCTTCAGGTAACGCAGTATGAAAAAAAAATCTTGCAAGGGCAATTGGATCTCCTGAGTCATGACGATATTATCAGCTTTTCTACCATCCAGGACATGTTTTGTATCTTTATGATAAAACCCACACAAACTACAGCTCTAGGCTGCTTAGATTGTCATGGTAATCAGCATTCCTGCCAAGGCTTCTGTTTCTTCAGGCAGGCTGAGCCAGCGTATTTTATCACAGCCACAAATAACAAGATCTTTCATGCAGCCTCTCTGCAGGAGAAAAAATGAACTAATTGCAAAAATTGTAAGGAACAAAAAAGGAGTTATCCTGCATTTATTGCCATGGTTTATGGTTGAGGCGGCAGGACATTTAATTTTTATGTTTATCCTTCTGTACAAAGTCAGCCTTTGGATTAAGGCTTTTCCTTTTTGCTTTTCTCCATTAGCAATTTTTTTTTTTTCCTGAAAGATGCAAAAAATCCTGCAGAACTCTTCCAAGTGATTCAAGACAATCACAGCATTCTTCCCGATTCAGCATCCATCTGACTAGATTGTACTACTAGCTGCTTGACAGTAATGGGGAAAAGAAAGAAAGAAAAGGGTGGCAGTAGTGTTTTATTTCTGGGTTTTTTTCAGTTTCTTTATGTTTTCCGTATGTCTGCATACTTCAAATTTGGAAAACACAGACCTGTGAAATACTAAGTAGAGTGGGTTTTGTGGTTACCAGCATGTGAAATGTTGGTTGGTCACACAGGCTAGGCAGATAAGTAGACAGCAGTCACAAGCAGGTAACAGCCACAAAACCACAGCTTTTCACATACATGCACTGCTATCTGCCACTCCTTTCACTGTACTATATAAATCAACAGTAGCAACCACTTCAAATACATAAAGTAGTTCTGTCAGGACTTCATATGGTGGGTGGAAGGGAAAGACAAGGTTGCTGGAATGAGCTGATCATTTCTGCAGGATTAGGACACTCAGGAAACTGGGGCATTACTGGAGCAAGGCTCAGCTCAGAGCCACAAACCCACCCGCTCACTGGAGGTGAATTCTAGACATTGGCAAAAGAAAAAGTATACATGTTAACAAAACATCCGAGACATGCAGGGAAACATCGTGGGAACAGCAGGCAACTCTGAGTTTTTGAGGCTGCTAAGTTAGGGAGCTTCTGGATCCAAATACTTCTTTAGGGCATATAAAGGTAACTTAGGTATCAGATGCCTGATAATGCTCTACTATAGCACTTTTACACTGATGCAATTCCCCAGGCACTCAAGTCCAGCACAGTGCCAATTGTCAGAGACAGACAAGACCTGTCACTGGCAAAAAAAGGTAATTTGAGACACTAAAAGCAAAAGAGGACCTTTTGCAAAACTGAGGACCCAGGAGCAAAACCTGGTCAACCAATGCACAATTCCTCTTCAACATGCCTCCTCATTCCCCCTACAAAAGCAACCAACCCATATTTTATGATTGTGGGAAGAAATCTTAAAATAGGAATTAGTTTTCTCAACTCAGGTTAAAAAAAAAAGCATTTGCAAATGCTTCAGGAAAATTCTTCCATTTCTGAAAGCTTCTATTTGAAGTTCTAAAGCATGAAAAAAACCCCTGTGATAATGGAAAAAAAATTGTCTTCAAGTTAAATTAAGCATGAAAGTGTGAATTTAGGATTAGAAAAAGGAATATATACTCTCATAATTGTTAGCAGAACACATGGATTTATGACTTTTTCCTGTGTTATTTGATGAAATTACTTTTTCTTAAGCTTACTTAACAAACAAGCTAACTTAGGCTGTGTTTACAGAGACCTGATGGGACATAAGCAATTTTAAAGAATTTTTGGTTACTCTGCCAATTGCAAAGCATTCTTGGCACCATCTGCTTTCCCATTCATTTCCCTGAAATTCTTTATAGTTCAATGTAATACAGCTAAAGAGTTAAGAGTTACATTAATTTTAAAGCCGAGATCAAGCTAGTGAAGCTTCCTTAATAGTTTTCTTCAACAGTTTATTTTAGAGGTATAGAAGTAAGACAAAATAGCCCTGCATGTATAATCAAGTGCACTTTGGATACAGTGCAAACACACAGGGGGAAAAAAAAAAGTACCCCAAAACTCTGTCCTCCCTTGCTATTGTCTAAATAAATATATGATCCTGAAGAAGTCAACTGAGTTTCTTCCATAGAAAACCATGACAAAGGAAGGAACCAACCAAACCCCAAGCAGGAATAGCTCAGCAGTCCAGAGCACAGTAACAACAAACCTGGAAGCCCTAGACATAAACAGACACTTTGCCATCAAGAAATATTCATATTTTATGTAATGTTTGAAAAATATCTTTAGAATTTGAAGTAAGGCTTCTGTGTAATTAGGCATGTCATCCTTGCAATCAGTTGTAGCCTTTTTTTTTTTTTTTTTAAAGTTAGCAGGGAACTATGGAACAAAAGAGGCAATGCATCTATTCTATTTGAAAGACTCCATGACAAAGAATTCTCTAAAGACTGCAGGACATAATAAAGATGTATGTTCTCAGAAGGGAAAACTATTTTTCCTTTCTCCCTCTAATATACTCACTGAACACCAAATTTTCTGGTTTTTTTTTAAATGATAAACAATTTTAATCACTTTTACTATACCACCACCATACACTGACCAATGAAGAAAATAAGTGTACAATGCTTCAGATGGAAAATATCTAATTATTATTTAGTGAAAAAAAACCATTAATACAATTGAACCTAAAGCAGACTGCTAGGAGCTGCTTGTTCTTATTCCAATGTGAAGTTTTAAAACATTTATCTTTTTTACTCATGTATTTCGGATTGCAACAAGTCACTGCACAGACCCACTGAATTCCCTAAATGTTTCAACTTTTTCACCGATTCTTCAGTATCTTGAAATACGCCAAACTTTTCAGTAAAAAAAATATTTAAAAGTTTACTATCTCAGAGTATTTGTAGG
Source organism: Ibycter americanus (assembly GCA_035590275.1). NCBI lineage: Eukaryota > Metazoa > Chordata > Aves > Falconiformes > Falconidae > Ibycter > Ibycter americanus. The sequence continues at coordinate 22,661,603 of JAVJGI010000062.1, forward strand.
CATTATAAAATTTGATAACTTAAAAAGGTTACAAACCAAAGCAAATGGCCAGGCATAGCAATCTGAGTCCTTATTATTTAACCTTGATACATTCCAGAGATTTCTCAGATGAGATAATGCCTGCCTTTTCAGACCCTTATTTCTAAAGAGTAAGAATCTGCCCAGCTCCTTATGCAAGTGTACAAAGCACTAGATAGGAACAAGAAACAGAAGTGCATGATACCAGGAAACAAATACATTTTTAAAGTTATCATTACATTTGTAAAACTAACCATTTGGACCCAAACATACCATGCTGACTGTGCTCCACAATGAACAGGCTCTCAAGATGTTTGCTTTTTATTTCAAGTGAAATTTCATAGCAGAGGCTTGGTGTTTGTCAGGAAGGTTTGCTTGTGTTTGCCTTATGCTAAGAAACACTCGTGCCTGCAAAAGTTCCCCCATTTGTGTAAATGTTTGGGAAACAACAGTTGATTCACATTCAGCAGGAACTTACAAAAAAGATTTTAAGAGACTTGGTCACCATCAGGCAGCCTCTAGTTTCTCCCAGCTTTTTAGCACTGATTAGACTGCATTCCTACAGCTAGAAAGTGACACGTTATTTTCTACCCGCTCACATCTCCCACTCATGACTGCTACTTCCTCATTACCAGGAGAAAAAACCAAACTTACCATATACTTTCACTCTAGTACCTGACTTACACATCTCTCTTCCGTCCTTTCCCAAAAGACACCTCTACCAGCGCCTGAGCAGGGATCAGGGGTGAAATGTACAGAGTGACTGAGCAGGGCAGGAGGCACCCCATAAGAAGGCTGGCTTTTAGGAGTAAGTGCTCCTGCAAACATTGCCCTTCCCTGACACTTCCAAGTCACAGCACATTTGCCAGCAGTCAGTGGCACATGCCACAGGCATGCAGGTGGAAAGATTCTATTTTGCTGAAGGAAAGAAACACCTAAAGCAAAACTGTGTATGCAAAAACACACGGGTGACCGCTCCTTCCCACGGGAAGCAGATCAGAGCCAAGGACTTTCATTCCCCTTTCACTTGCAGTTGTGCTAAGCTGACGCTGCAGGAAACCCAGATCCCCACGGTACAGGCACGCTGCTAATTACACACAGCTCGTGCATGCTTCCAAAGCATGACCACAACCTCAGCGCTACAAGTCTCTGTGGAAAACAGTTACAAAAAAAACCCCCCAACAATACTAAACAGTACACATTCACGCAAAAAAATGTTTCCAGTGATGGAAACAAAAGCAAAACCACATGAATTAACAATCTCTCCCTGCAAATAAACAACAAAGAAATAAGTAAAATGCCTCTTTAGTATTTCATAAATACACACATTACTTACTAATTATGTTGTCAAGCATACACAACAGATATTATTCTTCTGGATAAAAAACAAACTCAAAATTAACGATGAAGCTGCCTGCTCAAGTTTCACAGAAAGACTGCCAACAAGAGCATGTTTAATACTATAAAATTTTATTTCTTGAAATAAAGCCCAGATCTGTGGATGTTTGGAAAGATTTACAAATACCAAAAACACTGAACCTTACAAACTACTCACAATGCTAAAAATTAAGCTTAAAGTTAGCTAAAAATAAAAAGAATCGAGTTGCAAAAAATCAAAAGCCTAACATAAAAACATTAGACATGAGCTAAGCTGACCAGAGAGCAGTGGCAGCAACACCAGCAGACCTGTACTCCTTTGCAACACCACAAGATGCTTTTCAGTGCTGGCTATGCTATGATTAGAAAAGCTGCTATGTAAAATCTGCATTTTGTGACCATATACTTTAACTGTGTTTATACTCCGCACACTGGTAACACTGGTATTGCCTGCCATGGCCAGAATCATAGACTGAGGCTGGTCCCAAGCAGGTCTTTTCTACCTCAGCACCGCATTAGTAGATTCTGCCATTAAAAATTCACCGAGAAATGTTGCTGATGTGCAGCAAGCGAAGTCCGTAAAAGGAAATGCTGTAAGGAAAGTATGTACAGCCATTATTCTGAAATCTGCATAAGTACGCAACAGATCCTTAAATACACTGAAATACATCTATCCATATTAAAGGCTATTAACATTCCATCAATACCAAAGGAACACACTTAACACTTTATAGTACCAATGTCACCAGGCTGAATTAATATAAATGCCACCAGGCACCTAACACGAGGTACAACAGTCAAAACACAAAAGCTACTTTGCTGTCTGACTTGTCTGTTGGTAGAGGTAGGTGCTGATGCTGGCTGCGCAACTGGGCTCAGCCTCAGCTACTGTGCATATGAACTGTTGAACTCACCTACAACGTGCTGCCAAATGGACAATCCACACAGGGAATGGGAAAACCAGAGAGCTTTCATAAAACAGAAACCAAACAGCAGAAGGACTACAAAGTCATTGGGAAAATGTTGGCTAACCATAGGATACAAATGTCACGTAAAGAAAAAAGGAAAGGGAAAATTTTTCTAAGAAATGCAGTTTTGACCACAGAGTTGCTATATTTGTGAGAAAATAACCATGTTTAGTGGAATGTCCACCAGTGAGAGCAGCTTGAGTTATTCTTTATTTCTTTACTTTTTTTTTTTTTTTTTTGTAGCAGGTATCATCCATTAATATCTAGTTTTCCAAATAATTACTTTTTACATTGAAGCAATTACTGTTTAATGGTTTGAGGAATATGCATTTCTCTAATACTGTCTGTTTAGTTCTAATTAACAACATGAAACTGCTGTATCATCCCGTAATACCTTGGACTGAAAGGATTTTAAGAATAATTATGAGTCCTGTGAAGCAGAAAGTGGCAGAAAGAGACCCTGGAGGCCTAAAGCAGGGAGCACAAGATCCCACTTGTACAGAAAGAAAACACAGTTCAGGTACATAAACTGTACATGATACTAAAAAGAGCTGAAATCCACCCAGAGCAAAAGCTTAAGTATCCTAGGTCTTGGATCATGTCCAGAAACACATTTCTACCAAGCTAACGCATTTTGGATATGAAGTAACACGGGATTTGATCTCATTTTTAGATCATGTTTTCTTTCTCTACCTTGTCAGCAACTGTACATACTTCCTAGATAGAACCTTTAGATGACTTAGTCAAAGGGATGCCTGAATTCTGGGTCATTGGTCCTGGCTGAACAACCCTTTATCTAGCAATGTCAAAACTGAAGCAGTTGCTGGCACTCCCCAAAAGCAGCACTTTGGACACCTAAAAGCATCTGACTTCCTTACCCGCATCAGAGGCATTCATATGCTCAGCCTCCTTCTGAGCCCCGCCTGGGCTGTCGCCACAAGATGCACATGGCTTCGTGGATCTATTTGTCTTTTTGGACACATTGCCAAAGGTTCCTTCTTCCCAACAGTAACGCCATCTAACACTCCCAGAGCACTGTGTGCAACCTGTTCACATGCTTAAAAATAACTTAGGTTTAACTATTTGTTTTCTCCTCAATGTATTCTGAACAAGGAAACAATCTAGAAATCAACTTTTACAGCAACTTACAGCATCTTTTACTACAGAAAAAATTACAGACAGAATGGTTATGTCCTGTAAATCCAGGACAATACTGGAAATATTTTGGATTTCAGCTGGCTTCTCACCTACTCCTTTCTGTTGTTACTGCTTCGCCTAGCCTAAAGAGCACTATACAGATAGACTGATATGTAAACAAAGCGCAATATATGCAAAGTTTGGCAAATCCATTATCCTAGCAACCAATGGCCAGGGAGTTTTATAGCATCCCCTTTCTTAGCGTTTGTTTTAATTATTGTTTCTATACATCTTGCTCTTCTTTGCCCTAACATACTACAGTTCTGTTATAGCTTGAAAAAAGTATACCTGTGGAATTCAAGCAAACTCACAAAACCAGTAGTTCTTACATCAAGGCTTGCTAACTGAACTCTCCAAAATTCTGTTTTACAATAGCCTTTTAACACAGCTTCTGCCAGAAATTCTATCACCTTAGTGGACACTGGCTCGAGCTGGGCAATGATGGTGTTTCCTTGGGACCTTTCAGTCCATCATCCTTAGAGTCCTTCTCATTGCCTCCTTTCATTAGCCATGGAGGGGAAAGGAAGCCCTGCCTTGGCCTCAACATGGGCTGAAGACAACCATCATAACTGAACTTCATAATTCAGAGCTTCAGCCAGTCCACATAGAAGTCAGGAAGGAATGTTTTCCAACATGAAGAATCATCTTAAGAATTTGGCTGGCAAATGTTCTTCACATGGAGACATGAGTGGGTCACCATAAGATATGTAAGTGGGAAAGAGCAATCCCAGCCAAAGTTAACTTTACTTCCACCTTCCTTTGCAATACAGGAGATGGCTAAGATCTTCCAGACATGTTACATGAAACCAATTCACTGCACCCAGGGCAGCACCTGGATTTCCTTTTGTCTCTCCCTGCAACATACAGAACGCGGAAATACAGAGATTGGGAAGTTGCCCATCAGCGTTGGCATCCCCATGGTACAGAAGCACATGTCCTTCCAGCCCCTGGAGAAACCTGTACCAGTGCAACAGAAGATTTTTCAGGAACTATCATGCTTTTACCTAACCAAAGTTATTGAGCTCAACAACAGAGTACTATTTAACAATAAGACGTATTCCTTCAGTAATCCTTCTCTGACAGAATAAATAATCTTCTGTATTAATTTTAATGAAACTGTGACAAGGTTGCATTTCCTGGAAAGATTATTTCAATGAAGAAGAAAAAAACAATAAAATCTATATCGGGGGTTGAACAGTTTTTCCCCAAAAAAAGTTTATCAAGTGTGTCTTTCTCAGGTTGCTAGGCATAATTTCAGTTCCTCTCTGCAGCAAAAGCAAGTAGCACCTAATAAGTGTTTCATTCAGTAATTCAGACACTTTATTTAACTTACCATCATGCAAACAAGTTTTTATCCATGCTCATGCACAGGAGAAAAGAATTATAATAATGTATAAAAAAAAGTTAATTTGTCTGTAAACTCTAGAGTGGAATCACTACAGAAGCTTTAGGCATGGTTAGTGAATATTTACTGGGACCAGTGAAACAGAATTAAAAAAAACCCAAAACCAAAAAATCCCTCAGTTATTTGGCAACAATTTATTCTGGCCAGTTAATGCTAGATACAGATCCCAAAAATACAAAATAATTGTCTTTTTCCTTTGTAGGAAAAAAAAAATAATTCACACTTCTTAATGTTGGCTCACTGTTTGAAATTAAAATTTCAGAACTTAGCTTACACATATATTCACTGAAAGAATACCCCAAAATCAGTACAAATTTCTTTACAATTTGTTTGTCTTTTAAACCAACAATACTAGTTACTCCCGACCAAAGGCTAAGCTTTGCTGCAATCCCTTGGAAGCCCTTTATCTCATCATCAATTGTTCTTTTCAATCAACATGTCTGGGCCTTGTCCCTGCACACAGCCAGCAAGTCCAGCAATAAAGTCACCTTACAGAGCAGCTGAGTGAATAAACAATTATAACTTATTATTCAGAAAGAAAACAACAAATGCTATCAAAAAGATGAAATCAGCCTCCAAGAAATCTGTAACAGTAAATCACATTTGATCATTTAACACATTATAAACATCTAGCAAAGATTTTTCTGTATTACTTCAAAACAAAATAAGATATAATCACATATATGTAAACTGTTTTCTTTGTAGATGCTAAAAACAGAAATGATTTTTTAATTAATCTGTTTATCTTCTTTCTGTTTCTTGTTTTTCCCAATGCTCAAATATACTTGGCCAGAAGAAAACCCACATAATTAGGAGTGACATGTGATACCATAGCTGCATTTTTGCAACGTGAATTTTCTTGTTACTCTTTGTTACACAGCTTGTCTGAATTGTCACACAAAATAATTGATCCTTACCTTAAACAATGCATTTTCCTTTATTTACTGAGAGAAATGTGATCTTTAGAAATAAATAAATTGTTCTCTTACAGATGGGATGTCAGACACCAGCAAGCTACTGCCAGCATAAAAAACAACGGACCATTCATAACTACAATTCATATTCTGTTCTCATTCTTCTGAAATCTTGGCTCCCCTTTTGCCATCATTTGTAACTGTCTGTGTGCTGAAAATAGATATCTAACAAACAATGCTGTTTAGCCCAAGACCAACTCCCTTTATAGCTGCAGTTTAATCTAAGCAGCGTTCTTAATCTTAAAGCCCCAGTCATACTAAGCAGAGCCTTTTTATTTTACTTTAGTCCAAAATACAAACTTAGGTCCCCCAGTGTTCTTCATTTCCATAATCTAAATCCTAAAGTGTTTTTCTTGTTAATATTACAAAAGTCCAAAATTAACTGCCTCTTGTATCAGTCAAAAAATCAGATTTTTTAAATAGTTAAAACCTAAATAAACTATGAAAACATTCCCTAAACAACAAAAAAGGTAATGAAATAATCTGAAAGAAATATATCTGGGACACAGAATAAAAAGCAGTTCCCCGGCAGAGAAATGCAGTCATCTCTACAGCAAAACACAGCAGCTGTCCAGCAGTTTCCTACTAGGATTAATCAAAAATTTTTCTACGTTTTTTTTGGTTAAAATATGTAAAGTTCCCAATGGGAACTTTACAAGAGTACAGTTTTTCTTACTTCACTCACTTATTCCACAGACTAAAAAAGACCGCCTTTTCAGGGGCAGAGGAACTATGACTATTTTAATGTTCTAGCGTTGGCAGGCAAATGACAAAAAATAGCCACAGGAAGACACAATCACACCACTCAATCACATACAGGATATCCAGATTTAAGTCCTTGGCTTCCTTGCTCAATGTCTTTCTATAGCAGAAATAACAAAATATCCCACTCACAGCCCTAGAGGGTTGATTATTTGTATAAAAAATTGTATGAAATGCTTTTATAATCAGTGTCTAGGAGATAACCTCAGTCTGTTTTCAATTTAAAAAAAACCAAATATTCATTCAATTGAAGAACATCTTAAGTCCCAAACTTCAGCACAACAAGGTTTCTCACTCAGCTTTACTCATGGTACTGAGGACAATAGTGTAGGTGAGTGAACATCCAGATCTCCACTACACCTGGTCTTTACAGGCACCTCACACTTGCCAAATAAAGAGTTGCAAGTGATTCTCTCTCAGGTAAAAAGAGTATTCAGCAGTAATACAAAGACTACACTGTCAAATTAATTCTGACAATGTCCTTGTACAAACTCTGAAATTTCGGTATTTCACTTTAAAATTTTAATATAAATAATGTTAGCTTCCTATAAATAGGAAACAAAATATACCATCTGTTCATGATTCAAGAACTGTATTGCAATGCAGTCATACTCCAAAACTCATCACTATCTATTAACCTACCTTGATAGACTCAATTAATTATAAAACAGGTCTTAAAGCGTATTTCAGGTCTTACAGCTGTCGTAAAATTTGGCAACTCACTGTTGGACAACTGGGATGAATTGTTGGCAAACGTACTCACTATAATGAAATACACCCAGCGTTTTCTAATAGTTTTCACAGAGAAAGCATATGAGGCATAGCATGAACCAGAAATAACGACACACACACATATTCAGAGACGAAAACGTGAAACTAGAAGCCTATCTGACACAGAGAGTACGCACAGCCCCAGCCTCCCTTGGGCAAGAAGCTGTCAGGTATCCCTCTTGCTGAGCAAACAAAGCTGGTTTTCCTTTTGAAACTGGTCCCAATAAACACCTCTTAAGTCCTCACTTAAAGAACAGGACTTCTACTTTGCAGGATCTTAAGTAGTAATAGCGCAAGCACAGGCCATCGCACGTAAACACCATCCTAGCATTAAACATCCAGTCTCCAGTTCAAGCTGGTCAGCATGGAGATGACTCCTCTACAAGAGAAACAGAATGCGATTCCTGATTCTCAGAATTACCATTTTTTTTAATTCCTCCCTGCATAGTCTGCAGTCAGCAGCATGTCCTTTTCTTGTCTAAATGGGTTTGGTTAAGGACAATCCAATACAGCAACCAATTAAAAACATGATTATAACTTACAGCCATAATAAAATCTACCATTTTCATTTAGCTTTTAAAAAAGGATATTTTTTCTTGTTGATAGAGAGAACAAGAATCATCCTCTATTCTATTTCACAAAATAGCCATGGAAATTTTGTGTGTATGAAAACTCATACACCAGCACTTTATGCATGAATTCAGATGCACAGACACACTAAAGAAGGGAACACAAGCTAGTACTGATATCTTAAGTGTCAATTTTGGAAACAGTTGTTTGGATTGTGCTCTTAGCCAACGAAGCCTTTGCATCTACCCTCCTCCAGCTGCTCCCGGGTTACTAACACTTATATTCATTCAAAATATACAGAGAAAAATACTAGGGAATTTTTAATCATGGCTAAAAGAAGAAATTACTTTTAAAGCAGTCTGGAGGAAGGAGCATATGGGCATTAATTTTTCTAAAGTTACTCAGTACTTGAATTTGCTCTGGGGTAGGGGAATTAACTAGCACAAACTTGTCACTGCCTAATTAACAATGCATGAATGGAATGTCCAAACAGCTATGAGCAGATATGTTGCATAAGTGTAATAAATTAAATAAAGGTAAAATATGTTATCTTCCATTCTTTTATCATGTGTAGTTTCTCCCTATCAAAAAGTGGCAGAAGAAGCTCTACTATTGACCTTAACTATACCTTAACTTAAACAAGGTGTAGATTCAGACAGCTATTGTTAATGAAAAGACATTATTTAACGTTAATTTAATCACATAGCTTTCATATACATTCCCACAATATCCCCATGACAAAGATGAAGGTTTACCATTATTTTTCCCCTTTGTATACAGTCTGATTGTTACAAATAGATTTGTGGAATTTACTTTTCAAAACCATAGAAAACCTACTTGACAAAAATAAAAATGAGATTTATAGTGCAAAGTATACACCTGTAAAGGGAAAGGAACTCACATGACTTTCAGCACTACACCTATATTTGTTAGGACAAATAGGTAAAAGAAAAAAATTCCCATGATGTCAAAAGAAATGAAAAGAAAAAAAAAAAAGCAAGTGATTTCATCTGTGGCCCCAGTTGAGGACTTCAGAATCATTATGCAAAGCCAAAAATATTTTTTTACGATGTATCAAAGGGTCCTGCACCCAGCACATGGTGGAAGCCTTATACTTGCCATAAGCCACAGTAACCAACTCATGCCCCCACTGTCTGAAGGCACTGGCAAGTGCTGCTCATCCCTTTTGAGCTTACACCATGGGTGGCCAGTATATATGCATGCCAAAAAAACCTTCAGCCATTACAAAAGTCTTATGTGTTTCCTTCCTTTAACTGTTATGTGTATTTGCAGTTGTACTTGGCCCTTAAAATCCTCACTGATTTTCCACCTGCAAAACAGCTCATGAGAATTATCTATAAAGTGAACTAAAGTGTGTTTTAGTGTAATTATTAAAATTTATCTTCACTGATATTCTCTTCATAAATACACTTTTTTAAGAGAGTTAGCAATGGTAAAGTAAAAAAAAACATATACAAGTTCCAATAGCTTCAGGCAAAGCTTTTTGAGATGATAAGGAACCCATCCATTGACGTAAGATCAAGTAAAGCAGAATCTTGATTTATGTTAAATAAATCTAATCCCAGCCTGTTAAAGAATGACATGTCTGAAAATAAGGATGCACTACGCATAGTTCTACATGTCACCAAGCAGTTTGCAGAGAAAGAACCTTAATTCTAGAATCATACTGAACTACATCACTCTGAATTTTTGTCAGGGTATCCCACACACTGACATGCTGCACAAAGTTGGAGCTGTTGCTGCAATTATTAGCTGTCTTTGAAAAACAGCAGCCACTGCTCAAGTGGAAATATTGATTCCTTAGGGATGACCCTTCCCCCACAGTACTATATTGCTTTGGAGATGCAATTATCCAACAGAGACAGTTTCACAGTAACTGTCACTAAACAAAACAGAACTAAATTCAGGGTCCTGACCACGTGGATTAGGACAAGGACAGGAAAAGCATTTTTGCCAACAACAACCTTAGTGATATCTCAGAGCATAAATAAAACTGTCAATAATGCTGGCCAGAAATCCAACCCATTAAAAGCTGATTTCACAGCTTTCTGTTTCTTTCACATTCCCCATTTCCTGGGTAGTATCTAGTAACAGACCTCTATCTGTGGCAGAAAGAAAGCAGTTTTGACCTAGGACGGCAATTCCCAAATTCCTAAAAGTTACGACTGAACAAAACAAAGATAAATCCTCTTTCACACTTAAATGGCCACATATAAGTATAAGTTCTGTGTGAACAATAAGTAAAATGTCCTATAAGTAATAATTTATATTAGGTTTTATATATTAACATATACATATATCAATGTATTTAATAAAGTGTAAGTCCATAAGTAATAATGTCCTCTATAAGAGACAGATCAAAAATTTATGGGAAAGTCACAATCTATACAAACTATACTAGCAACTTCACCAAAATAAGAACAGCTGTACTGGGTTCAACCACCACAGGTCTCCATAACCCACGTCTTCAAAAACTTGTGCTATGGGATGATTAGAACAAACACACAACACTTCTCCTAAAAAGTCTCCCAGCATCCAACTACCAAAACTCAAATCCTTATAAGACTCAAAATACATACTAACAGCGCTACAAATAGGTGTGTTTACAGGAAATCAAACAGGAAAAAAAAAAAAAGCCATATGCAATATTCGCTTAGAGCATAAACGCAGAAGGCAATGACATGGTGTCTTCGTGGATTGTACCTTTGCACTGTCTGAAACCTGGGCTACACCAGTGGCCATAGAGCTGCCAGCATACAGCAGGCTATGGGCACCGAGTGCTAACTTTACAGAACCAGCCCCATAGTCCAGCATTCATAATACTCTTCCATAAATGTCTGTCCTCTGACCACACAAAGGTTCAGCCATGCATGCTTCCCCTCTGCTTCCCATGGGAATGCATGCTGGCTGGAGAACTGCAGCATCAGAAAATGGTCCTTCAGCTACAGCCGTCAGCAGATATCACCCAGATTAAGTATGCTTGGCAGAAGCAACACGTGCCTTAACAGAAAATAACTCACCCCTCTCTGTCCTCTAAATTCAGACTCCAAATCTGCCCAGGCTTTTGAGACACTGTTTCAAATATCATGCCTGTGCCATAGCCTTCATTTGTTTTTTCTCTATAGGGCACCATGTTCATGAGCACCTGAGGCTGCCAAAGCACATGACGAAGATGTAATGATATGGTCCGCAATTGTTGCCTTAGAAAAGACATATTTGCAGATTTGGACTGTAAGGACCAATCGCTCCCCAGATTTCCTCCTGTCACACTCTCACAAAACCCACAAGCATGGTCCAAGAACAAGCCAGGGCAGATAACAAGAGCTCCTGTTTCAGCAAAATACCACTGGGACCAAGTCTTAAAGTGAGATGGGAAAAGGGAGTATTGGGGAGGTAAAAAACACTTTTGGAAATATAATCAAATTGTTACAACAAAATTTACTCTAAACCCCAAACTATTTTAATTACCTTCTGGTGGTGGAGGAGGGAATTCCTCTGTGTCCATCCTAGTGTATCCACCGTGCCTTTAGCAGACTGAAAAACCCTGCAAAAATGAAGGGAACATGTTTTGTAGATGAACATAATTTCCAAATATTGAGACACTCCTTTTCAGTTTGGCCATGCTCATATCTATTAGCTAATACCATTATGAACAAGAAGAAATGTCCCTGGATTCTTGCTTCAAAATACATCTAGTCCAAATTTTTATGTACACAGCCCTCAGTATTGGATCCAATTCTTTTAATGATCTCAATAAGCCAGCTGAAAAAAGATGACATTTTCAAACTCTTTGGTACTCTGTAGCTCCCACTGTGACAATCACAAGCAGATTACTGAAAGCATGTTATGTCAGTGTCTGTTTGGAGTATATATTCTGTTTCAAAATCTTCATGAAGGGAGAGGGATAAAAATTCTAGGAAGCTCATCCATTCTGATGATGCTTTTCTCCATTTGGCAATCAGAAATCACAAGTTTTAACTATACACTTTACACACAGCTTCTTCTTTTCCTTCTGGCAATCTTTAAAACTTCACTTAAACACTCTCCTGAAGAGAGTGAAGTACCAGGGAGTAGTCTCCTGAGCACCTTCTCTTTCCTCCTTTTCTCTCAAATGTCATCAATCTCATGTTTCAAGGAAAAGAATAAATCTACAAAGTATTCCCATACTTTGGTCCTGAATACACGCTGGAAGAGAGCAAAGCACAGAACCTGAGAGAGGAATTTTCCTTCCTTCCCCATAACAGGACTTCACAGTGATATTCCAGTATCATCTGGAAGGAAAAACTGCACCTGTTGTGCTGAGCAATGTGCACACTCCGCCCCAAACCCATTTTCGCTCTAGCTCAAGAGACAGCATGTCAAAAAGATGGATTTCAGAACAAAGCTGAGGAGGAAAATTTTCCAAAAGCCATACAAGACAGTGCAAGAGCCAATGCTTAGTTTTCTGTCCTACTCTTGAGTAGCCTGTAGATGTTAACATCAAGAAGCTACCACTTCTGCAACAGCACACAAAACAGCTCAAGCCCTTGGAAAGTCTCCATAGCTGAAATATGAAAAAAGTTGAAGGAGAAAGCGAAATTCAAGGTACAGTGGAGAAATAATAAACTAAATTAATTGGGCTACAGAGTTCAAATCAATTGCCACTTACAAAAGGTGGCAGTGAATGGAAGGAAGTGCCTCAAGAAAGAATCCAGCTTTAGAAGGTACCAGGCAATTTACCTCCCTGACATCAGGTATGCAAGGACAGACGTGCAAGGAGCGATAACAACTCTGGTAGTGCAAGATCCTCATACAATGAGACAATTCATAACTACTTGCATTTTCTAAGCATATAAAATCCCTGTTTAAATTGTCTTAAGCTTTAACAATTCTTAGCCAAGTCCTAGACAAAACCAAGTAGCTTCAAAGCCAAGGCTCAGAAAGGATTCATACACATATACAACATCTGCCTAACAGAAAATATTCAGTTACATGCTTTCACTGTACAGTGTCCCTTCTAAAGACTTTCTCTACAATTTATATCTGCAGAGCTCAAAGGCGTGTTCCTGCTTACAAATGTCTGGAATGCATTTTGCCACACCAAAACTGTCAGCCAAAATGAGGGAAAATTATGGTTTCAAGAAAAGGCTGTATTTCTTTATTCTTTTAAAGTTCAATCATCACCGGAACATAGATTTTCAAGTGTGAAACATGCAATAAACAGCAAACCTCTGAAAGTTAGTTTCAGCACCTCTTCCAAATACATCTTTAAGAAACTAGCTAAAAGGCCTTCAGAGTATTTTTTTTTAACTGTATAATGTAAGTTGTTAAACATCCGTGGAAGTTAACGTCAACAATGATTTTTAAAATCAATTTCTTCCTCACAAGCAAATACTAACTGCATGCAGAGCTGAACTATGAAAGTTTTCAACTTGTTTTCCATTTTGATCTAGCTCCACAGTGACATGCTTTGAATTGCACAAGAATTGTGTTGAGGAAGGACACAGACCCAGTGTTAGAGTCCTAGTCACTGACCTGCCTGCTCCCATCTAAACAGTGCAGTTATTCACAAGAAGAAAGATACACTTTCTCACTTAAGAATGCCTTAGGGGTTGACTTATAGATTGCATTAATTCATCTTGAAGTTCCACATATTTTTCTCTACTTTTTAAACACTGAGAAAAACGTTGCAGTAGCAAAGAGAGCTTGTGTATTGTACATTCCAGTAATAGCCATCATAAAAATAAAATAATTGCCATTTTACACAGCAGACAGCAAATTCATGAATGATCTCTAACAGCACCATATTTCAAAGAGAAGTTTTTCACTCTTCTGTTGAGAGGCAGGGGAACTAACTCAAGTCAAAGATGTTTAAATCAAGATTAAACCGGACAATTTAATTTGACTAGCAGCATATGGCACAGTTTACACTCATAGCTCAAGTGGTTTCCTCATTGATTCTGCTGCTAACAGTTACACACCGCACAGCTATACACGTGCATTCAAACAATAATCATAGAAATCACAGCTCAAATTAAGCTGAAAGGGACCTCTGAATGTTCTCTCATACACTCAGGACAGGTGTCTTCAAAATTAGATCAGGTTACTCAGGGCCTTTTCCACTCAAATTCTGAAACCCCCTGAAAGTGGAGGTTTTACCCCCTCCCAGGGCAGCCTGCTCCTGTGCTTAACCAACCACTCCAGGAAGTTTTTCCCTTGTGCCCAACTGGAATTACCCTTGCACCAGCTTGTAGCCATTGCCTCTCATTATTCTGTTATGCACCTCTGAAATAAGCCTGGCTCCATCTATCTCTTCTTTGCAACCCCGCCTTAGGGAGTAGAGGACTGCAATTCAATCCCCCTCAGTCCTTTCTTCTCAAAACCACACAAACCCGGTTCCCTTAGCCTCTTCTGACCTGTTCCCACCCCCAGCCATGGCAGTGACCTTCGCTGGATTTGCTCCAGTTTGCCAGTCCCTCACTTGTGCCCAGGGCCCCACACTGAAGGATGAATTCCAGATGCAACATTGTGATCACTGAGTAGGTGTTATTTAGTTTAACATAAAATTATTTAAGAAATTGAACAGCTATGTGCTTTTAAGACACAGAATACTAACATTTCATTCCAAAGGTATTTAAAAGCTGCAAATAGAAAAACTGACCTATTAAACATGAAACATGTGAGCTATTATATGCGTGTGTATTGCATTATAAAATTATTAATCTGAATAACTGAACTGCCCTAACTTACTCGATGTGACACAGATGTTATAAAAATACAGAGCTTTTTTTCCATATAAAATTGACTTCTCACACATAGTATATCCTCTATTTAATGACTCAAACAGCTCCCTTCCAGGCTCCACAGCAATCACAAACACACAGGACAGAAAGAAGCTCTTGAAGTTACCTAGCCCAAAGTTTAAGATTTCCCATGAGCTTCCAGGTACCCAACCAATTCACCTGACTCAGTGCTCATCACCTTGTTTCAGATGTGGGCAGAAGTAGCAGTGGCTTGTGTGGACTACAGTGGCAGTCTAGATTGCCTCCTCCCCATCTCTTCCCCCACATTTCCCCTGTGTACCCAAAGTACAGCAGATGCAGGGAGAGAGGCCGAGGAGCTCCCAGATACTTTTATGAGAGGCAGGTGACCCACTCTGGCCAAAAGACTGGCCCTCACTTCCCCTGTCTGCTTTGTGATGTTTTCATGTCTTTTCCTGTCAAACTGTTAGGAGAAACGGGTAACTCTCTCTCATACCTACAGACTGGAAGAGGAAGGAGCTTTCCAACTTTGTAAGTTCCCAGTTTAACTGTCCACTTACTACAGGTTAGTCATTGAACCAATCTATTTGAGCAAGCCCCAAATATTCCAAGTCTAAGAAACTACTGCTGTTAAAAAACAAAAGCTATTTGTAGCAGGGTAGCATACTTTTATTCCAACCATTTAGCTATTAATAAGTTTGTCTTTAAAAATCAGCAATAACCATCTTAAATGCATGCATTTTCTTAATACACTGCAATATATTCAGGTCCTTACCAAGTTTGTAACAATTTCAAATTTTAAATTGACATTTAAGAAAAAAATCCCAAGGAATTAAAATACCACATTAAAATCAGATGTTCCTGGGAGACGTTCCCATGCAAAGAAGTCCCACACAGTCAGATCTCAAGCAGCACTCACACCAGAAACCAGAAATGGACGAGTATGAAATGATCCCCAAGAATAGCTCCCAACACTTATTTCAAAATTTCCACAAAGAGTGCTCACCTTTGACCATGAAAGCTGGTATGGAAGGAAGTGGGAGTCTGTGATGTTCCACAGCAGACCTTACAATCTCAGAACACTAACACCTAAACAACACAGGCTGGTGGCCAGGCATCCATGAGACTGAAATACTGATTCCACAGCAAATTACAGTTTAAGCAAAGAAAACAAAGGCACCTTTATACTTGTCCAAAGACTACAGAAGGAAGTCAATGTTCCTCTCCATGTCTCAGTTTCCCCTCTCATCTCTGGTAAATCCTTCTGCCTCCAGAACTAGGTTTTTCAGATACAGCTGTGCATCAAATTTTGTTCAATAGTTTCCTTTAACTGTGGGACAAACAACAGACCACCGGTTCTCAGCTATAGGAATACAAATACTGATCAGCATCTACATTTCCACTGCATCACAACTATTTTCCGAAAGTCATCACTTGTACAACAGTCAGTAGGTAACAGAAACAGGACTGATGCAGACTCCACCAAAACTACAAGGCAGCACAGCATTCAGACCTGGTGGCACAGCACCTATACACTGAGCTCCAAAGGGGCACACGCTGCCAAGTTTTCTAGCTTTACCACCCTGACAACTGTGAAGGCAACATACCTTCTCTTTAAGGAGTGCGCACTGTAACTGCAGCGACATCAGGATTCCTCACTCTTACACTGCAGAAAGAGTGAAGCAGTGAGCATTTTTTAATAGAAAACAGAAAGGATGAAACGAAGAGACTGATTTCCAAGGAACTGTGACTCATGGAAAAAGCTTAGTGCAGGCAAGCTGCAAAGTAACTTCTTTGAGAAAGCCTGGAAGCCTAAAAATTAAAAAAATTAAAAAAAAAAACCAAGAAGAAACTGTGAAGACAAAGCCCATGAACATCCAAAATCCTCTTGTGTCAAGTCACTTACTGAATGTTGCTGTGTAATGCCCAATTGAGCCTTCTTCCACCTATAACTACAGAAGTCCCACTGGGAAGTAAATCTTGCTGAAATTTGATATATAGACTCTTTTGGGGGTGTAGAGAGGCAAGGAGATAAAAGAACACAGAAAAAAAGTACAATTTCTTCCCACCCCCCACCTCAAGATGGCTCTGTTATACAGAAAAAAATAAAAATTGATAGCACAATTTTTTCTCCATACAAGACTATTCCTAAAAAAAATATAAATTCCACAGACTGTGTTTCGTCAGAGATGTTTTTGTACTACAGTGGGTGTGAATGAAGCAGGCATTTATATTATGACAGCTTACCATCACATGCTGGAAGCCATAGAATGCTGTATCGAGGTCGGATAATTATTTCTTTTAATGTTTATTTGGTTTTATTAATAGCTAAAGTCCTGTAGTGTACCAATTTTATTCTTAAATTTAACAAAGAAAATTACCTAAATCATAAGCAACAGAATAAGGAACTGCATAGCTTCAAGTAGACAGTAAATACAAAACCCAGTTCCTGGCTCAGATAAAAGTCAGGGGAAAGTCTATTAGCAGCTGCAACGCAAACAAGGCCAGACCCACAGAGATGCACATTTTCCAGACTGCATGCAGAATCCGCTTCCCTAAAAGCTACTGTGCTTCTTTTTCTGCCACACTTTCTCACACCAAACAGCATCCTTCTCAAAGTTACAGAACTACGCAGCTGCAAGCCCTGAACAAGCAGCCATCTACAGGGACACCCCAAGAAAATGGCTGAATATTGGTTTTCTGATCCTTCTTTTTAAAGGATATTATTTACAACATTTCTTCACCTCAAGCAGATTCCTGCCTAGTACATCTGAAGGAGGGGAAATGAGGAAGAAAGTAATGACCGCATTTGCAGATTTGTCTGACGGCTCCTACCCACAATGCAAGCAGAAAGCACTACAGATTTTTTTTTAATCCATTTTTAAATTTTTTTTACATATTTATGTTCTTCCCCTCTACAGATTATTATTGCAAGGCAAAATACAGAATCACTGCTTGATAGACTTGTTCAGGTTTGCAGGTACCTTAGGAGTCACATAGTCCAACCTGCAACTCAAAGCCAGGTCAGCTATGAGGTGAGACCAGGCTGCTTTATCTATGGAGATCTTTAAAATCTCCAAAGACAGAGACTGCACAACCTTGCCAGACAAACTGTTCTCCTGCTTAGTTGTCCTCCTAGAGACAAACATTCCACTTATATCTAGTTAGAACTACCCTTACTTCAGTTTATAACCATTGCCTGTTGTCCTGCCACCTTCTTGACAGATAACCTGCCAGCAGACAGGGGCAGGCTGCCATTAGGCCCCCATGAAGCATCTCTTCTCCAGGCTGAACAAGCCCAGCTCCCTCAGCCTCTCCTCCAGGGCAGTGCTACAACTCCCTGACATCATGGTGGCCTTGTGCTGAACTTGCTCCAGTTTATCCACATCTTTCTTGTACAGAGGCGGGGTGCGGACACAAAGCTGGATGCAATACTCCAGGTGTGGTCTGACAAGTGCTGAGTGAAGGGGAACCCTTCTCCTTGGAGGAGGTCTTCCTTCCCACATGCGCAGCTTTGCCCTCATCATTGCTGAATTTGATGAGGTTCCTGCCAGCCAGCACATTCACTGCTCATCCTTTCCCCCAGTTTGGTGTCACCTGCTAACTTCATGAGCAAGCGCTGGTCAACTTCCAAATCTTGCATAACATTGAACAGGACACATCCTATGACAGACAGCTGGGGCACTCCACTGGTTACCAGCCTCCAGGTAAGTTATAACCAACTAACCACCTCTAAACCAAACCATCTGACCAGTTTCTCACCCATCTAATAGTACACTCACCCAGATCACAATGACATTCTGCAAAGACCTTGCTGAATCCAACACAAACACATGACTCAGTAGCACTATACTTAAATTACAGATCGGAAAGCAGAGACCTACAAACATTTAAGGAATGAGAGGGAATATGGGTAAAAAGTTATTGAAACCAGGAAAGAGAACAGGTTCCCACACATGCATGTAGGGCACCTGACTTTTAGTGAACAAGCCTTTGCTCCTGCCTTTTTTGTTGGCAACTGTTTGAATACCCAAAGGAAGAAGAGAAGCATCACCCCAGGTTTTGGAGGCCATCCTGGAGGTTGAATGTACTAACTAAAGTGAATGTTGGCATCACATAATTTTAGTAACAACTGATTTTTTTTGTTGTTGTTTTTCTGTACCACACAAACTAGAGGACTGTGTTTCTGGTTCAAGACCATGATCTTCCACGTTGCACACACAAACAAAATAAAAATACATGAATACTAAGAGCATTTTTCTTAATTTGCTCTAAAAATGATTGTAATCAAGTAAATTCACCTGAAAAAATTACCTTATTTCTGAAATTTCCTCTTTTAATCCAGATTAGTCCCTTTCAATATTGAAGATCAAGTCTCACCTTAACTGGAAATATCCTCCCCAAGATTTCTATTTTTAAGTCTGAGAAGATCCTTGCAAGCTGCATAACACTTCAATTGTGATGTAAACCTAAGTATGGTTTAGTTGCATACATATTACCATATACATATATTATATACATATATACATATTACTACACATGTAACTAAAATTATTATGCAGACACTTTATAAATGTGTTTTAATTAAAAAAATGCACCGAAAGAGTCATTTACTCTAATAATTCTGATCAGCCTTATATGTAACATACAGTATTTCTGTCACAGGGAAAATATGACCTCCTGAAACCTATTTTGATTACCCAACAAATCAAGTTCTTAGAGTTCTTAGCTTAAAAAAAATAATTAAAAAAAAAAAAAAAAAGGGCAAGGGGGAATTTTTGTGGATACGGTTGATAAAACATATTTTTCCCCCTTCAACTGTACTGCATCCCCACATCCACCACAAAAACAGAAAGTCCTGGTAAAACTTACATTAAATCCATGAGTCCTAGTTTTACAAGACATAGGTTGTCTTTCAAGATACTAATGACAACTGATGAAAACTTCAATCAGAAGCTCTTTCCAATGATACAAGTCAAATGATGCACTGAACTGAAGATTCAGTTCCTACCGCCTTCTGCAAACCTAGTACTGATAGAGACACATTTCCTAAATGTTTTTAGTTCTTTGGGTACTGCTGTCCTTGAAAAAGTAGCCATACTCTTTCTCATCAAGGACAACCTGTTACATCTGATCATTGCAAAAGTGTCCAACTGAATAAATTTATTTCACCTGATGAATCAAGTTACTAAGAATTTAAATACAGACTCTTATTCCTGTTTCTAAAATATTTGGAGTAAAATATGAAAATACATTTCTAATCATAAATTAGAGTCAGAATGCATGCTCTAGAGAAATAACACAATTTTCATTGATTTTCTTTTTATAACAAAAATGTTACTCAAATCAGAAATCAGGTAATGCAGCTGTTAAATCATCAATTAAAGTGAGAAAGAAAAATAGCAGTAGCTCCTGCACAAAACAGCCCTCATCTTCAAAAAATGTATAATGGAAGGCAGTTTTCCATGGAAGCCTAAGTTCTGTATCTAGTCCTAACCTCAGTCTACACTCCTTCCTTGATTTGGAAATGATTGAGGAGACCTCTCTCTTCTCCAGCTTTCAAAAGTGAAGTTTTAAGACTCAAACTAGGCAGTCCATGGCTTGCAACAACACTGAACATTTTGTATAAAACCCTAAAAGAACACTGAGTATGAGACACTGAATGCTTTAAAGTAGTGAAAAATACAAGGTCAAGAGACATAAGCTCAAGACTCACTGTAGTCCTAGCAGGAAATCTAAATATTGCCATCTACTTCCCAATAACCGATGATCCTGTTTTACAGATGAGGAAATAATATTTATCCCCTTTCTTGAAATATCTGAGATACATATTCTGTATCTTGAAGGTAAAAAAATAGTCACATGATCTCTGCAATCTTTGTGAAAGCATTTTGAGAAAAGAGATTAGAGAACAGAAACAAGCATGAATGTGTGACCTTGAACTTGCATCCCAATAGTTCGTATTCATGGTTCAGTCCCAAGTAACAAGTATTGAACAGTATAGTAAGTCACTGAAACAGATTTTCCCAAGATAATGCCCCTATTCAGCACCACGTAAGTAGAACAATTTATTTTGCTCTGGTTAACTGCTTCACCCACACATTTGACATTAAGCTTCAGGCTTCCTGACTGAGCAGCAAACATGTTGGACATGAATCAATGTTGTGCAGTTATGCATCACTTCCCACAGTCTTGCTGATTCAGGAAATTCAGAATAAAATGCGAATCAAGCTTTTGATCTAAACACACAAGTGTGAAGACATATTTTTCAAATCTTGTTTAGCATTACTTGTCATCACTCCATTAAAAACAAGTTGTGCTTTTACATGTCCCTGGTTTCAAAATAACCTGAGGTATTTTGGTGCTAGTAAAACTCAGATTCTTTACTGTAAGAAAATGTCCAAGTGATTTAAATTTCAAAAGATGCTAATAATGCAGCAGTTTCCTGCCACAGATATGTGACAGACCTTGAGTCCCAAGATTCTGCTCTCTGCAAACCACATGCACACAATAATGTTACTGAGAAAGACATGAAAACAGAAAGTACTAAGACATAGTTGTATAGTTCCATTACGAGAATCTTGGTTTATCTTGCTCTTGTACCTCCCCTCCTTATTATTAAGAGCACCTCCTCATAACATGCCTGCAGTCTCCCTAAGTAATTCTCAGGCGTCAGTTTATGAATCCCTGATAATTTCCAAGCATCCAGGCTTGCAGCTTTTCCACTCTTAAAACTACTTCTAGTTTCAGAAACTAATTTACCAATATTAATTTTCCACTAACAGATGTAATAACAACAAAGACTTTGTACAAATAGGAACAGGAGTGGAAAAAAATATCTGTAATGAATTCTGATTTTAACAAAAGAAAGTCTTGGATATGAAAAAATGCCTCCCTCAAATGTTGTAGAATATATACAAAATGAAAGACTAACTCATACCACTATCAATGAAGCCCCATTTACTGCCCCAGTATAACATATAAAATGTTCAAAAAGACACACTTGACAATCACATTCACAGCATTTAATTTAAATCCAAAGGAAGTTTCTCTAAGGAACAACTGCTGCAACAGATATTCCACAAGAAGCATCCAAGGATAGTATTGAAATGCACTTGTGGCTTAAAAAGCCATCAGGAAGCTGAACTTACAGAAAGACAGTCTGAAAAATGCCTTTAAATTTAGAGGCCATAAGACAATTCCCCGTGAGGTCCATTCTACAGTTCTAAACTAAAACTGTAAAATGGAAAGACGTAATTAAAGAAAAAGTGTAACAGAGGTCACTTTACAGAAGCAGAAAGAAAATTACTATCCGTCATATGTAAAGATGAAGGAAATAAGTACTACACACTGCTCATTTCTCCATCACATACAGATTGAGAGCAGTGCAGTATTATAGATGCATGAATAAACTGACAACAGCTCTGCACAATACGTAAATTTTAATCTGACAGTCTGAATCAAAACTACTCCTCTTCCTCCTGGACTTCAGAATTTCTTTCCTGGCTTCTTCAGAAATAGACCAAAGTTTATAAATTTTCTACAATAGATTCTAAAAATAATTCCTACTTTACACAGAAGCAGTTAATAGATTTCCTGTTTTACAAATGAGTAATTCACTATTCCCAGTTGCATTAAATTCCATTAACAATTATGAAGTTTAACAATAGCCCTTCAGGTTTCAGACAAGTTTGTTGTCTTTCTTCATATGTTTATAAACTGTGTAAGGAATCCTAAACAACTCAGAATCGACTGAAGAAGTCCGGTGGTGTTGAGATTTCTTCATAGCAAATTTGAATAAATACCCTCAGTTGTAAAAGAAATGGAAAACAAAAGACAGTCATCCCCTCCCCCAGCAGTAAGTAGTGGTGTCCTGGCAAAAAGAAAAAAAAAAAAAAACTAAAAAAATCAGTACAAGATGGTGTATGTATAAAATGATAACCAAGAAAACAGCCAAAGAAAAAGCTCTGTTAAAAATAGCTTAAATAGACTGTAAGACACTAAAAAACTCCAAAAGCTGCGATGTCTAACATTAAAAATTCAGCCTACTCAAAACTAAGGCTGTACCTTACTTAAGACATGCTGTACAGCTACTAGGTTTAGGATAATCAGAACATTTTCTGTTTGACCTATGACTAACATAAGAATTTAGACCTAGTATTTCAACACGGTGTAAATCAGCATACTTCCACTGAAGTTAACACACTAGAAACAAAAAAAAAACCACACAAGATGCCGAGGTACCATGTGTGCGTGTCTCTTCCTCTCCCTCTCCCCCCATTTCTGTAACACTGTGGATTTTTAGTTAATCTCAAAAAATGCTACAGCTTGTTTCACAGTACTCTACTCCTGGAAAGGAGGAACGGATTGCCACAGTCTACTGATGAGCGAAACCATACCCTATCTGCTGAAAGGAACCACAGCCCTGGTCGGAAGAGCGCTCATGAGCACGGAGGGAGGCAACCGCCTCTTCAGTACTTTGGTCTGCTCACCACTGACCTGTCAAAGCAAATAGCACAAGACTTGCATATTTGGTCTCTATGTCCCAGAGCTGTGATGCCAGCCTGCACACACCCACCACACAGTACTATGGCTCCTTTCTGTCTCCTGTGGGGTATAAACTCCCAAAGCCCAAATCTATAGGATCCTGCTGAGTCCTGGCACTCAGCAGGAGCTTCCGGACAGCATATTTCTCAAGCATCTATCTGCTTCCACGGTCCTTTCTCCCACCACATCCCCCTGTGGATATCAGCCACGAAAGCCCCATGTGCTGGACACCCAGTGCCTGTCCCATCACAAGACACCTGTTGCCACTCATGTAGTAGGTCATGTCTCATGTACAGCCCCGCAGGTAAGCCAAGAAATCTGTAGGTTATGTTATACAAGTCTTGAAATCTCACTGTAAAGACTTCAGAAATAGCAGATTTCAAGGTAGTGTCTAAAGAACTACTGTACATAACCAGATAAACACATGTAACTAGTTCATGGGCTACTGAGCCCGAGGGTGGTGAGGGGGAGACAAGATGGATTAAACAAAGCGAGTCAGACAGATTATCAAGATCAAACAAATCACCCAAGTGAAAAGAATGAAGGGCCCATTGAAGCCAACAGCTGAACAGCCAGAACCCCTGCCTGAATAATGGGCTTGCAGTTGTAGGCGCCCAACACGTCCCATGTTCGGGCAACAAAACCACATCTCCCGAGTGCCAACAGAATTTTTTTACAATGTAATACTTCATTTCTACTGCAGAACAGATTGCTCACTGGGGTTCACTGAGCAGAGTAAAGGCTTTGGGAAAACATTTATTTCCTTTAGAATAATAATAGTCACAAGCTAACATACATTGATGTATCCTCACTCTATTTATTCAGCATGAGACAGTTTTTAAACAGTCAATCTTATTGCCTCACTCATGCAAAAAAAACCCCAACATTGTATCTTTTTATGGGAACAGTTAAACCGCACAAGTGAAATAAAAAAGATACTTTTTACACTACAAGTAACAACTTAAAACCTGCTAGCACAAGATAAAAGCCATGTTCTCCGTAACTTCGGGGGGAAAAAAAAACAAACAGGACTGAGCAAATACTTAAGTTAAAGAGGACAGAATTTAGCATAGATAAAATCTTTTTGGTCACAAATACAAGCACCACCTAAAGGCTATTAAAGTAAACCTCTGCTATGAGCAAATTATCAGTAGCAGTCTTTCCAAGCACCGGGCATTGCCCGCTGACAGCACTCGCCCAGGTGGACTGACTGGCCAGTCTTCCAAAGCTGCGCTTGCCTTACCGGGCAAGAGCTGGGCATCTCTCAACAGTAACTATGTGGTCCGGGATTGCCACAGGCAACTATGTAGCTCCGCCACTACTTAAGTATTAATTGCAAAGACAATTTTAAAAACGCCTTTCAAAAAAAAAATAAAAAATGCAGACATGGATAGTTGTTATCGTGCCAAGGTATTCTTCCCCTGTTTCAAGACTGCCAATTTAATTGCAGATCCCAGCGGCAAAGCTGGTGTCGAGCGCAGTTTTTAAGAAGGGGGAAGGAAAGCAACTCAGTTCCCCCTGGAGTCTGGATTTTCCATAGCTTTGTCCGTGCCTTACGGAAAGGAGAGGGGTGCCGGAGCTGGGCAGCCCGAAGCGCCGCACCCGCCAGCGAAAGCCCCTGCGCAAACCCCGGGGAAGAAACTTCAACAAAGATCAAGAGCTGCACGTTCGGAAACAGAGTAATCGGCCTTTGCTAACGACCCCTCGCACCCCCGCTGCAGCGACTGGCCGAGCCGCCTTACACCGGCAAAGCCCATTCAATAACACGTTTTAAAAATGCGGGT
>JAVJGI010000062.1:22687327-22700432 GCA_035590275.1 Ibycter americanus
AGTTGGGAGAGGGGAGGGGACCGGAGGGGGTGACGAGAGCAGAGCAGTTGGGAGAGGGGAGGGGAGGGTGTAACGGGAGCAGAGCAGAGCGGCCCGGCGGCCGGGGAGCGGGAGGCCTGGCAGTCCCAGCACCGGAGAACCGGGCGCACGCGTGGCAAACTTTTTTCCCCTTGGCCTCGTTCTCCCGACCAGCCCCCGGGGCGTGCAGAGCAGATGTACACCCAGCCGGGGCGGCTGATGTGGAATTTAATCTCACTGACCACTTGAAACACTTGAATCCCTTCCAAACGTACAGGTTCTCTGAAGATGCTGGCGCCCCAGCCCCAACCTTTCGATCTTTGCTCTTTTCTCACCCTTCTGGTGTGACTTTCCTCCCAGCGAGGGGCCTGCAGACCAGTACTGACCAAGTCAACCGGTCACTCGAAGCCTGTGTCGTGCAAACAGGTAACCCTTATCCTGCAAGTAATGTCAACCACTCGTACATCCGTGTGAATGCACTTCAGGATTTAACGTGCCCCTTCCACAAAACTCAAAAAAAAAAAAAAAACCAGCAAAAACCTTTACAAGACACAATGATTTTGAAAATGTGTACTTTACAATATATCCAAAGTCCGCAGCTGTCACGCTTTTATGAAAATAAATGCTCTTAAGTGCATTATAAGTTCTTCATATCAGTGTCAACTATTTAATATTGCTAAATATTATTTAAAATCTTTGGACCACTTTTAAGCACAAAATCTTCAAGCTAACCACTGTTTAAAAATCCATGCGTCATCCAGCAGTGACCCTTGCCTATCTATGTGCACTTATGCTACCGCCAAAAATGAAAGATGCCCAGGTATAGTAAATTCATTATCACTACATGCAAATGTTAGTAGAAAATGGCAGCATTTCAAAAGACATTTGATTAATCCACCTTTTTTCTACATTTTTCATTTGTCTGTAGTTTAACAACACACATTCGCAACTATCCCATGTTGTTGTGTGGATTCAGGAAACCTGAACTACAAATTAAATATTTAAAAGTATTACTTTCAAAAATGTTTCCATTTTCCCAAATTTATTTCTTTTTAATGCAGTTCGTCACAGTGCGAACTTAAAATAGTTCTCACGTAGCCCTATAGGCTCTACATAAGAAAGAAAATGAGAAAACTGGGCCATAGATAAAGGTTAGGGTCAGGAATACCATTATGGCATTCAGTTCAGCTTCCAGAAGAGAGACCACTTTATCCCATTGTTTCTGAGATTTTGAAGTATGTTGCACTTCACTTACACCCAGCTATCATTTCAGGAGCTGAAATGGCAGGGAATCAGTCTTTGGCAAACTGTTTAGTAACTGGTTATCACTAGAGGCCACATTAAAGAACATACACATATCTAAGTGCAACTAGCTAAGTTCCATGATTAAAAATACCATATCAATAAAAATACCATGATTAAAAATACCATAGCAATATCCTTCTTTTGGCAACCAACTCATTATCTATGTGCATTAATTTCTCCCTTTTATAATCATCTTTCACTGCTAGACAGATAACCTTCAAATCCTTCCTGTAGTTCTTTTCTGAACCCTTTTGATCTTTGACAACCACTTCTTTGGTTCTGGTGACCATACGTAAATATCTTTATCTAATTCCAATAAGAGGTCGCTGTGGAAACCTTGTTGGACAAATCTGACAATAGCAGATCAAGCTATAAAAAAGCAAAACTAACTTCCAAAATAATTTGCACTCTTCCTACTGTTTTCTAAGGCAACATCCTATTAGCAGTTATAATCAGCACCCTAACCATTGCAATAACAAGTTCATTATTTATCCACCCATAATTAGAGCACAGATAATGGCTGTCTCCAGAGTTAACATGATGCTTTTCATAACCAGGTCCTAAGAATAGTGGTGATACCTGTACGACAAGACCTCACCAGAATTTACCTGCTCTCATTTCTGCTTACTGGGGCTTCAGCAAAGATACCTCTTGCCTCCAAGCTACCCTTGGTCATGCATCTACACCAGTATACGTACTGGGCATCTTAAGGACACCACAGGCACAGCAGTGTCCTGGCCCCACATGACACAATGCTGTGAAGAAGGCACCCCTTTTTTCTCTCTCCGTGGAAACTGGGGTGGTTGAATGTAAACGTAAATTTATGACACCTAAGGACATACAACATCATTCCTATGGCTTGCTTTCCAAAACATTGCATGAAATCTGAACAAAACTAAAACTTAGGTTACCAAGTTCTCCAGTGAAGCCTGATTTTCTCAGTTTCTTCCTTCTGTTTACCAGCTGATATAGCTGGCACATCACTTCAGGAGTTTTCACCCACTGGAAATTCAGAAATTGTTTCTCCTGTTGTTCTCAACTGTGTCCCACACAAAGACAGTATGTCATCTGCTCACTGTAATTTTTCAGAAACCACTCAAAGCTAGGACATCCAACAACCTCGCTTAACTTGAGCATCTGCAGAACTCATGCTGGAGTCTTGTAAAGTTACAAGTCCCCTCTACTTCCCTTATCAAACAAGGCTGAGCGATGATACTTTTAAAAATTTATATATATATATATATACGTAAATAGATGATTTTTTTAAAAGCCAAACCACAGAGCTCTCTTAAATTCAGACTATTACATGAAAATAAAATTTGGTTTTATAAAAAAGCATTGCCCATGCACATTCTGATATGATGCCTACTGCTGGCCTGTCTTCCAGGTCTGCTGGAAGCACCAGCACCACTACTGGGAGACAGTTCGTCAGTTCTGAGCATACCAGTACAGGTTAACATGACAACTGAGTTTTAGAACACTGTGACGTTTTACCAGCACTAGAACTTCTCTCATGAACTCTCTGTTTGAGAGGAGATTTTGCAAGTCAAATTCTCAGACTGCCTATTCAGACAGACGAGGTACAGTTTTTCCTAAATTTCAACATTCCATAGCACCACAGTCCTTGTGTTACATCAGCTCCTTGTTGTGATGGGTGGCACATGAGCAATCATACAGCCGATGCCATAACTTATTGTGGTGGGTTGACCATGGCCAGCAGCCAGACCCCCACCCAGCTGCTCTCTCATTCCCTCTCCTCAACAGGGCAGGGGGAGAAAACGAGATGGAAAGCTCGTGGGTCAAAGACAGGGAGTTCATTTAGCAACTACTGTCATGGGCCAGACAGACTTGACTTGGGGAAATTTAATTTATTGCCAATTAAAATTACAGTAAGATGGTGAGAAACGAAGACCAAAGTAAACACACCCCCACCCCGCCTTCTTCCCAGGCTCAGCTTCAACTCCTTCAACTTCACTCCTTCGTTCCCAACTCCTCTGCCTCCCCCAGCCCAAGGGGCATGGTGGGATGGGATACGGGGGTTGTCATCAGCCCGTAGCAGCTTCTCTCTGAACTCCCTCCCCCCATTTCTCGCCTGCTCCAGCTTGGGGCCTTCCCACAGGCTGCAGTCCTGGATAAACCTGCTCCTGCATGGGCTCCTCCAGAGGTTGCTGTGGAATCTCTGCTCCAGCACCAGGAGCACCTCCTGCCCCTCATTCTCTTCTCACCTTGATGTCTGCAGAGTTGAGTCACCTTTTTTTTTCCCTCACTCCTCATTTTGTCTGTGCAGCAGTTTTTACCCTTTCTTACACTTGCATCCCCCAAGGCCCTACCACCTCACAAGGCCGCGGGCCCAGCCGTGCCCTGCGGGGGTGGCTGGAGCCAGCTGGAACCGGCGGGAACCGGCTGTGCCCGGCCCAGGGCAGCCCCGGCTGCTCCTCACAGGGGCCCTGCAGCCCCCACCAGCGCCCGGGCACCTGCGCCCTGTACAGTAATATGCACAAGTTATTTCCATAACACAAAACTCCAGCTTTTGGTTATTTTGCCATGCTCTGATGGCTCCGCTTCATTTCCGAAGCTAAGGAAGTGAAAAACTTGAATGAATTCGCTGTCACAGGAGGCCCGTGAAGCACTAGGATCACGCAGCCGTGAAGGCAAGTGCAGCCTTTGGCTGAAGCAGGGCTTTTCCAGTGGCAGAAAGGAAGCACTAGTGTAATCCAGGGCACTGAGAAGACTTCATATGGAATACTACGTACAACTCTAAGCTGCCGACATTTAAAAAAAAGGAATTCAAGTAGAAGTGTCAAATAAAAAGTACTAGGATGGCTAGGAAAATAAAAGAGCAGATTGATTAGTACTCATGAATATGCAAAAAAGCCTCCAGGGGTGAAAAATAATTGTGCAAGATAAAAAGGCAATGATAATGCAAGAATAAATTACTATAAATTAGAACACACTGTAGGCTCCTTCAGCCTTGGGCAATACATTGCTTGGGAAACTTGATGTCCTAAAAAAGGTCCTCAAACTTATCCTCAACCAGTGTCACAGTGATACTTAAAACAATGTGTTGCTGAGAAAAAGAGTTCAGGAATCAGTCTACATATTCAATGTCCGAGTGTAACAACCAGTTACAGCAACGTAACAACCAGTCTCACCTACCTCATCCCAAAGCCTCCTAATTTTTTTCTTATTTATTTCTATGACTCCTAAGCAAGGCTACTGCTGCTTTCCAGGATACATTTTCTTCCTGTAAATATGACCCATGAGATGATCAAGCTCTTCTTAGACACTTCATGTCTACT
Source organism: Ibycter americanus (assembly GCA_035590275.1). NCBI lineage: Eukaryota > Metazoa > Chordata > Aves > Falconiformes > Falconidae > Ibycter > Ibycter americanus. The sequence goes on from JAVJGI010000062.1 coordinate 22,691,950, forward strand.
CTATGCAAACCACTTCTCTGTACTTTTGTAGTTTGCCTGCAGGGCTTTGTATTTCAAGGTGTCATAGTTATCACCTTGACTTACTCTTAAAAGATTATGACAGCAGAACTGCACAGTCCAGAAATGTAGGAAAGTCAAGCCCCTACAAAATTAGTCCTTTCTCAGGTATATTTTCTCCCCCACTCGATGCAAGCCCCATGCTTGAACTTCAGGGAGCACAGCTTTAGTGACAAAATGCAAAGTTCACATGGTAAACTGCTTCTGGCAGCAGCAGCAGCAAAGCAGGAGAGGGAAGCTGCAGACCTGTATACCAACAGCAACAATAGAAGTCAGGCCAAGTGAGTACCTGGAACTACCACAATCAACTACCAGTACTGAAAAGAGGCACATCCTCACAAGTCTTTACAGTAAATGCCAGAGAACATATTGGTGAAAACAGTGTCAGCTTATACAGCACTCTACTGTGAGCCAAGCATCCAAAAAAGCAGCGGCAGCTGAGAAGAGAATCATATGAGGAAATAAATATTTCAGACCAGAAGTAATTTGGCCTTTATCTGATAAAGCTAGTATTAAATGTCTGCTCTCTCTGCTCAGGTCATATCCTTAAGGACTCAGAAGTGACCTACCTGACTCATCAGAACATATGTACACGCAGACAGCAGCGAGCAACACCACAGCCAATTTCCTTGCTTTCTTCTCCTCTGTGGACATGCCAGCAGGCCCCACTCCCTTCCTTTCAAGCTAGGCCTGTCTGCCACCTTGAATGCTGTTACGTCCTTGCAGCTTTGCTGCATCATTATCTTTGCCATTCCACCTCACTCAGCTCCATTTTACTTATGGAAAACAGGAAGGCAGGATGTGCTGCCAGAACACTTCGTTTCTATTCTGTGACACAGCCACTAGCAGAACACACTAATTAGTGAAGCAGATGCAGAGCATGCAATGTCTCTTCCAACACTGGAAACCCATCTGGGGGCTGACAACTAGAGCAACAGGCATAATTTCATTAATGACCATCACTTATTTTTTGTTCCAAATTATCAACGTAAATACCAGTGCCATGACACAAGATCGAAAGATTGTAATTGTGGAGTAACACTGTCAGTCTAAGTGTGCTCTAATACTTTTCTGGGAATATCGTAGTAAGTATTAAGTAAAATATATTTACCTATTAATTGAAAACATCTGAACAGCAAAACAGTAATAACACTTAAATTCCTTTTACAGATTATTAACAAAAAAAGGACTTTATTCATACAAATACTACTATGCATTGTTCTTCTCATTCCCAGTCTGCACCCACACACATTCCACAGTTAGTGAAGCTTTACACATGAATGTCTTACTTCTGCTTCAATTAATCTCGGGGACTTCACTGCAGAGGCAGCTAGCAAAATTATGGCAGCCAGTTGCTTACAAAGTGCATTCTTATAATTAAAGAGCCAGTAATGACACTATTGTCCTTTAACTCGCTAATGCTAACAAGCATCAGGAATTCCTGCAAAGCACCATGCAAGACACACGTGTTTAATGCTTAGAATTTTACTTTGTTATTTAGCGATGAGACAAGTTTCTGGGGTTTGTTTGGGTTTTTTTAAAGATTTAAAGTAGCTCATACTAAACCATGAAGTGTCACATGGCATCAAACGAAGTGTCTTCACAGTTAAAAGCCTAATGCAAAAATGAGGCACACACGTCAAATACACAAGCCAGAAGGGTAATTTCCAAGTGATGCTTTTTAACAGTTTTTAATACATATATATAGGGGAGCTTCAAGTGTTGTAGTCACTTAACTAGACATGCTCATGTTAACAGTATGTTGGAGGGACATTACAAGGTTTTATAGCTATTTCCATGGATATGACATCACCTCTGTCAAGTTTAACAGAATTATTTCAAATAAGTCATTTTTTTAGTGCTTACACTGCAAAAACTAAGCTACAAATAGGAAGTGAAAAATAATAGGCATTATTTTCATCAGTAAATGAAACTCATGGTAGACAGTTATTCAATAAAATAGTTTTATTTATGTACACAGCGTAAAGATGCTGTACCATTCAACAAACATTATATTGTACAAGAGCAGACTTGAATTCACTTAACACTTCTAAATTCACTTTAAGTGCGAGTCTCCCTGAGGTTAAGAAAGGTGTCTTATAACTGTACACGGCATCAATATTTAATCAGTGTTATCAGGAAAAAGCAAAAAAACCTGAAAAATTTGGACATGGATATTTAGTGGAAGAAGGGCCCAACAGTACCTGCTGAAAACTATTAGACAAAGGTATCACTGTGGTAACGTGACTGCTGCAAGATCATGACCAGTACTGCAAGTAAGGGTAAATATTACAGAAAAGCTGGTGAGTGGGAGGGGAAATGATGAGAGATTTTGGGAAAAAACATAAGACAGGACACAAATGGAGGCAAACACAAACTGTGATTTAGGAATGCTGTACGAAGACAGTAAGAACCAGAGGCCTGGCCAGGGTGTCTTAGACATCTTTCTTTAACAAAACCAAACCAAACCCCACAAAACACCCCCACCTCCATCATAATTTGTTGTTTGTTTGGGGTTTGGTTTTGGTTTTTTTCTTTTTTTTTTTTAAAAAAGGCAAGCTTCAAAAAGGTGCCTCAAACAGCACTCCTTGCATAAGCTTGCCCAGGAAAGCAGGATGAAGTCTCTAATAGTCATCTAGGTAAACAAAAAATTCACCCAAAAACATAATATACAAGAGTTTTCCAAATCATGGCAGCAGCACAGCCTGTGACCTGATCCAGCCACTACTGCGGCTGACTGTGAATCTTCTACATCAGGTTGCAGATGAGGCCTTATGAGAGAGGCCCAACAGGACTGGAATTAGTTTCACATTAACAAAGTTTATAAACAAACTATGGCTAGTCTCCCTTTGGGCTGAAAAGCAGCACTTAAGTTATAAGAGTAATTGGACACCAAAACCCTCAGAGAACCTTTTCAGTGTTTTTTTTTTGAGCAGTGATGCAGTCATGCACAATCATAAACCAGAAAACCCTCTTGAAGGGAGCAGCCAAAAGGCAGTGAAGAAAACATTGGAGTATAAAAAAAGAGGCTCTGTGTAGCAGAACTGGTAGCTCCAATCCCAAGCCATCGAGATGAAGAAGAAAGGTTGTCTGTATTTTTATGTCCTGTTGTATTTCTAGCTGGGCTGTAAAATCACCTCACCTCTCAAACCAACAGAAATGAGTGCTGCTGTTTGCTTTATTGCATAGCTCTCTTGTTCTAGCAGTGTTTAGGTTAACAGGTACTCTTAGGTATTATTAACTGTGTAGTTAAGACAGGCAAAATATTTTTAAATATGCCGTAACAGTCTTTGCATAAAAAAACCTCACAGCAAGATAGATACTGAAAAGACTGTCTTATTATGATAAAAAAATACTCTGAATGAAAGATTTAAAATCCACTTAACATTACGAAAATTAATAATGCAAAATATTAAACTTTAAAACTCTGGTGCCACTGACATGACTATCCATCTGTCTGCTTTGACCACACCTAATCTCTTTTTCCAGTCCCAAATTCACTACTAATCCCAACCCTCCATATTTTCTATTTTAACACATAGAAACCTCACCACCTTTAGCCAGCCACTATAAGAATTACACCCTTGGCCCAAACTCACTTATCTTCTTATGCTTCCATTTTCTGTTAAGATTCTTCAGAATTATGTGGCTGGAACTTTTATAATTATTACCTTGTTTTATCGATTCCAAACATTTAAATTTTAAGCTGCATAGAGCACACCATCATTTTGATATCTGGTTACTTATCCTCTGCCTTCCCCCCCTGGAACTCCTACAAATGAGGTCTGGATTCTGCAAGACAGGCATTTGGATCCCACAGTTGGCTTCGGCTTCCGAGGAATTAATCCCTCCTGAAGTACTTTTGACATTACTCTCCCACACACAACTCCTCAGGAGAGGTATGTAATTTCAAGTTTTAGAGAACTCTTTTTTTATATAGGAAGGCATCCAGATAGGTGACACTGCCAAAACACTGCAACATCATTCTGGCGTGCTTAGAAGGTAGCACAAAAATTAGATTTTCTGTATTGAGTATCAGCAGCGTAACAGACAGGGCTGCTGTGTAAAATTACTATGACCCTCTTAGCCTAATTTTGAACAGGCAGTTTCAGATATTCACCATTTCATCATATCAAAAATATCTGGCTATACATTTGTGATGTAATAGTAAGACATTTCCTCTCCCTTACAGAGCAGCTCTTAATTCTGTGCTTGCTACATTCCCTAATTCACTTTATGTAATCTGACCACTAGCTTTCTCCCTTCACTTAGAACAAAATCAAAGACATTCTCACCAAAAATTAATAAAATGCAGTTGTTTACACCACACAATGCTTCCTGTACACACTTAAAACAATACGCTCCACCACAGATCAGTATACAAAGCCTCTAATGCATGCCATGACCTAAAATTCTTCACAGCTTGGGCTTGCCCAGTCTTACTACTTTGGAAAATAAATCTGTGTAGCAGTCACATCACACTACACAACAAAGTTTCAACTGTCAGGCTTTTTATCTCACTAGTTCAGTGCACCAAAACTAATTAGTATCTTTGTCATTCTCCTGCCACTGGGCGTCACTCTCTTCCATCATGATCTTTACACCTTTATCCACTGTCCAGCATTTCACCCAAAAACCATTAGACCAATACTACTAGTGGGAGAACATCCACTGCAATTTGCCAAGTCCCTGTCTAAAAAGTAACCCTATTCCTTAGGTCAAGGAAAGATTCAGTGACATGGCAGGTAAAGTGCAAAGGATTGTTAGCATTGCTTTGTGTGTTCTTCAAAGTAAAAATAGTAAAAGAACAACTGAACTCCTAAAGGAGGTGATACGGGCTTTCCTCCACAGAGGAGTCACCTCAGATTCTAAAACCCTCTATAACTAAGAAAAATTCCAAAAATAAGAGAAACCATAACAGGAGCACTAGCAGAACTAACTGCATGACCACTCACGTGGGACACACAAAGAAAATAGTTTTAATAATCAACCGGAAATCTTTTCAGGGATGAAACAGAGTTAAACATTCTGGCATTGCATCTTGTATTTCACTGATTTCAAGTCCGGAAGGGACCACTATGATTACTTCGCTAGACCAGTATAATGAAATGCCTGCATCCCCACGTGTATATTTGTGATGGATATGAACTCTTCCCATACTGACAGCAACCTGGAAACTACAGCTTATTTTGACAGTGAACACTCAAACAACTATCTTCCTCAAGTGCACTTAAAAGAAAAAAGAAAAATAAAACCAAAACCCAAACCCAGCCATGACTGCATTCTACCACTGACCAATTCAGCCACTTGGAATGATTTAATGGCACACAGGAACCAGGTACCCATGCACACCTAACTTGGGTCATAACTGATCTTAATAAACAATTTAACATAATTTCCAGTATCAGTATCTCCAACATATGTGAAGTAGAATTTAAGCTAAACTTGATTCAAGCTGAGCTTAATAGACAACTAAACTATAAAGCCACTTTGAAGCATTAGGACAAAGGATGCCATTACAGAGCATGTCACTACTATGTCATCAAATACTGTCCAACCTGACAAAATGGTTGGCGTAATTCTTAACTAAGAGGTTGAAGATCTTGTGTGTATGCAGTATGAAACACAAACAATGCTGTTAAATACTTTTGGTGCATACAGAATACTATCAGCAAGGAATCACTGTGTTAATGAGCTTCTTGCAAAAGCTTCTAGTTCACGGGCAAAGAATTACTTTGCATTGTATCCTTCCGCTACCCTACTAGGAAACAGATGTTGCAGTGTTATATCCTCTTCTTCTGCTGTGTTTCACCATTCAGTTTTCCATTTTCCATTGCTTTATTTTCAAAGTTCCAGTCAGTTGGGCTGAGGAGTTGCTGTGTTTTTTTGTATGTCCAGTATGGGTTGAGTATTAGTGTAACGGCAAATAATCCCGAAAATAAAACAATAAAATGAAGTAGTCCCAGATTTTCCACCACAGAATTCCAATTGAAAATACACACCCACCACATGTGGTAAGTAAGAATCATGCGACAGTGAAACAGGTGGATCATCACCCACTGGTTTGCCTTCCAGAAAAAGGTGTTAGCACAGCCAGCCTAGAAAAACAAGAACAGAAAGTATGCAGAAGTGATTAATACTTCAAGATAAGGAACTGAGGAATCTGTAGAACTAATGCAAATACCCAGCTTTCAGACATGCATACTCTCAGGCATTTTTTCAATGTAGAGCTATGATATTCCACACGCATATAGCAATTGAAACTCAGAATGAATCTGTATCATCTCACTCTCCACATGCATACAGCATCGCACAGAAATCTAAATGGAGACTACAGAAATATCATCATGACAAAAGCAAGTATCACAATAACATGGATACTGGTTAGATGAACACAGTTTTGCTGAAAAGCTATCCAGGCAAACCACAGATTACCTATGGGCAAGTGAGATGCATGAAAACTGTTACAAAGATAACTTGAAAATTATCATATTCTTACCTTTAGAAGCATCCAGGAAATGCATGTTGAGGGAGTACTCATCTCCAGCAACATTCCCATCAAAGGCAGATAATGTCCAGATTTCACATTAATTACGAGACCAGCCAAGCCACCAAAAGCAAGCAAGTGATGAACTACCAAGAACACATCAAATGTTCTAAAAATAACATTAGACACGTGAACAGCTACATTTTCAAGCAAGAAAAATCCAGCAGCTATTAAACAGTTAAACCAACTCCACTTTTGCTGTGAATACACTTTGTCAGCATGGAAAACAGGATCTATGAGCAAAGCCCATAAGCCAGCAACACAACTCTGAAGTCCAAACACACCACGTGTGACTGCCATATTCCAAAACACCTTCTCCTTTGCACGTAAGGCACGGTAAGTGGTACTTATCCATGAAGACAACCAGTGAGACAGAAGAAATACTCCCAAGTAGATTAAAAAACCAGCAGCTAAAAATGTCAAACGAACTTCCCATAAGAGATAGTCCCAGTCAAAAATGGTCCCAAACACTGGATCATCCTTTGTAGGATTCATTTCTTCTTTTTTTACAGAGCAAAGCCTTGCATGGGGCTTGACACTTCTCACCCGCACTATAGTCTCCTTTATGCCTATTCAGCCTCTGCTATTATGCAAACCAGAAACCATGAACTCTTCTTTTCCATCTGGAACAAGGAAAAAAAAACAAACAAAAGAGTGAATTTTTAAGTCATCCATATACACAGCTTCTAAACCATAGAGAACTCATTTCCACTGCAGTTATGACTTTGGTCCTGTTGTCATTAAGCATATTCAAACCAAAGACAGATGGACAGACACAAAAAAACCCGTAAGCAATGTGTTTTAAGATTAACAATTGGGCTGGCAAATCTGTGCTAGTACAAAGTAACACACTGAAACAAAAGCTGAAGAGGGCAGAGTAGGAAGGCAAGAAAGAGGAAGAGAAAACACAAAGTAAACCCTATTTTCTTACTTATTTCAACAGCAGTGTGCAGTTATTCTACTTCATTATTCTCCTACTCCCCTGCTTTTCCCTCACTGATTTTCCACCACTTCCTATGCCTTCAGGTGCAATTCAGAATCTCAAATACAGATTCGGGACATAAAACTACAAAAACTTCACAGAAAGCAGGACCAGTTACACAGAAAAAGGGCTTTCAGGATCATATCTCAAAACAAGGCTTTGCAATCAGTTTCTGAACATTAAACCACTTTCCAAAACAAAACATATTCCAAAAATGCAAGAAGAGTATGGAATGCAGACAAGCAACATTAATGTGTATTAACAACAACATTAGTGTAATTAACTGAACAGCCCAGCAGTAAGTGCCTCAAGTTCGCTGAAACTTCCTGAACACAGCGTAGTTCAAAAACAACGATTGTCGGGAGGGAAATGCCAGATACTACTAAAATATCTGAATGCCAGCTCATATTATGAAAGACTTAAGTGATAAGAGCATGACCACTGGACCCACCGCAGCCTGTAAATGCTCAAACCCACAACGCGTTTGGCGGTTCGGGGGGAGCCGCACGAAAAAGCCACAACAGCCACCTCGTACAGAGCCCCTGGTGGGATGCCCCCCCCCCCCACAGCCCAGGTGCTGCAGGGACCTGCCCAGCCCGGCCTCTGCTCGCAGACGCCCCATCCAAGACGGGGCGGTGGGCTGGCAGCCCCGGCCCGAGGGCCCGATGCCCGCCCCACGGCCCCACACCTGACAAGACCGACTCGAAGGTGGGGTCCCAGCAGCCGCCCTCGCCCCCACCTCCCGGGAGAAAAACCGGGGTAAATCGCACTAATCCGATGGGACGAACAGGCCCTGGACAGCGCGGCCCACCGCGGCAAGCCCTGGCCCCAGCAGGGCCGCGACAGCTCCCGCCGCCGCAGCCCCCCGCCCCACCTGCGCAGCCCCTCACGCAGAGC
>JAVJGI010000062.1:22708991-22719249 GCA_035590275.1 Ibycter americanus
CCCCTCAGCCCTCTGGCTGGCAGGGCCCAAGGAACTGAGAAGTCCTTGATTTAGTATAAACATCACCCAGCAACAACAAAAAACATCAGCACGTTATCAACATTGCTCTCACATCACAGCCAAAAGACAGCACAGCACCAACTACTAAGAAGAAAACTAACTCCATCCCAGCTGAAACCACGACAGGAATCCAAATGAAATAAATGTCTGAAAAAAAAGATAACAAACTGAAGGCAGAAGCAGCCATTTAATTAGTCAAGATCTCTGTTATAAGGAGACAGTTCAGACAGTGGCAAGGTGCAAGATCTCTGCTATTTCAGCATCTCCAACGGATAGGCTATTATCAGAAACTAGGTTTTAGCTGCCAAGTAATTCTAATTCTGATTTGGTCTTGAGGCAATTCCAGGTTTCCTAAGGGACAAATAAAAGATCCCTCAGGAAACGTTTTTCCAGCTCAGGAACAGAAAGATGTGAAATGAAACCTCCCTTAAGGTCTTTCAGCAGGAGTGAGCTCACTTTTCTATATAAATGAAATCTAAATTTACCTTCACTATCAGAAATCAAAATGGCTACAGAGGAGATAGCAGGTGTGCTCATGAAATCATTGTAGGAGGGTTTGCTGATCATTCAACCCTTCAGCACATATAAAGGGACTCTGCACTGACAAGGCAATAGATTTCTGTTTGCTAAGGTTATAGTTTCATTCTGCTGAAGTCACTGGATTTAAAACTGCATGCCAAGAGAATCAGATTAATCATTACCACTGCTGAAGAGGATAAACTCAAAGACAAAATGGTATTTTGAGTGCTTCAGAATGACAGATTTCTGAGGAAATCTGATCATCAACAACATATTGCAACAGCAATAAGTAATAAAATTCCAACTTCACCTCAAGCCCAAACATAAGGATCCAGATACACACTTCTTTTTTTACCTCATTTAAGTAGTTATACGTTCCCCATTCCATGTTGTATTCAAAACAGAGCTGGCATCAGTAGCTGGAAGCAGCATGAAAGAAGTGCATACATTGGCCATAGCAACAAATCACTTAAGTGCAATCTATTAAATTAAGTTTTTATGACTTGAGTTATTACAACTTGCAAACTCATCATCTATCACAGAAGGTAAATTTTTCATGAATGGACATGAAGAATGGAAATAAGAAAATACCTCCAGCTTCTTCCAAAGTAGCGGTCAGGAATAAGTTCATGTACTAATTACTATGGTATTGCTGCATAACAGAAGTCACAATATGATCAAGGCCAGTGTCTTTAGAAGTGCGTAGGAAGTGAATTAGAACAAAGAAGGGAGCTTTCAGAGTGCTCAGTGGGCAAATTAAAATTCAGTGTTAATGGAGCAATATGCCTATTGGATTGGGATAGGTAGAAGCTGCCAGAGGAAAATCCTACTTCCTATTGTGCTCCTTAATTTAGACAGATGAGGAATCAAGCAAAACTAAGGCTGGGGCACATGTTCACTCCAGGATCTGGCTGTGCTAGCAGAAACCGTTGTCTTCAGCCGAACATCTCTCCTCTCCCCCACTATCCATGCAGCAGATTACTACCCCTTCTAATCTGCTCCTGAGCTGCTTATGTGCCTGTCAAAGCGTGCTGGGTTACTTTGAAAAGTAACCCTTTTCTGACCTGTCACATTTAGCTCCATGTGGGTAAGCAACAATACTGCAAGCAGCTCAGCTAACAGCTGGGAGGGAGCAGTACCATCTGGCAGGAGAGCCACAACATCCTTCTATCTGACACAGCCTGGAGCTGGAGAAGGAGCCATGTCCATTGTCTGGCCCTCCACAATTAATGGTGACTTCCATGACTGGCGTTTGGCACAACGTCATGTGCAAAATGTTCATAAAGCAACAGCCCTTAATGGTAGAAAAAGCAGCGTAAGAGCTTTATGAAGGAGAAATCCTTGAGCAGACCTTTACACCGTAGACCTTAAGTTGGGCCAGCGTGTGATGAGGGTATAACTGGCCAAAGAAAAAACCCCAGCATTGCACCAAATGCAAATCAGGGCATTGCTTGGCTAAAACTATCAGCAAATTGAGACACCCTTCTCCCTGAGAATACAATTCTTATTAGCTCTATGTGTAAGATGCAAGGCCAGTAGCTGCTAGCAAATAACTAATGAAAGAGAAATAGAAAACTGTCATAAAAGCACTGGGTGAAATCTTACTGCTGAGAGTAGCACATATAAACATTATGGTATGGTGGCTCACCACATGACTGTGTGAATGCTTTTGTCCAATTCCTAGAGCTTCAGTGTATCATTTGGTGTATAAGAACAGAATATGCCTTGAGTGTTAAGAAACATCCCTTCGTCAGCCTAAAGTCAAGTTGTCTTGGATGGCTCTTGACACACAGCAAGTCAGCTCCTGTGACAAAAAATGCTTTTATGCTACTCATTCAGTCATTACCAATATGGGTGAAAGACAAGTCACTATGCTGATCTGCGTGAAATGCTGAGATGTAAGTTCAAGTTACAGTGCACCACTACCTAACGCTCCCAAGTCCCCAGAAAGCAGCTTATTGTTTGTCATTTGACACACAATCACAGAAAGGTTAAGTTGATCATCCCCAGCCAAAACACAGCAGAGTGATGATTAAGCTTCAGAAATACCTGACTGTAAGCTTAACAAGAGGCATGCTTAGATGTGTATTATCTTGACAAATGAGCACGTTGTTCCCAGGCTGCGCTGCAATGCATTTTAAAAGGTGCCATAGCAGTAAAACCATCATTGGACATCTCTCAGTAGGATACAGATACAGCCCCAAATAATGTCACCTTCTCTGTAATCCTTTTGGACAGCAGTGCCAGTGAAAATGTCCCTATCTGATCCCAGTGTGACATCCGTGAGGGGTTGTTGACAAAGGTGGGAATATGATTTAGAGGACAGGATGTATTCCAGTGGTCAATTTTAGGGTTGTTGCTGGCTGCGGGAGAAAGGAGGTATCCCCTGCAAAGGATACTTTGATATTGTGATTAGGATAAACAAATCCAAGACATAAACTTTGCGACACATAACTGAGCTATGAGGTTGTTATTTGCAGTGGATAAATTAAAGAACTCATTGACTAATGTTGGCTTTACAATTATTTACTGCGGCCTTTTGAGTAACACAGGTCACTGGACATCCATTAATTAATTTGCTTCAAGCCCAATAGATGTTGCCGAATTAAAGCATATCTATCAAATAAAAAAAAATCCAATGCTGATTTAATTCTTTTTAGTGATGGGCAATCTTCAATAGATTATTTCAACAGTTAATATGTACACAGATAACTAATGAGAGCATTATTTATGGTCTGAATTAGTTTAGCTTCATCTCCCAGCTACTGAATCTCATTATACCTTCAACAGCTGGATTTCGCATTTATAAATTGTGATCAAGGAGCCTTTAATCTTTCATCATTTAAATAGATCAAGGTTTTAGGATGATTGAGCAATCTATAACAAGTTTTGTAATTTTCATCTCTAATTTGTTTGAATCTTTATTCCTTTGGACACAGTATTCTAGTAGTTGTTTTACCAGCAACCTATGGGAAAATACTATGAAAATGTTATTTCTATTTTCTAGCCTGCTGTTTGCTCACAAAGATTTCCAGAACGATCTCCAGATTTCTGTTTCCTGAACACTATCATGGAGGTATGTCCTATGTTCTTTGTGCCTGGGGTCATAGTCTTACTTCCGACCAGGGTATCTGTGCAGACATTCCCTAAGTGATCGAGCTGTTGATCTCCCACTAATTCACTGAGTGCCTGCTCGTGTGTCCAGCTGGCATCCATTGGACATATAAGTAGGTGTTAAGCCTCTTCACCTGAGCACAATTTTTAACTGAGATGTTGTAGCCGAGAAGCAACAGATTTCAAAATAATTCTTCAGCTGTAATTGGCTTTGTGAATTCTGCTGGTCTGTTCCTGAAAGACAGGACAGTGAATTTAAAACATTATTGAAGTACCTTTGGTCTAACACAATATGGAGGGTCTTACTTATCTACATGCAAATAGGCAGTAGAAGGTATGCATTTTTAGAGAAAAGTCTGTTTATATTTGCACATATTTTTAAATAAAGTCATTAAACCATACTTCTAAGTACTGTCAACACTTTTGGACAAGAAAACATGGCATAGCTATTATGTTTAAAAAAGCTTGCTCTTGTAACATATCATTAACTGAAAACTGTGTTTTCAGGAAAGCAGCTCATAGACAGGCATTAGACTAATGAAGCTGAAGGAACCGCAGAACCACAGAAACAAGTGTGATGTCATGTGCCAGATCCATATCAAAACAGCTGGGCTGTGATGATATATGTACAGCTGGGGAGGACAGAAAAATGGTGAGGCAGGCTGCTGGTCCAAGTTTGGTATGAGTCTTGCCCGGGAGACTCCAGGCAGTAGGAATGCAGGGGCATTCAGACAGAAGCGACAACTAAGTTTACAGTAAGACAATTTAAATAACGAGGTAGGTCATGAGGGTCTTCAGTTGATGAACACCAGGCTACCACCCCTAGACTCTCATGGACAGTCAGCTGTCTACAGTGCAGCAGCCACTCAGCAGAAAGCACTCATCCTGGAATAAACCACTTTTTTTCAGCTGTCGTTGAACAGTGAATACTCAACAGAAAGGAGAGCTAACCTGCTATGGCAAACATACCTTAATGTGCACCGTTGCACTGTCAGTAGCTGGTTGCCCAAGAAGAAGGTGTTGGGAGTGTGCTTGTGTGTGCATGGGGAGGGCATTGACAACGATCAGTGTCATCAGGCTTGTCTAATAAATACTCCTATCATGTCTACTCCCTTCTTCCATTTTGCAATACCCTCAGGCCCAGTTCTCAAATCCCTCTCACCTCACTTCAGTGTTCACCTCCCCTCTCTCCTGCTACTGCAAAGTAACGCATCCTCAACATCCTTTCCCTAGCACAACAGTCCTCCAGCCTCTACCTCTTCTCTTCCCTGTGCCCCATCTCCAAACCTCTGCTGCCAAACTACCAACCTTTTTATCCAAGGCCATCTCAGTGCTCCTGGGTGTCCTTCTCCTAGCATCTCCATGCCACAGTCTTTTAATCCTTCGCCCTGGTATTCCTATGTTTTGGCCTGCTCACCCTTGACAGGTCAGGTTGCATACAACTACTTCAAAAGATGGAGAAAGAGTGGCTTGAAGACTGACTTCTCCGAGCAGGCTGTGACAGCTCAGTTAGTAGCATGTTTGTTTTCCTGCTGACAGGATAACAGCTTGAGATGGTCTGAAGGGAATTTTTTGCAACTAAATCCTAAACCTTCTACAATTAATGCTTAAAAGAGCTCCTCCTTCACATCAAGAATGAAATTTAAGCTAGACAAGTGAGTTCTTACTTATTTAGTATTTCTCAACAGCTGAGTGATGTTTCTCCAGGGGCTGACAACCCTTAAGGAACAAATGGCTTGATGCCTTATCTGCTTTTAGCCCAGACCTCTTGCCAGATGCACAATAGGATGGCAAAAGAGATCAGAAGCTAATTCAGCAGAAATGTACTGAATTTGGGAAGAAATATGGAACCGAGCCCATACAAGTCCATAGCCATAAAAACATTTATGTGCCCAGTTTTATGAGCTGCTGTGCAATGGTATTGTTAAGCACCATCTGAGAACTGTGAAGGCTTTGCCACAGATGATTTACATCACACTTTTCACAACTCCCTGATGTAGAGGACAGAAAATATGCCCTGTAAAACCCAAGGACATTTTGGATTGGAGAGTATTTAAAATAAGAATATTTCCATGAATGAAGAGCAGTGTCAATATTTGAGGAGAGTGTAGCTGAGAGGACAGAGGTAGTGAGCAGAGCCCAGATAATGTGGTAGAGTCATCAGACTGTCAGGCAAATGTTTAATGTGTAGTGTTGAACATCATCTCTGTTCAGTACATTACAAGCCTCTGCAGAGGAAAAAGAAAAAAAAAAAGAAAAAAAAAGAGAGGAGACAAAACTGAATCTGGGGAAAAAAATGTAAAATGTATTTTGGGTATAATAAATCAAGTATCAACTTTAAATATGTGAACAACATTTACTGTGGGCTGCCTCATTGCAGGGATTTGTGGTATTTAATGTTTCTGTTTCTAGTGGGGAAGAAACACTCCAGAAAAGCATCAGAAAAACAAAAGGACGAGTAGAAATTTCATTTTTGAGTTTGGGAGGAGTGTCTATTTATGAAACTTGTTTGTCCATATTAAACCTGACAGTTGGTAGAAAACAAATGCAAAATTACTTTAAAACAGAGATTTCACACCCTTGTCAGTGTTGCACTTTGATGCCTTATTACTCAGTCTTGCTTTCATATTGCTGTTAAAAATTGAGATTATGTTCATTGATATGTCTTAGAGGAGCCTTGATTTTCAGTTTCTTTGTTGTGATCTAGTAAATGCGCAAAATAAGATAATATTACAAAATATTTATTTCTGAAGGTTGAAGTTCTGCTTAGACTCTGTGAAAGTGTTGTTTGCCAGTCACTTGTTTTTCTACCATAGGTTTCCCTAATGCCTCTCAGCTGTTTTGTTTACTATATGTGTAGGCTCATATCAGTAAGTATATTCTAAATGGGAAATAGTATCAGTTCTTTTCAACATTGCACCACTTTTGTCTCATGCATGTATGCATTTATCTATTGACATTATAGAGTTTTCCTTAAGCTAAGACGTGGGTGTACACCTAGCATGTGGAAAAACAAGTAGACCTGTGCTTGTGATTTCTCTCATTTGAATGCATGCTTCAGGCAACTTATCTATAAAATAGGATAAAGCGCAGCTTGAATATATACTTCATTTAGGAGAGATTGGTTGGGGGGAAAAATGTCACAAATTTTCACAGGCTGCCTCTGCCTTTAGACAGTTGGTGAGCAGAGGAGAAAAGGAGAAAAGAAATCCTAGAGGTCTTCAGAAAGGGTGTTCATGGTGTCTAACTCAGTCTGATGAATCTTATCTCCCCACTTTCCCCCCAGTCAGTGGAGAGAAAGTGTCTTCTCTAGGGAATGTTTCTCAGCAGCTGAGCCCTGAGGACCCCAAACACACCAGGACCTTGGCCACCATCTTCTAGGATCGTACCTCTCCTGATAGCTTGGCTGTTGGAAACATGGACTCAGCAGTAAGAAGATACTGCTGCATTCTGTCTAGGTCATCTTCACGCAAGGCAGCAAGCAATGCTGGTTGAAGGTCAAGGCTGCTTGCATCCCTGTAAAGGACAAGCAAGCTTTGGAAGAGATTTGGTTCCCTGACAATTTCACAGTGAGCTGCACAAGATCTGAGGCAGGGCGGTACCAGTGAGGCTTTGAAGACAGGGCCAAGGATCCACATGTGCCTGCCAAAGCCTGAGAGCCAGTCACCTGAGGATACTGGGTTGTTCCTCTCTGGGTTATCGTCCCCATACATCCCCACAGCCCTCAGAAGCAGCCCAAGAAAGATTGCTAACACAGAATAAATGTGATACTGGCAGGAAGGTACAACACAGATCACAAAATAGCAGGCACATCAGTTTTCATTGGAAACATGCTGCCTAGTACTTTGGTGAGCTCTGTCAGCCAGGCCATTGCATGAAGAGTACAATAGTATTTTCAGAGAGGCGATCCCTCTGCATACACCTCCATCTCCCTATAGTGAGCACTGCCTGCTCAGAGAAGAGAAATATGGCAGGTGTGATCTTCTGCTTTTCCCTCATGCATTTTCATGAGCTCTGAGAGCCACACCAGACAAGAATTCACTATCAAGGATTTACTGTTCTGTCAACCTATCCTCTTGAATAACCATCGTTAGGTCTGAGGATGCATTTCTGACCCTCAAGTGCAGAATATTATGCTTTTTTTTTTTTTTGCTCTGCTCCCAACCAATGATCTGGCATTACATTAGGGGAAGAGATGTCACTTTGCATGGGTGTTGCAGGGTACAGAGCAACCTCTGTGACAAGATGGAAACAGTTGGGGGAGATTCATGACAGCACAGGAGCAGAGCATCACAACAAGGGTGAGGGAAAGAGAGAGAGAGGGAGGTCCCTCTCACCATCCTCTCTCAGGACTTTGGGATTTCAGCCCTTTTCTGAAACAGTTGTTTGATCATCTGCTGTACTGAGACTGTTTGAGAGGCAGAATGAAGACAACTGTCTCCTGCATGCAGCACTCCAGCTAGCTGCGGACTTGTGGTGGCAGCCCACAGTGACTGAGCGTCTCCAGTAGCCCACCATGCTTGCTCTGACTGGCTGGGAGCGTACCAGGACACATCAGCTGCAGAGCTAATGGAGTTGGCACTTCATCAACTGCCTTGAATTCTCCATGTACTTGCCAAAGATGGCTTGAAGCAGCAGCTGGTTCTTAATCTACTCAGATCAGACAATTAGAGACAGGACAAAGCAGTAGCATAGCATTATACCCGATACAGGAGGCACAGATTAGCTCATTCTCTCTCACTTTCTCCATCCACACTCCTTTTTGCCTTCAGACTAATCTGCAGACTGCTGCAGAGCTGTACAGGTCACTCCGGCTGCCCCAGGCACGTGGGATCCATAGCCAATATGCCATCCTGCATGGTGCTGTCCTGCAAGCAGAGTCTGGTACAAGGTCTGCCTGGTACAAGGTCTGCCTGGACCTGCCAGAGGATGAGCACAGCCTGAGCTCTACACACACAGCTGCTGTGTAGGAGAAGGGCGTAACTCAGGAGACTCTGTTGGGGCAACAGTGCGGCGACAAGATCAATAGCTACTTAGGTAGCTCACTTGTATGCTTTTAAATAATGACTGAGTTAAGTTAATTAAATATTTTTGTTTATTGAAATGGTGTGCTTTTTTTGTTTCCTTAGGAATTTCTGAGGCCCTTGCTGTCTCATTTTTGCCCCTCCCTGGCCTGGAGCAGTGTCAAGGGCAGGTGTCTCTCTTGTGAATAGTGGGCAGAGTGCTCACCAAAACGACTGCAGTGGCCCAAAATAAAGCAAATTATTTCAGAAATTAAGATCTGCAGAAAGCCAACAGTCCAACTCTTCTTACGTTCACAGACTGACCTCATCCATGGATGTATCTCACAACTCTTCCAAAGGTCCCTTTAATGAAGCAAAGCAGGGGGTAGCACCCAGCTCCTGGAGGCTGTGTTCCTGGGGGATGGCAGGGGCTGTGGCCTCCGGGGAAGGTACAGCCAGGCTGGGTCACTGGGTGCACTTTTGGTGACGTAGTTCTTCTGCCAGCCTGTGGCTGTATTTGTCTTCACAGACTCTTGCTGAGCAGCCAGGGTCCTGCTGCAGGGCATTCGCATGCCTATTCCAGAAGCTGTAGGGCCAAGGCCCTTTTGACATTGCCCACCTGGGGCAGGAGATGGGGGCACTGGGACAGGTCGGGGAATGCGTGTGGAGTCTCACCCTCACCGTTAATGTCCAAGTCCACACCTGGTTTGAGGCAGGTGTGAGGGATGCGGTTTTGCCTGGTGGTTGGCTGTGAGGCACAGCACCCAGTAAATGGCACAGGGTCTGTGGGGCCCGGACGGCCACGGGGACAAGCAGCCTTATGGCGCTCAAAAGCGTGACGCAGCATTAACTGGGAGAGGCTGATTAAATTCCTGTACAGGAACTCTACCATTTCTTGCCGAAGTTCCCGGGTAGTCAATTTTACAACTTTATACAGTCTAAAAGCAGCCTGTAAGATAATAATAAATAAATAAATAAATAAATAAAAATTAATAGTGGCCTTACTATTGTTATCCACTAGTGGGTTAAATTGTTTCCAACAGTTATTTTGACTGCAAGAGGCATTTCTTTCTGCATCTCACTCGCTAAAGATGAAGACATCCTCTTCCGAGCGGCACTGCGGCACCGCGGCACCCCACAGCCACAGCGGCAGATGCAATGAGGTGGTGTCTTCTGGACGGGAGCTGGGCCTCCGTGTTCTGTTTGCAAAAATCTGACCCTTTTTGTACAACTCGTAATGGGATTTGTCACTTTCAGGGAAATCCCCCTTGCCCTAACCTCTCATTGTAGAAACAGCGTGTGGCCGCGACTTGAAGGCTGCAGGCCCCCCGCGGAGAGGGCCTCTGAAGGGGCTTGTGGCGCCCCCGCCAGCCCTGGCACCCGCGAGCCGCAGCAGCTCGGACCCCAGGTCGCTTTTTGAAGGATCCCCAGTTTCCACCGGTTTCCTTTATATTAATACGTTTTACTTTGAACCTACGCAGACAAAGCGCAGGCCCGCCACGCCCGGCGGGAAGCCGCAGACGGCACCCCCGGCCCGCCGCGCTCCGCCCGCGCTGCCTCCG
>JAVJGI010000062.1:22720245-22806798 GCA_035590275.1 Ibycter americanus
GCCCGCCGGAACGACGCCCCGGAGCGAACGGTAGCAGCGGCACCGTCTCCTTGCGTCACGTCAGCGCCTTTCGAGAACGCCCCTAGCAGCGGGTCTGCTCTCCCGTTCAAACTGACCGCGCTGCTGGAAACGGCCGAGGCGCAGAAGCCGCGGCGGGAGCTCGCTTTGCCAACGGGCGGGAGCACCGCCGGCTGCCGGACGGGAATCTGCAGCGTTTCGTTTCCCCTACTGTTTCAATTAAACAAATAAGCTTTTGGAGCAAACAGTTATTTAAAGATCTTTAGTGTTTATTTGTTGGTAGGACTGAGACGAGATCTGAAGCTCCTAAGGAGCCCCCAAAATCTTGCCATTTACCCCGCGCAGCTGCGGCGCGCGCCCGAGGAGCGCCCGCCCCCCCGGGCTTTGCTGGGACAAACACACCGGCCCCGGCCCCGGCCCTCCCGTGTGCCACTGCCGAACCAGTGTCAAGGGGTCATCAAGCGAATTCTGTTTCTTATCAGGGTTTAGAGCGTAGAAAATAGCAAAGCCGTCATAGGCAGGCACATGGTCACCGTCCCCCTGTTTTCTGAAGAAAAGCGTAAAATGGAGCAGAAGAAAAAGGGGGATTTGCTGAATTCTGATCATTACACTGGAAACAAGCACAATGCTGTATTTACTCAGAGCATTTAAGGATAGATGATATCACTAGACCATGTAATCTAACCTCCTGCACATCACAAGCCATTAGCATTCACACAGTCATTCCTTTATCAGGCTTCATCACTTGAGTTTGACTGACGCTGACTTTCAGAAAGCCAGTTATTGTGCTTTTGAAGGCCAAAAGAAATGAAGAATTTGCTGCTTTTATTTGTAGCTTGTTCCAGTCACTAATCTGTCTTGAAACGCGTGCCTTTTCTGCAGTTTGAAGCAGTCTGGTGTCACAGCACTACAAAACTATCAAGCTGCAACAAGGCTTTTACCATCCCATACCAGCCCCCTCATGCCTTAGCACCACCGTCAGCCCCACACAAGATTTCAAAGGTTCATCTACCATCTGTGCTGTTTCTTCATCCTCTCCAGGCCAGTCCACCCTGCTCCTTGCCTCTGCTGCATCCAGGTTCCTGGCTTCTCCTCCAGCCAGCCTCTCCTCATTCAGGCCCCCTTTCTCTCAGCTTCTCCTGGGGCCTCTCCTCATCTCTCCTACATCCCTGGGCTCTTCTTCATGCAGTCTCCTTTCTCTTTTCACTCAGTACTCCCTCTCTTCCAGGCTCCTCAGTGCTATTTAGCTATTTAGCAGGAACAAGCCACAGCTGTACATTATCCACATCAGCCAAGCCACCGCCCCAGAAGCAAGCGCACAACTGTATATTATCAATGTTAATTAACCCTTTACAGTCTGGCTTCCCTTTTTGTGTTGCTGGTTACACTTTTCCTTGCTAAATTAAGAAGTCTTTTAATTCCCGGTATTTCCTCCCTAGGAAAATACTGATATATTGTAATAGATGACATGCCATTTTTTTGTCTGGGGCAGGGTGGGTTGGGTGGGGATATTTTTATAAACAAAACAGATTATGTTTGTGCTGATCTGTGAGGCATTTTCTGAAGTTTAATATAACTTGCGTGACTTTTTAATTTTGCCGGTGTCTTTTAAAGACCATACACAGACTACAAATCGTTCATCAAAAATATCAAGGAAGTTTTTCTTAAGCATAATTATAGCTGAACTTACTTTCTTAGCTGTTTTACATGTAAATACTTGTTTAAAGTTGTTTTTTCATAACTCTTTTAACTCCATTGCAATATTCTGATTCATTGGTGCTGAGATGATTTGCAAGACTGGACTATTTTAGGGAGAAATTAGTAATGGACTGGACAATTCATTGTGGATTTTTTTTTAAAAATATATGTTTCCCACCCCCCCCCCCCCCCCTTTACTGGTGTAGACAGCATTTATCCAAAGAAAGCAGTAGTAATATTAATAGCAATGGAGCTACATTAATCCATCATGGTACAAGAGAAGCCTACTCCTAGAAGGAAACTGCCATCAAGATTTCATGGAAGATAACGTCTACAGATGGTGAGAGAAATAGCCTTCGTCCTCTCTACCCTCAACTAGGATGTCCACTAGTACCCTGGCTACTCCATCGTGACTCTCTCTGACTAACTGTACTCTGCCAGTTAGCGTCAGATTCCAATGAGTGATCCTTTATTAGTGCTTTGAAAATCCACTTGTCGTCCATTAAAGTAAATCTTGAACAGCCCTGTGTCTTTTCTCTAGGTGGATAAACACAACAGATAATTAATGTTTCAAGAACAGGAACAGCAGATTTTTCCAACCCCAGATATACTAAATGATGTTACTTTCCTCATTAAACTTGCTCAGCATAGACTGAAACCAGCCAGGAGCAAAGCTGCCTTCAGTGATTTTTCTGCTTGGCCGTTGCCTGTGCTGGTGGGCTGGAGCAGGGAAGAGGGGCAACTGCAGCCTTGGAGAAGATATTTTCTCATGTCAGTTTTCATCTTGTGGCAGTTCATCCTGATGGTTACTACAAATTTTCATTCTCACATTGTACTTTTTTCTTCCAATATTTTCCCCACCCAGTATTCAGAAATATGTCCCACATGCTTATGCCACAAATCCTCTTGCAGTCCTTGCAAATAAATCACCGTTTGTTCTCTGAAGCAAAGCCTGAGTAACCACGTACTTTTGTAAGATGTGGTATACCTGTCTTGACTTATGTTCAAAGAATATACTGCTTACCCTCCCTGGTATACTGGGACGGATTATACATTATTGAAATTAAAGTACATCTGCAATATTTTGTAGTGGATTTGATCTGTTTTTTTTTTTTTTTTTTTAAGCATTAACAAGATCTGTATATTAACTACAACTCTGAGTAGGGTGTTTTTTTTGTAATTTGAATGAAAACCAACAAATAAAATGAAAAAATGTATTCTGTAATTCAGCCTTATTGATGCTATTATTTATTCATTCATGCCTCTCTGCTTGTCTTGTACCTTGTAATGTATCTCCTGGCCATTAATTAAAATTCTTGAAGTTCCTCTGTGTTCAGATAGGAACCTTGTTTAATTGCATTATGTATTTTCCCCCCTCTATGTATTATAAAACCCTATGGTTACTTGTAGCTGGGGATTTTAGGTTGTCATACATAGTTTTGTAAGTATTTCCTTGCACCATGCTTGTGCTATTCGAAGAACTTTGCTTTAATTGCAATCCCCAAAAACTCTCTGAAAAAGAGTGAAGTCAACACTATTGAAGAAAATTCTTGAATTTGGTGCTTTGTATTGCACTAACTCCTGATACGTTGTTTTGATGCCTTTTTTGTGAGCTCTGTCCACAGGAAAACATAGATTCATTTATTGCAGCAGCATACACTGATGGTCCAGATGTACCAGCACTGTCCCAAATGCAGTTTCCTTCTCCCCTCATTTTATAGGAGTCGTAGCTCCCATTGCACCTGCCCTGCAGGTGCAGTGGCTTCCAATCACGTTGTGTAATGTATCTTGTTGTCAGGCAATAAATGCTCAAGCCTCAGAGGTTATGAAGACCTGAATTTTCTCCTCTGCACCACTGCACCACATGCTGACAACATCTGGAACAAAACCCCTGTGGCAAAGGGGCAAAGCTGGGGCCAAAATATTCCTGGCTGCGAAGAAGCAGGCACCGAAAAGAGATCCAATGACTCCACAGGCTGATCACACTTTGTCTTTTAGAAAGCGTTTCCACCCTAACCTACGCAGACACGCTTCAGAGCCTGTTATTCCCAAATATATCTGTTTGCTGTGATGGAGAGCTGTGATTCCAGAAAGGGAAATGCGCTATTGCGAATGAAATCTGTTCAGGAGTTTGCTATCACTTTCAGGAAAAATGTGCTCAGATACAGCAATGGGTGGCAGTGTAAACTCCTGCAATGCTGAGCGCTGTGTTCAGAAGCCCGTTGGACTCGCAGCTGTGTGCTGGCACATGCCGAGCAGCCCAGCTGCTTCCCAGGGCACGACGTGAGGGTGCCGCAATTCCACTGCGCACCGCCTGCCTCTAGAAAGACACCCGGCAGGCCAGGCTGGGAAGGAGGTGTGATGTATTCCTGCCATTCCTCAAGCTTTCCAGACTCGTAAAACGGGACTGCTGAATGCTTCTTCCCTCCTGTTTGACATAATCAAAAAGAACGGAAGAATTTAGTGTCTCCCCAGACTGTCCCTCCACACAGTATTCAAAGGCATCCTTTAATCCGTTTCCATTTTGACCAAGAAGAGTGGGAGAACCACATTTATACTGGCTTATTAATACTGGTTATATAGGCTCATTTAGCTAAATGTAAGAGACGGTAAGGTTCCTTCCAGAACAAGGTAAAATGAAGCAGGAAGGGTCAAATGAGCTTTGCTTTTAACCAGAGCTGCACAGGCAGGGAACTCCCAGGACCATGGCGGTGTGTGTGTTTAGAGCCAAACGACATGGCATTTTGAGAGCCTCAGAAAGGGTGGGGGTGGGGGGCAGATTAGCAGAGAGAGCACAGCGGTGTGATGGGGGGTGAAACGGCTGTCAGCCCCTCTTGTGCTTCCTGAAATCCAGATCTCCCTCGGGAAGTGCAAGTTAATGCAAGGAGAATTACAGCAAGTTAGAGCCTATTTTGATTATAATCATGTTTCATTTTTAGCTACTGGAAATAAGCTTGTGACTGAAAAGCAGCAATTGTTCCCTCCTATCCATCTCTGACATCTCCCACCCACTTCCCCAGGAACAATTTCCCCCATATATTTTACCTTGCAAACTGCACCCTTTCGTGAATTGACTCAGAGGTACCACTCATCTTGTCCCTGAACTCGCCTAACCTTTCTTGACAGGTGAAAATACAAGAGCAGCTTCACTGGACGCCCTTAATCTTTCTTCAAAAAAGTCAGTGGTCCCAACGTAGCATCTGACACTAGATAACAAGACAGATCATCACAGAAGATATTTACAGATATTTCATTCGTGACAATAAAGACAAATACTAAGTAGCTCATGGTCTGGCTATTCTGTCTGCTTTCCAGAAGAAAAGTTTGGTCCCAGAAAGAAGCCAAGGAAGAGTCACAATCTGTTAGGTTTCACAAGGTAAATGCCATCCAAGTGAAACACATGACAGATGGTAAATGTGCCCCAGAGGCTTCCTACAACAAGTCTTTCAAGTGGCCATGAAGTGCTGCTGCCTGCTCCTCAGGCTCTCCTCTGCACAAACCCCATCCTTCCGCTGCATCGCCGCCGCCGCCTCCTCCCAAACAGTTAATTCAAGGCAGAGGTTCGTAACCCCTGCCTTACAACAGCGTTTTGATTACACTGACTTTGCTTTGATATTTGGAAACAAGCAATTGGAAACAAGCAAGCTAGGCAATGCCGCGCGCAGGGAACCTCCCCTTCACGTGTGCTGTCACAGCTGGTACACGCGTGGCCTGAAATGGCCCTTCTGACTGCAGGAATAGGGATTCACATTTGTCTGCAGGCATTAGGCTTTTTTCTTCTTTGGTTACTACATTCAGAATGTAAAATCTGATGGGAGTGTTACAGCTTCTCACTAATCATTACAAATGAGGGTTCTCGTGTAACTTTTGCTTATTCCACATCACATTAAATAAGTCAATTGGTAAAATGCATTTTGGAAAGATTATCTTGGGAGAATGGAGTGAATCTGGGTGGAGGAATAAAAGATGCTGAATTTGTTATATAGCAGTTTGTCTCAAAACAATGCAACTACCTGTTCTAATTCAGGCTGGAAGGTGTCACCATGCACAAATTAGTTCATCTCATGCACAGACTGTTTCCTTTCTGGCACAACATGTGTGTATTTGATTCGGGATCTGGCTGTGGAAACAGATATGTAGCGTGAATTAACCCAAAAATGATTTTTCACCCTGAAGCAGAATTATGGTTAAAATTGTGTTTTAAATCAGCTAAAGTAATCATATATTCCTAATAAGCAAAGAATAAAGAATACAGCATTCATGCTTGTTTCGGTCTATAGGTTATCCCTTTCCTCAGCCCTGTTCTCCTCACCCTTCTTTTCAGCTTCCTCTTTCCGTGACTTAGACAAGCAAACGGTTTTATCCCAAGATACAGACATGCACAAACAAAACCAAATATAATTTTTTGCCATTTAAAAAAAAGTAAATGTAAAATTTACAGTTGATCCTCTTTTATTTCTGTATGGATAAATATATACATACATATTATATATATACATATATATATGTGTGTATATATATACATACACACATACAAAGCCACACAAACTCATACAAATATATAAACATTCATAAAATTCTAAATACCAGCTTTTTTCTAAGATGTGTCAATGCTTCATAAATTTATAAATATTTTACAAAAATTTATTTTGACATATTAAAACCCCAAAGCATAACATTCATCTGTTTCCCTTACTGTTCACTCATGATTTATTTCCTATCTGGTAAAACTGATTTATCACCTCTATTATGATTGGGTTTATGTCACTTTTTAGTACTTAGAATCCTTGATTTTTTTACCAAAGCTAATTTCCTTTTAATATTTGTTTGGAGCAGCCTATTATCATATACTCTGCAAGGATCTGCATTTAAATTGATTTGTCATTATTTTCCATTCCATTGACCTAAGCTCTGTCCTCCTCAAATATTTCAGTGCCAAGCTCTGCAATGACTGTGATGACGCTCGGTTGCAAGGAGGCAAACCACATAGGGCAACCGCGGGCGCACAGGCACCTTCCGAGAGGCAAGCCCCTCTGTGTTTTTACGTATTGCCTCAATAGCTCACACCTGTGCAGGTGAGTTGGTATGGGTCATGAAGAATACAAAACCCGCACAACAGCCACACGGACTTTCTAGGAGGTGTTGGCTGAGCATGTTAATTATTTCTACACCTGGTCATGTTCTGAGCTTCCATTCAGTGATAAAGGCTGAGGTGATGTTATTTCTCCTGTGGAGCAGAAACTTTCTTTTGATTTTTCCCTTAACTGCAGCATCTCAAGCAGCCCAGTGCCTGCTAATAATGAAAAGGGATGTGAACCTCGCACTGAGGAAAGGACATTGCTGACTCAGCCGCTATCACCAATTTTCTGCAATTCCTTTATTTATTATTAAGGCCTTTTATTCAAGAAGGGCCCAGCTTCATTCCTTTGTGATCTGACAGACCTGTAATACACAGGGAAGCCTGGACCCAGCCATGACACTGGGCACCCACCTCCTCGAGTGCTCAGGCCAGCCGAGGTACCTGTGAGCAGGGCGATGCTGGGGGACCAGCCATGGCTGTGGTCCAGGCTTGCCTCTCACATCCACCTGCCTGGCCACCTGCTCCTTCTGGGGAGAGCTGGGCTACGGTTCTCTGTGCGGCACTTGCAGGTGAATACCTCAGTTACATGTGCAAATGGCCAGCTGCTTACAAATAGGATCTTGTGTCAAGTGAGAGCAGCGGACGGGTGGTCCGGGCACATCCCTTTCAGAGCACGCATGCAACCTGGACGCTGGGTGGTGGCCCCGGTGGCTTTCCAGGGGATCCTGACCTGTGGATCACATCTGCAAGGTAGGTTGCGCGGGATATGCTTGCTACCTTGTGTTATAGACTCCTTGAGCTAAATAATTTTTTCCAGGATTAATTACCCTTATCCAAACAAACAAAACAAAACTAGACTTTTATGCTAATTACAATACTAACCTCCTTCCAGAGAATGGGGAAAAAATTGCATTAACAATTCATAACAACCTTTTTCTGTTGAAACAAGTCAGTCTTTTCCTGATCCGTTTTTTGAGCTCTGTTCACTTAGGTCATGCTTTCTAAATCTCTTACAATCCTTGTTACTGTCTTTGAATTTTCTCCACATGCTTCTCAATTCCTCCGAAACAGGATTTAATACTCTAACCAAAACCTTACCACTACTGAACATACTGAACAGGTTGAAGTAAGAACCTCTCTGCAGCATACCGGAGATGTCCCTACATTCCCAGAATCTGGCTTGCCACTTTCTCAGTGGCATGACTGAGGACTCAGTCAGTCAGTGTCACTTTTAGATATTTTGAAATGCTTCTGCCTATCTCACTTGTTATCATTTTGTGTTTGAGCATTTGCCTGAGATTCAGAGGCTAATTTCTGCCCTTTTAGACGGGACTTGGGTGAAAGTGTCCAAGTTGAAGATAGCAAGATTTAGAGAGTCTGTATCCCACCCTTGCCCAGGCATGACAGTCTGGTTCCTCCAGACAGGCAGCCAAGCACACAAGAAGCGCGCTGCCCTCTGCCCCAGCCCGGCTGTGGTTCAGAGCCAGGGCACAGGTGTGCACGGTCTCCACACAAGTCCTGAAAGGGGCCCAGTTGCTACAAGTCCGTAGACACTTGGCACACAGCAAAATGCAGTGGCCATGCAGATTGTTACTGAGCAGCCTGGATGGAGGAAGATGAGCCCTAGATACCCAAGTTTGATTTTTATGGATCTGAAGATTTCTTCCTTCCATGGGTAATTTGTTTTAGCTTGGCTTGCAATGTCAAGTCCAATAATGTGTGCGCGCCACAATTTAAGATTGTGTATGCATGGATGATTACACAGCACAACGATTTGTTAAGCCACGCTAATTTAATGATATGCTAATATATTCACTAGTGGATTTCCCCTTTCCTTGAGAGCACGTGATTTAGCTGGTGTTGATTTAGCATCAGGTTGACTCTCATTTAGCTTGTGATCTACCACAGCCTGCACCTTCTTTGCTCTACTTTTTCTCAGTTATTCTGTCACATCTGAGCTTGATCCATCTTTCAGCAGCGCATTTTGTCATTATTCTTCACTGGATTACATCACATTGGATTTAGAAAGTGTGTCTAGTTTTTTTGGATCACTGTGAATTGTGATCATACCCTCTATAGAACCTGTAACTGCCGTCAGGTCCATATGATATGAACAATGTATGTTATATTTTTCAAGAAATCATCAAAGCTGTCAAGGAAATTACTGACTAATACTAGTACAGGTTAGATTTTTTGTAAGATTCTCCCTTTCTCTTCCACTTCAAAAGGCCTTCAGATTTCACAATGGGTCAAAGAGATAAGTGTATTTAAAATAATATTTTCAGCTGCATCAGAATTGATTTTACAACAATTTTATTTGGACAATATTTTCCTAGTTTTATATAAAAGTCTTACACTGGAACTGTATCAAAAGCCCTAATGAAGTGAAGATCTATCACAGCCCACTGTTTTTACCTAATCCATTAGGCCATTCATCCTGTCAAAGAAGAGAATTGAATTGGTTGACATGAGAGGATGTTGGCAAATCAGTGCTGCCTAGTTTTTATCACCATATTATTCTCTAGCTACTTATACATTGATTGTTTAAAAATTCACAGCAGAATCTGTCCAGGGATTGTGTTAGGGCTGCTATAGGTTATGTAAGGCACTTGTCTACATTTCAGAATTTTCACACTTCAGCTGTGCTGCCACAGCTAAGACAATAACAGCCTTCCACAAACCCACTGCCAGTGTCAGTGCAGTTCAGCTGGGATAAATATGCTAATCCCAGAACTCTGCACCTGATTATTTGGTTCAGCAACTGAAATAAAATATGCCACATCTACGCTCCAGCTTTACTGACCTTACTAGTTCATCAGCAATGACTGGCCTCATTTATGTGGGTATGCCTATGATACTCAGGCTGACACGCAACCATCTGTAGTACTATTGCACAAGAAACAGCTCACTTATTAGTCCTGAGATCCATCCCGGATTGCAGGAAAGATCACCCTGTTTTAGCAAACTCATGAAGGCTAAGACAAGCTAAATGGTTTTTGGAATTTCAGCTAGAAATGGTCAAGACCTTTTCTAGTTGTGAAGTATCAGTACAGAACTGCCACGAGTGAGGCTTTAGCTCATAACGTCTGCTGTTAGGAGACAGACAAAAACAAGCACTAAGCTACTCTAATGACCTCTCTAAATTTCATTTTCATTAGAACTGCTGACTGATAGCTGGAAAACTTTGAGCCTTCCACAAGTATTAAAGATGGAAATTCCTTTACACAAATAATGAGCCAGCAGAGTACAGCTGGAAAACTTTGAGCCTTCCACAAGTATTAAAGATGGAAATTCCTTTACACAAATAATGAGCCAGCAGAGTACTCAATATTTAATTTTATTGGTCTTACTGGCAAGACCTTTCACAGCTTCTTCGTATACCACCTATCCACGGTGTACCTAGCATCATTCATTAATTACGGAGATGTCAGCTTCCACCTCCAGTTGACTCATGATGCCAAAATTAATCATCTCTGTGTTAAATTTTCAAACAAACATCTTTCTTGGACTCCCTCCCTTCTTGGAAAGAGATTCATGAGGGCATCTTCCAACCCACTTCATTATCCTCTCTTTTTCTGATGGCTATGAAACAATTGAGAACTGATGGGCTGCGGAGATGTTGCAACCACCGCTCTTAATTTTAATTAACAGCTTCTCACTTTTTCCCTTGGTTTCTCTCCTGTATCTGCCTATCTGTTGTTTCTTGCCTAATGGTTGGGTTCTAAACTCTTTGTGTTAAAGGAAATATTTTCATTTTGTATATGTACAACGTTGTCTTGGTCCATAGCTAGGGCTCCTAGGTGTTACAATAGTATATACAATAGATGAGCAATAAAAATCCAATGATTCAAGCAACTGAGCACTTTCCTATGCCAGATAAATTCATATTTGTCATAGTATTTCTGGTACCTCCTTTGTTTAGACTCAGAGACTCCACACATCTTTGTTTCACGCCTACCATGGCTTTTGTCTTATCAAGAAGTGTGGCCAATGCAAAGTATTGATCAAATTTTCTGCTGACATGCTAAAGTCATTCCCAGAAGGAGACTTGTCTGCCCTGGAAGGAGCTGAAAAACATAAAGTGGGCTAAAAGTTCTTTTTGGCTATTCTGTTGCAAACAGCGAAAAACAAACACAGAGACACTTCAGGATTCACCTTTCCAAAACACATTCTTTCAGTTACTTTTGCCCAATAATGACTGTTTACAAATAATTCAATTTTGGATGTTTTACACACAAAAGAGGCTATTATTCTTTCTGTTAATGACACACAATGGTCTGATTCAAAATCAGTGCACAATGCTCTATACCTATAGTATTAATGACTATAAATCAAAACATATTGATAGCATTGCATAGCTGATTCCATTATTTTCCAAGTTCCTTCAGATTTTCAACGTCTTCCTTTGAATTCAGATAAAATCCTATCAAAATTATTTTACTGAAAATGAATTTCCTGACACTCAAAAGGCTACATGTCTAAAGTAATAGAGTGGTCTACAAATTGTCTGATTGGAAATGGCATATTTGAACTAATGCAAAATTTAAAATGTAATGAAGAGTGTACTCTATTTTTCTCAAAAAATTTAATTGCAGAATTATTTACAGGAGATGAACATAAACAATACATAAACCAATTGAAAGAGGCAGCTTCATAAAAGAGCCATGGGGCAAAATAGTGAAGCACATTTTCTTACAATCAGCTGGAGGTGAGTAGAGAACCATGAAAAAAGAATAACTCAATAATAAAGCAATTCTCAAATATGTCTTCAAAGTAACAAATAACATTCTGGTAAAGAAGATATTACTGAGAAGCGAGAAATTATTGTAGCAATGAAACAACATACTGTACATTCAATTTAGGTATCCTGCATGCTACTAAATAGAATTTATCAAAAGAACCATAAAAGCATGAGAAAGAGAATTACATAAAATAGTTTAATTCTAGTGAAGTGTAGCTTTATACAGATGGTCAATATTTGGCACTCAGTTCATCCTCATTGTTGATATGATTTCTTATGTATATATATATTTATATATATTTATATATACTTTTAATGATAACTAAACAGCTAGTTTCCTGGTTCTAACATTCCTTGAAATTCTATAGGAGGCATTTAATTTAGTCCTTAGGCCACACTTGATTATTTTGGCATGTCACATGGTAAATGAAAGTATGAGTTTTGTCTCTGTACAGAAAATCCTGCAGAGTCATAGTGGCTTTTCTTCAGGAAAGAACAGGTCTAGAGCAGTATAAGTCAGGCTACTTGAAAGGGAAATTTTCTTAATTCCAGAAATTAATATATAAATTGAAATAAAGAATACATACATGCTGAGCCCTTTTCAAATGAGATGGCCATACTATTAGACCTCCAAAGGGTAAATCAAAGCATGGATATGAGCATGTGGATTCCACGGGGAGTTATAAACAAAGCTCGTATTTCTTTGTGAGGACTACTGTCAGACTTGAACCTACTGCCAAGCCCTCTGCTTGATGGTGACCTACTGAAAGGCAGAACTATATCCTGCAAAGTAATTACACACTCGCTAACTTGAACAGTGATTCCTTCCTACCTCTGCAGGGCTTGCTGAGTCAGATACAGATCCGAATCTGACATTTCTTTCTGATTTCAGTTTCTTAGCATTGATTCTAACACAACTGAGAGCAAAACTTAGCCCAAAGCTCCGTAATAATTCATCTCACAAAGAAGAAACTTGTACGACAGTTCAGCTTTAGGAATGGGAAATGCTCTGTTGAATGAAAGAAGAGTAAGGGAAGGAGAAGAAAAATCCTCACTAATGGACTGTGTTGGTGAATAATGATCATAGCTTCAAATAAACCTCCCTCTCGCTTAAACTCCGGTGAAAATATTCATGGTTTTGTACTACAGAAGTAAAAAATCCTGTCCAACAAAACCAATTTAGAAAAATAACAATCTGGCCTTAATAAAATAGAGAATTAAATTGCCAGCTGATGAAAACTGTTCTGTTTGCTCAGTTGAAGAGCAAGCCGTTAGACATACTGATTTACATTACCTACAATCTGACTTCAAAGGCCCAGTTCTGCTTCAGCAATGAAGGGTAATGGGAGAAACACCCAAGTGTGGACAGGTGGGACCCTGAACATGCAGTCTTCTTCTGTGATCATCATTTATGAAATGCGATATGCATTTAATGAGAAAGGATCTGGAATATAATTTTTAGATATAACGAGTGCCATGGCCTCTTGCAGCTATTAGAATTTTATTTCGTTAAGAGGAGCTGAATCAGCCTAAACATGCTGGCCAAATTCTCTTTTGGGCAAGTTTCCATTTCAATTTTGGTTTTATACTTGCTGTCCTGAACAGCCTATTATGCAGTTAAACAGCTGCAGCATTACGCCATAGAGGTAGCTGCATTTCAGAGATAAATTAAGCAATTTCTGTGTATACAGAGTGCTTAATTTTTGCCAGGAGTCAGTGTATGCGTATGGCTGTGCCATAAAACAGCTGTTCCCAAAAGATGGTCCCTGGAGATGAACACGGTGAATAGCTGCAGATGGGCCATGGGGCCGCACTAGGCAGTGACCCCATCACCACTGTCGGTGCTGAGGCTGAGCTGCAAGAAAGTGGCACGGTCTCCAGGAATGAGTGTTGACTGTGGTTCCCAGGTACAACCGTCTGGGACCATGACACAGAAAAATTGTTGCAGATATATATGTATGTATATATGTATCCTCTTCCTGTTATCTGCAGTATGAGATGGCTGTCTCTATTCCGCCGATCCTGCCAGTGAGGAGAGAGGCGTCCCCATTGCTCTGCCATACAAAGAACGCTTAGGGTCGGAGTCTCAGTAAAGAGCAGCTGCCCACACCAAAGCATATGCCTTATGCCTAAGTCCTGTGCCCCACATTACGCCTCGCGTCAGCTCGGCTGGAGGGCAGCCCTGGGGGGAGAGAACAGGGCGCTCGGCACTTATGCCGCAGGTGAAGGCTGCTCTTGCAGCACGTGCCCCAGATGGCTCTCTCCCACTAAGAAAGCTGGTGGGGGAATGCACTTGTGCAGGAGAGACTTGCGAAGATCCCCGACCAAGGGGGCTCTGCTGCAGGCGCCATCAGCCCCTGCGCCCGGCGCCAGCCGGGGCTCTCCTGCGGCACCCTCTCAGGGGAGCTCCTCCACCGCGAGGACCCTCACTGCCATCGTCACGAACAGAAAAAGCAGAGATTCTTCTGGCAACTTAACTTGATGCTCTTCATTCCCTGCCTACACCCTGGAGGGACGGTACGAGCATTGCCCTGGCCTCTGCTTTGCTCAGGTTGTCCTCTTGGTTCAGCGAGTCTTTGCTTCTCCTTTGGCACAGGCTTGTACTGTAAGGGTCCTCCCGGGCGCTGGGAGGGTGGCGTGGAAAGAAACTCCCCAGCAGGGTGGGGACAGGCGGGAGACCCCCAGTGTCCCGCCAGTCTGGCTCACCAGGTGGCCATGGGCAGGGTAACCTGCACCAGCTGCAGCCCAGCCTGGAGTTTGTGTGTCGGCTAATAAAGTGCTTGGAGATCCCTCTGGATGAAAGGCACTGTATGAATGTGTCAACCTGTTATACACCAGGAAGCACCTCTCTAGACATTAAGGGGTTTGCTGATATTCCTCACCTCGAATGCAGTTTGCGGGTGGTATCACTGCATTGTAAGATGCTCTGGGAACAGTAATGGGAGGAACGCTGCTTCATGTTTCATTTAAGCTCTCTGTCTAGTACTGAGGCTCCTGCTACACAGGATTTTACAGCTTGTCCGTGCACACAGCTTGACACCTGGAGCTGCACACCAGCTTTAGACTTCCAATTAACACGCACAAAGCAGCACTCCATGGGTCAGCCTCGCGTGTGCCCCCTGGCACCAACGCTGGAACGCCGAGGAAGGCATCCGACCCACCGAGCAGGCAGGGCAGGCTCAAGGCTCTGAATGCAAAGGGCTGAGATGGGCTGATCTGGAGGCTCGCCGCCCCGGGCGGGCGCAGGGGGGCCAGGGGAGGACCGGGCACGGAGCGGCGGTGCTGCCCGAGGGTGCCACGGGGCCAGGAGCCGCCGGGGCACGGCTCCAGCAGGGCACGAGCAGTCTGCGGGCCACGTACAGCACATCGTCACGTAGCGGCTTTTTCTTTTCCGTGCAAAACCACCCAACGACCCAACCTTCCCTCACTTCATACTAGATGCAGTGCTGAAGAAGATGAAAGTAGAGTACTAATTTACTGACATGGCAGGACATGGGCTTATTTTAAAACAAATAATTGCCATTATATGAAATGTATTTTACATATATATATATGAAATCCACACACTTTCTTATGCACGCTTTAATTCCTTCCTGGTTGATCTCAAACCTAACATAGTGACAAGGTTTAAGCATGAATTAAAATGTCATTTTTTGGTATTAAACTGTACATCATTATTAGTCTTTGCACGTTGCCAAAGGGCATTCTAATCAGGTCAACATGAAATAATAAAACACTTCGTAACGTACTTCACCAATTTACACAGAATTTCAAATCTAAAAAAATATACAAAGCAAAAATAAGTATGGCGAATATTCACAATTTTACCAGTTAGGTCTTTTTCTTTATTTAAATTTTCAGAATCTGTTTATTATACTTGTGTTTTACAGGCAATGAAGAAATGAACAGAGACACTTCCTATAACTTTCATCTGTTAAAATAAATATTAGTCCAATTAGTATTTAATTAAACGCTAGACTATTTTGCTATATCCAGCTGTTCTGTGTGGGTCTACCTCATGAAGTCTCTAAGCAGAAAGCATTCCACTTTCTATCTTTATGGTTATTTATGTTCCTCCTACGTTGGTTTCGTAACTGAATTTTATTTTTATGATGTGGGGTCAGATTACAATTGATCTGTTCATACGTTTATTAAGATACCACATGCTGTGTTTCCCATGTCAGGGACTGAAGCAATTTGACTTTGATTTATTTGCAACACAAGTATGATAAGCATAATGTTATTTTTCTAAACTAACCAGATTTACAATATGTAAATAGAAATGGCTTATTTGCCTTTAATGATAGAATGTTACCTGTACAGTAATTTAATAAATATTGCACTTTGAAATGTAACATGCACAGATAACATATTATCAGGTTCTTCAGTAGGCATCTAGTTTACTTTTGATTCTTTTTTTTTTTTTTTTCCGAACAAAGGTGGAACAAACAGAAATCATAGATACCCAAAGCTTATATTGAACATTTTCTCATAATGGCATGGGAAATGTAAAATACAGGGTTGGTGTCATTCATGCAGGCCAGTTTTTGCCTGAGAACATCCAATAAAATTTTAAAATATCAAAAAACTATCAAAATATGATTCTAAAATTAAAGGCTTCTATGAACTGCTCCAAGTCAGCTTTAGTAGGTCAGCTGGGATCTACGCTTACCTGTAACCTGTTGCTTTTCAATTTGTCTTTATAAAGTCTGATAACTGGCAGGATCAAATACAACTTGTCTTAATCGCAAGACCTGTTGCTGCAGGTGGGGGTTTTCAAGCGAGTAAGTCAAGTGAGATTTCTCCTTGACGTGTACAAGAAAATTAGATAAAATGTATCAGCTGCCATATATATCTGTATAGGTGCATGTCTCTATTTTAAAACTAGGAAAGACACTGGCTTTCATTTTGTGTGGATATTTCTAATTAGCAGCTCCACTTTAAATAAGATATCACTCTTCAAGACTAAAGATGCCAATGTCTGCAGGTACCTTTTTATTTAAAATACAACAAATATAGGAAGTAGCATCAATATGGTACACTACCTAGCATTCAGTTCTTTCCTTAATAGAAAATGCCTTGAAAACACAGGGGATGGGAAATATAATGTTTTCATCTATAGAAGAATATTTCAGGGATTTATTCTCTTTTTTTTCTTTTTTTTTGCATTTTTGAAGGATATACATTCGTCTTGGTTTTTGCTTCCAAATATAGATTAAGGCTATTTGGTAAAGTATATACCAGATATCAGGCTCAATTTACAGGGTTTTCTCCTCACAGAAACTTCTCAAAACTTCATCTCTAAAGATTCATATCTTGAAGCTAAACATGCTTTATCAGCTGTGCTCCAAAGACAGAACTCATGCTTAATACTACACACTGTAGGAAAAAGAGAAGGATAAAGAAAAGCAAATAAACCCAAAAGAAAACAGATTTGAAGCAATGTCACATCTGCATAACCTACGATACGTCATGTTTCCAGTCATCCATCAGGCTGCAGGGTGAATGGGATTCGGATTTAAAGTGCTCATCAGGTGAAGAACCAAAGTGCTCGAGTATAATTAAATAGCTGTTCTGCCTATGGCTAAATACATTGCATTTGTTAAAGCAGGTAAACAGGGGATGCAGTAGTTGGGGCTATCTGTCTCACTGGGTTCAGACTGTTTTGACCTAAAGTAGTGTTCGGTAGGATTCAAACCTTAGAATCGGGGGCTGCGGGTTACTCATCTTATTGCGTCTTCACCTGAAGACTTGTAAGTGCTGGGTTGCTCAGTTGGCTCTGGAAGGTAGGTGAAGCGGGATAATTCTGCCTGAATTTGTTTTAAATTAAAGCCTCTTGACTGTGGTAGTTACCACTTCCCTCTTCTGACAATGCGAGGCTTGAAAATATATTATTTTCCTTATATTCCATGGCTGGCAATCACTTATCTCTTGAGTCGTGGTGTTTTTTTTTTTTTTATGTCTGAAGCAAGCAAGAAGCTTATTCTTGCCATAAATGATAGTGCATAGAAAAATAGTTCTAAAAAAACCCAAAAAACAACTGTAAACCACAGTTCACCTTTACCTTAACATAACCATTTAAACTTAGATATACTTACCACTCACATTCATATTTCTTAAACTGTTTACAACATCACAACTGGCATTTTAAACAAGCAAGATATTTTTTTTCTCAAGGATACCCTGGAAACTCAATTGATATAACATTTTGAGAGTTTGAAATACTACATGTAGCACAGCTCTTGAAATGAAAGAGAGAAGGTTTATAAAATAAATGTTAACACATAAAAGAACTGTTAAAAATGCAATGAGTGTTCCAAAGGAGCGAGTATAACTTTTTCTTTACACATCTTGCTACAGAAGGTCTAACTTTTTAAGGCTTCCGTTTTCCTTTCACCCATCACTCAAGTCCTCTTGCATTATAATTTTGCTTACGTTTCAGAGTGTCGTTATACTGCTAACAGCAAACGTTTCTCAGTGGGCATTCCCACCACCACCAGACTTGTATGCTTCTTGGTTTCTGACGAACTTTGGAGTTTTAGTGGCTGGATATCCCTGTTCATCTCCAGAAACTTGACATGACATGAGAGGCCTAATGTTATTTTGCAGTAACAAAGATGAGAAGAGTGGCAGAGCACGTGGGTAAATATGTTAGCTGGGTTCTAGGAAAAGAAACTGGAGGTCAGAGAGATAAATGGGTTCTTTCTTTCCTGCTCTTAACATTTGTAGCACCTTCTACTTGGATTAGCTAATGCCTCTAGTGAATGGTGAGATGCACCCATTTATAGTTTGTTATTCTTATCCCTAATTATCACATGTTTTATAAAAATATAAATAACAAAAAAGTAAGCTGGGTTCCATCTCAAGAGGTGTTTCTTGTTGTCCTCTGAGAATATATTGGATAAGTCAGGTCTCAACAAGCCCTATCCATTGTAGCTGATTGTAAGTCAGACAATAAATACAAAAAGAAGTTGTTCTTGCGGTGAGCTCAGCAAATTCTGAGGAAATCAAAAGCATTCCACTGTGCTTATGGCACAAAGAACACAACAGCAAGGGCATATTTAGTGGAGAGAATGAGACAAAAATTACCAGGTAAGTGACAAACTGTACAAGCATTTTGTTTAAAAAAGGAACTGCAGCATTCTGTCTTTAAAGCCGGGTTTGAGCCTCTGGGATATATATCTCAATGCTGTCTGCACGCTCTGTGGCTGAATTCTGCCGGAAAGAGGCTGCTCTCTTAGCAGCCATTAGCCGTCTTCTAGCTTCTTGTCGCTGTCTGTCAGGTAGGTCCAGAGATTTTTCTCTTGTGATAGGGAATTTTCCTTTTGGGGGCTTCTTTGGTACAGGAGGAGGAACCTTTCTTTCTTCCTGCAATAGGGTATTAAAACTGAGGGTGAACTGTGTGCGGAAGGTATTGTCAGCAGAGCATGCAAATTGAAGACATGAAATGCAAAATACTGCTTACATACATCAGGCATGCTCAATTTGTGCTCTCCAATCAGGTGGCTAATGGATTACATGAATAGCTATCCACACTAGGGACACTGACAAAACCATGTTGTTTCAGCAACCATTACAAATTCTGCAGTCCTGTGCCTTAGAAAAGACTACGCTTCCTTCTACTGTCCTTGCAGGTACCCTGCACATGCAATCTGCGTACCGCACTTCCTTAGGCATTTGCTTAGTTTTAGCTGACACATCATTACATTCATTATAAACAGAAACACATACTGGCTCTCCAATAAGAATTCAGCGCATCTGCGTGGTATGATCAAGTGAAAAGACTGTCTAAGATTAGCAGGACAGGATTTTTAATGAAATTAATCGCACTGAGTTTAGCCTCAGCTGGATTTGAGATAGCAGCTGTGTATACATATCTATTAGTTTAGTCTCCTCCATGAATTGCTAAATGGAAACATGCAAGCAGCAATCAGAGAGAGAACATAGCGCTAATTGTTCTGCTTGCCAGCCCGGACCATTTTAAAGAAAATTATACTGAAGAATTATCAAATTATAAAGTGAGAATCAGTAGATTTTGGTACCAAAGTTGCTGTAAATTGCTCTGCAGGTTTTAAATCAAGCATTGTTTTCAAGTATGAAATTGGTATTTTACTCCATTTAGAGACCGTGAAATATCATATAAAGGCCTTGAAAAGATAACGTAGAATCACAGAATAATACAACATTTTAGGATGGAAGGGACCTCTGGAGGTGATCTCATACAACCCCCATTCAAAGCCCACTTGAAATTACAGGCAACTTTGAAGTTAAAGTAGGTTCTTCAACATCATATTTAGTACTGGACTGAATAGCCCCACAGATGGAGACTCCACAACTTCATATATATAGTATGGTTATTATGAGCCATCTTTCTGCTTTATCACTTCTTAAAGTAATAGTCCAGAGTATGGGCTGTTCCTTATGGAGAACACAGTTAATTCGATGCACAGCAGGATTCAAATAATACAAAAACTGAATTGATGCGCCTATGGTTTACAGACTCTTCATTGTTTGGTCTTTTTTTTAAAAAAAAAACTAATTCTGAGTTTACTACCAAAATGTATTAGCCAAGACTAAATAACTAAGGTTATTTAAGAACATAGTTCTACATTCTCATCTCAACAGGAACAGTGCAGCACCTTAAGATGCTATTCCCCATGACAACTAGCTCTTCCAGTCTTTTTTTTTTATTTTCTGTTTTCAGTCAGGAACATAAGGGCTCCATTCCTGTTGTCCCATCTCTTTATCTTTTTTTTTCCCTTTCCACTTTTAGTTATTTCCCTCTTAGGAACATCACTGTTGCTGTCACTATAATAATTTCTTACTTCCAGTTGTCACTAGTAAGCAAGAGTTGCAAACTCACCATCCACCAACCAGTTGGCTGAAAATTAAAATCCGAGAGGAGCATGAAGAAATGAAAGAGTTGTCAAAATGCCTCCTAATTCCTCCCAAACCAAACAAGTATTCACCTGAGGCCAACAGTACTGACTCAAACCAAATGCTGTCTTCATCTGACTGATACAATAATCAGCAAGGATAGTGGGATAATCAAGGTGAGGGATGGAGCTCTAGAAAGGGGAAAGGCAGTTTCAGAATTACATTGCTTTCATGGGCCATGTGCCACCTTTTGTTTGCAAGCATCATGGCTGGGGTGTCTCCCAGGTGGTGGAGTTGCAGGGCAGAGGTGCAGGCACTTTGCCAGAAGTACTCTCTGTCCCCCAGACTTTGGTGGGCCAAGCTTTAGTACGACCTGCGCTATGCTTTGCCACATGCTTTTATCTCACTCCTGTTCTAGTATCAGTTGTTGTGCAGGACAGATCAAACACTGTAGTGCTCAGGTTTGAGCTGCCCCAACTGTACCAGAGCGCCGAGTTTACCTTGATTGAATTCTCAGGCTATTGTCCTCAGTCTGAATTAATCAGAACATCTTTCAGTTCCAGACTTTAGAATGTGAATCCAAATAATTTGAACAAAAGTGTTATAGAGTGGACTAGCTTAGCAAAACCCATTTTGTTTGTTATACAATTCAGCTCAACATTGTTAAAAAGAAAAAAACCCTCACATCCGATGAAGGTTTCCGTGTATAAATTGGGCCATGCCAATTCAATACTTTCTAGGGCTAGAAACCTATTGTGTGTTTCACTATTGGAACTTCACTATTCACAAGGAGACCGTAGGACTCCAAATGGGGAGTAAACGGTATTGTTCATGGTCTGCTTACCTTCCTTTCAGGTGATTCTATTATTTTCCATTCATTGAGTTTCAACTGGTGCAGTTCATCAAATTTCATGCTGACATCTTCAATTGAGAGCTGCAATAAGTCCCAGAAACCTGCTAGGTCCTGGGAAGTTGGTCTCGGCATGGCACTCGGGTCCTGTCATGCACAAAGGAAAGAATACGAATAGACCAGGAGGCTTTAAACAAAGTGCTTTGAGGAAGGAAGGGCATCGTGCCAAATTACGTTGCTGCAGTGCTGCTCACTGCTAAGGCTATGCGCGCTTCACAGCTGGGAGCTGTGACTGCAAAGTTTTGCCTCCTACACAACCCAAACATGAATGAGTTGGATGTCTCATACGAGCCTTCCTGAATCCGTGCGGCACGGGAAGTTCCTTAGCACCATATGCTGCGCTGACCTGCATTTCTAAAAAGGGACAAGCCGACAGCCTCTGCCTGCTGAGTATTAAACGGGAGGGGAATGTGGTTTGTATTCTAGCCAGCCTGAAGTCCTTCTGGTTAAAAATTGCATTCACGATAGCTGATTAGAAGGCAAAACACCATCACAAAGAAGTTGTCAGCTGTATTGAGTCTGGCTGAGCCCCATAGCAGCCCTCATAGTGCCGTGCTTTGTATCGGTAGCTGGAAAGGGGGTGATAACACACCAGTGTTCTGGCTGCTGCCCAGCAGCGCTCGCACAGCACCAGGGCTGTCTCTCCAACGTTTCATCCCCCTCACCAATGGGCTGGGGGTGGGCAAGATCTTGGGAGGGGACATAGCCAGGACAGCTGACCCCAACTGACCAGCGGGATAGTCCATACCATAGGATGTCTGCTCAGATACAAAAGCTAAGAGAAAGGATGAGGAAGAGGGGGCATTCATTATTTACGTTTGTCTTCTGGAGCAACCGCTATGCATACTGAAGCCCTGCTTCCCGGGAAGTGGCCAAACGCTGCCTGCTGATAGGAAGTAGAGAATAACATCTCTTGCTTTCCTTTGCTTCCATGTGCACACCCTTTGCTATTGCTTCACTAAACTGCCTTTATGTTGACTCACAAGTTTGTTTTTTCATCTTATTTTCTCCCCCGCCTCCCTGTTCTGCTGAAGAGGGGAGTGACAGAGGGGCTTGGTGGGCACCTGGTGTCCAGCCAAGGTCAACCCACCACATCAGCTTATGTTGAATGTGATGTTTACATTGTCTTGCATTTTCAAATACATAAGGTATAAAATTTTTACAGGCATGGTAGGGTTTTGTTCTCCAGGGAGGTGAGTCATGCTCAGGAACTGGGAAGGCACTACCCCCAGGTACTGCAATTAAGAGGTGTTATGTGCACAAGCCTTAATGGAGCAAACATTAGTGGTAATGATTAGCAAGATGACCCTCCATTTGACTATTAACCTGATGTCAATGCTGGATAAAAATTACATTAGAAGGTGGTATGCAGACTCTTAACCCTATGCTCTATGAGCATCGGTATTAGTTCAAGAAGACAGCTTTGTCACTTTAATGAAATAGGGCTTAATTGGTAAACATCTCTGTGAAGAAGATGGAGAAATGTCTCTTCCCTTCCAGGGCAGGAGGAAGCCATTAAGATGGTCTACAGATTGGAAGTGGGACAGATGGAACCAAAAGCAGGCCAAAGGGACTCTAGATTTCCCCCTCCCAGGGCAAAAGCTGTAATCACTAGTTTATAATGTTAGAAACACTGGTGTGATTGCTGAAGTGCTCTGTGCCCCATCTTTTACAAATCTACTGGACAAAGGCATCTTAGATATTAAACACAACCCCATATACTTGCCTAAAAACTGGGAGGTAAGT
Organism: Ibycter americanus; assembly: GCA_035590275.1. NCBI lineage: Eukaryota > Metazoa > Chordata > Aves > Falconiformes > Falconidae > Ibycter > Ibycter americanus. Next base: position 22,743,316 of record JAVJGI010000062.1, read on the forward strand.
CAGCGTTTCTATTCAATTTCTCCCTTGAATCGCACATTTCTACAGGTCTTAAACTTGGGTTTGCAGGTGCCACTGTGGGAGCCGAGTGCCTGAAGTTGAGTATGACAACATGCAGTGTCACCCATACCTAAATCCCTTTGGGAATCTGGGCCAAGAACCAGCCTAAGCGCCTATCCACTCAGAAGTCTTCTTCACTAGAAGAAAGTCTCCTTTACACAAGGAGCTTCAGGGACTTAACAGAACTGGCCATATAGATACAACAGAGTTCAGGGAAACATGATACAGCTCCAGGTTAGTGTTCACTGAAAACAACTTCATTGGGTGGATCCCAATTTACTCCAAAACCACATAAAATTTATGTCAGTGGTGTTAGTTACGCTACAGAGGTCAATAGCTCAGGCTTCAGGAACTGACTCCCTGTGTGAAATGTGTCATGACAGTCCCACAGCAATGTATCCTATATCGCAACCTGTCCTCTCCAGCCTGGTCTCCTCAGCCCCTCCCCCCATTTTCCTCTAAACAGCCACAAAATGATGCCACTCATTGAAATGCCATTGCCTTCTGAATGAAGGCTAATTGCTCCTCTGTCCCTTTGTGCACCCCACCTTTGCTGATGGTGTTTGGGAAGATGGCAGCCTCCGGCACAGCTGCTGGTGTAGGAGCGTGTGGTACCTTGTCTGGGCACGAGGGCTGCCTCCTGCTGCTAGCGCTTCTGGATCTGTGGTCTACGGACACATGCTGGCACAAATGATTACTATTACAGCTAACTAAGTTTTGAAAGGATTGATTTCAACCTGTTTCTTTTCAGAAGCCGGTCTTTTATTTGTATCTTATTTGGAATTCAGCTTTGCAAGCTTGCTTCTGCAGGAAGCCTAAAGCAGGCAAAAAGCGCCTAGCCGGTGCTCGAGCTGCTCTGGTTTTTGCCTGCAACCATGACATACTGAGTGATGACCTCACGAGCTGAGCAGGACCTGTGCTGACTTGAGAGTATGGAGGAGGACACTTCAGAGAAAAAACGGGGTGTTACAAGAGATAATGTGAATAATGCAGGAGGGAGTATTATTAATCGGTGATGGTTTTTATCTGGCAGTCAGTGGAAACAGTACACCCTAGGAGATAGCCAGCCAGATTCTTAAAAAAGACTTTATTGAAGCTTACATCTTTATGAATTTACGCTGAGAGTCTTTTGTAGGAGATCTTAACCCTGAGGATAATTAAATGTGTCCCTTGAAGTTCCCATGACCCTTTAGAAGAGTCCACAGGCGCCGGGTGAGTTTCCTGGTAAAATTTCACTCTGAGTAGGTATATTCCTCTTCCTAAACCCTTGCTGCATTTTGAATTGGCAGAAGTAAACGCCGTTGTTCTTTGTCCTACATTTAAGCTTACTGTTGTTGAACACTGTTAGAGAAACTGCTGTGTGGTAGCCCTGTAAGTGCTGGATGTTTTCGAGCAAGGGAATGCACTAACTGGCTGCTGTCTGGCAGCATTCCTGTGGGGCACTGAGATGCTGCCTTAGGAGCATATGGAAAGCCTGCTGTGGATACGTGCTAAGTGCCTATTTAACAACAAACTCTATCATTAGGCATAGGAAGAAAAGTCTCAAAACATGAATGAGCTAAGTCCAGTTCTGCGGTTGCTGCTTTTTGCAGAGCCCATTGCTGATTTAATGGAGCTGAAGAACATTCAGAGCTTAAATCTTCAGAGTGGGATAAAGCTGCTGTTATGGAGTTCAAAGGTTTCTTATCCAAATAAGAAGAGAAATAAAAATCTTGCCAGTTTTTCAGTCATGTTGTCTGCAAAGCCATAGATTTCTCCTTTGTGCTCCTATTGCTTTTGCACATTGTTCGCACCTCCGAACAGCTGATGGCTGTGCTGAGCAGGAGCTGTGAGCTCTGCTTGTTATTACAGTAATGCTCTCGAGCACAAGTGCTGGACCCACTTGAAGATAAATGGAGTGGAGGTTAGGCTCTCCAAATCTTGGTTTGCATAGCTTAATCAATCAGGTAATGGAGGGCACTTTGAAATTTGCAGTGAGAAACTTTTAGACATTGATGAAGCTTTCCTCCTTTCACTATGAAACAAATGACTAGATAGGGAGCACACATGATGTATCTGGTATGACAAATGTGGTCATCTCCTGCTTGCCTGACTTTGCATATTTCTTCTGTCATTCTGCATCTGTCACAGCTGTTAAAATTCTTGTTTTGACAGACTCTTTGAAGTGGATAATTGGATTCTTTCCTAATGAGGACCATATATCTTATCATTTATTATCAGAAGGTAGGACATTTTTGGCATCACTTTCTCAATAATATTTGATTGCAGTTTCATGAATTCTGGATGTTTAACTTCATGGATAGAAAATAGCAAGTGGGTCTCTGCAGAATTCATGTTTTGCCTTTAAAAGTTATGTGGTAAATACGAACAAGTAAAGAAATGTATCTAACCAGACATATAGGTCATGTCTGCCATCATGCACGCAACAGAATTTAGCACTTTTAATATTTTAATATATGAGGGGTTGCAGCAGTCAAAAGGTGAGTTACACTTGATTTTCAAGTGAGCAAAAGGAAGGTGTCCTACCACTAGCTGTAGCTAGAAGAATTACATTCTTCTATTGATTAGTATCATCTTGCCACAACATTTGTATCACTGATGGCTGCTGTCATATTAATGAAGATAACATTTAGAATTGAATTAGTCTTTAATGAACTTCCAGAACAATAGCAGTAACTCTCATAAGTAATACACTGCATCTGTTCCTTTAGCCCTAGGACATCTTATATATAATTGGCAATGCAAATTATGAAACCTAATTTTATGAACATTATGTATAGTCCCATTTCCAAGATCAGTCCTATTTTCAGGTATGTAGAAAGCTCAATCACATATTTTTTGCTATTCTGCTATTTTTTTATTCTCCACTTACTGTAATGTGAAAATTTTCTCCTTTCTTAGCTGAAATATAGTTACTATTTTAGGGTATTACAAAAATAAGCCATAATAGTATGTTTCAGTAAACTTGCATTTGTTCCCTTCTCATTTTTCTTCTTTAATAAAGACAGCAAAAAAAGAAAAGACAAAACACAGCCAGACAAAAATTACTGAAATTACATGTTTGTTTTGACAATAAAAAACGAAAAAAACCCCACTAACACCATACTGAAGGATTAAGTTAAAAAAAAAAAGATCAGTAAGACAAAATATGAAAATGACATTTCAGAATGCTACTGTCTGGGTACATTACACTTGTTTTTATTGTTGCCTTTGAAGTAAAAATATTAAATTCTAAAATTTAAAGTTATGTTTTGTGGAATATCTATGGATGAATAGCCTTAAACTCTTTAAGAATAGCCAGGCATGGTGACTTACCAGATTTTGCTGACAAAGCCAATAAAATTGCTGGAATTTCTGAGACATGAGGAGCTGAGCACTTCCAACAGCACTTCGGATCTTACCTAGGACTAAGCATACAGGCAGGTTATTACCAATAGATGTCTTTTGGCAGTAAACTCAAAATCCAACTCAAAAAATATGTATCTGAAATTACTGTTTATTTTATAAGGGAAGTAAATATTTGGTTTTGTTGCTTGTGATTATATACATAAAATATTTTTGAAAAAGATGGAGATCTAGGAAAGCTCTGTGGCACCTTAGCCTTTAGCAGTAACAAATGATATATTAATAACTCAGAACAGCTAAGACTGTATTTGCTTAAGGAAGCAGAAAAAAACAAGGGAATACAGACAGCTTCCTGAAGCGGGCATATATACATATGTTTTTGAGAACAATCTTAAACTTCAAAGCAAATTACACCCACCCCACCCCCCCTTTACATTTGTTTATGTAAATTGAAAGCTGTTGAAATAGTCTTGCCTCAAGAACCAGTTAGAAGCCTGTTCCCTCTAGTGTCAAAGGGTCTTTACATGTACCTTAGGTAATACCTTCTGGGTCTGCAATCACAAATTACTTGACTGAGTTACATGGATGATCCCTGGGTGAGCTCTCTTTATCCTGTCTGTTCTGGGCGTAAGGTTATACATTAAACTATAACATAAGATATTCCTACCATAAGGATGAGATCCTCAGAGAAATCACACCTCTGAGACATGTCTTGGTACCCCTATTAGGTGTTACCGGTTGCCTATCCAGGAAAATACATAAAGTTCTAAGCACAGGAGCTTCAGACAAAGTGGGGCACAACCAGGTGCTGCAGGGCTTTGCCGAATCATGACCAGCCCCCAGTGATTCACTGGGCTTTCCCCATGGTCGATGTACTTGCCATTTCGAGTGCACATAAGCACCGGGGGAAGGGACCAAATTAATTTTACTTGACTTTGCTTCCAAGAGTCATCTATTTAAATCAAAATTTCTGGATGCTTTATAATCAGTAATCTGAGCTCATCAGCTCAGCCATGTTAGGCACTTATTTTTAGATGAGCTGAATCTCTTCCTGGAGATGCCTGTTTCTTTCTATTGACTGGAGTGCCTAAGGGGACTGTCTTATCCCTAGGAAACTAACTCCTCCCGGACTCCCTCCCACATTCACTGGGATAAACACCATGCTTTGGTAGGTAGCAATATACTTTCCTACACGTCCTTCCTACACATCCTTCCTACACTTCCTTTCCTACACATTCATCTCTCTGCTGAAAAGCAGCACTTTAAAAAGCATTCAGTGGAAGATTGATTTCATCTGGAGGATTTCCAGCTCTTTAAATAATGTTTAGGGTAAAGATAGAGAGGAAGGGGTAGGGGTGAGACAGGAATTACTCTGACATCTCTTAATTCAATTTGAGGAAACCAAATAGATAATTCAAACAGGATGCAGAGGGTGGAATGAAGTGCAGCAGAACTGATCTGCAGCCTGTGATACAGAGAACATTAAACTCTGTCAGGCCTTAACGTTTTGTTGTTATTTAGAATAAGCATAGAAGGGGAGTGAGTAGCATGTGAAAACAGTATTTTGGTAGTAGGTACTACATTTTAATCCTGCTTTCTCTAGACCAGTGAAACATCTGCTTAACCACAAGTAGCAGCAAGAGATAACTTGGAATTTTTAGGCTCCAGTTCTGTGGAAGCTCTGTAACTTTAAAAGCATGTGTTAGCATGTAGAGCTGTGGTTCTCAAACTCTATTCCATTTTCTGTTAGACAAACAGTACAGCTGCACCACAACACTAAACGAAACAGCAATATGCATAATTCATCAGTCCCATGTGGCACCCATTTGTGAAGGGGTTAAGCGGTTCAGGGCTGTATGAGTAATTCACTGGGGTTTTGTTGGCCAAATGAAATAAAGCATTTTAATTGTTTTGGGGTTTTTGATCACCAAAGCCCTCAGTTTCCTCTATGGAGTTATTGGCGTATGAAAAGCAATGTTGTGGGTGTTAAAACCTGAACATACAAAAACTTAAATAAGAAAGGTTTCATCTGATCTGAAACAAATTGCTTTAATTTGGTTTTCAGCATTTTTAATAAAGGCAAAAAGAAGTGACAAACAGCCTTGTATCCTCCTTTTCCCTCAGTGCTCTGTAGCTCAGGACATAAGACAAACCCTCAGTGTGGGGCCAGAGTCCCTTCTTTGCCGGGATGGGCAACTGTGCTGCAGCAGGTTCCTGGCATTGCCTGCTCCACGCTATGTTCAACTATTCACTGGGCAGAAAGAGAGTGAGGATGATTCTGTAGGCTGATGGTTGTAGTGCTTGTCTTATAGGACGTAAAGTTCAGTTTTAGTTTGCTCGGCTGAATTTTATCATTCATAGCTCAAACACATAGCCTGAATAAGGGGCATTGTGGAATATCTATGGATGAATAGCCCTACTGCATATATATAATCTTGACAGAATCTATATATGACTGATATTTTCTAGTGATTCTCACAATGACCGCAACCCCCATATTAAATAAACATTTGTTTTATCTTCATTATACTGAAGGACCACATCAACAAGCATTGGTGATTTAAAGCACAGTCAGACCAGGCAAGACTTAGGCACTGGCAATGCAACATTTTGGTGTGGTACACATCTGTTGGGGATGTAAGACAGTGGTTCTGGACTACCTGCACGTGTCACCGAGTCACAGCGGTGAATACACATGTACAATTACCGCCCTACCATTTGCTAAAAAGCTAAATCTATTTCCATTTCAATAAGTAAATCAGACATAATAAAACATAGAAGTTGGAATCTCTCATATTCATGCTACTCTGCTTTGCTGTAATTAAATTAAACACTTCAACTCATAATCTTTAGCACAATATTAATAGACAGCCAAAGCCTTGTTATTAATTTCATGCATTGGGGAATTATTCTGATGAGTGCAGATTGATTATCTCCATGAAAGAATGATGAATGTTAGAGACTGGAGAGATTGAGATGTTTGGTGATGCCTAGAAGATTTTGCTTGTAAATAAATGACGATAAAATCTATCAACACACACAAATATATATAATTTTCATATAATCCATGTACCTTCCTCCATTAAGATAATGTTATATTTACTTGAATGTCAGGAAGGAGTCACACAACCTTAATTCTGCTCCCTGAAGTGTATGAAGCACTCCATTTTTGTTGTGTGGTCCTGTATGGCTTCTGCTCTGAAGACATACAAAACTCTGACCATGACTTCAGTGAAAGCAGACTCAAGATTTATACCCTGGATAGAGATTGTGTAAATTGCCTGCATATAATATGCGCAATTAACACAATGGTGTCTTTTCCCCTGCAACAAGCATATATATGTATACAAGTAACATATACGTGTTGTATTGGTTGAGAAATACTATGAAATTTTGCAACTGAAATTGGTTTCACATCACAAAAGTAGAGGGGGAAAACAGCTCTATATTGCTGAACCCAAGATTCCAGTCTGACGGTGTAACTCTACTCTTGAGCGGTTAAAACCTTTGCTCAATTGTGCCACCACTGCACCAGCAATGAGAAACTACTAACAATCTATCTGTTTCTGGCATACATTACTGTTGTTTTTTTTTTTTAAATGACATGTTTGACTTTAAATTTTCATTGCATTTGATTATTCCATTTTTTCTTAATACCTGTAGACAAAACAATCTGAGAAAATATGCCTGGAAAAAAACATTGAAACTGGCATGTAGTTCACCCTCCTAACTCAAAGCAGGGCATGATACTTGTCTAATCTCTAAATCTAAATCAGTAATCTTCAGAAATACATCTTTTTCACTATCAGCAGGTAGGCATAATAATAAATGTATAATGTTCAGAGCGAGATGACATTTTAGGACAGCACAGCTACCAGCTAGCAGTGCTCTGCAGGGTAGGCAGGGCAATGGGACCCTTGTGCACCAAGTGGGACTCGCTGCACATTTGCTTTTTACCTCAATGGAGCTGAGTTCAAAGAAGAGAAAATTTGAGCAGAAGAATAGAAATGCTAGGAGGAATTCTCCGATTCCACACTATGGGACTGTCTTTTATTGACTTTAAAGACTGTTTCAGGGCAATTAAGACATTCTGTAGTCATTCACCACACTCCAAATGTAAATTTCAATAGTTTCTGAAGGATAGGTTTGTGAAAAGCATTAGGAAATTAGGTGAGTAATTTCTCTTTGGTTAAAGGATAACCCATATTTGGTCAAACACCTAAGAAAGCTTTTATGGATGATTAATTGATGAATAAAAATCGGTTGTGAAAGTTTTTTGTTTTGGTTTTTTTTTCTCCCCCCCCCCCCAAGTATGGGAGATTTAACTCTATGTTTTCTGTTATTATTTGGCCATGTTAGTAAAACCTTTGCAGTGCTGTGGAAATACCAGCCAGAGGATTAGCAAGGAAAAATCCAGCATCTGTGGAATGAAGGGGTAAGGGGAGAGAAGGGTGATATGTTGACCTCTCACTCTTTCTAATGCCTTTTTTTTCTCACTAGAGACCGCTTTACTATGTAGCTATGCCAGCAGAGCCCCTAACCACAATGCAAAAGATACCAGCAAAACAACCTTTCCACTGGCATAGTTTATACTATAGTTAATTTTTTTGCACTTATTTTAGGATTTTTATATGAGAGTAAACTCTGTGTGGCTGTTCTCCATTTGACTGCTGTACTGAAGTATTTCAGTGACCGAGCATGTGGCATTCAGAAACCCAGGATGTCTTCTGCTCCCCTCTGCCAGACCTTGCCTACAAGCTGCAGGCAGGACTGCAGCTCCCTGCCGCGCTCGCTGCTCTCCCCTTTCCCTGCACTGCTCTCCCAGCTCCCATCACAGAGCTCACAGGAGGCAGAGTCCTGGCCCTTTTGGTCTTCAGTAGCTTTGTGACAATTGAGAGTGTTTTTCTTGTCATCACCTACACACCGTTAATAGCCAAACACAATTTTCAGGGTGTAAAACTGAAACTCCAGTCAGCACCCTTGAGAAACACATATCTTTGCTTGAAGGCACCCTGCTAGTGTAAATGATCAGATGACTTACCCTGGGAACAGTTACAGCCACATATATATTTTATATATATATCTATATATGTTATAATAAACACTGAGAACACAAATAATTGCCCCCACAGCCAATACATGAACTTCGCAGAGACTTCAAAATACAATTCATAGCAACTGACCAAATAAACAAATTCTGTGAAGAGAAAGAGAGAGAGGTTATTTTTGCTGCAATGATTATCTTTTCCTTTCCTCAGACCTGATGAGTGAAGTTCTTAAAACAACATTATGGGAGAAAAGCTACAGTGAAAGAAAAAAATCAATACAGCAATCAGACAGTTTTCTGTGATCTCAGGGCTATTGTGTTAACACAGAAAATGAAATTGTTTTCTAAAATGCAGTTCTATTTTAACTCTTCCCACGATTAAAACGAAAAAGAAACGGTATCATAAAGACAGCCTTCTCCTATGAGATGCAAAGCTATATTTGGTCTTCAGGTACAATTAACATACCCAGGCCAAAAATAAATGTTTCAGCATTAACAATGACAGTTTGAATGTGCAAACTTTGCTGTGAAGTGTTTTGGGAATAGTAGCTCCTGCTGGAAGATGGAAAAACATATTTAGTTGCTTCTGGCTCCGCCATTTGCATGTATTTTCTTCAGGGAACTGCCAAATGCTCAAATATGTCAAGATACATTTCATGCTGGGATTTCATTAAACTTTCGTTCTAGTGGATACATACCTTTCAACCTCCATAGCTCAAACTATGGATACAAGATGTGTCAAAGACTCAACAGGAAAAAAATTATTCACACTGAAACTTTAAAATGCTGTGAAGCTCATTCCCCCGGTGAAAATAATTCTTTGATAACTTTTACTTGATGTAAGCTACATTAGGTGAACGGATACAATTTCAAAGATAATGTAATTTTGAAATCATTGAGGAAAGTCTCTTGAAATGAGTCATGTATAATGGCAAACTCGAAGTCTGGGTGTCACTTTTGACAATCAGCTGAAGACAAACATCTGATTTGGCATACACTGTATAGACCTTTTCTATAAAAACTTCTCTAACCTGTTAGGGAGGTCAAAATGTTCCCCCAAACATAAGTAATTAACCCATTTTGATTAGTTTATAAAGGGGATTTCAAGAGTCCATTTCAGTTGTGTTTTAGTTAACTAATAGGGAATAGCTCTTTCTTTTACAGAGTTGTCACTCCGCAAACAAGGAAACACAAAATCCTGATATTCTGTTTTGTTTTCTGACTGAAATGTTCTAGGTTAAAAGGGTGTCACTAACTCCGAATATTAATAAAAATTACTGAAGTCAAATTTGTCTTCATGTCCTCTGTACAATTTACTGAAAACTATCTTCCTAATTGCCGTTTTCCCGTGCAACAACGTGTTTCAGAGCATTTCTGGACTGCAAGAGCATAAATTCATATGGCGAGAGGGAGGGTGGTTCTGCACCTGGGAACGGGTAGTCAGCTCAAATCTGCTCCTCAGGTTTTCCTAATGTAGTACACAGCTCCATATTCCAGAGAATAACACCGCTAACTCCCTAGCTGTGTCTCCAAGCAAGGAAGGAGTACTGATGTGAGAGTGTTTCCAGTGCTCATTTCATGTGGCTGCAGATGTGATTCGGGCTGTGCATGAGGACGAGCTTGCAGAGAGAGGAGGTAGGAAACGTCCACCCCTTGCCTTCAGACTCCTCGCCGGCCTCCTAGGGAAAGAGAGGGGCTAACTGCCTGTGTGTTTCTCCCCTTTGCTCCCTAATCATATTACTCTTTCCAAGGAGATTAAAGTCTTGCTTTTTGAACTTCTGCTTCAGATTGTAAGCACTCATGCCCCCACATCAGTAACAGGCAACCTTGGAAGCAGGTGCTTTGGGATACTTAATGATGGCAGAGAAATGTCAGTATTCAGCAGTGCAAAGATTTTGGCACCTTAACAGTAAGATGTATACAGTAAAAACAAGTATTAAAAAAATAACCATTGTGAAAGAAGGCTTGAAATCCTCACACAGGCTAAACAAAGCAAAATATTTTATCATTCACACTTTAACAGCCCCTAGGAGGGTATTAAAAGTCTTCACAGTATTAATGCATAGGAAAAATTCTCAGCTCAGCTCAACTCTGCCATGATGAAAATAAGGACAAAACCCTACACTCCAGAAAGCATTGAAGGCTGAAGGAAGAAAACCAGTCTTATGCTCTCCCCTACCCCAAATCCTATGTTGTTACTTGGCATACTTGTGCACAATACAGTGGAGAAATATGACTGTAAAAAAAAAAAAAAAGGAGATGAGATAAAAAAGTAGAAATTCTTTCTTTTGAAAAGGTCAGTGCAAGAAATAGAAATTGGCCTTTTAGTCACCATGCAGGCCTGGCTCAAGACCTGAGGGTAGATCACTGCAAGAACTCATTGAGCGGGAAAGAAGACAATCAGGAAAGAGTATTCGGAGGCAATGGTGAGATTCGTCAGAGTGCAGGAAAAGATGCTAGTAAGAAAACTTAATATGAACTAATTTGTGATCTGAGAAAATCTCAGCTGAGACAATAATTCAGATTGGCAGGGATTGAAATATTTATAAATCTGAGCCTGAAGAACAAGGATAATTGACCTCCGAGGGAATCACAGGGAGCTGGCTACTGAGTGCTAGGACCACTTTGATATATTACTATCATTAGCGCTGGCTTGGATCTTGTTCCAAAATAGTCTACATTATTTTTCACTTTGTCCCATCACTCCTTTCAAGGTGTCCACAGGATGTGAGAGAATAATAATGATTCTTGACAAAATTGTAATAAGAAAATGCAGCTGAACTATCTAATAGTGCATGTGCCTGTGTTACTGCAGAAGTGCTTTAACAATAGTTGTTCTTGCCTACTCCTTTCTGTTCATCCAACAAACCCTTTATGATAGGCAGAAGTGCCTGTAAAGGAATGAAAACATTTAAAAAATGTCTGTCCATAAAAAAGAGGCAAATTCTCATGTTTTAGGAAAATGGCAAAAAAATATTCATGTAGAACCACCTTGTGGGCTCTGGCAAAGGCTCAGGCACTGGAGCCATACAAGTGAGTGGGAAGAATGTGTCAGAGCTGGAGCTGCGGACGGAGCTATTGCACCATTTGAGCCATATCTAAGACCAGACTTTGATCCTGTGCTTGACTCTACAGTTGGCTCCTTAACTACTTCTATAAAATCTTACTCTGGGGAACACCAGCTTGTGTAGCCAGTTGCAAGGCAGGGATGTTATATCTAATGGTTCTGTAGACTGTTATTGGTGCTACAAAATGAGTAAGGAAAAACTACTGACCACAACTTTATCCTAACAGATTTCTTATTTTAGCAGACATCAATAAGAAAAGACACTGAAATGTTCTTACTTTCTTCAGAAAGGTCATTTTCTTCTGCTTCTCTTTCCATTTCTTTACACCATCCTTCCATTCTCTTAGTTTCAGTATGTAGCAACTTCATAAACCAAGATCCATCACGTCGACAAGGAGACATTCGACCAGTCTCTACTGTCTCAATGGCTGGCTCTAGCCAGGGTTCTGGTGGTGGAAGGTTTGAGGTGTCAACTGGGGTCCTATAATCTTCTCTGTAACTGAACAGTCCCTGTGTCCGTACAGTTCTCACTGCGCTGTATTGGGTGGGCGTGCTGGGCTCTGAGTGCTGCTGGAATGACGAGCCAAACTGAAGTCCCTTGTCCTCCATGGTGATGTGTCCTGGAAAGCCTTCCAGTTCCAGGTCAGCCTGGACAGCTGCTGTTACACTGTTTGAGCGCTTGAATCGTCCATGTCTTGGTGAAGAAGGGAGAAGGAGATTAAGACATGTAAATACATATGTGATTATATGGAGGCACAAACAGAGTAATGTTTCAGTGAATGTATTCTAGTCTTCTCCTTGGACTTTATGTTAAATATCTTTTCTTTGTGCATATCTCACTAAAATAAGACAGCGAGTAACAACAGAGAGGAAACCCAAAATGCATAGTAGCATCATTGATCTGAGCAAAGATACAAAAGAAAATAATTTAAATTATCTCTGGAAGCAAATATTGATTTATTCTCATACTGCAAAATGCCATGTATAATTACTAAATGAACTGGAAATAACTAGCAGAACTGCAGAGTTACATCTCCTGTAAAGTACATGTATAAAAACTGTGGTATTTTTTACTTGCCTTATAGGATGGCCATTAAATACTGATTTTCTATTGTGATATGCCACTGAATAATGACATTTTAGAAAAACTTTATGTTAAAAAGTTAGATAGAGAAGCAAAGATTATTTTTTCAATCTTTTCACACCTGAACCCATTGTTTCAAATTTCTTCTAGTCAATGATGGCAAAAGGCAGTTAGCAGCCTGATACTGTCTGACAGCTGCCATGAAATGAGATAATGGTCCCACTCCAGTACTTAACAGGCAGTGCCTGCCAGGGATAACCTGCGGGTTAGTCTATTGCCCAGCAGTTTTACAAAGCCAGACAAGGACTGAACAAGTGTAAAAGCTGATTCTAGTTTAGGATGCAAGTACCATGGGTTACATCCTAACCATCCCCCTGTGTGGACTGCGAAAGTCTGGATCAGCCTGAAGGGTCCTATCAAAGGAAGAGTATTCCAATACACAGTTCTTTGTATTTGTTCTGCCAATAATGAAACTATATTAATCCAGTACTTTAATTTAAAACTTTCAGTTCCTTCCCTCCAATTAAAAACTGGGAAGTTAACTAAATATTAAGTAACTGCTTAGTAATCTCTACAAATTTTACCAAATGACCAGCGTGTGCATGTAAGAAATTTGGCTTTGTGAATTATTTAGGGACTTGCCAGATGTTTGTTATTAACTCTGTTTACAAATGTGCATTGTGTTTTGAAAGACTACAGATTTTTGTACATGCTTGAATTACCGTTTTTCATCTTCCACTTGTACTCCAACAGAGTGGTATTCCCGTAGGCCTCTGCTTTCAGTATCTGAATCAGTTGCTGTTTCCACCTAATTCAACACAAAAGACACATCTGCAGAGTGAGCAGCGACAACTCAGCACTATTTCTACCTGCGCTCATTCAGAATTAATTCTGTATTCCCTCTTTTACTGCTAAGAAACACCTAGCACAGTAAAATAAATGAAATAGGTATTCAGCCTGGTATCATTGTTTTGGTGCTGAGTTTTATAAAACTTTGCATGAGTACTTCTGTTCTGCTATGTAATCCCCTATTTCAAACCTAAGCAAAGGCAATTACTCAGTTCAGTGGAAGCAGGGAGTAAGCTTGGTCTGGAAGAGCTGTTCTTAGAATGAGGAATCCACAGGATAGCCCTTTTTTATGTTATTATAAACCAGTCTCATTATAGTCCTTGATTTACAAAATAAAATAAAATCTCAAGTAGCCCGATAAACTTGCAAGTGATAAAAAGAAATGCTGCAATGAAATTTTATCGACAACTGCGCTGACAAATATAGAACCATTTAAATGATGTGAGGGATACAGCAGAATGCCATATCTCACCTTTTTTAATAACACGGTCCTGGAAATGTTATATCAAGCAAGGAATTTATGCACTTTTTATAGTATTCCCATCTGAAATACACTTACCAAAATATATTCACAGTAGAGTTTTCTTCATAACTGAGACCATATTGCTTTTGCAAGTTTCTGTGGGATTTTATGTAACACTGCCCACCACCACACCACCCCCAAGTCTTTGACACAGACAAAATGAGTTCTGCAGTATGCAAATTGTACTGAATCAAGGGAGAGTCAGGAGAAAAGAAAGAGTAGAACTGACCTTTCCTTTCGAATTATGTTTTCACTGTTAAATCAAACAAATGGTATCAGCAACCAGTTTTTCAATATGCACGCTGCATCTGTGAATTCAAAGAGTATATCCTATCACGAAGACAAGATAACTTTTCGCCTTGCAGCCATCACAGGCACCTCTGGAAAGAGCCCAATGGCCTTTGCAGCTGCCTCTCAGCTGCACAGTCCTAATCCCACCAGGTTTCTGGAAGGATGCAGAGAGAAGGGGGAAGGAGGGTGGGAAGTGAATGTACCTGTGGACTATACTTCTTGAAGAAGCCAGTTGCTGGTAACTTCTCTTTCCATCTTCAAGCTGTAGCTCCATGTACATTCGCATGGAAAGGAATTCCAGCCAGTAATCAGTATACATTCATATTTACCTGGGTGTGGGTCTTGGACATGTTCATAAAACCAGCTAGTGCAGGAATCCTTTAGTAAAGGTTAATGGCATGCATGAACTGTACAGTGTAGCATCAGGAACAGGTTTGCCAAAAGCTCGGGTTATCAGTGTGGCAACTGTCAGGGAAAGACACATTTCCCAGTGATTCCACTTATTCTGCATGAGGTCTAGGGGAAAGCATGCGCTGCCATCTGTTTCCACCTTGGCAGTTGCATGGAAGCTGGCTATGTTCACTTGGACGGGCAGCACATTGACAGAGCTAAGATATCAGACTTGGTAATAGTCTTCAGGATCTGGTGTTGTCACTATAAAAAGAAAGATCCCTCTTGATGTTGCCAGCGAAAAAAAGCCTCAAACACAGAGGGAAGCAGCTTGGAGGAAAAACCCTCACAACAACCAACCAAAAAACAGGCAGGCTGGTTTCCTAGTTAAGGTGGGTCTTGACTGCAACATGGGTGAGAAGCTTAAGTTGTCCTTGGAGGGTCATTGTCTTCTGAAAGAACATTGCTATGAGTAGAACGGGCACAAGGTCCAGTTTCCTAGCGCAAGAGATATCTACCAGGAAAGATACCCTGATTTATAGCATAGAAGGGTCCAAAAGAGTCTTGAATAATAAGTTCAAGTCTAAATGAGGGACTAGGCACTCAGCTAGCTCTTTCAGGGATGTCAGAAAAGCTGCGTATAAAATACCTGCATTAGAGACAAGTTTGTTTTTCATTAGAGCAGAAATGAATTAACTGGGCCAAGAACGAGATACACATCTAGCCTGTTGTGAAGGAGCAGAGAGGCAAGGCACACTTGCAGCTTTGACTACAGTGGTGAGAGCTCAGTCAAATATGCAGAGACATGTTTTGAACAGTAAAGCCAACTTATTCTCAAAGGAGAAGAGAGAGCAGGTAGTGAATAAGCAGATAGCACAAAATGCTTAGACTGCGGCTCTTGGGTGTGCCTGTATGAGTGCTAGCAGGAAGTTGATGTCCAAGGTGGGGAAACATCTTCTGGAGGAGGTCTGTTGATGTTGAAATCCATAACAACATCTGGAGTGGTCAGGAAGTCTAAACTGTTGCTAAGAACTATGGTATCTGGCTTCATCCCCAAAGCAACCAGAGTCAATCTGAGTTAAAACATATAATTTAGGAACTTGCTGAGTTTAAACTACAATAAATAATGCCATCAAAGGGCACGTCTTCAACTAGGGATTTCATCTCCTCCTGGAGATAAGAAGTCTGGAAGATCTTGTTAAAGTTGCAGAGACCATGGCCTTCCAAACCATATCTGATGCATCATGTAACACCTGTGAAAAAGCCAGAGAAGTTATCTTGATCTCAGACAGTCACGATAAAGCACTTATTGTAGGAGAAGAGTGACAAAGGAGACTGTAATTTCTGTTATTGAAGAACAGAAAGCACTTGGGAGTTGGTGGTTGGAAGGTGACACTGGAGGCTTAAGACCATGATCTCAAAATAAAGATTTCTTCCTATGTTCAGAGGATGCAGTAGTTATTAAAGTAGGTGATCGTGATATAGGAAATCTGATCTCCTGACCATTTCCAGTCTATTGTCTTGGTAGTGAAGAGACAGGAGACAGGTAATTACCAGGGAATATTGGTGGATTCCATGGTAGCCTTACAGACTTAGAAAAGATCGTCAGATATCTGGTAGTGTTGATGTCAGGTTATGGGAACATTCAGTGTCATGCATTCCCCAAGAGGATGCATGAAGGTCTGAGCACTTTGTTTCCTAAGTCATGGAAACAAAGTGCTGGCTGTGACAGAAGGCAGAAGACAGATCTTTTGCAGTGTGTTCAAAGTAAACACAGTGGAAGGCAACTATACGAGCAGGCTCCAACTTCACAGTATCCCAGTGATGAGGGTAATACTTCTCAGGGCAGTGACACATGGAAAAGGATTTTCCTTTCCTATCTCCTGCCTCAGAAGTTTGAGGTATAATGCACAAAACTGTCAACCTGGACACAGGGAGAATAGGTAGTCAGGGTGATTTTGAGGCTGCATGTCTTTTCTTATAGAAGCAGCAGAAAATGCTGAAGTGCCATGACCAGTTAGTCAAAGGCTGGAGAAGAGACTGGGTCTTTGTGCACAGCCTTATGTGGCAGTGCTTCTGACAAGGTCTAATGACAGTGTAAGGGAGAGTCACAGTATTACTGACCACGAACGGCAATCCCAAGGCATGGAAAGAGTCACTGACTGTTGGAGTTCTTGAGACTTCTTCACACCAGGTAAGATGCTGATGGCATGATGAAGTCAGTACACCTGGATTGCTCTGGACCACAGCTACGACTGTGTTGGACAGCCAATATGGCTTCACTAAGGGCAAATCATGTTTGAACAGATTTGGTGGCTTTCTATGATGGGGTTACAGCATTGGTGGATAAGGGAAGAGGGACTGATGTCTTTTACTTGGACTTGTGGAAAGCATTTGATACTGTCCCACACAACACCCTTGTCTTTAAAATGGAGAGACATGGATTTGATGGGTGGATCATTCGGTGGATAAGGAATTGGCTGGACAGTCACACTCAAAGACTGTGGCTCAATGTCTGGGGGAGACCAGTGATGAGTGGTGTCCCTCAGGTGTCTGTATTGGGACCAGTATTATTTAAAATCTTTGCTGGGGACATGGACACTAAGATTGAGTGCACCCTCAGCAAGTTTGTGGATGACACCAAGCTGAGTGGTTGACACTGTGGAGGGAAGGGATGCCATCCAGAGGGACCTTGACAGGCTAGGGAGGTGGGCCTGTGCAAACCTCATGAAATTCAACAAGGCCAAGTGCAAGGTCCTGCATGTGGGTCAGGGCAGTCCCAAGCACAAATACAGGCTGGGCAGAGAATCAATCGAGAGCAGCCCTGAGGAGAAAGACATGGGGGTGTTGATGGATGAGAAGCTCAATATGAGCTTCGTACACCTTCGTACACCGGCAACGTACACCTGCAGCCCAGAAAGACACTGGTGGATAAAAAACCTGAATATGGCCCAGCAATATGCGCTTGCAGCCCAGAAAGCCAATCACATCCTGGGCTGCATCAAAAGAAGTGTGACTAGCAGGTCAAGAGAGGTGATTCCCCCCCTCTATTCATGAGATCCCACCTGCAGTACTGTATTCAGCTCTGGGGCCCCCAACATAAGAGGAGGGTCATGAAGATGATCAGAGGGCTGGAGCACCTCCACTATGAAGACAGACTGAGAGAGTTGGTGTTGTTCAGCCTGGAGAAGGCTCCAGGGAGACCTTATCGCAGCCTTCCAGTACCAAAAGGGGGCCTACAAGAAAGCTGGAGAGGGACTCTTTATCAGGGAATGTAGTGATAGGAGGAGGGGTAATGGTTTTAAACTGAAAGAGGGTAGATTTATGCTAGATATTAGTAAGAAATTCTTTGCTGTGAAGGTGACAATACACTGGCACAGGTTTCCCAGCGAAGCTGTGGCTGCCCCATCCCTGGAAGTGTTCAAGGCCAGGCTGGATGGGGCTTTGAGCAACCTGGTCTAGTGGAAGGTGTCCCTGCCCATGGCAGGGGGTTTGGAACTAGATGATCTTTAAGGTCCCTTCCAACCTAAACTATTCTATGATTCTGTTCTATTCTATGATTCTATTGGACTTGGTCCAAAGGAAAGGACCAATATCATTACTTCCACTTGTGGGGTTGTTGATCAAGATCCTTGAACTTGTTTGGATGAACTGCAACTCCAGATGATGGCGTCAGTGATGTAGGCACTGGCTCCACAGCATTACAAGCCTGAACGTTTGACCAGGGAAAGAAGTTTGTGGTTGCCAGGCTGAAGAAGCTGAGCAGATGGGAACTCAGGATTCATCAGCGTCTCCTCCTCACTCACGTGGCTTAGCATGGAGGGACAGGACATTCTGTCTCAGACCACACCTGAGCCGAAGCCAGAAAAAAGAAGCCAAGGTGACATCTGCCCACATGTCAGTCTTTGCCTTCAGTTCCTTCTAAAACACTGCACTTCCTTCACAGAGTGATATCCTTAGGATGACCATTTCTATATCCTATGCTCCTTGGGACCTACTGAATGAGTCCTGTGGCATGAGGTGGAGGCCAGATTGCTGGACATGGACATAGGCTAAGGAAGGTTGATAGTATCATACTTGAGGGGCTAACATACGGCTACTAAGGCTGTGGAGGTGAGCAATGATCAATGGAGAGAGAAGAGACTTTTGCTTTCCACATGGATACCTCAGCAGCTCAGACACAGTGCTGTTGGAAACATGATAGTCTAAAGATATAAACAAGGAAAGGTCCCTCTGGAGATCATTAGTTTGGCCAATTAATGTTGTTGGAACAAATCAGGCAGACTGGGCAACACACACTTTTCTTCTGTATTGCATATCAAAAGCATATCTGCTTTTACCTACTACATTGTTTGGTTTAGTAACAGATAGCAATGTCTTCTTTTGAACTCTGCTTCTGATATGTGGAGGCAGATTTTCCTTTTATATTTTGGATGGACTGCTATCTTTCCATTGATGCAACACATCAAGAAAAAGTAATTTTCATCTACCTGTTTCCAAGTGCTTTCTTATTGGTATTTCACCTAGAGGTATATCCTGAATAATTTTCCGAATATGCAATTGAAACCTAGAATTTACAGTCGTAAATGAAGTAATCTGCTCTAAAATTTTATTCAAACCAAAATTATCAGGAAAATGATGGCTCAGGTATCAAAATAAAAATGACATTAGTTACCTCAGCCAATGCTGACACTCGCTAAATGACCTGATGATTGTCTTTATATTTTAATGCTTTCATTTCCTCACTGTGCCTTGTAATAGCAGGAGAATGCCAATTTTGTGTGTGTGTGTGTGTGCAATCTAGGACTGCAAATATTGTAACAACCAACAAAAAAAATAGATCTGGAAAATGGAGGCAAATGCCAACACATGTAGAAGTGGGAAATAAGAAATAATTTGCATTTACAAAGGAAAAAATTAACAAATAAATTGCATTTCTGAATAACAGATATTATAAAGACTCCTGTCAGAAGACAACAGGAAACTCTTTAGATTTAATCAGATTGGCCAAGCAAGATTCAAATGAGCAGAGAAGAAAAAACAGTGTTTGGTTTGATTGTGTGGCTCCTGAAACTCACATAAGTCTTAATAAATCTGCTGTTATTCCCCATGATTCATTATTGTTTTAATACTTGCATGGGTTCTAAAAGCCTTAATTTTTGTAAATTGTCCCACAATCTCAGTAAAGTAAAGCAATGTGACAAATTACATGTTTATCTGGTTATAAGGGAATCTAACACAGAAGAGGAAACAAAATAATAGCCAGACACTGACAAAAAGTAGAAGAAAGGAGTAGATCTAACATAGCAGGTCATCCTCCCCTCTCCTTGGAAAGAAAGAACTAAAACTTCTTTAAAAATTTGGCACTTTATGCCATGAAAAATATTGTTTCATGGGTTTATAGTATGCCCATAAGGCTTATAATATGAATACGAAATTTAATGGAGCATTTTGAGATTATTTCTATCTTATTTGTTTTACCTTTCACAAATGCATAACACTCCGCTTTTTTGCTGCCAATACAAGGAGCCAACAATACTATGAATCCTCTGTGACCAGTTACTGCTGACCCATCCAGCCCCAAATTTGAAAACTAAGTATCAGGTACTGGCACTGACTTGGTAATCAACGATCCACAAGTAAACTATATGAACACAAAATTATTAGAATAAATGCAAATCACTATTGCAAAGAAGTTGCTTGTTATAATCAATCTTAGATTGTTTATAAGCACTTGTTCTAGAAAAGGATACATGAATCAAGTCAATTTTTCCTTCAAAGTTTTTACTAAGCTCTTTTAGCTGATAGTTTTAATTACTTAAAAGCAACCTTTATTTCTGTATTAAAGTATTATTCTGCTTTATACATGAGCACTGCAACATAATGTTGTAATGTCCTAAAAATTCCACTCGCAACTTCTATACATACTGTCTCTAAGGAAGGCTTGAGGTTAATATATTAAACGCATAAGAAAACAGATTTTAACCTGGTGCCTTTTGCATCTCTCTCATAAGCATCAGTAATAGAAGTCCTTCAGGCCACATTATCTCCCCCCATGCAACTTCACTGCCCTCAATGGGTTTTCACTGCTGCAACCGATTTGTTCTATAATTAGAATTTAATAACAATCTCTCTGATGATGCACAGGAAGGGAAATAACTCACCTTTCCTCTCTTGCATAGGCTTCTTAGTGATAACAAGAGTGAAAAAGAGAAGAAAACACTACATTTGACAGTAGATCAAGTACATGTAATTGTGAATGCAGACAAACATTCTTAGGTACAAGGAGATCTAATCTGTATGCAGTGACTTCAGAGTAGGAAAAATACTTGAAATAAGCTACAGTATTAAGTGCTACCGCTTTCCTTAACTGATGGAATACTTTTATCAGCCAAAACCCATATACTTTTTCAAAATAATTTTTAGAAACCCACCAAAAGACCCCTACTTTTATACTTGAGTGATTTTTTGTGCCTCACCAAAGGGCTCCATTTCGCTACTCCACTACTTCCCAGCAGAACACGCGGACTACTGCAATACATTGGGTGGCACAGTAAGTTCTAATTACCACAAGAATATCCTACGATGGGTTGAAAACTTCTGCTGGTCTTTTAAGAAAGCACTTTTTGCTAAAAATTCATGCCAGAGTTTAGAAATGGGATTCGTGTCAAAATAATATAAGATAGTAACAACAAAATAATGCACACAGCAGTGGTTGTCATAATTTTTTGGTGTGTTTACTGCTAAGTAGCAAATTGCTCTGAACCAACATTCTCCAAGGCAGCAATCTGTGTCTTCCCCGCTTTGAATGTTTCATTATGTCTGATGGCAGTTAAGAAAATGAGCAACAGTAATTTGTGAAAAGAGTAAAAACTTAGATGGCTTTAAAATAACCATATTTTTGTTTTAACTACAATTCCAACTGCTAAGCTTTTTGACAAGCGAGGAGGGCAAAATGCAACCACTGGCTGGGAACTCTGCTAACCAGATATGCCTGTCAATTCTGACTTTATCTATCTACCTACCTACCTATGTGTGTGTATATATATATATGTATAGGTCAGTGTTAACTCTAAAGGCCAGGTTATAGCCTCTGTACCACAGAGGTGTTATCAAAACTTTCACTGACTTCTGCAGGCCAAGGACTTCATGCACTTTTCTCACAAAAGCACTTGGACAGTGATTTTAGGAGGAGAATGAACAAGGCATACCTCTAAAACTTTGGATCATTTATGATGCAAAGACCAGTGTAATCAATGCCAGTATTTCCTGTCATTGCTATGCGTACACTGAAGTAGGGCACTGACAAGGACGGTATAACCTAAACAGTACAAAGAAAATGTAGATGCTCATCCAAGTAAGTATGCAATGTGGCATACTTTAATGCTTTGCCTTAAAGGGAAATTCCAGTTTGAGACTGCAGAGTTTCCTGAACAACGTTTTTACTATACGATGTTAATAATTTCATTAAATATATACATAAATATTACACAGAAGATCCCCTTTTGGCACAAAAAATTAGGCAGGCAAGTTATTCCACTAGACCTCCTGAATACAGCTTTTGATTTATAAGAATGATTTGTTTAATGAAGATTCTGAAGATTAAAAAAAACCTAGATACGTTTGAAGTGTGATCTCCAGACGATAAATGAAGATGACAGAGTCCATTCTCTACGCTACAGTTAGTGCTTGTCTCCAAAAATATCGTCATGAATCAGCCTCCACACTCAGAAAATTTGTTTCTGTCTCATCTACTTCTGGGATTTCTGTTCATTTTGAGAAGCCTCAATGTCTTTTAAATAGAGAACAAACTACTGCATGTTTTGAAATACTTGAAATAAATAAGGAGCAATTTCTTGACGTGTTTCCTCATATATTTTACAATCCAAATGCTTTTAATATGAAATGGTTTATAACTAGAGCAATTATTGAATGTTATTCATTAGCATCTATACAAGGGTGTGCAAAAAAGCAAGGAAAATACTTGAATATATACTAGTAATAACCTTGTTCTTGACTTAGTGGTTATTTTACTCTAGACAATCTCTACCCTCCATTTTAATTCTAATACTTTGATTAGTCTTCTGCTGGCATGATAGAAGACAGATATGAAGACTATAGCTACTAGTATTACCAGAGTTTTATCCTTTTTCCTATATATAAATTCTTAAGAATGCTGACTAAATTTTCAATCCCAGAATAAGAGTTTTGCATTTCATTTGAATTTAGGAATAAACATTTTTTCCAGTGCCTGCTGACACATCTGACAATATTCCTCTTGATTTAAATATGGCAGTGAAAAAAAACCCCAACAAACCAGCTGTTTTCTGGAAAAGCTTTGTTTCTGAAGATTTTTTTGATCAAAATTCCCATCTGGGATAAGGCTAACATACCACGAGATGGGTTACCGTATCTGTGCTGTTCTCTGTCCCTGCAGATCTGGTGATACCGATCTTTATAGTAACTCCAAAGCTTCACCTAGCAGCTTGGGTTCCCTGTGCATATGAATACCAATCCTATGGCAAGTGCCTAGTGTGCCAGAACTTTTTACAAGGACTTCTATTCATTACATGTACACTACATAAATCATATATACCAAAGACATGGGAGCCCTAGACTGAATCCATAGTAGTTCAACATGCAGAGGAGTCACTGGTCATTCTTTATCTTTGTGCCTCTCTGCTCCTGTATGAAGCTCCATTGGCGAGCATTCTCACACCAATGTGTTAAAGGAACGGAACATTAAAAAATGCACAAATTAACCATCCTGATAGCAAATTAATTAATGCAAATAAATGCAAATTCAATGCATTACCCTGGCATGGCATGCTAATGAGAAAACAAGTCATTTAGTCAATCAAGGAAATATGCAAATAAAACCCATCCTTTTCTAAGGTGCTTTGATGCAAAAGTCTAAAAGAAATTAGATACTTTAAATGTATTTTGGAAGCATGACTAACTATTTACATAGTTTGCAGTAAGGATATTCTACCATGTGTTTTTATTCCTTACAAACCTGGCAACAGAAATACAACCAAAACAAAAGCATTTTCTGCTTCAAAATGCTGCAGAAAGGTATTTTTCACACTAATGTGAAGCTTGAAACTTACTGCTGAAAAAACCTCAAACAACTAAAATGTGCTGTCAGGATACTGTGTTGAGGGTAATGTTGTGATTTTAACCTTATCCAATGCCAAATGGCACAACCAAACAGTCTGTACTTCTCAAGAGATAACAAACAGCTCATCCTTCTAAGACCTGCTGTTGCAAACAATATTTGCCTTTTCCAGTGCGTGCACCTGAGGACCAGTATTATGGGCCAAGCATCAGATGAGAAGTTGCTACAGAAGCGCCGCTGCCTCCATGGAAATCATTGCACAGATGTTTTTGTGGATTATAAGCACGTATTATTAAACACACCACATACCAAGAAGGGTCAGAGCCCAGTGAAAAGTACTGGTCATCACCTGCAGTAAGAAACAGGATCAAGTGATGTAATCAAAGTTTCAGAATTAATTGTTAAGATACCAGCACTGACTGAAGCAAGACACCAACATTGTTAAACACCACTGTGCACAGCTGCTGTAAAGAAGAGATAAGAACAACACTAGACACTATTCCTTTCTGAAGAGTAAGTTTCAGGTCAGGGGCTAAAATGTACCAAAAATTACTTGCTGCTCCTTTCAGCTTTTCACTGTTATCTGCTAAGCCCCTTCTCTGAACAATTTAGGATACACTAATTACTTTGTAAAACATTTGAAAAGTAGCCATCTGAATATTTGACCATTGCTGTTAAATTACATTCTACTCTTTTGCAGCTAAAGAAGCAGAAGCAAATACTTTTATGTTGAGAAATGGACAAGCAGCTTGCTGGCAAAGCCTGTGCCTTCTTACTAGTCTAATATGTTGTGGAACAACAAAATTATACCACACTAAGATGCTAAACTGAAGTTCAATCAGTAGCTGTGACATGCTTAACCCAAACACTTTTCTCTGACTGTATTGTGAAATTAATGGAAATGGAATTACTGCTTTTTAAAGAAAATAATGTACTTCCTAGTAGAGGAACAGTCGCTCACTGGGCTTTGTTACATGGACTATTACCTTCTCAAGATCTATGTTGCTGTCTCCACAATACCTGTAACTATGCCAAAATACATGGCATTTCCTCTATAGCTGATCTGGCAAAAGTAAACGCAGTGATGTAAAAGGGGATATTCACATACTTGAAATTAAATATTTAGTAGAACAGAAGCCTAAATTTTCCTCTATTCCTGTGTCTCAAAGGATTTTTCATTCTTTGCAAGTTCTTAGAGATTTAAACAAATGACCATTGCTATCTAGCTAGTGCTTTCCATTTAGTAGAAGGAATAGCAATTAAAATTTTCATTTGGAATTACCTTATTTCATTTCCCTGAAACAACACAACATGACTGAGCTTTCCACAGTCTGACACGCATTTTGTCAGATGAAATAAATAGTGCAGTTTTTTGATGGACAAATGGAGGAACGCTCAAAGTCCGTTTTTACTAATGTTATTTCATTACTCGCCATCTGTAACTATATTGTATCTACACCAGCACATTTCTTTCTCTTTCTTGGTATCTACTTCCCAGCAAAACTAGAAGAAAGCTGGGGGAGCTCTTTTTAGGTAGAATAACTTGAAGATCCAGCAGCATTACACTTTTCCAAGGTCAAAAGAGAAAGATAATGGAAAAAATAGTCAAGCATTTTAAAGCTGGTGTAATTCTATAAAAAGCACTGTGAATTCATGGAGGGAAGGAGATGAACATGCTGTTCACCTGTAGCTCTGCAGTATAATTTTCATATCAAGTGTTAATGACAGGTAACCTCCCTAGAGATTTATTCATTCATTTTCTTCCAGATACAGCATATTAGCCAAAGACTTTTCTGCACAGCCACTTTGCCATGATGTGAATTACAATTAACGCTAAGCAGCCAGGGGTTGTTTGTTAGATTATTAGAGCCAGTGAAGCTGAATGACTCATTCTATGCTATTTACGGAAAGAAGGCAAGCAATTCATCACAGGCAGATGTTAATGATAGGCTACCTGGATCCCTATAGAGGAACGTCGGCTCTTAAGAAACTCCTCTGCTTTTGTCACTAAGATGGCCTTGTCACTGGTTCGTATCGAGGTGCTCTGGCTGTCAGACGTGTGACGCTGTGCAGCTGCAGTTTCCAAGGCGAGGTTCATGGCCTTGTTGCTGTCCAAACTGTCGGTGGAGTTGTACATTCCTCGCGCGTCCTGTGGCCATGGGGAAATCCTCTGAGTCCGGCTGTCGTGATATGCATCCTGGGTGGATTCTGTGCTGCTCTGTGCCGTGACTGAGATCAGTGGCTTGGAAGTGGTACGAGGGGGTACCGGTGGCGGTGTTTTTTTGTAACTTGTGTAAGTTACAGCTATGAAAAGAATTAAAAAAAAAAAAAAGAAAAAAAAGAAAAAGAGACATCAAGATTAATCTGATGGAAACTTCACAAGAGAAATCACCTTAACTTTAAGATTATGCTACTTAAAAACGAAGATGGTGCAACACAGCGCTATTTGTGAACCTCACTATTAGTTGAAAGTGTCTCTCAGAGTCAGGTGGGTATCCACAGCAACATTTCATTTCAACCAGGAAGCAAGGAGTAGAAATGGGAGTCCCAGATTATGGTGAAGAAGAAAGAGAGTTAGTATGATTTGTGTGTTAAGGCTTGTGCTGGGTAGGTACGCACTGGGGCTTCTGAGGTTGTTTCCACAAAGGGTAAAGCTGATAAGAGAAATAAAGAAAGATTTTTTTCCCCCTCTTGTTATCACCTGAACTGTGAGCTCTGTATTGATACAGTGTATTAAGAAAATAGCATCAATATACTGGAAAAAAATATTATTCAGAAGCTCCTAATTTACAGTGTGCCACACTTTAATCTTTAAAAATACTTCCAGGTATACTGGCTGGCATTAGGCATGATTGGCTACTTACACAAGAAGCATGTTTTAAAAATATCCACAATACGGTTAATAAAGGGAAATTCCAGGCATGCAAAAAATGTTACAATATATGCAAAGCTACTAGACATTTGGACAAGCAAAAACTACAAGTAATACCAAAAGCAGTGACTTTTTATCTATTATCCTGCAGAGAGCCTTAAATCCTTAGAACATGCATTGAAGTGGGGTATACTTAAACGCAGAGAACATGGAAATATAGATCTAAAAATGGGTCTGAAACACTGGGAGTACTGGATACACATGAGCAGAGCTAAGACTTTTAGTTTGATGAGCAGAGCAGGTTTGAGGCTGGTGTAACGTAGATTCTGTCTTGCAGCAAAAGGCTCAATAAAACATCCAAGAAAGCTCTACAGATGCAGAATTGTGCCAGGACTGCTTCCTTACAAAATTTTAGAGCTTTCATAGAGATAGATATTTATTCATTCCTATCACACAGCTGAATTTTCTAATTGTCTAAGCCCATTATACTTTTTTGGTACTAATAAGAGCATTTCTGTAATGGAAGTGTTTTTTCCCCAAAGCACATATAATCATAATTCATAAAACAAGCAACTGATAAAAAACCACACTGTGATATAGCTTTCCATATTCCTGTACAGGAATATAAAGTCAAATTCACTTCTTCCATAATTGCAGGAAGATAAAGAAAATTATGATGTTTTCCCATATTAATGATGCTGAAATAGCGTAACGTATACATGCAGAGACCAGGATAATGAATGACTTAAGGAAAAGGTTTGCCTTTTTCTGGTGTTCTTAAATGCATTGGACATTGCCACAATGATTCAGGTAACCTTGGAACTGGGGATACTTGCATCCGAAAGGATTCTACGAGAGTTCCTCTTCCTATTATACAAATATGGGCTGATGGGCAATGAAGTCAGAAGCCTCTCCGGTCGTGCTTTTTGATATGAGGCTATGCTGCAGCTTTCTGGAGAGAAGAGACCAGTTTAGGAATTTGATAATACCTGGGACTGCTGAACCTGTATGGCCAGGCTAGCCTATGGGAAAAGCGAGCCTAGAGAAAACTACTCTTAAATTTTGATTTTTTTGATCATAAATAAAAGACAGCAAGGCAGAGCTAGAAAGTGAAAACCTTCATCTGAAGCACATTTTGAATTACTACTGACGCCACTCAATTCTGGTAGAGATTTAAAGAGTCTTGCTCTGAGCTAAATTGCTCTAACAGAGTGAAACACGTGAAAACACGCTCTTCAGATTCTGAGACTGTGTGCTTCTCTTGAAGTGCTGCTTTGTTGTCCTATCACCAATCTTATCTCCTGTCAGTTTTGTAACCAGCAGCTAAGAAGAAAGAAAAACCCAATATTTTTCAGAGGCTTTAGGGAATACAGAAAGTTCACGAAAGAAGGGAGAGGCTGTAGAGCTTGGAAATTAAGACAGTGTTTTATGAGCTCAAGCAGTGGCTCTAAGGAATGTCTCCGCTAAGAAAGTGGCCATAATACTGCTTCCTCACTTTCTCCCTGCAAATGTAGATGCCAGTGATCAAAATGCTGGAAAGCATCAGAAATAGAGACAATAGGGTGTGATAGGGTGAGTGAAATCCAGAACAGGAAGCTATTTTTACCTGTAACATAAGACAGGTTATCACTGTTAGAACTAATTTACTGGGTTTTATCATCTGTCTTCATGCAAAAGAATAGCAGTGGATAATGAAACATATGGTAAATGTGATAATGAAACATCACAAGCAAGTATATCCCTACTACTCAGGCAGCAGATCACTTCTCTGTCTAATGAATATAAATGTTAAACTTCTTTTGAAACCCTTCATAGCTAATTTAATCTTCATTTACATTTCTAAAAAAGAAAAAACTATCCTTGTGGCAAAACCAAAACAGTCACTTCCCTTTTTTTGCCTTCTTTTCCCCTTAGGACTGAATATTTTATTCTAGAAATTTCTGATTGTTTCAGTGGAGTGACATGTCTTAAAGCTACCAAGTATTACAGTTACTGCAGTATTCTGGCAAGCGTTTGATCATGAGCACTAAACAGGAATTAAAAAACCTGTGGATGTTCAATAAGGAGAAGAAACCAGGAGAAAAACTGAAAGTCTGTGAAAAACTGGCGGCATATTTACAGTGAAATATGGCAGGAATAAATCTGATTAATTCCTAAGCTACAGTCACAGAGATCAAATATTTAGCAGGGAATAAAAAAAAATCCATCTCTACACAGTTAATGAGTTCATATCTGGAACAACAGTTTCAGAGCCACAGAAATCTGGCACTAATTGGAGACTGTAACAAAATCAGGTAAGAGGATGGAGGCGTGAATTTGCAAGGCAAATCTTGCCACCAAATTCTATTTGCTTTAATCACTCAAGTGGTTCTAGTGAAGTAAATGGGATAACTTAGATGAATAATGTGTCCAAGACTTTTCTTAGATAAACTTGGTATGCGTTGCAGATTTAAAAGATGACTACATAATAGATTAGGGGCTACATAATAGATAAGGAGAATATCTACATATTAGATAAGGAGAAAAGTAACCCTGTAATCCATAGTTTACTGTTCATGCTTGGTCTTAGGTCTCTAATAAATAAGTATTGGCTTAAGGTCTGAAGGCATGAAGTTTTATGTCACTTCCAAATTTTTTTTCCATTAATTATTATGTCTGTGAATGTTCCTGTTATCAACAGTAATGTCTTTTTCTATCATGTTCAGTTCTTGGCCCTAGCAGTTGTACATACCACACATTATATATGGGAAGAAACATTTCATTTTTCTGACAGAAAATGGACTTTTCATTTATCATCCCCTTCTTATGCTGATGGACAGGAGCTCCTGTCAGCTTTACATCATTTGGTACCCTGCAAATTTTATTTGCCTTAGTGGTTATTAGTTCAAAGTGAGCACATAAAACCTCCTGAAGCGCTGCTTCATGTCTTCCCCTTTTTTTGGGCCATCCTTCTACAAACTCCAGAGCTGTGGTGGGTTTTGCTGTCCCTGCAGGGGGGGCTGGTGCTGGGCCATGCAGCCCCGGGGTGCTGAGTGCTGGCGAACGACAGTGCCCGAGTAACTCCATCCAGGGCACTGGTGCTGAAAGCTGAACTGGGAAAAAGAAATCTGGGGTGAGGATCCTTGCCTTCAGCCACAGCAGTACCAGCTGGGTGTCAGAGCCAGCACAATGTCCGGGGATGAAACACAGCGTGAGGACAGGGGTGTGCAAAAGCAGAGCGCCAGGAGGGCAGAGCTGTCACAGTGTGACTTCAGCCTGATTTAAAGCGTGGCCTTCAGCAGAAGCAGACATGCTTCACGTTTTGACATATATCAATCCTGGACTGATAACAATTCTGTTGTTTCTGTGGCTCACAGAAGATGACCAAAGATTTCTGATTTCTTTAGTTTCCTTAGTAGTTTCAGTGTGTGTATGCTGGGCACTCCTGATACTTCTCTCACCCATCCTGCTGCTGAGCAATGAGGCTCAAGCAAAGTAAGAGCAACAGCCTTCTGCCATGCTGTTAATTAATTTGTAACATCTATAGCTGCTCTGAAATGCAAAGAAAAAGAAAGTAGATGGCACAAGAGGTAAATGTATCCTTATAATGTTTCAACTAAACACAGAAGGAATTATGAAAAAGAAACTAACATTTTCCTTCCGGTTCTATTTGAAGGCTATCTTAATATAGAAAGCTGAATCTATTTTTTGCCTTTTTTAATAAAGTGGGGAAAATATTTTTCTTGAGCTTATAAGATAGAGTCTGTCTCCATCTGTTAGCTTATGTCATCAACCAAAAATGATAAAAATAATAAAAGACCTCTTCTAATTCTAAACTATATGAATTCTAAACCATTTTAATCAAAGTATTAACTGTTCAGGTACTTGTCCCACTTCAACATAAACACATGCAATTGGCTCCACTGGATTTCCCTTTGAGGAGGAAAAGAAATGGAGAGAAACCAAAATGGTTCTGTGCTCTTCATAGTGGGTTAGATTAAATGATGATGAAAACCAGGTACAAATTGTTCAGGAGAAAGGAGCAGGTAGCAATGCAGCATAACATGCATTAATTTGTCACTCAGGCAGGAAAAAGTGTAACACATCAATTTGTTTTTGTAAGGATCACTGCCTTTATGTAAAGACTGCAGTGCCTGTTTATGCCAGGTCCAGTTATTTTCTCCTAGCACAACTTAGATTTGATAACTGCCAGATGAACGTCACATATACAAGTTTGCCTATCAGTGCTGAATTTAGCGCAGAGATGGCTACAAGTGACCTGTTCTGTAAAATGCATTAATTTGTCTTACGTGCTTTGTGATCCCAGCCGGGAAGCACCCGTCTGAACCAGGCATTATGGCAATACTGCAGAGTAACCAGGAAAATAGTCCCAGCGCTGGAGAACTGACAATTTCGTGGTTTGGATATATACAATAGAAATCCAAGGAAAGTTTCCTTGTCATTCATAAGTAACAGATGTATATATATATATATTTTACTTTAATTAATATACCTGGAAGTAGAATATCCCTCTTAATCTACACTGCATTTAACTAAACTTGCTTAAGGTTACTGTTGCTACAGCCATAGAAATAAGTCAGTTACTCTGCCCGTATTTCAGTGCCAACACAGTTTGTACTAGAAATAAAATGACTAAAATAATTCAATTTAGATATAACTTCAGGTTATCCATAGAGATTCACAGAGAAAAGGCAGAAAGAGAAATGTGATATATTTGATGAAATATCAGTGGCCGTAGGTGACATTCAGAACACCTTTCAGAAGGCAGCCTTTTAATAAATCACTGCTGTCGGTCCACTTGCAAGATAGTCACCTGAGGGGTTTTTACAAATCAGTATAACCACTAAGCACTTAGTCAAAATAACATTATTTAGGCTGAGATCACAAAGTTAACTGGATGATGAATTTACATAAAAGCACCATCAATTAAAGGAAATAGTTGTCCCTTATGACACACTGCAGGAGTAAACTGGATTTTCTGTTTTGTAAGGAGGTTTATTCAGAAGGAGGATAATTACTCTGCAGGGAGTGTGGAGCTGCCCTGGAGGCAGAGCTCCCAGGGGCATGTTGCTGCAGGCAGGCAAGGTTTCTCTGCGTAACCACAGCACCAAGAGAAACGCGGTGCAGGCTCCCAGGCTGACGCTAGATCTTCTGCTTTGCACAAGGAAGGTGAATGCCAGCCCTGAAACCATTTCAGGAGAGGAGAAACAGACCTTCTCATAATGAAAGGCCACAATTAAATCTAATCCTGTATGAAAAGACCACTCAGTTATTGGTATAGTCTTTTGACCATCATGAATACTGTTCTAGCCAAAGGTTTCTACAGCCCCCCATAACATGGCTGTCCTTGAAACGCCCTGAAATCTCTTCACTATGCTCCATTGTGGCCACCAGAACCTCTGAGTACACTTAAACCAAAAATGTATGTATGGATGCATAACAGTTACTTCTTGAAACAAAGAATGATGAACAGTAAAAGACCATTAAGAAGCCAAAGAGGACTTTTGAGAAAAAAAAATCTCAGCCACTCAAAGAGTTTCTATTTCCTACAAAAAGAATGAACTCTTTGATGACTTTTCTACCAAGCCATGGATGTCAAAAATAGGAATACAAGTCCCTATTTAACAGAGAAGATGCTGGGACACAACTTTTTACATATGCCTCTCGTCAACTTCCGTTATACACTGGTTTCCAATGCCAAACAAAACTAAAAGGAGACAGTAGGATCAAACAGGCCAGTTCAATTTTTACAAAGCAAATCTGTAAAGTCAAATTTTGAAATGTTAGGAAGGGCTTTCCTTCCTGGACCTGTAATTTAAAGTTCAGTCATAATAAGATGATTTAGAAAAGCTTAGTTTTGGCATGTGTAGATTCTGGCTACTTAACTAGGAAAAAGCGATCAGCTAGAATGGGGGGAAAAGGTCAGGGTAAATTAGTCTGCTTGCATCCAAGTCTGCTGTTTTCGATGTGTGCCATCAGTGGCCACCTCAAAGACCTACATCCGTGATTTGGGGTTTACTTTCTCTTTTCAATGCTGGAGCAGTGTGTGCTCAGGCTCTGCACAGAAAAAAGCGTTTTGCTCCATTGCCTGACCCTAGGCGGTGCTAACTGAATGTAAATGCAAGTCCTTCAAAGTATTCTCAAACACACCCTCTTTGCACTTAAATTGAAACATTGCCTGTATGAGTGTAGGGTAGGTGAGGAAGTCACGTCGTGTTCTCGTACAGTCCGGCCTCCCCCAGCCCTTTTCTTTGCTGCTCCTTGCATAGGTCCACACCTCTGCTTGCTGCTCTGCTAGTGAAAGATCCTGTCATTTCTGAGGGCTTTCCATTTTGAAGAGTTTCTCCATTTGTAAGATAATGAGAGAGGTTTTTTTGTACTGTGAGGGTATTCAAACATCGCAAAAACAGTCATTAAAACTTACCAATGTCATACTGTGTTTGCAATTCAAGAGAAAATTTTAATTAAGCTCATGCTTTTAATCGAATCCTGGACAGACTTCCCTCAAACATAATCAGAGAGATATATTAGCTATTAACATACCTTCCTCCTTCTTCCCTTTTCTCACTGAGCCCTCCACAATGAATCCTAGCCAGTAAAGGGAGCAGGTAGTTTCTCAGTAGAGAGCAAGCCTTTTTGAGCTTGGATATCCATGACAAGAACCCTGTTTCTTGCTTTCCAGATTAAGCGGTAAGAAACAGTAATATATTCACAGTGATATTTTTGTAAGGCATTTTCTTGCCAAGACTGCTTACACCCAGGTGAGCTTTATCAGCACAGTCTATATGACAGGCTGGATTTTATTTAAACCACATAACCCAAAGCATTTTCTGTGTGGCAGGTATCTATAACTTCCTAATCTTTTTTCCTGATGGGTCATTTTACATGTATTATGTTTAGGTAAAGCTGGATATTTGTTACACCCCAAATTCAGATGTTAATTGATGGTCTCATGTTGCCATAGCCCATGGGGGCAAAATGCTGCATGTATCCTGTGCCAGTTTTTTAAGCAGGGTCTTTTAGTAACAATTAATTGTATCATACCTTCAAGACAGTATTTGAGAACTATACATGGGAATCCATCTCACCTCACCTCTTTTAAGTTAGTCACTTAAAAAGCAGTCATGCAAGTCTAAGTTAGTTGTCTGATCTCCTTTAGAATTACTGGGAGAAAAATAAGCAATTCTGGGGACAATTCTTACCCGTCTTAGATGCTTATTTTACCACAACATGAATCATCCTATGCAGGTGCCTACTTTCCTCCATCAACTGTAACAAAAATGAAGGACAACCAGCTTAGATCAGGACATCTAATTTTGAAATGCCTACAGAGGTAAGATAAACTCCAACCAAAAGCTCTGTCCTTGTGACAGCACTGGTAGGACTCTGGTATGCATTGGGACATAACCTCTCCCGTCTCCCATTACCTGTGTTCATTGGAAAGGTGGGAACTTCATCTCCTCTGCTCCACATCCCCTGTGAGCTGGCTGTTAAAGCAAGCTTGAGTGGAATTTTCCTGCATTAATGACGGAATTCTAATTTCCTGCTCCTTGATCCCTTCTGCTGGAGCTACTACATAGCAGCTAGTAATAGCTTGGTCCAAGGTCCTTTTGTACCGCCACAGAGGTATTAAAAGCAAACTCTCCGTATTTCTGTAGCTTTTAAATTGCCTGTACAGTTTTAGGCACTGGACTAGACCATACTGTTAATCCCACTGATGTTACAGATACTGAAGTCAGTGCAGCCACACCAGTTCACACAAACTCAGGATCTGGACCATTATCACAACATAGGCAAAATTTGTGCTTATTATATTTGACTTTTTTAAAGTCTTTTTTCAAAATAGCATGTCACTGAGACACTGCTATCACATGAATCGCATATAAAATGCTATTTTTTAAGCAGCGTCTGTTTCCGACATCTCCCTGCTAAACAGAATCGCTATAGCACTTGTGAAAAAAGACTGAAATCATTAGCATGGCATGTAACCTCAATCAGAATTTAGTGGGGTAAGGTAAAATGACTGGAGGAGTTGTTTTTCTTTTAAAAAATCTGTGTGTGCATCAGGTTAGACTAAATATTCAGAGCTGATCATTTTAGGCTTAAGTTCCGTGTATCTATCTGATTTTGTACAGGAAACTAACAATTAAGTGCAGATGCGACCACTAAATTTGGAAAAAAATGGAGTCTAAGTATACACTACAATCTCCCAGGAGGAGAACAGTATAAAAGGAATTACTGTAATCAAGTCATTCAGTGCGTAAGTTGTTACCTCCATACTGAGGAAACTTAGGTCTGTAGGCAGCCCATGTTACGTAAACGATAAAATCTGTTTTGACAGTGTAATTAATGTTAGTCTCAAAACAGAAATGCAAATCAAACAAGACATCAAGATCAGAAACTGTAAGCCTTTGCCAAAGTTAAAAGAGATGTGGGCAACACAAACCTCATGGATTGCCGATGGACTAGTTACAAAGGGTTCTATTTTAGATCAGTTAATTAGTGAGAAATTATAGCCTAACCAGCATCCTGTAGATGGTATGGCAAAGTGCTGACAGCTGTATTGCTCTTCTAAACAGTTCCCATGCGCCTCCAGAATACTGAAGTTGCATTAAAAAACACCATCTCAGTTTTTTGGTTGCAGGAAGGAAAAATGTACCTTTAACTATACTCTGTTTCATTTACAGCATGTAGGTGCAGCTTTTCAGGAGTACAGATTGCATTTTTCACATTATGAAAACAGTAGGAGACAAAGAGAAAAAAGAGCTCCAAAAGCTGAAAGTCACTCTTACGGGGCTACTCTTTTCACATTGAAATAAAATAGAAAATTTGAAAACGTTTTTCAGTAGAATCAAACCAATATTGCTGTAATTCTGTACTTAAAAAAAATTAAAAACAATCTCCTTGAACTCCCACATACCTTTATCAGTCAAGTCAAATAATTTCCATCAGCCTCCTAAACCCACTTACGGACATATTATGTAGGCTTATCATTGGTTTTGTTGGTATATTTTCTATTCTTGTTCTTACAGTAACTATGTGCAGCTTGTGATTTTCTTTAACATAGAGTAAGGAATTCTAAACTGAATAGGATGAGAAAAACAGTTTGCTCACTTAATCTTAAGGAAGTGTTACACAGCAGAATAATTTTAACAGTGCATTATGATAATGGTCTTACATTATAGAATGTAAGTGATTACAATATATTTTAATTAAAGATAATTTAATACCTTTAAATCATTCTTTTAATCCACAGAGAACTACAAGTCTGGACACAATCTGAGAGTGCACTTTTGCGATTGGCAACAATACAGGCAATAGTCAAATCAAGAAATCATTTTACCCAAGATGCAGATGGAGATACTATCAGTGTCAAAACCAGTGCTCAGAAAGCTACTTGCAGGCTGCCAGCCCTGTATTTAGGTGTAGCAAATGATGCTGCAGGGTTTTGAGCTCTCTACCCTGTAAGAGTACGGCCTTCTCAGTTATCCTCATTTTCAGTGGGACCAGGATTTAATCTTTGGTTTCATCCTATAATGCAGTTTGAATAGGCTCAACCTTTACCTCAGATTTATAAATGTTAGCTAGCTATACTATGCTATCATTGTAGACTATTTTTATAGGCAACAAATAGGGACATCCAGAGGGCAACTTCTTTCACAGCAGATACCAATCCTAAAGAAGACAAATCACATTACATTGACTATAATAGGACATTAATGTGACTGCCTTTGACAGCTACATTTTAGACATATGTATTAGGTGAGATGAATTTTTCTGACTGAAATCTTTATGGGTTTTTTGTTGGTTTTTTTTTTTTTTTGTGTGTGTTTGGGGAAAGGAGGCAAAGAGTGGAAATATATGTATTTTTCTGGAGACAGAACTATCCCAAAAGGTAAAGAAATGCATATAAAAACCATGACTCATTGATAGGTCCTTGATATTCTGTTCTCAGTCTCAGAAAGCCAAGTGATAGGTTACTCACTTCAAACTCAGTATCTTCCCTAACCCTGTTTGGATGTCCTCTAGTTGCCCTGGAAAAGTAGCAATGAGTTGCTTGATTGTTCTGATATTTGTGGTTTCCAGTGTGTATATTTTAATGAACTGTATAGTGAGACTAAATCTTGGCCTTACAGTGAGTACAGAGTTCGCTGGTAAGTGTCAGAATGCTGTTAGGTGAGTGTAAGACACCTCATTGTAGGTAGGGGTTTCCTCACTCTCAGTTGGTGCACAGTAGGATCCATACACTGTATTCAGTCTGAGTCAAACCCACCTAACACATAGGTATCTACTGCCTTTCCAGAGATCCTAGGCCCTCCTGCCTAGCCTATAGCTGCTTGCCCACAAGGATGCAATTCTCTCGTAGGTCCCATGTGGCTGTCTCAAATGGTACCAGCCAATTATCTTTGAACTAATCTGAATTTATTGTCATGGGAACTTAGACAACTAGTTTGCATGAAAGCATCTATGTTTAGATGACTTGATCTGGATGCAAAATCCACACCACTCATCTAACCTGTCTGGCCAAAGACTAATTCCCTCTGGTTGTGCCCTAGGAATGTCACCAATTTTAGTATCTTTATTTTCTCTGATCCTTTGGAAAAAATCTTTCAAGTACATTTTAAGTATAAGGTTTACCAATTGCCCGCTAGGGTATATCCAAGTCTGAATAAAATTCCTGACACAGAAGTGGAGACTTACATACAAGCTTATCTTGATGAAACTCCATTTCAGGGAAGTGAAAATAGTGGATGGGAGTTGCTGAGAGGCTGGCAGAGATGTGCAAGCATCCCAAGAGGTTTTTTATATTAACAAAAAAGAGAATTTGCTGGAAGTGAAGCTAAAGGTAACTATAAAAGGTTTTCTCGTACTACTGTGCCTCTCCACCGAAACATAGATATGGCTTTATTTAAATAGTGGAGAACTTTGTCTCTGCCTTCAGATGCCTCTGTTACTGGGAAGGATTTGGGTGGCAGCTGCCCACTAGCATTGTGTTCTCTTGGAAAAGGCAATTTTGCACGTTAGAAATAATGTCCCTCAGGAGAAGTACATTTGTAAGTGGTGAGCATTAATCAAAATGTCCTCGCCATGAGGCAGAACATAGTGAAAGCACCTGAACTGGACTCCCTAAGTGCCTGATAATACATTTTTGGAAATAGGTTTACTGGTCAATGAACATTCTAGAAGTGGAAGGGTCCCTATGGAAGCAAGACTTGACCTGCCATAAAGGAGTTTATTGTTATTTTGAAGTGCAGCTCTCTCTCTTCACACATAGCCTCAACTGGCCCTTGTGCCCTTGCTAGGACCCATGGGAGAGGAATTCCCCTGTGGCTGCATGCATTTTTTAAGAGTTTTTTATTGTAAAGGAGCCACAGCAGAACACAACTCACACCCCTGTTGTACTGAAAGCGTAACAAAGCTGAGGGCCAATTTGTTAGCAAGGAAAACTGGGTCAACTTTAAGAGAGTTATGCTTAGTTACATTAACTGGTGGACTGAGGCCCTGATGGATGAAATATTACATGTGAGCTAGTAAAAATTAGTGTCAGAATGCAATCAAAATGATGTCTGTATACCCAGCACAGCAAGCATTGTAGTTCCAGTGCAAATCTCATCATTATTGCTGCTGACATATATGCCTTCAACAAAACCCAGGACTGAATATATGCAGAGCTTCTGAGAAGACTCCTTAGAGGTTTTTTTCATTCATGGAACAACACAGAAGGAGAAGCACTGGCAGGAGAGGGATCCTGCTTTCTTTTTCACTACAAGGAAGCATGATGAACTGGTGCTTCTAGGCTCACCCACCCTGTGAGCTTCCCGCAGCTGCACAGACCCACCTGAGGACAAGAACCTCTGGCAACCTCAGGCTAAACAGCTGGGCTGAGATTTACCTCTGTCACTGTTACAGTCTACCATGTCAGGAAGGCTTCAAACACTGCACAGTGAATCACCTTCCTTGCATGATTTTTTTTCCTTATACATACTTGTTTGGTTGGTTGTTGTTGTATTTTTTTTCTCTGTATAACATCCAACAGAAAATGAAGCTGAGAAAACGCTGTGAAAACTGATCCCACAGAACAGCTTTGAAGCCAAATTCTGCCAGGGGATGGACCAGGGGTGTCCTTTTTAATAAAGAAAGAACCAGCTGTCTGGCAAATCTAATAGGTTACAGAGGAATTATGTCAAGCACAGAACAGCAGGAGCAAGGGAGGAACACTCATTACACATTTCTTAAACTAACCATAGATGGAAGGCAGTGACTTCATTTTTTATCTTTGCCTCTGCAGATCATCTGTACCAAGGAGAATGAAAATTATGAAAAGCTCCTGGCTACTGCTCCAACTGTTTTCATGCCTCATCAGCCTAAAGAGGCCAGGCAGCCCTGATTAGCACAGCTTTACTCCATCTCAGGGAATCCCAGACGTGAACAGTTGCAATGGCCCCTTGGCCATCTTCTGTTGAACTCTTTGAACCAAAGGGCCTGTGTCACCTTCATCCCGGTGACTCCCTGGGCCACTTCCACCATGTAGAACTGCTATTAAACAGCAGTGTCCGCACAGCAGCAGAACTTCAATATATTTAAAAGAATTAAAGACTAATTATCCCCCTCCTATACACCCAGAGCAATGAAAATATGTGTGTATCCAAGCGTAGAACTGGGCTCATCATTTGTTAGTGTAAGATTTATTCTCACAGTATAGGCACACCAAGTTGGCACAGCATCAATGTATTAACTCAAGTTCCCCAAGTGCTCCCACAGATACATGGTATGCTTCCTGCAGAGAGTCAGAATGCCAGATAATTCCATGGAGCCCCAACAGTAATTAAGCAAAGTCAATAGGCAAATTATAAGTGAAAAAACAGGCTTCTATATCTTATTTGGACTTAAAATTTTGTGGTTTTAAACATGCCTGTTGTGGATATCACTGCTAGCTATTACTTAGCAATGGATACCAGTAAAATCCTCTAAGACTCAACATTTATATCTACAGAGAGAACAGAAACTGTGGAAATGTTACTTCATGCATATGTTTTTCCCCATTTGGCTGGGTTTTCTTAGCCATAGTGTGTTGGATTAAGAAGATCCAAGCAGCCACCTGGATGAAGTATCTCATTCTTGAGGAAATAAAAGAAAGTAATGCATTTATTGATCATAAAATATTTTTCTTTTAGGAACTGAGGAGTGTGTCTTCCCAATTTTTATATTTATATACATTTATAAAATCCCCTCTGAGCCTTCTCTTCTGCAGGCTGAAGAGTCCCACCTCTCTTATCTTTTCCTCATGGGAGAGATGCTCGAGACCCTTTATCTTCTTCGTGATCCTTCAGTGAACTCCACTAGTTCCACATGTAGTAGCACCATGACTTAAACTTTTGCCTGTCCCTGGTATCCTCATATCTTTGGGGAAAAAACCTAACAAAAACAAACCCCAAAAGAATAACTACTGTCATTAGTGTTCAGACAGCAACCAGAGAATCAGTCCTTTTGGGGTCTGCAGGCATAACTGTGCTATGGAACAGTACAACTTCTCAATGAAATATCATATTCTCATGCCTTTATGTTTGTAGGTACATGACCATGCAATCTATTTACTGGCAATGACAGTTTTGTGGCTAAATATCAAACATGCACTAAAAATTCACCTTATGTAGCCCCTTGTTTGAAAAATGGAAATAGCTTTAAGTCAGGAGAAAGGAAACCTGCAATTCCTCAGGCATTCTGTGGAATTGTATGAGCTGTAATTGAAAACTCCCTCATGCAATGTGACCTTGTCTGAATTAATTGGTTTTGGAATTAGTGCTCAATAGTTCAGTAAATGTGGAATTCTCTGAGTTTACTCATCGCCAAGCGGAGTCCTACTGGCTGAGGAAAGTAAAATGGACAAAAGACAGTTCTCTACTTATCATTTTCAGTGGACTCTTCAGTATGCATGAATTTAGTAGAGCCACCTTCTGTGAATTAGGTAAAAGGAGGTACATATACAACTGATCTGACAGGTTTGCATTTTGCTATGTCTTCTAGAAAAATGAAGTCATCGTAATGCAGTGTACTGACCACTTAAGGCTAGTAACTATATCCCCTGAAACCAGCAGTGCTTCTCCAAAGATTGATTGGAAATCCATGAAGCAGGAGAAGTGATCTTGGACTGACACCTAACAGGATAGGAATCCAGGATGCCTTTATGTACCATGACCCAATCCCCACTGTGCTGACGTCCATAGCTAGGTGGATTTCTTGTCATTAATCCTTTCATGAAAACGTACAGTTGTAGCCAAAACACTTGGGTTAGAGGAAAATGCAAAGTAGTTTTAAGAAACTGAAAAAGATGCTCCCTTTTATGCATCAGACTAAAAGCTGAAGAAATTAACTGAGGCCACTCAGTCAGTGCTTGTTGCTGGAGAAGGTTTGCATAACTCTGACTGGAGTGCTTCAGTTCCTCCTTATATGATATTTAGTCTTTTCTGCTTTAGCTGTTTCAATTTGCACATAAAAGCAATATTCACTGAGCAGATATCCCACCTGTTGGGTGAGTGTCCTGAGCAGCAGGCTAGAGTGGCAGTGTCTCTCTCAATAAAGGTGGAAGTGGTTTATACAATGTGTAATAATGCCATCAGGAGAAACTGAGTGTGCCCCCCACATCTGAACGGGCAATAACTGGTGTTCAGGTTATCCTGGATGGCCAAAGGTGCACATATCAAATTACTCTCTGTCTCAGAAAAGGGATTTTAACATGTTCTTTTGCTTCACAAGAGATCATCCTAACTGCTACCTGCAGTATCATTGCAACCCAGTATTTCTCCATTCATGGTAAAACCAAACATCAGCAGGAAAAAAAACCCCATGAGGAAGCATCCTGAAATAATCTATAACATATGGAATAAGTCATATAGAGTACATCTAACAAAAATAAGTTGGCCTTCTCAGGCAAAGGGCTAACAAGGGAAAGAGTGGTTAATATCTATCTTCCAGACCTCCTCGTTGGTTATGTTTTCATAGTACAACCCAGCATTGTACCAGGGTATTTAAATTACTTTTCAGTAAGACAGCCTAGGTATTGCATGTGGGATGATGTGTTACTGCAGCACTGCTCCCAGCCTAGTGCACTCTGCTTCCCAACAGGACTATACAGCCAGGGCTCACTATGCACTGAGCTGGTGGTGCCACGGCTCCGATACTTCAGGTAGCTTGCACACCTCCCCGCAGCACTCTGCTACACTACTCAGACATCAGCGGCAAGAAGCCTTCCAAGCTAACACAACAGGGAACCAAGCTGGTACCACCCGGAAAAGCGACCCAGATCTTATGAACTCTTCCTGAAAAGCAAAGCATTGCTTGCAAGAGTAGCCAAGATGTAAGGCAGTAATAGTTAGGATGACTGCTGCACTCTGTGACTTCCCATTCAGGAAATTACACGTTGTCTGTGATGAAGGGGCAAGGTGGGAGGCAGCAGCAGCTGGAGCTGTATTTTCTCAGCTGTGCATCTGACAGCTGCAACTGGATACAGTTCAGAGGCAGAAAGCATACGCTGCCATTCAGGGCTTTTAACATGAAGTACTTTCTACTGGGTTCATTATCTCTTTACAAAATGAAACAGGATGGCTAGAAATGCCATAACCACGATGAAATACGAGTCTTAGCAGGGGTCACACAGAGTCCAGGTCTAGCTACAGTGTGCCCACAAGGCTGGCTGCCTCCTCTGCATTGCCACTTGTCTCATTCATTTACACCTGGGGCAACTGGTAGTGCCCTTTATCTTGTCACACAGTCTCCATCAGAGGTGGAGAAGCCTGGTTCCAAAAATAATTAAGCTAATAATTAAGCTGTGTGGGTCTGTGCAAAAGTTATGTGTTTATTAGTACCACAGATATTACCAACGAACCAACTGGGCTTTTTCTGTAAAGTTGTATACATTTAAGAAGAGCTAGTTAGTTCTTATCCCATCTATAAGAAAACCATGTTAACAGTCTTCATTAATAATGTCTCACATAATATTCATCATAGTTGCAGCCTTCCTACCTTCTGAAAGGTGCTAATGCATCTAGGAACATTTTAGGAAAATGCATGCTGTAAATATATATTCCACACTTCTGTAATTGAATTCATAGATCAAATATTGCAGGTTTTATTTTCGATTTACATTTTTAGTTACGTGAATTAGTTTTTAGCTAAGTCTGTGTGTTATGATTTAATTGCTTTACAACATCGATAAGAGGCAGTCATGACCTATATCACTAAAATTTCGAGTAATAATTAAATTGCAATGCCTGTTAATTTTCTAAGAAATTGCCTTAGTTTCTTTGCCAAGAAGAGTTTGCTACATCAGAAGCTAAAAAGGAATTAATGTAATGTAATTTTCC
Source organism: Ibycter americanus (assembly GCA_035590275.1). NCBI lineage: Eukaryota > Metazoa > Chordata > Aves > Falconiformes > Falconidae > Ibycter > Ibycter americanus. The sequence goes on from JAVJGI010000062.1 coordinate 22,786,320, forward strand.
TAAGAATTCAAAAGACTGAATTTGAACTGAAGACTGATGTGAAACTTTGACCTTTTGGACATTTATTTGAATGAAGCCCATATAAATGTCAAATATCTGCCAACACCATTTTCACATTTCAGGCAACTGCTTCCTTTGCAGTTTTTAGAGAGGACTGGAGAAGTAAGATTTTTTTTTTTTTTTAAAATCATAGTAATGATAGGAAATGAAGCATCTCCCTCCAAAGTGACAGGGCCTGAAGAGACAGATATGGAAGATTTACCCCTAGGGGTTTTAAAAATGAGAACTTATTTGGCAACTGAAATTTTCAACTAATAGTGAATCACATAATCCTTAGTATTCTTGCAAATCAGACAAGTATTTCTAATTTGAATATTCATCCTACACAGAAGCTGAGGACAAACTTACTCAGTGGTACAGAGAAAGTATTTTGAATATAGAACCACACTCAGAACTGTATATAGTCCATAGGCTTGGAAACAGTTTTGGCTCAGGAAAACATCCCAAATAATCTTTTTACTCCACAATGTCAATATCACCTCACTACAACAAAGCAGAAAGATCACATATTTGGGCAAGAATATCTATCTGATTTATCATTTCTGAGATGAGGGAGAAGCCACGTGTGAAGCATAGGTTAAAGTTTTAAAACACACAGTATTTAACTGGCAGCCTGCTAGTCAATGCAAAACATTTTTCGTAAGTATGAAAACACTGGCATGCAAACATATTTACTGCCTAACCTGGTTATTTTCCCAAACACATTCTATTATTCAGCTTTGTTGCTTGAGAGAAAATAAAACAAATTCCTTTCAGTGAGAATTTTGGGCTTATTTAGTATATAAACTCAAGACGGCTTAGGCTAAAACCAACCAGCTTGGTAACCAAGGTAATTCTGAAAGTATTCCAATTCAGTACCTGGAGTCAGACACCAAAATAGGTATGTAGTTGTGTCTTTTGCCTTGGAAGGTTTCTTCATAATAATCACACAGTACTATATGACGAAGATGAAAACTAGTCTCTGGAGTAGCAATAAAATCTCATTTTATATCATGATAGCATCTCTATTAAACAAAGGACAGAAATATCCCTAGATGTTACATCTAGGCATTGTAAGCCACAACTTCTGATTTTACACAAAGTTATATGTAATAATTAATATACTATGCTTACCATAAAATAGTATTTTATGCTACTTCTGGAATGAAAATTTGTTATTCAACCTCAGCTTAATTCCTTTCTAAGCTCCCACTGGTGTGTCATGCAAATAATTTAAAAAGTATTTTTTATTATATGTTTTGAGCTCTACTTTTACCTTTGGTAGATGGGTAGCCTGCACTGAAATTTAGTAGTATGTGGCAAAGACAATATCATAATTAGAAACTGTCATTAACATATTTGGAAACATGAAAGTGAATTTGCATCACTTAACAAAGAATACGTATCTGTTATAGATTTAATTTTAATTATTTAACTGCAATCTGTGCAATCTTTTCTCTACCAATACTAAACGTTAATATTCTAAAATAAATAAAGCTGTCATCTTTGCTAAGCAATTAATAAGAGAAAAGAAAGTAGGCAGAAGAATGTTAAAAGATCCTAACAGGGAATGGTATAACAACGAATGCTAATGATCTGATTGGTAATAGCAGATGTGTGAAGTTTGCCATGATATTTATGATTCAGTGTATTGATACAACTGGTTACACCTTTTCTGAAGGTAAATAATTAATTCTGTGTTAAGTCAATTGCCTGTAAGTGTTTAGACCAAATATTTAAAATTTTGCTTCTCTTTTTCTTTTGGTACTTTAAGGACCTAAATTAAAATCATCGCAACTGATCTCATTTAGAAGATCAATTACTTGATAGATAAAAATCTATAAATGTCTAACAATATCTAAATGATACCATTTGTGCTTGCATTGTTATATTTGCATCTGGATAACACTATGTGTGGGAAGTGGAGGTTAAAACCCTAGGTCCATTATATTATGCTTGCAGGATTCTCCCCAGAAGGAGCTTATTCCAAGCTGTAGCCACAACGGTACACTATTACAAACCTAAGAATACTGGTACTACACAGGGAAATTATTTCCAGTGTCAAACATCCTTTTACAAAGCAAGACAACATATTCTTACATGCAGAACAGTGGAAGGATCAGTGCAGATTCGCTTACCTGTGGTTGACCTGATAGTTGAGGTGATGTTGGAAGATGCCATCGCAGGTATACATTCATCATCTTGGGAATAGCCTGCCTGAATGGCACGCAAGTAACTGTGGCTTCTTGTTCGGAAACATCCAGGGAGGTCAAGGGCATCCATTGCCTGAGCTTCAACTTCACTAAACACTGATTCACACACCGATTCAAATTGCCCATTAACCTCTGCTTCACTCATCTGAATAAACAACAACAATGCATTTGATTTTTGACTTGCTTTTTTGTGATCATCACGGCCTCAACATCTCAAATGGACACCTGTACATTGATGAAGAACTGTTTTAGCAAATAGTTAAAATGTCGTAATCCCTTCTGATCACATTCACATTTTTTCAACTTACATCAGCTGTTTATATGTATATAGTAAGTACATCACACATGCCATACAACTAATTTTACATTTAATATCTTTTGGCATATACAGAGGATTGTAAATACATGATTTAATGGTAACCAACAAGATCACTCTGTGCTGATAGAAATCCATGTTCTGCCAGGATAAGGGAACAGAAATCAGCTGTACTAATATTAGCCTCAAAAGGTGAAGGTGGGTTGCCTGGGTTCCTCGCTTATTAGCAAAGTTACTACTCATGCAGACATTTAGCATATGTGGCAGGTTTTCTTCCTCTCACTATCAAGGGGCTCAAGGAAGTATCTCATACTTGAAGAAGGGTAGGTTAAGAGGAAGTGATGCTTCTGAAAGGTTTGAGAAATATAGCATCTAGACTTATGTCCAGTGAAGCATGTGAAAGAATAACCATTGTCTGAAATAGAGTGAAAAGTGGTCAGGTGAGAAAGTAATGCTTGGCCCACCTTTAGCTGAGAAGGGCCCTAAACCAAACTCACTCCTTGGTTAACTGGGTTAGCCATTCAGCTACCATGGGAACATGAGATGCAGTCATTACTGCTGCCTCTTCTGCAGCAGCATTATTTTAAGTCCGACACTTCTGCCATGGGCTGTGCAGAGGAGCCCTGCCTGCCAGAGCACCCCAGACGTGCCTGCCTGCGTTACCTGCCAGGCTGGCCCCTTGGGGGATTTCAGCACCACCCTCCAGCTCCTGCAGGACTTGGGCAGGAGCCAGCATCTACCCGCTGCCCCTGCCCTGAAGGCTGGGCATGATGCAAACCTGTACATTTTTAGGCAGCTTTCATGATAAACAGGGTTTAGGCAGGCCGGCCAAGCTTAGGGAACCTGTTGGTAGGGAACCGTGTATTGCAGTTTTGAAGATGAGTGCCTAAATTCTACCTACATCATTTTTAACAGGTTCTCTGAAATCAGCCCTAACTACCTGCAAATGTACCTGAATAATTCAAAATTATGTTTATCCAAAATCAAATAGGAAGTTAACACTGCACAAACGCATGACCTCCTGATAATTTTTTTTAAATCGAGAGTGCTAGAAATCAGAATCAGTATAAATACCAAGTTAAATTTGTAGCATCACTAAACAGCAGACCCAGTTGATATTACTTTTTCTATACGGCTGCTAAGTGCATTTTTCATGATTACTGTTCCTAGTACATTACTCACTATGGAAAGAGAGTGAGTGCAAATGTTCCAAATGTTTTAGGATTTTGATTAAGTAAATGGAAATTTCATACGGAACTTCTGATGATAATGAATAACTGATATTTTAATTTCATGTAAGACATCTTGGCTACTAAATCTATTCTGAAAGGAATTACATTACCCTTCATAAAATTTGTTTCTAATAAAGTTAAGTAGACTAATGCAATCTAATGTAAGATTAAAAACCCCCATCTTACTCTGAAATATTTTGCATACATCATTGATCAGGAAATTTATGGTAATGTAGTCCATTAACACTAAGTCCTAACCACTTCTTTGAAACTAAGGTAATTGACAATAGAAAAATAAAAGTTTTAGAACTTAAATTAAAAATATAAACCACGGAACCCAGCATCTTTCTTGACTCTGCCCTTGGTCAAGAGTGAAAAAGAAGGGCCCTCACAAAAAAAAATAATTATTAAAAAGGCATAAAAAATACCACAAATCATACAAACTGCTATTATGTACATAGGGCAAGAAGCTGATGGTGTTATGGAAAAGGAACAGGAAACAGCAAAGGTTCAGAACTTGTTATTTTAATATATTTACTGTGTGTAGTATCTATTAAATGTATTTGTTACTGGTCTGGAAACAGCTGGACTGTGAAGTAGGAAGTATGTGGTTGACACAAAATCACGTAGTTTAGTGAAGACTGAAAAAGAAAGTAAGTAACTATATCCAGCAGGTTTAATTAATCTGGCCAATTGAGCAATCTACCTGCAAATAAAATCTATTATGGACATCTTTCCAGGTAATGCACATTGGAATGAAGAATTTTAACATTGCTGAAACCAATTAGTCATTATGGACAGCTCAGTGAACATCTCCATGCACAGACATGGCCAAAGAGGCTGAAGATGTTAGAATAGTTCTATATTACAGCATTGTTAGGTGACAGCCAACAGCACGTGCTTTGAATGCAGGACCTAATTCTTGTGAAACTTTCTCAAAACCAGAGTGTAATGAAAATAGAAAATATGCAAACCAGGATAATGAAAGCCAATGGGAACGATGGGGACAGGTTTCACAAGGGAGCTATGAAAAATAATGAAAGGTTTGGAAAATGACTGTTTCTAAATCTGATGCGTGCTATACAAGATTATACTTAGATTTATCCCACATAAATTAAGGAATTTGACTGAAGGGCATTAGTCAGGCAACTAGTCCCTCCCAATTCTCTACAGTCAGTGGAGACTGATCACAGTTTCCAGAGGGCTTTCAGCCTGCTTGGGATGTGCATTGTTCTGGAAGAAACTCTTTCACTCCATTAACTACAGAGGAGCTTTAGTTGTTGCCTCAGTTAAAAGTCTTAAGGTAGATGAGTTTAATCCAGGCCTGAATAGCCATGCAGTACAAATTGAATGTGAATGAATATAAAATTGCTTTAAAAAGATTTTTTTTTTTAACATAACCATTGTGCACAGTTAGCTACTGTACCCTTAGGTGTCTCACTAAATGGTCCGAGTAAAATAAAGTAACACATGTTTGAGAAGAGGGCAGGGCCCACCTGTCATGAAGCAACACAGGGAAGAAATGTCAGGACCAATGAACATTAGAAACTTTATGTAAAGTCGTCTCCGAAACAGAACATGCACATACTTCATAAGGCTGCTTGCACCTCAGGCCTGATTCAGATCTCACTTCAACATGAATTGGTACTAACTAACCGGCATAAAACTAGCAGGGTGGAAAAATGCCTCTTTTCAGAAGTCCCCATACACAGAATAATTGATGGGAGTTATTCTTTTACCCAAAAGTGAGGGACTGAGTTTAGAGATGAATCACTGCTCCTTTGGAGCATAATTATTTCAATCTATATCTTAATCTGGCAGTCCACATTTACTGAAATCAGAGTAGATATTTTCAGAGGATGAGTATTATAAGGGAGTGTGCCCCTTATACTCAGTCCGAATCTTCTAAACATTCAAATATTTAATATAGACTAAAAATCAAAATACCAGTATTTACATTTTTAATGAAAAAAAAATGGAAAATATGTGTGATAGTGTCCCTTTGCTTCTAGCGTTCAGTATTTTCCTGGAAATTTTGAACAAGGTTTACATTCCTTAGAACTGAATTACTTTGACAATTCACATCCTCATTTTGATATTAATTAAAAAAACCCCCAAAACTAAGCCCATCCACTAGTAACAACTCTTGCATCTGTGATTAACCTATAAGAAAAGTTATAACAAGAATTTCCCACCTGACTAACACAGCTGGCCTGACTGAGCGTGCTCACTGCTCTCATATAGCTCTGATTCCTTGAGCGAAACTTTGGGGAATTGTAGTTTGCAGAGGGATCCAGGTTGTGACCCCCAGGCACGTCACTTGCAGTTTGAAGGTAGCTCTGACTACAAAGGAAAGAGGAAGAAAAAAGGAAAGGGTGTAAAACTACAGATGGAATCAATTAGGACACTAAAGACAGTAATTTGTATGAGACACAATTCCATTCCCCAGGGTCCAAATCTCTCTCTCTCTCTAAAGTGTCAGAGATCTGTTGTAGTCAAACACCTTAGCACAAGCAGAGAATCTGTCTGCAGTTCTGCCACCTAGATGATATGAAATTTTAAGTCTTTGCTGTATTTAAACATCATCAATCCTCCTGGCTATTAATGTTGAACTTCATTAGAAGAGAACGTCTAGGTCAACAGGAACAAGAACCAGAGCTAAAGCACAAACCAAAGTAACTAAAAATCTTTCTTCATAGATAAAATCTGCTACTTGTCATCTGGTTTTCATCAGGGTCTTAGGCATCAAGAGACCTTTTATCTTCAAAGGATTGACATATTTTTACAAAAGATCAAAATATCCCATGTTCAGCTAGAAGAACAGATTAATCAGGTACTTGGAGCAACTGCACGAAGCCATAGAAATGCTTTTCTTACAACACATCTCCCAGTTTGGAGGACTGGGACCTTAACACCACATGAGCCCCTTTCAGTGTGCTTTCACTACAAGGGTATGTTAGTCTTCATGTTTTATGTTAAATATATTGATTATCTGTCATTCCAGGAAAATAAATAAGCCTAAGAAAAGAACAAAAAAAAAAAAAAAAAAAAAAAAAAAAAAAAAAAAAAAAAAAGTCACAAACAAGGTTTATCAGAGTTCTCAGGACCTCTGGAAATCAGATTTTAGAAGTCATGTGACACTCATCCCTAGACATCAATGCATAAACTAATCAATGTTTCAGAAAACAGTGGGTTTCCTGTGGTAAACAGGCAGTTTTTATGTTTAGCCCTTAAAGGCAGCTTTAACAAAAACAGTTTCTGGGAACAATAGATTTGTGCCAGTTGAATGTCTGTCAGTATTGGCAATACAGTTATTTCAGGCTGAGCTGGCAGAGTTCCTCAGCCCAGCAGTGGCTGTGACACACGCCAGGGCTATCAGGAATTTCCCTGTGAAGGGGGAAGCTTCCTCTCTGGAAGGACCAGACCACTCAGTGAATGAGAAAACCACTGGTTCAACTCCTGGTGCAAAATGATGCAGAAACCAGGATCTTGTTTCTTAGACCCTATTTATCGAACACTAAGTGTGACTATAGGCTGGTGCTTGAGGAAGGACTCAGCCTTCCTCACTAGTATGAACACAACCTGAGTTTGGACTGATGCAATCCCTGAGGAGCACTTGGGCAGGAATCTCAGACCTTTTGTCATGGCTCTGACTAGAGAAGTAAAGTGTTGAGCTCCATCTCCCTGTGTGGTTACGTGCTTTGATGTCAGACCTGTGATGACCCAAGGTTCCCTCACATCACCAGCTGCAAGAGCAGATGGGATTTATAGACCCTTTCAACCTTATACTTAGGAGATCTGTTCTCAGGCACTTCCATGTATTTGCCCTGACTTGGCCATCTCAGGGGCAACATAGACATAGCCTTGCTTCCTCCGTGTGTCTGCCAACAGCTGGGCTATCTGTGCCTCTAAGACAGGCTGCCTTCTTCAGTAAAAAAGGACAGGCTTTGTTTTCATCTTGGTGCAAGGCAGGCATTTTTGTGAACTCTTAAGAAATTTCCCTGGAGAAAAGAAATTTTTTTTCTTCCCATCTTTATTCAGTGCCTTCTATGGAATACCTCTGTAACCCCAAAACAGAGGTAAACTGTGTTGAAACTGTGCTATAACTGCTGAAACCAAAATGAAAATGTATGAGATTGATGCAGGCATGTGATCAGAGGTTAATTAAGTCATAACAAAGTGATTTGCAGATTAAGATAGCTGTCTGGTAGTGCGTCAAATTTAGTTTTAGATGATAAAAACAAGAACTGTAGCAGCATTTTTTTATTCCCATAGGTATGAAGACAAATACAATATAACAGGCAAAGTGGTGTAGTCCCCCTATCTATATTTAGTTGCTGGATGTAAGTAAACCTCCTCTCCTTTATAGGCAGCAGGCTGATGACTGTCACCTGCTTTGTGTCATTCTGATTCTTTGCATATGCTTTACTAAATCTGGCTGATCTTGTTAATTTAGTATTTTTCAAAACAGTTAGATGAATCCCCTCTGGACCTTCTGCTTGTCAGCAGGTGGCAAAATACGGGATTCTGAGTTCGGAAAGAGTTTGTGAAAGATGTTTGAGGTTTCTTCATTAAAACATGGGCCACATTAAGAAAAGACAGAAGCAATAGAATAAAATGATAAATTATTAATTATTTTATAAACTACATAAAATTAATTAATTTAAACTGGCTTCTAATAACTGTCTCCTTTGCTAAGTAATACTCAACAACCTAGTATTTCATTATGCACATACCAGTTCCTTGTGAGATATTGCTATCATTAAACACAATCAACAATTTCTACAGCAATAATTTCTTGGGGAAAGAAACCCAGTATTCCATTGTACTGCTAAGCAGCTGAGTTTTGATGGATCAGTTTGGACAGTACTTGATAGTTAACTAATTTGTCATTTATAGAGGACAGCAATTGATTCATAAGACTGTAACAAAATAAAAGAAATGTTACATATATTAGGCTGTAAAAGCATTTAACATTCATTTGGTTAATACTTTGAAATTTTTCTGATAAAAAGAAATCAGTTTATATTTCTAAGATATACACTCAAAGTTATCTTCTAGGATAAATGTGTCAATACATGGTAAAAATGATGGTCTTCTTATAAACACTATCCAGAACCAAAACACCATAGATCCAAAAGTTAGATGGGAAAGTTGCTCTTAAATGTCATTATCTGTTTCTCAAGGAACTTTCATGCTTGTCAACAGCACTACAAAACACACACCACGTGTGACATTGGTAAATACTGACTTTTTCATAACATCCACTTTATCTATAAGCTTAGGAAAAAAAATTCTTGACTTAATTTCCAAAACTCCACAGCTCTATCACGCTGGTAAAAGAAAATAATTTTCTTTTATGCTCTGTAATAGATGATCTTATATCTCAGCTGATTGCTGAAGAAGGGCAAGACAAGCATAAGCACATGAGATGGTTTGACAGTTCATTTCCAGAAACGAAAAACAAATACACACATTAACATCAAGGAGGTGACTCTAAAGTTTGGTACTGTGGAAAAGGAGCAAGAGGATGAGACTAATAGGAAAAATTAAATTGGCATGTTAGTTCTCTTCCCATTTGCTTTTCCAAAGAGACAAGCTCTTAGGAATGGATTCCCTTTTAAAAGCACTTTTGCTCTCAAGGGTTGCTTGCCCTTTTCCATTGGATTCAGAGGAAGTCCAGGGCAGCTAGGAAGAGGTCTTTAAATTTAATGAGAAGTATCTTAGCTGCAAGCAAGGCTAAAAGCCTAGAGAAACTTTTGGGAATAAGGCAGTCCCATGTAATGACCTTGCAGCTCTTGAGACCCTCTGCTCTAAAAACGAAGCTTTAAGACTCCCAGTGAAGCTAGCTAAATCTGCAACAGCACTTTCAGTGCTCAGCAGATTGCCTGAGTGTATTCAAGGAGGACAAAATACTGTAATATAACCACATAAAGTGAGCTATAGCATGGCACGCTGAACTGGGACAGTATATCTGATAGCATATCTGGGATAGCATGTCACCCTGATATAGAGTGAATGACAAAGAGGTTACGCTGCATATTTCAACAGCAAAAAATAGATAAAGAATAAGGCAAGAGGCAGCAGTCCAAAAAAATACCCCCAAACACCTAAAGAGCTCCTGCTTAGCAGTTTCTAAGTCTTGCATCACAGCCTCCCTTTTCTTGCATTCCTCTAGTCTGCAAAAACTTAGGCCTCTGTATCCAAACCTCATGTGTGCCTGCTGCTTCTGTCTGAAAGCTGCCCCTTCCTCCAGCCACAGAACTCATATTTACCAAAATCCCCAAGTATAGCTCTCCATTCTTGACCAACCCAGATCCCAATCCTTACTGCTCCCTAGAATCCTCTTAATTCCCAGCTCATAGTTGTCCTGTTCAAGATCTTCCAAAACACCATCACAAAAGCCAGCAATTGGGCCACTTATCCTACTTCTGTCCTCTGCAGCTTTCAAAACTACCCTGAACGCCCCTGTTAGCAGAGTCTAGCTCACCCGTGCTACAGCCATCTAATCCCGCTCCCTCACTGCGGACATCGGCTTCCACAAAAACACAAACTCTTCTTGTACAAACTAACTGTTCTCCCCAACACCTCACCAAGAATGAAATATAAGAGCATAATGGGGGAAAATAACTGCTGGAAAATACCTGTTACTTCAGCCCTACAAGCAACATGATGAGCTGGGGGGGGGGGTGGGGAGGGGGAAGAAAAAAAAGAAAAAGAAGCAGAAAAGGACAATTTTTTATTCTTTTAACTCTAGAAAACAAATTTTCTTCTGTGTTTTGCCATGTTTTGCAGCTGTCCTTAACAGGACTCAGTACAGTAAAAATGTAGGAAGAACTTTACTTGTATTGTAATCAAAAAACATTAGGTAACATTTGTCAAGAAACTGCAGGAGATGGAAGAGCATGTCCACATCTCCGTAACTTTTCCCCACTTATGCCATTGTAACAGAAGACTTGTAAAACTGGAAAGCCATTTAGAATGTGTCTTAATGAAAGGAACAATCAAGTAAGCTAATCCAATAGCTGCAATCAAGCATTAACTAATGATAAGGGAAGGACTCTTATTTCCTCATCTTTAGCCATCTATTATTTAGCTATCTACTTCCTCCTGTATTAACAGTGTATTTTTAAAAGGAGCAGGATGCTTGCTTTACTGTATAGACAGTAACTGGCTAACTTTGGGGCTTTTTTTCCTGCATTACATTGTTTTATATAACTTTTGGAAAGTTTGTATGTCCATGGATAGCGTCTGAAGCAGCCCAATGACTTCAGCAAATAGTGCTGGGGGTTCTGAGGCATTCCTGCTGCGGTGTGCACCACAGCACCTTGCACCACCCGCCTGAAGTCTATCGCTTTGTGCAGTATGTGCAGTATGTGCAGTGCCCATGCTTTGTCATCGATGAGTTCAGATGCTGATGAACGCCCAGCATGGTTTGAGGCACGTTTTCTGAATTCTCTTGTCGTTGCTGTATGACAAGTATTACTGTAAGGTAGAATTACAACATGCAGTACTGTCCTGTGACTTCTGCCACCATTGCATGTTTTGCAGAAGACAAATCTTTTTGTCATTTGATGAAAAGGTATGTATGATAGTAAAACAACATGGTTTCACTTCTAGGACACCTTGAAATGACAGATTCAGAGGCTGACATGGTTTTACAGCTTATAGCTAAGCCATGGTCAAAACAAAACAAAGAAACCTCCTAACTTCTCCCTACAAATTCAGATTCCTGAGCAGATGTACTTGACAGTCAAGACAACCCTAGTGGGAACATGGGGTGTGAGTCCTGATAAAGGGATTGCTGTCACACTGTTTTGTTTTTGGGTTTCGTTTTGGTTTTTTTACTGTGTGTATTTTATTTTCTAATAAGTAATTGATATATACTTTGTCATAAACTTAATACGTTTGTATAAAAGTATGAACATGATGCCAACAATGCAGAAAACGTTACGCACTTTCCAAGGTCAGTCCTTGATCTACTCACATTCAAAATAGTAACTGTGATCACTCCCCAGAGTACCTGTTCTCTATCAAATATTCAGCCACCAGTGCACCCTGGTCAAGAAGGTACCAAAACTGAATTAAAATCTTCCTAGGCCTCTAAAAGTTGCAGCAAGAAAGTCACCTTCTGGCTCTGAATGGGTCTATCAGGTTTATTAAGGAAGCATCAGATATAAAGAAAGTCCATTTTCCATCAAATTAATTTTTGGAATTAAAATATTCTAAAATCATCCGTTTTTATTTTCATGATCATGCCTGCATTTGTCCAAAAATCTGAGAATGAATGGGAACATTAAAGAAAGTACAATCACTTCTGTTTAAATCAGTATATGCAATTCAGAAGTATCATTCTGGGACAAAAAGATAAAATTTGTAAAAGAATTCATCTTGGGCACCTAAAAGGGACATGCATTAGGATTAGCAAGGTAGCATAAGTTATCAAAACCTATTTTATTGAGAGATTTGCATTTCAATGGATATTCATTTCTCTATCTGGATCTATCTTAACTATGTCTTTGTAGGTACATGAAATAACTCATCGACCAGAATCTAATGATTAAGCTTAGCTAGCAGTGCCATTGTACAGCAGCTGCGAGTCATACTGTGTCTCCGTGGAGAGAGGTGCTGAAGTCAATAGAGCTCTGAAAAGGGGCACAGATGTGGCTGCGTGCAGCCCATTGGGGAACTCAGAGTATAGACGTTAAGTCTGATTCTCCCTTCAGAATAGCACAGTTAGTCTGGTTCTTTAAAAAAACCTGAAAGTACACATAAATGGGGTAAATTTATCTGCAGCAAAGAATTTGTTTTCTAATCTTTGCCAGACTGGAGCTTCTCTTTGATCAGTGATACATATGAGAATTTGGGCCAGATTAAATTTTTAGAGACCCCTATATATTTCATCATTGACCCATAGTCTTTTTTAAAAAAGGTGCCTAAAAGATATTGAACATCTGATTTACTACAGGAATATGTTAGCAAAGAGGTGGAGACCGCTGTTTCTGTCCTTATGAAATGCCTACTAATCACTGGTAGAAGAGAACCTTTCTCATCAGTAAGTATTTAGGGATTTTGTAGAACATGAAGCAGAAGAGAATGAGAGGAAATCATCTGGAATAGTTAAACAGTCTGGTGGTTTGCTCACTCCTTGTGAAGATATAGAGGATGTAGGCTCAATCAAGCCTGTACTCCAAATTATGCAGAATGTACATGTAATGAAAAAAGTCTGATGTGGGAAATCTAAATTCAGAGCTCTTGTTTGTAAGAGGTGACAGATGTGCCCATATAGCTAATCCTAAAAGTCTTGTTCCAATATCCTATTTTGAGCTTACCCTGGAGAGTAGGCAGCGAACTGGTCAGCAACAACAAAACTCAGGCAGATGTTACAGCAAAAACTTAGAGGCATTTAAAGCATCACGTAGCAGTTCAGTAAGTGGATATGAGGATCTAAGCAGAACTCAGATACTGGATGTATGTTCCTAAATCCCTTTATGGAATTGAAATAGTCACAATTTTTTTCAGGAAGCTATCTTCCTTTTTCTTCTCTTTTATTTGCTTTTGGTACATATACATGTATACATGTGAAAAATCATAATTAGGCAGATCAAATGTAGACTACAGACCATCGGGACTCAGCAAAGCATCTGAACATGAGTTTAAATTAAACACACTTTAATTTAGTAAAATTAAAGTAAGTCCATTAAAGCCAATAGGTCTTAAGCAAATAAGTGACCTTCTTAATGCTGAAGATATTAATGAGTCTGTAATTTCTGGGGAAAAAAAACAGAGTAGAATTGGGAGAAGTGAAAATATATACATGATTTCTGCTTTTTAACCAAAAGCATCTTAATTTTCAAATCCTTGCCTGAAGAAGTCTTTCTACACACATACTTTATAGTCTCATTTAGTTTTTATTAAAAACTAATCAAATGAGAAAAACAGCTTTTGATCCTTTTGAAATGAAAAGTAAAACTAACATATGTTGAAAGCAGGAATGAATAAGCACCAGAAACACACGCTTTTGGACCTCAGTATCTGTGTTTGTGAGACTGGTCTGAATCTTACTGCATTTTCACCGCAATCCATCACATAATTGCATCTTTCTGACAAAAGCCTATTTTATTCCTGAGAAGACTCTGCACTTTGTTCAGAGCCTTAGGATCTCCTTTCCTCATCCAGGGTAATACATTTCAGCCCTACAACAGAAAGCTGGTATTTGCTACAATGAGGCAGGAGATCTGGGCTCAATTACTCCCTGGGTTTCACACTATGCTACTTCTAAGAGGACAAGGTGCCTAACACTGCTAAAGAGCATTTCCTATTATTCTGCAAAGGAAGAAAGGATGTGGACCATCTTCTGACCCTATAAAAGATACTTCCTAGGTAGCCAAATGACTAGCTGCCCTTCATCAGCATTCCCTTTTAACCCCGTGGACTAATCTAACCCAGATCTTATCGACTGCAACAGAGAACACTATCACTGTGCCAGTGGCCCAGTGATTGCATTATTAGTTGATAAGGCTTTGTAACTAGCCCTCAAACACTCCTCAGTAAATCTCCAATTTCACCCCTCAGAGACTCTGAGTAGATGCAACTACACTATAGGGCCTCAGAAAGCTACTAATGAAGTGTGTAATGAGGCTTTTTAGAGTCAGAAGACTGAGGAAAAAACAAAAATAAAAAGCATATAAAAGATGAGGGTTACTTTTCTAGCGATTTTCCCCAGCTCTTCAATTGAAAACATTTCTCAGGAAAGGCTTCAAAACCATTTCTAATTTAAAATGCAGAAGATGAGTTAACGGTAAATTGAAGTTTACCTTTGAAAATTAAAAAAGGCTTGCATCACTGGTGTGCAGCACTGAAATAGGACATTAATTTCTGTAGCAAGGAAGCTGTGCTTAAACTCTCAATCTGTAATGTTTTTGCATCACACCCACTTCTCCACATGTGCACACTTACCTACAGCCTGCAACATCAAGACTTCTCTCTGTGTACTTACCAAGTGGTAAGTACCCACACATTTGTCCATCACTGAATGATATGGTACTGGCACTGTCATGGGCAAAGATGGATGAAGAGACAGAGGTTTGGTCTCATGCAGTGCTCCCAAACTTGTCATTTGGTTTTCATTTTCTCACGTTTAAGTGTGCTACAGTTAGCACATATGGTTACAAATGGTAAGATTTTTTTTTTAATGGAGATTTCCCACATGCCTTAGAGGAGCCTGTGCTGTTCCATGATTCCTGCTGAGCCAAGGGCTCTGGCAGTTAAGTGCTGTCAGATCTTGTTGCAGTTTAACTCCCTTGCTGTGTGCTTTGGGAACGTTTTTGGTGTCATAATAGTCTGCAGAACAGAACATGTGGGTATGCCTCAGGTCATAGTCCAGATATCCTTTACATCAGCATAAGTCAGTATGGCCATGGAAAGATGCAATCTCTCACTCTGAAATGGGGAAGAGCAGGGAAAGGTTAATTTTCATTCAGAACACTGATTTGATCTGGTTTACCATTAGCCCAGAAAACATGTCAACCATTTCAGGTCTTACTTAGGTGTATTATTTTCAAATACTGAATAAAATGGTTTTTGAGCTGAGATAGCAGATTGTGAAGAAGAGTGGCTGAGATACGGACATGCATTGTGCTCTTCAGGTGTGCTATGGGCTTTAATCATGTCCAGTGCATTAAACACCTGAGGGAGGCACAGCTGCTTTCTCTGTGACTGTGACTCAGAGTTCCAGACACTTCCATCCAGGGGCCCAAACCTGGCAGAGGGTTAGACGCAGAATATAGCCAAGACAAATCAAAGCACCACTGGTACTGTACTGCAGTAGTCCACCAAATAATTTGTGCTATAGCAGATTTCCTTCCTCAATGAAAGATTACATTTTTGTACTACCTATCTGCTCACATGCCTTTCTGTCTGCTTACCCATCAGCTTAAGGTATCTAGACTACCCGCCACCACAGTAAAGTCGGCCATCAGAGGTTCACAAAACAAAAATACACATTGCTGTCACTGATTTTATTTTATTGTAGCTTAACCTACTTCATCTTCACGTTTGCAGCATCTCGTTTCCTATGAGTCACTTCAGAGCGTAATGGAAAACTGCAGCACAGCACAACTATCCATTTGCGTGAGTGATACCAGTATGATCTTCAAATAGAGTGTGTTGTCTTTGGGCTAAATGCTATTGTTATCCCTTTTGACTAAATGGTTAGATGGTTTTTAGTGTCTTTTGCAACACTTCAAAAAAGGAGATACTGAAAATGGAACTTGCTATTTCTACAGTGCTATCCTGTGCATTTACATAATTGGTACATTAAATGTTCTTTTCCTGAAAACGAGAAGCATCAAATAACTGGAATATCATCCTCAGTCATAGAATTGTTTTTTCATCACATAGTCCCAAAGTCTTGTTTTCTTTTCAGCTTTCCTTTCTGGATCCCAGTGTCTCTGATGCTTCCATCTATCAGCTTTCTTGTTTTTGTCACAAACACAGAGACATGACATTTACTAGGTTGGAAGGATACCCTTACAAATCCTGTGGGTCAGTCTCTCTTCCAGGACTGCACAAAACTTATTTAGGACAAACATTCCTTTTATTTCAGCTACCAGTTCCATACATTGTTCAGCTGTTTTGACTTTACTGTAAATGAAAATATCTAGCAGCACGCTACCTACCTTCTACAAGCTACCTTCTGCAAACTACCTTCCAACACAGTTTAACTCCATTCCTAGCAGCGTCACAGCACAGCAGAAAGCAATAGACTGGATTGAAAGCACTTGCATTTCACCTCTAGAAGACCTATATTTGTTCATAGGATACCAAAACTGACATCAGAAAGATTTTGTATGTCTAATGATAATGCAAAATAAAAAAAAATAATGAAAAAAGTTCAATATGTTTTTCTCCTGGGACTACTGGGAGTCAAGATAATTTTCTCAATAAATGGGATTACTGGCAGCATTCCAAGAAAGCAAAAAGTTGGAAAGGAAGCAGATTCAAATATGTGTCCTGTCTCCACCACAGCAAGCCTTATTGCATTATATTTCACTCAAATGTAATTTCATCATAACACTAAATTACACCGGCCTTCGACTTGTAGTGCAATACACTATTTAGTCTTTTGAAACAGCATTCACAAAGAATGAACTGAAACGCATTTATCTTCAGTAAGTAATCTATATATTTAGGAGCATTTAATTTTTGAAAAATCCAGCAAAATTTGAGTCACTTAGGCTATAGCTATACTCAGAAATAAGCTGACCCTTTGGCCAGCTGACCTATACGGTTAAACTTTTTTATCCCATAGAAAGGGTGGCTGCATCTAAGAGGGTTAGTCTCTGAAACATGCCTGGGCACTATCTAGAAGAGAGCCAGGTGGCCCAGGCTGAAAGGAGGCTGGGGATCATGCTGGTTGTGACAGCAGTTTGACAGAGGTGGTGATCAGATGGCAGTGGTTGGGTATATGCCCTGCTTCTGCCACCTGCATAAACCAGCAGTGGCAGACCCTGCACTTCTTTTTTATTCCCACTTGGAATAAAATACACTCCTTTCCAAGAGTGATTTCAGAATTTTAATGTTTCTTTAAATCAGTTACACTTACCTATTTGTATGTTGTTAAATAATTTTTTCTATTCAGATGCAAATATGCATTTTTATTGTTTATGAATTTTTAATGTTCAATTTTCTGAATCTTTGAGCAACACAAACCAACAAAATAGGGGCTTACTTTCATCAAAGTAGAAACAGAATTTAAATGGGAAAACTCTCTTGCAAAGAGGCCTGATAAAACTCAGAGAAACATGCATACATGTCAAAGGTCTGTTGAAGGTTAAGTGAAGGCTGTTCTACTTTTCATTTTATCCTATTCAGAATAGTGATAGGTAACTAGGCATATTCTTATGAAACCCACCTACATATATTCTGCAGCCAATGCATGTTTTTACACTGCCAAAACTATCAATATTCAGTTTTTATTACAGGTTTACTGGTGCTCTGTCAGACCCCAGTTCTGAGCTATCCTGTCACCCAAGCAGATGACTAAGAGTGTAAGCCCTATTTTATTTCTGTGCATTAGCTCCCTCCATCCTGGTAAACAAGCTAAAACGCCAGCTAATGCAGCTGACATCTTGAATTATGTAATGTCTCATAACACATGCCAGAAATGTTATTCAGCCCTGCTATACATGCAGGAATGCTGCTCAAAACTTTGGCTTCTGGCTCAGCAGCATGATCAGCAGTTGAAAGGGTACTTGGCATGCAATGGGGATTACTGAGCCGTGCTGGAGGAGGAAGGCAGGCTCCATAACCACCATCCCTTGCTACATCCTTCACAGAAATCCATCAGACATAAAAGGTAACCACAGTGACAGGAAGACAGAGATCTACCGGGAGGAGATGGCTTGTGGTGAAAGCCCAGGTTAAGGACCAGCACTTTGTATTCCTGCGAGACAAGAAATTTTCCGTCTGATTTCGTACTGCTGAAATTTGCAGGTTTTTGCAAGAAAAACATACAAGAACCAGAGTATTAGTCACATTTCTGCCTGAAGTTCACTGGAAAAAGCCTGTATGTTAGGCTGGCAGATTCAAGGCGCACCCCTCAGTTTAAGGGAAACCCGAGGATTTAAAAGTTATCTGCCAACAGCAGCCTGGCTGCTCAATTATTTCTAGTGCAGTGTTTGCAGCAAATTCTCAGCAGAGCCCATAATAATATTTCACAGTAGTACAAAAACCTTCCTCCTTTTCTGACTGCAGTTATTGGTAACTATGCCATTAAATCCTTCGGGAGCATGAACAGGCACTGCTGTCAACCCCAGCACACTGCATCAGCATCTCACCCATATTTTAGTCAATTATGTTCCGAGCAATGTATTTGCATTACCTGGAAAACTGACGGAAGACACAACATTTGGTATTGACCTGCTAATAACTGCCTGCCTTCAGGATTGAACAGATCAGAGACTTTTTTTCTTGAAACATATTCTTTGCTCAAATACGTATGTCTAGATGCTCTCTGGACCTGTTTATAAGCTGTAGGGGTCTAGGGCAGGCACTGAGACCTGCCACTCAGTGGAAAATTTGTGCTGTTATCACATTCACTTGTGGGAAGTTCAACCATAGCCAAAGCCAAAGAACAGAACAAAATATATTTTGTTTGGTCTAAGTACTTGGAAAATTAGAACTGTCTCTGAGAAAAGGTTTTAGTTTGTGGTACCAGGATGGATATGACATACCCTCCAGAGCAGGATGGCTGCATCCAGACTGCCTCTGGGAATGACCTCTGGCCTGCAGCAATGCCCAGAACATGTCCAGGCAGTGGCTGTGACTGTGATAATAGACCCAGGTGACAAGTTTGCCAGAGACCACTTCAAAACCTTCTCAGTGTACCTGGTCAGGCCTCTGTACTCAGATCTGTGTTCTGGAAATGCTTAATTTACCAGCAGGAACACTGCCGGTCAATGTGTGGAAGTCTGAGAAAGTCGAATATCTCCTTTTTCACTGTTGCCTTTAGAAGGGTCACTCTTAACAAGCCACAGGCATTAATTAGATTACTCTCCCTTAGCACATCTTATACTACAAGGATAATTGCCTTTTTGCAAGACCCACAGCTTTCAGAGCCATTTATGAGAAAATCCAGGACTGCAGAATTCACAACATATGTCTCCACTATGGCTGAGAAATTACAGGCTCCTCATCCTGAGAGACCTCTGCTCCCACGGACAAGTACTCACAAGCTGAAAATTAACAACCTTTTTTGTTTCCCAGAGAGTTTCACAAATTTGGACTGAACCAGTCGATGTAGCCAGCACACCTCAAACCCAAAATTCAGCCCAGATACAATGACTAAGGATATAAAAAAATCAAATATTGCTTCCAACCACTGTCATTAAGAGCTCACGTTTTCATCGTTGGTAATCAGCCAGGTACAGGTCTGCCAGCAATATCCATGTTATAGGCCATGTTTTCATAATTGGAACTAATACTCTAGCAAATTCTTCAGATTCACCTTCAGAATTTGGCTCGGTTGCCTATGCATAGGTCTCTAGCACCCTTTGAGATGACAAAGTATCCTGCCTTGATTTTAGTTGCCAATCGAGAGTGAGACCTGTCAGTCTCCTTTAATGGTATCTCAGAAATCTTACATCAGTTCATGGTATAGATGCTTTCCTGCATCTGAATTGAGTCTACAGAGATGCATGAGCAAACTATGTGAAATAACAGAGTTGCAAACCATTCTCTTCAAGAACAGTGAAAGTTGATGGTTCTTCTCCAGATTGCAAGCTAAATAATTCAATTTAATTAAGCCAAAAGGATTTCTGTCTAAGGTTTTTGTTTTGTTTTATTTTATGAAAAGATGAGTCACTATGGCGTACTATACCTGGTATTATCTACAGAACAATAAACAACCTTTGATTAAAGATTTCACCCTTAATTTCTTCATTTGGTGTATTTCTTCCAGGCAAAAAGGTCAATTTTCTAAGCTGTGAGAAACACCCAGTCATTTTAATAGAAGCTGTAGGTTTGAAATCAGGCTACCACTTTGAAACTGTCTTCAGAAGTATACTTGCAGTTTAGTTATAAAATAACATATTGCAAGGATAAAAAGGAGAGAAAAATAAAGATCTACTGGAAAACATATGTAACTACATATTTTCCTATAGTTTTAAAATTTGCTT